>CM050896.1:5937500-6622500 GCA_027726005.1 Juncus effusus | reverse complement strand
TATATACCTTCAACTTGGAGTTATCAATCCCAAAATGCAAAAGACTGATAGGATTTAAGAGCAGAAACTCCAAAAGTCCAAAGTTGCCTCTGGATAAGGATATGTACAAAGACATCTACAGAGCCAAACAAAAAGGAAAATCACACAAGAACTTCAACTATTCAAATGATTTATATCAAAGAAGAATCTACAACTTGCAACAGATTTGAGAGCTTTTTGCTTGTCTTTATTATCATGTAAATCCAGGTGGACTATGATTTTCAATCAAAAATTAAGAATAAGTTAATATCTTATTTCTATTAGATATTTAACTGGATGATGTAGAATTAAGTTACTGTGATATGAAATAAATAACATTAAAATGGAATTAGTTTTAAATCTCAACTAAGGATGAAACAGGTCTAATTGAAATAAATGTTAATCAAAGCATCGACTTAATTTGGAGTAACGCATAAATTTGCTTGTTACAGTCCGATCTAACACGCATAGAAATATCTGCAATCGATAGATTCAGTAACGGAATTCAAATCAAACTCAAATATAGACTTAGAACAAACATATCCTAACGCATGTATAAATTGCAATAATTTCGCTCCAATCAGTGACTGACAGATGGAATCATACCTTCATATGTCCCACCTGTCAGTCAAACATGGCTTTAAGCACAGTGAGGACTCCAATGGTCCTCGATAATTAACGGACCATTGAAAAATACAATGGCAACAAATCTGAGATGGTAAACGATTAAGATAACCAAAAAAATCAGCAAGAAATGAAATATCAGAGATATCATGAGAATCTAACCTTCATTTCTCGGAATAAAACAGAGGCGGCGAAATCATTGAAACCGGCGATTTCTTCTCTCCAATTTACGTCATTCCTTTTCTCCGTCTAGAAAGGGAAGAAGAAGAAGAGCGAGAGAGAAAGACCACCGCTTGATGAATGAAACAAAAAAAAATTGTCCGTGATAGCCAAAAAGATTACTGTAAGATCTGTCTGTGGCTCCGGCTGCCTTCTTTCTCTCATCTCCGGCGATGCCTGAGGCTCCGGCTGCAGCTTCTCGAAAGGAAGGGAGATAGCGATTGAATGGAGCGACGCCGACCGTGAACTGTCACTCATCGTGACAGATTTGAGTGAAGGAAGAGAGGGAGGGAGTGAATGGAGCGAGGCCGATGAACAGAGGCGTCCGTACGCAGGAGCAGAGAGAGAGAGAGGGCGATGCGTTGGAGAGGGAGGGAGATGGAGAAGATAGAAGAGGAACGGTTCCTGTAGATTGATGGAGACTGTTTTCACTAAATCCAACATCAAACCAAGAGAGGGCAATGAAAATCGCACAACAAAAAAATTCAGAAAATCAAAAGAGAGAGTTAAAAACCAACGGCCGTAAATAGTGGTAAAATATTAATCGAAGGGCCCATAATATTTTTACGACGTGTACTCTCAAGGATGCTAAAACAGAACTGAGTCTGTAGAGGGGGGGGGGTTTAATTTCAACACTAGATAATAAAAAGATGGGATCTAATGTTACACATCGGGAGCCCACGATCTTTTTTTCATGAAAAAATAGTATATAAAAGTAATATAAAGTATATAAAATTAGAAAAACAATATACGTAATTAATTTTTTTGTAAATAGTAATAAAAACAATATAAAATAGCATTTATAACAAATATAAACTAAGCAACAATCCAACAAATACAACCAATCCCACATCTGCTTACACCTAATTTTACACAAAATTAAAAAATATCCCCAAAACTAAACATAAATCAACACGCTCACTCTCCCAACAACCTACACAAAACTCATAGAAAAACTCTCAACTCTCTTCACTTTTGCTTTCACACCCTCACGATTTCCAAAATCTCAACGATTATTCTTCATCTTCATAAAATTCATCATCACTCGGTCCAAAATTTAACCACTGAAGTGATAAACGCTTGAAAGGTGACCCAAAAAGGGTTCGCTTGAGCTTTCTCTCTCTTCTTTTTGGCAGTTTCCCTGTTAATGGAGGCATCCAGTGAAATCATCTCACTAGTCATATAATCTAATTTAAGATGAGACCCGTGCCTACGCATGAGATGCTCATCGATTGGAACCCTAAATCACATAAAAAATAATAAAAAGAAAAATAACAATAGTAAGGCTGATAAGATATATATCCTATGAAATAAATTTCTTTTTCTTTTCAAGATAAAACCACTGATTTTTTTTGGGGGGCAAGAACTTCACATTAGAGCCCAAGGTAAAACCCTAATTCACCAATAAAATAGTTCTCTTATGTACTGCTGGTACCACATAAATACCAAATCTACGCTTAAAGCCTAAAATTAAATCATACATTTTGTCAATAAAACTGTAAATAAAAATAAAGAAGCTTACTTTTTAGTCTTGGTAGTATTTCTAGAAACAGCTTCATTTTCAGTCTTAGGCATTGTAGCAACATTTTTCTCCTGAGCAGAAGAATTAGAAGAAACAGAATTCTCAATTTTGTTTTGAGTTTCCGTCTTTGAATTAACACCGCCAGCTGTTTCCTGTGCTTCAACTAACTCCTACAAAATACACAAAAAAAAGATTTATTAGAAAGTACAAATTATATAGCACATTAAAGTAAATTAAAACAAAACACAGAAGAATTGATTACCTGTTCTTTGTTTTTTCCATCGGCCAAAACAGAATCAGAATCTTTTTTGTTATAACTTTTAGATGGTAAAGGAAATTGCTCGACCTGAACAACTGTCCTTTTCGCCCTTTCAAAACCATCATTCAATTTTGAATCACCTAACCCTGACCCTAATTTTTCAAATTTCGCCGTTTCAGCAGTAGATATTTTACCATTATTCTGCGAAATTTCACTTGTCACTTCCTTAATTTCAAATTCAGATTTCTCAATCGTTTCTGTTTCTATCTCCATTTTGGACTCCAAATGAAGATCTCCAGTAGATAATTGTTCGCTCTTCTTTTCCTTCATTTCAGATTCAGAATTCTCAGTTGGTTCCACTTTTACCTTCATTTCTGACTCATGGAGATCTCCAGTTGTTATTTTACCATTATCCTGAGAAATTTCACTTTTTTCTTTTATTTCAGATTCAGATTTCTTAATTGCCCCTGTTTTCACCTCCATTACAGATTTCTCATGGAGATCTCCAGTTGATATTTTACCATTGTTCTGAATAATATCACTTTTCACTTCCTTTATTCCAGATACGGATTTCTCAACAGTTTCTGTTTTTACCTCCATTACAGGCATTTCATGGAGATCTTCAGTTGATATTTTACCATTGTTCTGAATAATTTCACTTTTTACTTCCTTTATTTCAGAATCAGACTTCTCATTTGTTTCCTTTTCTATCTCCATCACAGAGTTTTCATGGAGATCTCCAGTAGAAATTTTACCATTATTTTGAGCAATTTCAGTCAACAATTCCTTAATCTCATAAACCTTCTCATTTTCTTCCGCTTTTACCTCCATTTCAGACTCCTTATGAAGATCTCCAGTACTTATTTTCCCATTATCCATCGAAATTTCACTTTTCTCTTCCTTAATTTCAGATTCAGACTTCTCAATTGTTTCTGTTTCTATCTCAATTAAAGACCCAACATCTATATACTGGACGCCTCCATTTCCCCCAAAATCCTTTTCCAAACCGGTACCGTTCTCACAGATTTCAGGGGAAATCGGTACGTTTTCTAGGGTTAGGGTTTGCAAATCCAAATCGCCTGGACCTAAAACCCTATTTTCTTGAATTATGTCTCTCACTATTTCACGAACTATGTAAAAAGAACCCCCAACTTCTCTGTGAGTGAGATTCAAAGAAGGAAATGTGCCTTTGTTTGTTTCTCTGAACCTGAATAAAATGTGTTAATATTAGTAAGAAGATTTAGGTGAGGGTAAATTGAGTTTAGCTGAGGGTAAATTAAGACTAAAGTGTAAAATTAAGGGTTGGAGTAGGGTTTAATTGGGTTCAATTTTGGCATATTTGGTATTTGAGAAAAACCCAGACTTCAAAGTGAATAACTATATGTACATTTGAGGCCAAATTGAGTTCAAACAAGAAACAAAGTATGGCTTAATTGAGCTAAATCAAATAGAAAAGTATAAGATCTATTTTCTGGTATACTGACTTGGAAATGAAGGTCTCAACCATGGCTCGCCTCTCTTCCTTTGATTTCCTCTTGCGAGTCTTTTTTGCTTGGGATGAAGATGAACAGTTACATCTCGTCAGAGCGAATCTTTGACTGGCCAAACTAATGTTTCCTACTTGCATCCTTGTCAAATCTTAAAAAAACACTCAAAATTCCTGTATTTGAATGAAATAAACAAAAGGTAAAAATAAATAGTTGATATAATCATGCATTTCAATAAACACCTTTCGAGCTCAAAATAGAAGTTCCCAAAATTGGTAACGATAAAACCATTTATTCTGTAGCAAGAACAATTCCGACCATAATGAAAAAAAAGAAGGAAATGAAGAAGAAGAAGAAGAAGAAGAAGAAGAAGAAGAAGAAGACGAAGAAGAAGAAGAAGAAGAAGAACGAGGAGATCTGAGAAAAGGAAGGGGATTGGTTACCTGTCCGTGAAATTAAATGGAGTTGATGTAAATCCAGCTACTACGAGCTTGATTGGAGAGGCTTAATCGCAATGCAAGTTCTGTAGGAGGGAAGAGCCAAAACCCTAGCGGGAATTGAGAGAGGGGATGAGAAATGGCTAAAGCCCTAGTATTGTAATCTAATCCTCTAGTCAGTACAGTGACTGAATTTTGCGTTTATGTCCCTTTCAATTAGAGGTGGCAAATGGGCGGGTTGGGCCGGGTTCGGGTCAGGTCATTTCGGGTTCCGGGTCGTTCGGGTCACGGGTCGTTCGGGTCTCAGGTCGTTCGGATATCGGGTCGTTCGGGTCTCGGGTCGATCGGGTCTCGGGTCGTTCGGGTCTCGGGTCATTCGGGTTATGGGTCAGGCGGATTCGGGTTACAGGTCAATCGGGTTATGGGTTATTCGGGTTTGTATTTTGGGTAATTCGGGTCTGTGTTTCGAAAAAGTTTGGTCTGTGTTTTGAGCAATTCAAGTTTGTATATAGATAGACGAAATATCGAAAATTCGACTTAATTTTCATAGTTCCTAAAATTGGAATCAGGATCGGACTCGTTCATTGTCTGTGTTATTTATACAAAATGAGTTCACTATAACAAACCAAGTTTTCTATTAAAAAATATTAATTCATTAATGTATTAATAATTTAATATCATAAGATGTGAGAATTAAAAAATCATCATTATACACATAACACATGTAGATATACAACTTTTTCAATGTAAAATTACAGAAAATCCAATAATTATGGAAAAATCAGTACACAAATATTCAGCTTCATGTTATTCATCTTGCATTACATGTTATTCAGGTTTCGAAAATTGGGCGGGTCATTCGGATTCGGGTTCGGGTAATTCGGGTTACGGGTCGTTCGGGTTTCGGGCCATTCGGGTTTCGGGTCATTCGGGTTTCAGGTCAGGTCGGGTTTTGGGCCGTTGACTTGTCAACATCTTCGGATCGGGTCAGGTTCGGGTTCGGGTCGGTCGGGCGGGTTTTTCGGGTCGGGTCAGATTTTGCCACCTCTACTTTCAATATTTTAAGGTTACTTTTTTAATATTTTTTATGTTGCAATTCGTGAGTGCCAACTACCGGCGAAGTGTGAATGTGTTATATTAATTTCAACTGTTATTTTTCAGTGTCAATATAATTTTTTAGTGTTATTTTTTTTTAATGCACTTTTAGTGTTATTTTTAGCACTGAAATATTTTCTATAGCCATGACATGCATAATAAACCATTTGAGTGTCAATATAACTTTTGAATTTATTGTATGTTCTTTTATGTATATAAAACAAAATGTATAATCATGATCTTCATTTGATACGCTTATATATGAATTTGAGACAATGAAAAAAAAAGTAAGAAGAAACGAGTTTCTGTTGCATTTAAGAAATTGTTTTTTTTATTTGTTGTTCTCTTTCAATTTTGTTTATTTCATTTACCTTTTCTTAACATTTTTCTGCAATAAATTATTGTACATGATATAACTTATTAATATTTTCATTATGTTCAGTTTGTTACATCCAACAATTTTTTTCCAAAATCAATGAAGATGATTAGAAGCATTTTTAGCAGGAATCTAAAAGCTGATTTAAATCGAATCAAAATAAACATATTATTAAAAAAAATCAAATTAGCTAATCATCAAAAACTTAATTAGATACCATTTAACTTCACATACCATAGTTACTAAACAAAACATAAAACATAACATAATTATTAAACATAAACTTAAAACAACTCCAGACAATACTTATTAAACATAGCATAACCTTAAAAGCAAAATTAATAAAAAACTGGAAAAAAAATGACTAATTAGAAGCAAATAAAAAGAGTAAAAGAAGAAAAATCATCTCCAATTTGTCTCTCGAGTTGAGCCGAGCCACCTTCAACCAAACCATTTGTTTCTAGAATTCCACAACCTCTCCACTTCCACATTTAAAACCAACCACAAATACAAACACCATAGTGATATCTAAACACCCAGCATTTCTTTCTAAAACTTATTCCTTTACCACAACCAAAAACAATCACTTATGATTCAAGTCTGTTCCACATCCACACATTCACTACAAGAGCTTCTAAAATACCAAAAATAAGCCACTTCCACAGTCTCCCTCTCAAATCAGGAAACTCTACTTAAAACATTGCCCCACATCCACAGTTCTCCACAAAACTTGCTATTACCCACTTCCACATTCCACTTTAAAATCAAGAAACTCAACGATAAACCTATAAATTTTCAAAGATATAATTGCTGTTAGTTTCATCAAGAATTTTTTTTTTCTTTTTGAAAGAAACCAGGTTCTGATCTGTAGATACGACTAATTAGATCACTAACAAGCAAAACCATAAAAATTATCCAGTCAAAAATATCGTTATAATCTAAGACAAGTCAAAACACAAACCCTAAGTAAAACCAAAAAACAAATATTTCAAATCTTAATCAGCTTCCTAAAGGGAAGGACAGCTGATCAAGAAATTAAGATTCAGGAACAATGAGAATTACACATAAATCTCAAAACAATTCCAAGATAATTAAAGATCTAATTGCCAGATGTCACGAATATAAAACTAAGATGGATATTTTAAACTAAATATTAAATAAATAATGTATACTACTTACAGCCATGAGTGTCAATACCACTCTTCTGAAAAAAACAGGAGTCGGTGAGTGGAATAAACCACATTGCGCTGATCAGCAAGATTCAGCACAATCGCCAATCCGATTGTGGCGTGAGCCACTTTGGGCGCTGGTTCAGCCTTCTGCAGGCCAAGTCGGTCACGAATGAAGGTGAAGAGAGAGCCAAAAGACATTTCGAATTGTGGAGAGAGAATTGAGAGAGAGAGAGAGAGGGAGAGAGAAGTTGGTGAGTGGAGCCTGGATTAGTAGGGGCCTAATTTCTTGGAGTCCTTAATATTTCTTCTGTATAAGAATAACACAAGATTTATACAATCCAATCTAAAGTCACTAAAAGTTGTTACATCTTTTTTTAGTAAAAATTGGTAGCTATGTAAAATAGAGGCGTGACATTAATCTTAATTTGTTATTAACTGCTCGTCAAGCGTGGAGAGCCGCTAATTTTGGATTCGCCTAAATTAAGAGCTTTTTACATACACGCAAAATATTTATAAACTGTTCTACTTTGAGTTGACAACCAATAATAAGCTGCCACATCAGATTGGTGACCAGTATCTTGCATTAATGTGGAATAAAACGATTATTTATGGTGTTAAGTTAATCTGTGAATCTCTCTATTTTTCACTGTCTTGAGTACTTATAATAAAAAATTTCTATATGTAATAAATATATATTTAATATACATAAATATAAAAAAAAAATGCATAATTTACCTAGATATCAAAATGATCTATGCCAAATATTTGCTAAATTTAGTATAAAACTGAATTAAAAAAAAAATTTATATATCAAAATGATCTATGCCAAATATTTGCTAAATTTAGTATATATATTTAAATCATCATTTTATACTCTTTTACTTATTTAGGGATATGTATGATTTAAAAAAATGAAGAATAAAATAAATAAGAAGAAACAAGTTTCTGTTTTTTTTTTGGGAACAAGCCCATAGGCAAATTTATTGATAATAAAATCGAGTTACAGTACAATTCATAAAGACAACCATACAGTCTACGAAATACATAACAACTTTTTTTTTTTCTGAACTTTGAAAAATAAAATAAAATAAGATACCAACACTAGGAAATGTTGTATCCGAATAAGAAATTCCTAAAATTCTTGAAAGATTAGCAAGTTGATCAACCTCCTTGTTTTCCTCTCTTGGAACATATCGAAATGTCAGGTCCTTCAATCGTCTTTTCCATAGAATGCAATCTCTCGCATTTGGGATAGCTTCCCATGCAAGATGAGAGTGAGACTTCATTTGGTGAGAGATCTGCTGATAGAATCGCAATCACCTCCTCATTATCTGAATGAAAGGTACATGACCTTGGATGGTCTAGATTAGCCACATAATGGATCGCTCTTAGCATCCTCAGAAACTCACCTTGCAAAACAGTACCAACATTCTCTTCCACTTGTGCATTCACCCTTACTTCCTTGCCACCACTATCTCGAATTATAAATGAAGTTGATGAATTCCTTTCTTGATCTATCGAGGCGTCCGACCAACAATAGTAATCAGTTGATTAAAATGAATTCTAATACGTGAAAATAACTCCAATCTTATTGAATTTCACAAAACCACAAAAATTGAATTGAAGTGCAATACGTGGAAAATAGATAAGTTTTGTTTCTTTAACAAAGCCACAAAATTGAAGTGTCTTAGATCGAAAAAATAAAATTTGTATTGTTTTTCACAAAACCTCAAAAAATGAATTCTAATACGTGAAAATAACTCCAATCTTATTGATTTTCACAAAACCACAAAAATTTAATTGAAGTGCAATACGTGGAAAAGAGATAAGTTTTGTTTCTTTAACAAAGCCACAAAATTGAAGTGTTTTAGATGGAAAAATAAAATTTGTACTGTTTTTCACAAAACCACAAAAAAAGAAGTCTAATACATGAAAGTTACTCTGTTCAAAAAAGCACAAAAATTGAAATGAAGTGTAATACGTGGAAAAAAGATAAGTTTTGTTTTTTTAACAAAGCCACAAAATTGAAATCTTTTGGATAGAAAAAACCAAATTTGTATTGTTTTTCACAAAACCAAAAAAATATGAAGTGTAATACCTGAAAATGGCTTTGTTCTTATTTATTTTCACATAAACACAGAAATTGAATTGAAGTGCAATACATGGAAAAAAGGCAAGTTTTGTTTTTGAACAAAGCCACTAAAATTGAAGTGTTTTAGATGGAAAAAATAAAATTTGTATAGTTTTTAATAAAACCACGAAAAATGAATTCTAATACGTGAAAATAACTCCAATCTTATTGATTTTCACAAAACCACAAAAATTGAATTGAAGTGCAATACGTGGAAAAGAGATAAGTTTTGTTTCTTTAACAAAGCCACAAAATTGAAGCGTTTTAGATGGAAAAATAAAATATGTATTATTTTTCACAAAACCACAAAAAAAGAATTCTAATACGTGAAAATAACTCCAATCTTATTGATTTTCACAAAACCACAAAAATTTAATTGAAGTGCAATACGTGGAAAAGAGATAAGTTTTGTTTCTTTGACAAAGCCACAAAATTGAAGTGTTTTAGATGGAAAAATAAAATTTGTATTGTTTTTCACAAAACCACAAAAAAAGAAATCTAATACATGGAAATTACTCCGTTCTTATTGATTTTCACAAAAACACAAAAATTGAATTGAAGTGTAATACGTGGAAAAAAGATAAGTTTTGTTTTTTTAACAAAGCCACAAAATTGAAATCTTTCGGATAGAAAAAACCAAATTTGTATTGTTTTTCACAAAACCGAAAAAACATGAAGTGTAATACCTGAAAATGGCGTTGTTCTTATTGATTTTCACATAAACACAGAAATTGAATTGAAGTGCAATACATGGAAAAAAGGCAAGTTTTGTTTTTGAACAAAGCCACTAAAATTGAAGTGTTTTAGATGGAAAAAATAAAAATTGTATTGTTTTTAATAAAACCACGAAAAATGAATTCTAATACGTGAAAATAACTCCAATCTTATTGATTTTCACAAAACCACAAAAATTGAATTGAAGTGCAATACTTGGAAAAGAGATAAGTTTTGTTTCTTTAACAAAGCCACAAAATTGAAGCGTTTTAGATGGAACAATAAAATATGTATTGTTTTTCACAAAACCACAAAAAATGAATTCTAATACGTGAAAATAACTCCAATCTTATTGAATTTCACAAAACCACAAAAATTGAATTGAAGTGCAATTCGTGGAAAATAGATAAGTTTTGTTTCTTTAACAAAGCCACAAAATTGAAGTGTCTTAGATCGAAAAAATAAAATTTGTATTGTTTTTCACAAAACCACAAAAAAAGAATTCTAATACGTGAAAATAACTCCAATCTTATTGAATTTCACAAAACCACAAAAATTGAATTGAAGTGCAATACGTGGAAAAGAGATAAGTTTTGTTTCTTTAACAAAGCCACAAAATTGAAGTGTTTTAGATGGAAAAATAAAATTTGTATTGTTTTTCACAAAACCACAAAAAAAGAAGTCTAATACATGGAAATTACTCTGTTCTTATTGATTTTCACAAAAACACAAAAATTGAATTGAAGTGTAATACGTGGAAAAAAGATAAGTTCTGTTTTTTTAACAAAGCCACAAAATTGAAATCTTTGGATAGAAAAAACCAAATTTGTATTGTTTTTCACAAAACCAAAAAAAAATGAAGTGTAATACCTGAAAATGGCTTTGTTCTTATTGATTTTCACATAAACACAGAAATTGAATTGAAGTGCAATACATGGAAAAAAGGCAAGTTTTGTTTTTGAACAAAGCCACTAAAATTGAAGTGTTTTAGATGGAAAAAATAAAATTTGTATTGTTTTTAATAAAACCACGAAAAATGAATTATAATACGTGAAAATAACTCCAATCTTATTGATTTTCACAAAACCACAAAAATTGAATTGAAGTGCAATACGTGGAAAAGAGATAAGTTTTGTTTCTTTAACAAAGCCACAAAATTGAAGCGTTTTAGATGGAAAAATAAAATATGTATTGTTTTTCACAAAACCACAAAAAAAGAATTCTAATACGTGAAAATAACTCCAATCTTATTGAATTTCACAAAACCACAAAAATTGAATTGAAGTGCAATACGTGGAAAAGAGATAAGTTTTGTTTCTTTAACAAAGCCACAAAATTGAAGTGTCTTAGATCGAAAAAATAAAATTTGTATTGTTTTTTCACAAAACCACAAAAAATGAATTCTAATACGTGAAAATAACTCCAATCTTATTGATTTTCAGAAGACCACAAAAATTGAATTGATGTGTAATACGTGGAAAAGAGATAAGTTTTGTTTCTTTAACAAAGCAACTAAATTGAAGTGTTTTAGATCGAAAAAATAAAATTTGTATTGTTTTTCACAAAACCACAAAAAAAGAATTCTAATACGTGAAAATAACTCCAATCTTATTGATTTTCACAAAACCACAAAAATTTAATTGAAGTGCAATACGTGGAAAAGAGATAAGTTTTGTTTCTTTAACAAAGCCACAAAATTGAAGTGTTTTAGATGGAAAAATAAAATTTGTATTGTTTTTCACAAAACCACAAAAAAATAAGTCTAATACATGGAAATTACTCTGTTCTTATTGATTTTCATAAAAACACAAAAATTGAATTGAAGTGTAATACGTGGAAAAAAGATAAGTTTTGTTTTTTTAACAAAGCCACAAAATTGAAATCTTTGGATAGAAAAAACCAAATTTGTATTGTTTTTCACAAAACCAAAAAAAAATGATGTGTAATACCTGAAAATGGCTTTGTTCTTATTGATTTTCACATAAACACAGAAATTGAATTGAAGTGCAATACATGGAAAAAAGGCAAGTTTTGTTTTTGAACAAAGCCACTAAAATTGATGTGTTTTAGATGGAAAAAATATAATTTGTATTGTTTTTAATAAGACCACTAAAAATGAATTCTAATACGTGAAAATAACTCCAATCTTATTGATTTTCACAAAACCACAAAAATTGAATTGAAGTGCAATACGTGGAAAAGAGATAAGTTTTGTTTCTTTAACAAAGCCACAAAATTGAAGCGTTTTAGATGGAAAAATAAAATATGTATTGTTTTTCATAAAACCACAAAAAAAGAATTCTAATACGTGAAAATAACTCCAATCTTATTGAATTTCACAAAACCACAAAAATTGAATTGAAGTGCAATACGTGGAAAAGAGATAAGTTTTGTTTCTTTAACAAAGCCACAAAATTGAAGTGTCTTAGATCGAAAATATAAAATTTGTATTGTTTTTTCACAAAACCACAAAAAATGAATTCTAATACGTGAAAATAACTCCAATCTTATTGATTGTCACAAAACCACAAAAATTGAATTGAAGTGTAATACGTGGAAAAGAGATAAGTTTTGTTTCTTTAACAAAGCAACAAAATTGAAGTGTTTTAGATCGAAAAAATAAAATTTTTATTGTTTTTCACAAAACCACAAAAAAAGAATTCTAATACGTGAAAATAACTCCAATCTTATTGATTTTCACAAAACCACAAAAATTGAATTGAAGTGTAATACGTGGAAAAGAGATAAGTTTTGTTTCTTTGACAAAGCAACAAAATTGAAGTGTTTTAGATCGAAAAAATAAAATTTGTATTGTTTTTCACAAAACCACAAAAAAAGAATTCTAATACGTGAAAATAACTCCAATCTTATTGATTTTCACAAAACCACAAAAATTTAATTGAAGTGCAATACGTGGAAAAGAGATAAGTTTTCTTTCTTTTACAAAGCCACAAAATTGAAGCGTTTTAGATGGAAAAATAAAATATGTATTGTTTTTCACAAAACCACAAAAAATGAATTCTAATACGTGAAAATAACTCCAATCTTATTGAATTTCACAAAACCACAAAAATTGAATTGAAGTGCAATACGTGGAAAAGAGATAAGTTTTGTTTCTTTAACAAAGCCACAAAATTGAAGTGTCTTAGATCGAAAAAAATAAAATTTGTATTGTTTTTTCACAAAACCACAAAAAATGAATTCTAATACGTGAAAATAACTCCAATCTTATTGATTTTCAGAAAACCACAAAAATTGAATTGAAGTGTAATACGTGGAAAAGAGATAAGTTTTGTTTCTTTGACAAAGCAACAAAATTGAAGTGTTTTAGATCGAAAAAATAAAATTTGTATTGTTTTTCACAAAACCACAAAAAAAGAATTCTAATACGTGAAAATAACTCCAATCTTATTGATTTTCACAAGACCACAAAAATTTAATTGAAGTGCAATACGTGGAAAAGAGATAAGTTTTCTTTCTTTTACAAAGCCACAAAATTGAAGCGTTTTAGATGGAAAAATAAAATATGTATTGTTTTTCACAAAACCACAAAAAATGAATTCTAATACGTGAAAATAACTCCAATCTTATTGAATTTCACAAAACCACAAAAATTGAATTGAAGTGCAATACGTGGAAAAGAGATAAGTTTTGTTTCTTTAACAAAGCCACAAAATTGAAGTGTCTTAGATCGAAAAAAATAAAATTTGTATTGTTTTTTCACAAAACCACAAAAAATGAATTCTAATACGTGAAAATAACTCCAATCTTATTGATTTTCAGAAAACCACAAAAATTGAATTGAAGTGTAATACGTGGAAAAGAGATAAGTTTTGTTTCTTTAACAAAGCAACAAAATTGAAGTGTTTTAGATCGAAAAAATAAAATTTGTATTGTTTTTCACAAAACCACAAAAAAAGAATTCTAATACGTGAAAATAACTCCAATCTTATTGATTTTCACAAAACCACAAAAATTTAATTGAAGTGCAATACGTTGAAAAGAGATAAGTTTTGTTTCTTTAACAATGCCACAAAATTGAAGTGTTTTAGATGGAAAAAATAAAATTTGTATTGTTTTTCACAAAACCACAAAAAAAGAAGTCTAATATATGAAAATTACTCTGTTCTTATTGATTTTCACAAAAACACAAAAATTGAAATGAAGTGTAATACGTGGAAAAAAGATAAGTTTTGTTTTTTTAACAAAGCCACAAAATTGAAATCCTTTGGATAGAAAAAACCTAATTTGTATTGTTTTTCACAAAACCAAAAAAAAATGAAGTGTAATACCTGAAAATGGCTTTGTTCTTATTGATTTTCACATAAACACAGAAATTGAATTGAAGTGCAATACATGGAAAAAAGGCAAGTTTTGTTTTTGAACAAAGCCACTAAAATTGAAGTGTCTTAGATGGAAAAAATAAAATTTGTATTGTTTTTAATAAAACCACGAAAAATGAATTATAATACGTGAAAATAACTCCAATCTTATTGATTTTCACAAAACCACAAAAATTGAATTGAAGTGCAATACGTGGAAAAGAGATAAGTTTTGTTTCTTTAACAAAGCCACAAAATTGAAGCGTTTTAGATGGAAAAATAAAATATTTATTGTTTTTCACAAAACCACAAAAAAAGAATTCTAATACGTGAAAATAACTCCAATCTTATTGAATTTCACAAAACCACAAAAATTGAATTGAAGTGCAATACGTGGAAAAGAGATAAGTTTTGTTTCTTTAACAAAGCCACAAAATTGAAGTGTCTTAGATCGAAAAAATAAAATTTGTATTGTTTTTTCACAAAACCACAAAAAATGAATTCTAATACGTGAAAATAACTCCAATCTTATTGATTTTCAGAAGACCACAAAAATTGAATTGAAGTGTAATACGTGGAAAAGAGATAAGTTTTGTTTCTTTAACAAAGCAACAAAATTGAAGTGTTTTAGATCGAAAAAATAAAATTTGTATTGTTTTTCACAAAACCACAAAAAAAGAATTCTAATACGTGAAAATAACTCCAATCTTATTGATTTTCACAAAACCACAAAAATTTAATTGAAGTGCAATACGTGGAAAAGAGATAAGTTTTGTTTCTTTAACAAAGCCACAAAATTGAAGTGTTTTAGATGGAAAAATAAAATTTGTATTGTTTTTCACAAAACCACAAAAAAAGAAGTCTAATACATGGAAATTACTCTGTTCTTATTGATTTTCATAAAAACACAAAAATTGAATTGAAGTGTAATACGTGGAAAAAAGATAAGTTTTGTTTTTTTAACAAAGCCACAAAATTGAAATCTTTGGATTGAAAAAACCAAATTTGTATTGTTTTTCACAAAACCAAAAAAAAATGAAGTGTAATACCTGAAAATGGCTTTGTTCTTATTGATTTTCACATAAACACAGAAATTGAATTGAAGTGCAATACATGGAAAAAAGGCAAGTTTTGTTTTTGAACAAAGCCACTAAAATTGATGTGTTTTAGATGGAAAAAATAAAATTTGTATTGTTTTTAATAAGACCACTAAAAATGAATTCTAATACGTGAAAATAACTCCAATCTTATTGATTTTCACAAAACCACAAAAATTGAATTGAAGTGCAATACGTGGAAAAGAGATAAGTTTTGTTTCTTTAACAAAGCCACAAAATTGAAGCGTTTTAGATGGAAAAATAAAATATGTATTGTTTTTCATAAAACCACAAAAAAAGAATTCTAATACGTGAAAATAACTCCAATCTTATTGAATTTCACAAAACCACAAAAATTGAATTGAAGTGCAATACGTGGAAAAGAGATAAGTTTTGTTTCTTTAACAAAGCCACAAAATTGAAGTGTCTTAGATCGAAAAAATAAAATTTGTATTGTTTTTTCACAAAACCACAAAAAATGAATTCTAATACGTGAAAATAACTCCAATCTTATTGATTTTCACAAAACCACAAAAATTGAATTGAAGTGTAATACGTGGAAAAGTGATAAGTTTTGTTTCTTTAACAAAGCAACAAAATTGAAGTGTTTTAGATCGAAAAAATAAAATTTTTATTGTTTTTCACAAAACCACAAAAAAAGAATTCTAATACGTGAAAATAACTCCAATCTTATTGATTTTCACAAAACCACAAAAATTTAATTGAAGTGCAATACGTGGAAAAGAGATAAGTTTTGTTTCTTTAACAAAGCCACAAAATTGAAGTGTTTTAGATGGAAAAATAAAATTTGTATTGTTTTTCACAAAACCACAAAAAAAGAAGTCTAATACATGGAAATTACTCTGTTCTTATTGATTTTCATAAAAACACAAAAATTGAATTGAAGTGTAATACGTGGAAAAAAGATAAGTTTTGCTTTTTTAACAAAGCCACAAAAATGAAATCTTTGGATAGAAAAAACCAAATTTGTATTGTTTTTCACAAAACCAAAAAAAATGAAGTGTAATACCTGAAATTGGCTTTGTTCTTATTGATTTTCACATAAACACAGAAATTGAATTGAAGTGCAATACATGGAAAAAAGGCAAGTTTTGTTTTTGAACAAAGCCACTAAAATGGAAGTGTTTTAGATGGAAAAAATAAAATTTGTATTGTTTTTAATAAAACCACGAAAAATGAATTCTAATACGTGAAAATAACTCCAATCTTATTGATTTTCACAAAACCACAAAAATTGAATTGAAGTGCAATACGTGGAAAAGAGATAAGTTTTGTTTCTTTAACAAAGCCACAAAATTGAAGTGTCTTAGATCGAAAAAATAAAATTTGTATTGTTTTTCACAAGACCACAAAAAATGAATTCTAATACGTGAAAATAACTCCAATCTTATTGATTTTCACAAAACCACAAAAATTGAATTGAAGTGTAATACGTGGAAAAGAGATAAGTTTTGTTTCTTTAACAAAGCAACAAAATTGAAGTGTTTTAGATCGAAAAAATAAAATTTGTATTGTTTTTCACAAAACCACAAAAAAAGAATTCTAATACGTGAAAATAACTCCAATCTTATTGATTTTCACAAAACCACAAAAATTTAATTGAAGTGCAATACGTGGAAAAGAGATAAGTTTTGTTTCTTTAACAAAGCCACAAAATTGAAGTGTTTTAGATGGAAAAATAAAATTTGTATTGTTTTTCACAAAACCACAAAAAAAGAAGTCTAATACATGGAAATTACTCTGTTCTTATTGATTTTCATAAAAACACAAAAATTGAATTGAAGTGTAATACGTGGAAAAAAGATAAGTTTTGTTTTTTTAACAAAGCCACAAAATTGAAATCTTTGGATAGAAAAAACCAAATTTGTATTGTTTTTCACAAAACCAAAAAAAAATGAAGTGTAATACCCGAAAATGGCTTTGTTCTTATTGATTTTCACATAAACACAGAAATTGAATTGAAGTGCAAAACATGGAAAAAAGGCAAGTTTTGTTTTTGAACAAAGCCACTAAAATTGAAGTGATTTAGATGGAAAAAATAAAATTTGTATTGTTTTTAATAAAACCACGAAAAATGAATTCTAATACGTGAAAATAACTCCAATCTTATTGATTTTCACAAAACCACAAAAATTGAATTGAAGTGCAATACGTGGAAAAGAGATAAGTTTTGTTTCTTTTACAAAGCCACAAAATTGAAGCGTTTTAGATGGAAAAATAAAATATGTATTGTTTTTCACAAAACCACAAAAAAAGAATTCTAATACGTGAAAATAACTCCAATCTTATTAAATTTCACAAAACCACAAAAATTGAATTGAAGTGCAATACGCGGAAAAGAGATAAGTTTTGTTTCTTTAACAAAGCCACAAAATTGAAGTGTCTTAGATCGAAAAAATAAAATTTGTATTGTTTTTTCACAAAACCACAAAAAATGAATTCTAATACGTGAAAATAACTCCAATCTTATTGATTTTCACAAGACCACAAAAATTGAGTTGAAGTGTAATACGTGGAAAAGAGATAAGTTTTGTTTCTTTAACAAAGCAACAAAATTGAAGTGTTTTAGATCGAAAAAATAAAATTTGTATTGTTTTTCACAAAACCACAAAAAAAGAATTCTAATACGTGAAAATAACTCCAATCTTATTGATTTTCACAAAACCACAAAAATTTAATTGACGTGCAATACGTGGAAAAGAGATAAGTTTTGTTTCATTAACAAAGCCACAAAATTGAAGTGTTTTAGATGGAAAAATAAAATTTGTATTGTTTTTCACAAAACCACAAAAAAAGAAGTCTAATGCATGGAAATTACTCTGTTCTTATTGATTTTCACAAAAACACAAAAATTGAATTGAAGTGTAATACGTGGAAAAAAGATAAGTTTTGTTTTTTTAACAAAGCCACAAAATTGAAATCTTTGGATAGAAAAAACCAAATTTGTATTGTTTTTCACAAAACCAAAAAAAAATGAAGTGTAATACCTGAAAATGGCTTTGTTCTTATTGATTTTCACATAAACACAGAAATTGAATTGAAGTGCAATACATGGAAAAAAGGCAAGTTTTGTTTTTGAACAAAGCCACTAAAATTGAAGTGTTTTAGATGGAAAAAATAAAATTTGTATTGTTTTTAATAAAACCATGAAAAATGAATTCTAATACGTGAAAAGAACTCCAATCTTATTGATTTTCACAAAACCACAAAAATTGAATTGAAGTGCAATACGTGGAAAAGAGATAAGTTTTGTTTCTTTAACAAAGCCACAAAATTGAAGTGTCTTAGATCGAAAAAATAAAATTTGTATTGTTTTTCACAAAACCACAAAAAATGAATTCTAATACGTGAAAATAACTCCAATCTTATTGATTTTCACAAAACCACAAAAATTGAATTGAAGTGTAATACGTGGAAAAGAGATAAGTTTTGTTTCTTTAACAAAGCAACAAAATTGAAGTGTTTTAGATCGAAAAAATAAAATTTGTATTGTTTTTCACAAAACCACAAAAAAAGAATTCTAATACGTGAAAATAACTCCAATCTTATTGATTTTCACAAAACCACAAAAATTTAATTGAAGTGCAATACGTGGAAAAGAGATAAGTTTTGTTTCTTTTACAAAGCCACAAAATTGAAGCGTTTTAGATGGAAAAATAAAATATGTATTGTTTTTCACAAAACCACAAAAAAAGAATTCTAATACGTGAAAATAACTCCAATCTTATTGAATTTCACAAAACCACAAAAATTGAATTGAAGTGCAATACGTGGAAAACAGATAAGTTTTGTTTCTTTAACAAAGCCACAAAATTGAAGTGTCTTAGATCGAAAAAAATAAAATTTGTATTGTTTTTTCACAAAAACACAAAAAATGAATTCTAATACGTGAAAATAACTCCAATCTTATTGATTTTCACAAAACCACAAAAATTGAATTGAAGTGTAATACGTGGAAAAGAGATAAGTTTTGTTTCTTTAACAAAGCAACAAAATTGAAGTGTTTTAGATCGAAAAAATAAAATTTGTATTGTTTTTCACAAAACCACAAAAAAAGAATTCTAATACGTGAAAATAACTCCAATCTTATTGATTTTCACAAAACCACAAAAATTGAATTGAAGTGCAATACGTGGAAAAGAGATAAGTTTTGTTTCTTTAACAAAGCCACAAAATTGAAGTGTTTTAGATGGAAAAAATAAAATTTGTATTGTTTTTCACAAAATCACAAAAAAAGAAGTCTAATACATGAAAATTACTCTGTTGTTATTGATTTTCACAAAAACACAAAAATTGAAATGAAGTGTAATACGTGGAAAAAAGATAAGTTTTGTTTTTTTAACAAAGCCACAAAATTGAAATCCTTTGGATAGAAAAAACCAAATTTGTATTGTTTTTCACAAAACCAAAAAAAAATGAAGTGTAATACCTGAAAATGGCTTTGTTCTTATTGATTTTCACATAAACACAGAAATTGAATTGAAGTGCAATACATGGAAAAAAGGAAAGTTTTGTTTTTGAACAAAGCCACTAAAATTGAAGTGTTTTAGACGGAAAAAATAAAATTTGTATTGTTTTTAATAAAACCACGAAAAATGAATTCTAATACGTGAAAATAACTCCAATCTTATTGATTTTCACAAAACCACAAAAATTGAATTGAAGTGCAATACGTGGAAAAGAGATAAGTTTTCTTTCTTTAACAAAGCCACAAAATTGAAGCGTTTTAGATGGAACAATAAAATATGTATTGTTTTTCACAAAACCACAAAAAATGAATTCTAATACGTGAAAATAACTCCAATCTTATTGAATTTCACAAAACGCAAAAATATAATTGAAGTGCAATACGTGGAAAAGAGATAAGTTTTGTTTCTTTAACAAAGCCACAAAATTGAAGTGTCTTTGATCGAAAAAAATAAAATTTGTATTGTTTTTTCACAAAACCACAAAAAATGAAATCTAATACGTGAAAATAACTCCAATCTTATTGATTTTCACAAAACCACAAAAATTGAATTGAAGTGTAATACGCGGAAAAGAGATAAGTTTTGTTTCTTTAACAAAGCAACAAAATTGAAGTGTTTTAGATCGAAAAAATAAAATTTGTATTGTTTTTCACAAAACCACAAAAAAAGAATTCTAATACGTGAAAATAACTCCAATCTTATTGATTTTCACAAAACCACAAAAATTTAATTGAAGTGCAATACGTGGAAAAGAGATAAGTTTTGTTTCTTTAACAATGCCACAAAATTGAAGTGTTTTAGATGGAAAAAATAAAATTTGTATTGTTTTTCACAAAACCACAAAAAAAGAAGTCTTATACATGAAAATTACTCTGTTCTTATTGATTTTCACAAAAACACAAAAATTGAAATGAAGTGTAATACGTGGAAAAAAGATAAGTTTTGTTTTTTTAACAAAGCCACAAAATTGAAATCCTTTGGATAGAAAAAACCAAATTTGTATTGTTTTTCACAAAACCAAAAAAAAATGAAGTGTAATACCTGAAAATGGCTTTGTTCTTATTGATTTTCACATAAACACAGAAATTGAATTGAAGTGCAATACATGGAATAAAGGCAAGTTTTGTTTTTGAACAAAGCCACTAAAATTGAAGTGTTTTAGATGGAAAAAATAAAATTTGTATTGTTTTTAATAAAACCACGAAAAATGAATTATAATACGTGAAAATAACTCTAATCTTATTGATTTTCACAAAACCACAAAAATTGAATTGAAGTGCAATACGTGGAAAAGAGATAAGTTTTGTTTCTTTAACAAAGCCACAAAATTGAAGCGTTTTAGATGGAAAAATAAAATATGTATTGTTTTTCACAAAACCACAAAAAAAGAATTCTAATACGTGAAAATAACTGCAATCTTATTGAATTTCACAAAACCACAAAAATTGAATTGAAGTGCAATACGTGGAAAAGAGATAAGTTTTGTTTCTTTAACAAAGCCACAAAACTGAAGTGTCTTAGATCGAAAAAATAAAATTTGTATTGTTTTTTCACAAAACCACAAAAAATGAATTCTAATACGTGAAAATAACTCCAATCTTATTGATTTTCACAAGACCACAAAAATTGAATTGAAGTGTAATACGTGGAAAAGAGATAAGTTTTGTTTCATTAACAAAGCAACAAAATTGAAGTGTTTTAGATCGAAAAAATAAAATTTGTATTGTTTTTCACAAAACCACAAAAAAAGAATTCTAATACGTGAAAATAACTCCAATCTTATTGATTTTCACAAAACCACAAAAATTTAATTGAAGTGCAATACGTGGAAAAGAGATAAGTTTTGTTTCTTTAACAAAGCCACAAAATTGAAGTGTTTTAGGTGGAAAAATAAAATTTGTATTGTTTTTCACAAAACCACAAAAAAAGAAGTCTAATACATGGAAATTACTCTGTTCTTATTGATTTTCACAAAAACACAAAAATTGAATTGAAGTGTAATACGTGGAAAAAAGATAAGTTTTGTTTTTTTAACAAAGCCACAAAATTGAAATCTTTGGATAGAAAAAACCAAATTTGTATTGTTTTTCACAAAACCAAAAAAAAATGAAGTGTAATACCTGAAAATGGCTTTGTTCTTATTGATTTTCACATAAACACAGAAATTGAATTGAAGTGCAATACATGGAAAAAAGGCAAGTTTTGTTTTTGAACAAAGCCACTAAAATTGAAGTGTTTTAGATGGAAAAAATAAAATTTGTATTGTTTTTAATAAAACCACGAAAAATGAATTCTAATACGTGAAAATAACTCCAATCTTATTGATTTTCACAAAACCACAAAAATTGAATTGAAGTGTAATACGTGGAAAAGAGATAAGTTTTGTTTCTTTAACAAAGCAACAAAATTGAAGTGTTTTAGATCGAAAAAATAAAATTTTTATTGTTTTTCACAAAACGACAAAAAAAGAATTCTAATACGTGAAAATAACTCCAATCTTATTGATTTTCACAAAACCACAAAAATTGAATTGAAGTGCAATACGTGGAAAAGAGATAAGTTTTGTTTCTTTAACAAAGCCACAAAATTGAAGTGTCTTAGATCGAAAAAATAAAATTTGTATTGTTTTTCACAAAACCACAAAAAATGAATTCTAATACGTGAAAATAACTCCAATCTTATTGATTTTCACAAAACCACAAAAATTGAATTGAAGTTTAATACGTGGAAAAGAGATAAGTTTTGTTTCTTTAACAAAGCAACAAAATTGAAGTGTTTTAGATCGAAAAAATAAAATTTGTATTGTTTTTCACAAAACCACAAAAAAAGAATTCAAATACGTGAAAATAACTCTGTTCTTATTGATTTTCACAAAAACACAAAAATTGAAATGAAGTGTAATACGTGGAAAAAAGATAAGTTTTGTTTTTTTAACAAAGCCACAAAATTGAAATCCTTTGGATAGAAAAAACCAAATTTGTATTGTTTTTCACAAAACCAAAAAAAAATGAAGTGTAATACCTGAAAATGGCTTTGTTCTTATTGATTTTCACATAAACACAGAAATTGAATTGAAGTGCAATACATGGAATAAAGGCAAGTTTTGTTTTTGAACAAAGCCACTAAAATTGAAGTGTTTTAGATGGAAAAAAAAAAATTTGTATTGTTTTTAATAAAACCACGAAAAATGAATTATAATACGTGAAAATAACTCCAATCTTATTGATTTTCACAAAACCACAAAAATTGAATTGAAGTGCAATACGTGGAAAAGAGATAAGTTTTGTTTCTTTAACAAAGCCACAAAATTGAAGCGTTTTAGATGGAAAAATAAAATATGTATTGTTTTTCACAAAACCACAAAAAAAGAATTCTAATACGTGAAAATAACTCCAATCTTATTGAATTTCACAAAACCACAAAAATTGAATTGAAGTGCAATACGTGGAAAAGAGATAAGTTTTGTTTCTTTAACAAAGCCACAAAACTGAAGTGTCTTAGATCGAAAAAATAAAATTTGTATTGTTTTTTCACAAAACCACAAAAAATGAATTCTAATACGTGAAAATAACTCCAATCTTATTGATTTTCACAAGACCACAAAAATTGAATTGAAGTGTAATACGTGGAAAAGAGATAAGTTTTGTTTCTTTAACAAAGCAACAAAATTGAAGTGTTTTAGATCGAAAAAATAAAATTTGTATTGTTTTTCACAAAACCACAAAAAAAGAATTCTAATACGTGAAAATAACTCCAATCTTATTGATTTTCACAAAACCACAAAAATTTAATTGAAGTGCAATACGTGGAAAAGAGATAAGTTTTGTTTCTTTAACAAAGCCACAAAATTGAAGTGTTTTAGATGGAAAAATAAAATTTGTATTGTTTTTCACAAAACCACAAAAAAAGAAGTCTAATACATGGAAATTACTCTGTTCTTATTGATTTTCACAAAAACACAAAAATTGAATTGAAGTGTAATACGTGGAAAAAAGATAAGTTTTGTTTTTTTAACAAAGCCACAAAATTGAAATCTTTGGATAGAAAAAACCAAATTTGTATTGTTTTTCACAAAACCAAAAAAAAATGAAGTGTAATACCTGAAAATGGCTTTGTTCTTATTGATTTTCACATAAACACAGAAATTGAATTGAAGTGCAATACATGGAAAAAAGGCTAGTTTTGTTTTTGAACAAAGCCACTAAAATTGAAGTGTTTTAGATGGAAAAAATAAAATTTGTATTGTTTTTAATAAAACCACGAAAAATGAATTCTAATACGTGAAAATAACTCCAATCTTATTGATTTTCACAAAACCACAAAAATTGAATTGAAGTGCAATACGTGGAAAAGAGATAAGTTTTGTTTCTTTTACAAAGCCACAAAATTGAAGCGTTTTAGATGGAAAAATAAAATATGTATTGTCTTTCACAAAACCACAAAAAAAGAATTCTAATACGTGAAAATAACTCCAATCTTATTGAATTTCACAAAACCACAAAAATTGAATTGAAGTGCAATACGTGGAAAAGAGATAAGTTTTGTTTCTTTAACAATATTGAGCCTGTGATGCTTGAACATAGTACGGCGTATGAACATTACTGGAGAGTGCCCCTTTATCCATCGAAGCTCGCAATCTCTTCAAAGTGATGGTCGGGTTAGGAATTTTACCTCTAAATATCATATTATTTCGCGATTTCCAAATCTCCCAAGATAGAGTAAGAATTATAGCTTGATTTAGCTCAGATGCATCAATAAGTAGATTTTCAAACACCTGATTTAAGCTCATTTGAAGAGATTCAGTTAGAATAGAGAGAGAAGATGCAAACCAGGACAGCTTAGCATGCTCTCAATGAAGAAGAAGATGTTCGATTGTTTCCGGTGATGTTTTGCAAATGGGGCATATTGGATCAATTTCAGAAATTTTCTCATGAAGCGTACTCATTGTTGGAAGAACTCTTCTGCAAGCTCTCCATGCAAATAATCGTACCTTTGGTTGTACCCCTTTTGATTTCCAAATTACCTTCCAGATTAGAGGCCCTTGAATAGCTCCGATGGCTAACACAGGGAGCTCAAGTTTGGCAGATGCGAGGGTTTTGTAGGCGGATTTAACGCTAAGAGTCATTTGCTGCTCCACGCCAAATCAAGCGATCTTCAATATCACTAAACCCTAAATTGGGGATTACATCCGTCACAATACTATTACGCCGAATTACGGCCCAATGCCGCCACATCAATAGGATTTGGCGTACCACCACCGCCATAGAACCAGGGTTTAGCAGGTCCTTGCAGTCACAAAACTAGGGTGTAGCGGACCATTGTCGCCACAAAATTAAGGTTAGCGGATCCTGCTGTCGAAAACCTAGGGTTTCATGGATCCTTACCATCGAAGAATAAGGGTTAGCCTGCTCCAACCGGGGCAGACATGCGGTTGGTTGCTACAGCCTTACATTATCAATGCGGCCACCACAGAGTATTCGTCTACTCGAGCCGACGAACCGTTGATCTCAAGATTAGACTTTCGATCTATTCCGAGGAGAGGCAGAAACCTGATGACCTTTACCGCCATTGGCACTCGGCACCGTTGGTCTAAATCATCGATCTGAACTCGTTCTCTTCACCATGAAGAGAAATCAAAGTTCTAAGTCACCCTCATTGATCCTGCCACGTCAACAGGCAGCAGTACCTTCAGATCTGCCAAGTGGAAATCCGCTGACGTCACGTTCATTTTTAGATCCGACTTGGCGGGGAGCTCTGGATCGGTCCATGAGAAGGATTCGTGCTCATTCTTTTGCGAAGGCACCTCAAGTACTTCATTGTTGCCTCATACGTCCTCCTAACATACAAATCACCTCGCATCGCACTATCACCATGTGTTGGCCGTTCAACAGCGCATTGGCAACGATGGAGGCTAGGCGGCCAAGCATGTGTTGCCTTGCACCGATGACTATTCGCCGTGCATAGAAGCCTGAAGCTTCAGATCTGGACTCGATTTGAGAAGGGTAAGAAGTAAAAAAGGGGGATTAGGGTTTGATAATGGAGAAAAGGGGCAAGGAGGAGGAGGAAGGGAGAAAGAGGAAAGGGGTAGAGGGTGGAGGCGGTCGGGTGGGAAGGGGCGGGGCGAAGGCGCCGCTAGGGCAACCGCCGTCCTAGATTTGGAATCGCTAGGATTTCTCCCTTTTGTTTCTCTTGAGAGAGCCTTTCTTTACTCCATTCAATGTAAATATTCGTTGATGTTGCTTTTAAATACTTGCTTATTTGCTCTATTTCAATTTTTTATATTTCTGATATAGTATTAGGATATATTGATAAAATATTAGGAAGATAGGAGTTGATTACTCAATGTATAGCTAGGATTAGATTACTAAATGAGTAGCTAGAATAGTTCAGACGGCTAGTTAGCTAATTGCTTAGATTAAATTACTTGTATTATAAATATGGTCTATGTATAATTCCACAATGAAGTCATAATACAATAAATTGTTCGCTCTCTCTTCTTCCTCTATTTTTATGAATATTCTAACATGATATCAAAAGCTAACGCCATTTAGATCATTTATCTTTTTCTTCTCTCCTTTAAAATTTCTCTCAAAAATAAAAACCTTACCACAAAGCATATCTTAAAGTAGTTATCTTTTTTTCTTTAAATTGTTCAAATATCTCGCCAAGAACTCTTCTTTTCAAACTTCCTCCCAAGAAAAAATCTTCAAAAAAAAAAAATCTCAAGAAATCTTTACCTCTCAAAATCTCCAAATACTAAAATTCACGAAATCTTCAAGAAAACCTAAAAAATCATCTTTACCTTTTATTTTTCTCAAAAAATCTTCAAGAAACCTAAATAACCCTCTTTACCTCTTCTTCTTCTAAAGAAATCTTCAAGAAACCCTAAAGAACCATCTTACCCTTTTTTCTTCTCAAGAAATCTTCAAGAAACCCAAAAGAACCATTCTTACTCTTTTTTTCTTAAGAAATCTTCAAGAAAGTCTAAAAAACAAAAAATGCTCAATTCCACTAATTCCAACACTCAAACGGATGCCACCTATGAGAATTCTCGATCCCAAAAATTGGTGACATTTATGCATCAAATAACAACAAAATTAGACGATAATAATTTCCTAGTTTGGAAATATCAAATTAAAAATTTGATTATTGGTCATGGCTTATAATCCTATCTCGACCCATCGCAAAAACCACCCCTTCAAATTTCCAGCACGATTACATCAAGTAAGGCTCCTCAATTAATTGCAAATCTAGTTTTCGACTCATGGAACCGACATGACAAACTCCTCTTGGGTTGACTACTTTCCTCCATATCGGAGGGGATTGTATCTCAACTCATCAGTTGCTCGAGTACTGGAGAAGTCTGGCAAGCTCTCTATCAGCGATACCAATCCACTTCTAAGGCTCGTCACTTCGATTTAAAGCTCCAACTTCAAACTCTCAAACAACAACGTATAGTTCTTGGCTGATCAATTAGCCACGATTGGATGTTCCATTACGGATCTCGATCTAATTGATTTATATCTCGTCGGACTTGGTCCTGAGTTCGAAAGCTTCGTCATAGTTTTCAACCAACGAACAGATTCTCCCTCATTTCCCACTTTCTGGTCGAGTTTGATAAGTCAGGAACTCATAATCGAAAGGAATCGATCGATCTTCCCATCCGCTATAATGGCGATTTCAAGTTCGAGTTTGAGATTTTGAGGTAACGCTAGAAATACCGCCTCTATCTTCTCCAATTACTCTTACTCTCCTTTTCAACCTCAACCAAATAACCTCAATGGGGGGCCGCTTTATTCCCAACCAAATAACCTCAATATCCAACTTGGCCGATCTCAATCCTCTATTTTGGGCCCAGTTCCAAATCAATCTTTTCTTGAAGCACTCGCCAACCAAATTTTCAACACTCAGTTTTCTATTAATAGGGGCAATAATAAAAATCGCGACAAACGTCACTATACTACTACTACTACTACTACTACTACTACTACTACTACTACTACTAATAATAATAATAATAATAATAATAATAATACCGATAATAATAACAATACTACTACTACTACTACTACTGCTGCTGCTAATAATAATAATAATACCAATAATAATAACAATAATAATAATACTCGTAAAAAGATCCGGTGCCAAATTTGCAAAATTCCTGGTCATACTGCCGAGATATGTTGTTGGCGCAACCAAAATCACCAACCTCAAGCCAATACAATCTACGCTCCACCAATCATCACCGATGGCTAGTACTTGGAATCGAGCGCCACCAATCATGTTACATCTAACGTCGCCAATCTCGATTCACACACTCCATATCTTGGTACGGATCAAATTCGTGTCGGGAATGGAGCGGGTTTGGAAATTCAAAATCTTGGTCAAACTTATTTTAATTCCTCTATACGCCATTTAAAACTTAATAATGTCTTACATGTCCCTCAAATAACCAAAAATCTCATAAGCATCTCACAATTCACAAAAGATAATCAAGCTATTATTGAATTTAATCGATCTTCTTGTCTTATTAAGGACCTAGTAACTGGAACTCCTCTTCTCATGGCTTAGTTAGATAACGGATTGTATCGACTAATGTCTACACTTCACAACCAATCTTTCCTGCATCACACACGTCACTTTCTGCCTGCATACCCCTAAGCAGAACGGGCGTGCTGAACGAAAACATCGTCACATCGTGCACCTCTCCCTCTCCACCATGGCCTTCGCTTCCATTCCACAACTCTTCTTGGATGACATCTTCTATAGTATTGTCCACTATAGTATTAACCACCTAATAAACAATATTCCAAACACAAACTCTCCACAATCCTCTCCATACCATATTCTTTTTCACAAAGAACCTGATTATTCATTCTTCCGAATTCTCGGATGTCGATGTTTTCCCTACACAAGGCCATACAACTCGCACAAGCTCGAACTATGCTCAATGCCATCTTCCTCGGTTACTCTCCTTCTCAAAAGGGCTACAAATATTTTCATCTCCCCACAAACTTGTAAGATATGTAAATCATGTCGTTTTTCAATTCACAATCTTAGCAAAATAATTTATCTTTTTAGTCCCCTAATTAACTTGACAAGTAGTGTATATGTGGGACGTGAGTATAGGGTGTCGATCCACAAGGAGGAAAGGCCTTAAATGATTAACTTTTTAATATCACTTTTCAAGATGTTTTTGTTTGATCTTTTAATAAGAAATGATTCAAGAGAAATTAAAAGAAATAAAATTTTATTTCTTCAAAAAAAAGAAAGTAGGGAAATGACGACAATTCGTGCAACTTATGAATCATAAATCACAAAATGTAGCAAATTAATTAAATAATCTTTAAATGAAAGGCTTGACCAATCTTCTTCCAAAAATCAATCAATAAATAACTCAACTATCATTCTTCCAAATAACTCAACTTTAAATCTCATGAAAAAGTGCCAAAATTTAACCTTTTAATTACCTTAATAAAATGCAAAATTTCACCTAAGATTTCAACACAAATGTCACAAAAAACAAATTTCCCTACTTAATACATTTAATGCTCCATTTAGCCTCAAGTCAAGACTCAGACGTCAGAGAATCAGCCTTATCCAACCTTCTAGAACTAATCCGCAGCAATTCAAATTACTCTTTATTCAAAACCGCAAAAATGAGGAAGCTTCTAGAAGGCCGGATGAGTTGCATCATCATGATGTCAGCGGAAGATGCGGCCAAAACGGAAAGGTGGTTAGTTGAGTCGCTTTGGACTGCATGTTATGAGCTGTCTGTTTTGTTTGAAGAGGGTTTGGTGGTTTTGAATGGAGAGGATGAGTTTGGGTTGCTTGCTAATGTGGCGAGTCGGTATTGGCCGAGCTGTTTTAGGGTTTGGGAAGTGGGAAGTGGGAAGTGGGAGAGAAAGGAAAGGGCAGAGAGAGTGGTATTGAGCATATGGTGGTACTTAGATGGTATTATAATGTATAGTTTTATGTTGTATATGTTTGGTTGTAAAACTATAAAGAAAGAAATAATAAAGAATTGTGACTAAATTGTATATGTGGTTGTAAAACTATAAACGAAAAAGAAAGAAATAATAAAGAATTGCTAGTAAATTGTACTAAAACAGAAAAGATGAAATCACTAATGTGAATTTAAGTGTGGATTTTTTGTTTGTTTGGCTTATTTTTTAAATACATCATGTAGTATTTAGTGCCAGCAACACGTGAGATGAGAAAAACCATAGCATCAATCATTTTCAAAATAATTAGTCATACTATAGAGTCTATTTTGAACCATTAACAAAATGAGGTTTCATTGTCAAAGTTTATTAGTTCAAGCAGTAGGTACTTCTCAAACTTTGAGAGAAATCCAAAGTTCTAGTCACCATAAAAGTATTACCAAGTCTCTCAACTTATTAATTGTGAGTTTGAATTTAAAAAAATGAGGTTTTGTTTCTTTTAATTGAATATAATTTCAACAAGTCTCTCAGACCTCAGTACATTAATTGTGAGTTTGAATTAAAAAAATGAGGTTTTGTTTCTTTTAGTTTAATATAATTTCAAATTCTCAATTCTTCATGATAGATATCATTTTTTGTTATTTTTTATTTTGCTGTTATGTTATATCCATTTGATGTGATGTATGTTTTGTCACTAGATTTTTTTTTTATTCTCGTCACTTAGATTCGTATGGGGGAGAATTCCAACTTTGTACACGCGATGTTTTGAAATTCCAAAAATAACAAAGTAGCAAAACTTTTTTCAATTTCTAGCATTTTCACACTCCCAGAGTGCTGCCAAACTATAGAATTTTTTTTTAATAAAAAATAAATCTCGCACTTCGGAAGTGTGAGATTCTATTTTTTTTTATTAAAAAATAAACCCGCACTCCTAGAGTTCGGTTTCTGTTCCATGAATTTTTTTCCTTTCCGTGCACCCAATGTTTTAAAATTTAAAAATATTCTGAACCGAACTTTGGGAGTTCGGATTGAATAAAAAATTTCAAATCCACTCACATAATTTAAGAATTCTAATCATATATGTGTTTTTTTCTTAAATTCCAAAAATAACAAATTTATGAAATAGATTCGGAAAATAGCAGTATTGAAATGAGCAAACCGAACCGAACTCCCACAGTTCAAGAATCAAAATGATAATATTTTAATGGTTAAGACAAAAACCGAACTCTGGTAATTCGGTTTAGATTATATATATATATATATATATATATATATATATATATATATATATATATATATATATATATTTATTTATTATTATTATTATTTTTTTTTTGAATTTTGAATTTTGAAAGCCGTTTTTTTGTGCAAACTAAGGTATCATACAGCATGATTGAGATATTAATTAAAAAAAATATATTATACCAATTATTTGTGTTTTTGTATTAATTGGTATAATATTTTTAAAAAAAATAATATCTCAATAATGCCGTATGATACCTTATATATATATATATATATATATATATATATATATATATATATATATATATATATATATATATATATATATATATATATATATATATATATATATATAATCTAAACCGAATTATCAGAGTTCGGTTTTTGTATAGTTCGGTTCGGTTTCCTCATTTCAATAGCACTGCTATTTTTCGAATCTATTTAATATATTTGTTATTTTTGGAATTTAAGAAAAAAACATGTATATGATTAGAATTCTTAGATTATGCTGAGTGGATTTAAATTTTTTTATTCAAATCGAAATCCAGTTCGGTTCAGAATATTTTTAAATTTTTAAACAAAATCGAACTCCGGGAGTTCGGTTGGGGTGCACGGAAAGGAAAAAATTCCATGGAAGAGAAACCGAACTCTAGGAGTGCGGGTTTATTTTTTAATCAAAAAAAAAAAAGAATCTCGCACTTCTGAAGTGCGAGATTTATTTTTTATTAAAAAAAATTATGTAGTTTACCGCATTCTGGGAGTGCGAAAATGCCAGAAATTAGAATAAGTTTTGCCACTTTGTTATTTTTGAAATTTAAAAAGAGCGGGTGTACACAGTTGGAATTCTCCCTTCTTATGGTTGACGTCTAGGAGCTTCAAAGCAAGTCTACGAACTTCAAAGCAAATCAATACTGCATGAGAAATACAATACCGCAGTGGATAATGTCGGAGTAAATATGACATTGATGCATGTCCTAGTAGGGATAACTTTGGTGCATGTCGGAGTAGGGATTCAATAACCCTTGAATCTTTTTCCTTCCTAAAAATCTAGCTCAACAATAGAGTTAGAGAGCAAATGGTTTAACCAAAGAAAATTGAATCTTACAGAAAAGGAGAGACATTTTTAGGTCTATTTTTAATCAAAACACTATATTGCTTTTTCTCAACGGAGGTTTTAAATTAAATTCATCTTATTTTTCATAGTCCAAAGAGTCTTCGTGGAGCTAGGAAATATATAGCAGAAATTAAACCATAGCGTGAAACGTTTCGTGGTATAGGGACTTTATAACTCGCTATTTGTAACTATGAAATTTAGATATAAAGATTTTATTATAAGGACCTATTTAAAACAATGATTATTGATTGTTTGAAAAAAGAGGAAAAATAAAAGAAATATGAAAAACTAATTTTAGAAAATTATTCTAATTTGAAAATTATTTGAATTTATTTTAAAAATATTATAAGTTGTATGTAAGTAAAAATACATAAATGACTACAAAGAAACTTGAAATAATGTGAAAATTTATAAGATTTTTTTTTAATCAGAACTATACTTATATGGAGATTGATATACAGTGAAATTTCAAACGAATTTATATTTGAAGGTTTCAGTAAAAGCTTATATAAACAATGATTATTGTTATTTTTTTGAAAAACGAAATACGAAAAAAACTCTTTTAACTAATTTATTTTAATTTGAAAATATGTTGAGCGAAGCTATTCATTTATGTAAAAAACTCATATTAAAAATGCTATAACTTCTATGAGGTAATAACACACAAATATCTAAGAAGAAATCTTGAAATAATGTGAAAAATGCAATAAATATAAGATTATTGCTCACATCTTCAAGTGAAAATGATTTGTCACTCTTAAATTCCTCAAAACTTCTTGTAAATTTAGGACACATAAAAGTGTATAAACAAATAACAATCATAAAAATCAATAGTTAATTACTAGTTAAGAACTTATGATTTAACTACATCTTACCAGTGCAGGCTAGACCTCAGCATAAGGCTTGTGAGTAGAGCTGGCAAAATCTGACCCGACCTGAACCCGAGTGACCCGAAACCCGAAATGACCAGAACCCGAAATGCCCCGAAATCTGAATGACCCGAAACCCGAACGACCTGAAACCCGAACGAACCGCAACCGAATGACCCGAAACCCGAACGACCCGAAACCTGAATGACTCGCAACTAGAGGTGAAAATGGTCCGGATAGTTCTCATCCCATATCCGTATCCATTTTTTTTCCAAATACGAATCCGGATCCGGATAAGGTTCGGATATTAAACGGTTACGGGTACGGTTCGGATATTTCGGATACGAACACAGATCCGGATTTTATTCGGATAATTAGACGGATATTTAGTACTTAATATAAAAATTTATTTTATAATTCTCAAATATCATTATACACAAAAGATTTGAATTTTAATTAAAAAAAATATACTTTTACTGGATAAAAACTATAACTATTTGATAAAACTATAAAAAATATAAAAAGGATCGTCAACAATGTATGAATATGTAAGAAAAATATCATAAATTTCATTTCGCTGGAATGGAGATTTGATTTCCCGAATCGATGGGAAGCTGGAAGGGTGAATATTTATAGCTACTTGGGTTTTCTAATCACGATTTTCAACTAAACCACACTTTTGTAATTATGGTTTTTAAGTAAATCGTGCTTTCCTACTGCGGTGCAGCCTAATTCAGGTTTTGTTTTACTGGTTTTCAACTAAACCGCGAAATCAAATTCCACATTGCCATTATTTTCAATAAACCATGTTAGTTGAACTATTATTACCCTGTTTTTTTTTTAAACTGGTGTAATATATAACCGGTTTTGAAACCATCTGAAGGAGCGAACTTTTTTCTAATCTTATGCACGGTTTGACAAACGTGTAAAAAAAAACCACGCATATTAACATTTTTTGTTGTAGTGCAGTAACTTTTATATTAGCTTTTTTGAAGGAACTTTTATATTAGCTTGTTGATTTCATTGTTAGTCTGATAATTATAAAAATAATGAAGGAGAATTATAAATAATTGCTTGTTTCATTCTCTTTAGGGTATGATTATTAACCTCACTTAAATTTTTAAAGGACCTGAGATGTTACGTCGGAACTGTAACATGTCGGATCACGACGACAGTATCTATACAGCTTACTAAAGTGTAATAACAACATATATAATTCATTTTTTATAACAGTATATACATAAAAAGTGAAAACAGTATATAAAAAAACAAAATAGTATGTTAGAACAGTATATACAAATTTCAAAAAAAAATAAAAATAGTATATAGAATGGTGAAAACAGTATATAATAATATATTGAAAATGAAAAAAATATATATACCGTCCGTCGTGATCCGGCGTGCTATAGTGCCGTCGTGATATCAATTTTTAAATCAATTCTGTTAGATGCCGGATTTGAACCCGCATCTATATAAATATGAGGTTAATACTAAACCACTAGACTATTTTAGTAGTGATTAGTCCGATAATTATATGGTTACATGTCCTTCATTACCTTATTTACCTTCGGCTTCATTTGCCCTCACTTTTTGTTATAGGTGAAAATTGAAACAAAAATTTAATTTCACTTATGACATACCACCTATCGGAAGATAGTAGAGGCCAATATTGAGAATTTTGACAGCATGATTGCTTTATTCATGCTAGTTCATTTTATATGAAATGTTCCAAAAAAAGTCAAAACACTTATATTTGATTGAAATCACATCACAATTATCATAATTACTTTCGAAATGTGATTGGTGTTTTAAGATGTACCCTACTAAATAAATGTATAGTGACTGACTCTTGAAAATATATATTATAAAAAGCATAAAAATATATTAAACTGAAGCCATCACTTCTGAAAGCACATATTTATGTTAAAAATAATATAGTACAACTCATGAAAGAATCTTAGTGAAAAAATCGTTGGACATGGACTGTTGTATTACCAATAATGACTTTTGGCCTCTTGTATTGTTAGCATATTCCAGAGTCAGAGAAAAAGATCAATGTAGAATAGTGGTTAAAAGCCTAACATTATAAAATGCATTCATTACAAAAATAGTTTCTTCTTGAGTTTTTTTGAGCAAACATGAGGGAAAAAAGAAAGGGAAATGAAAAATCACGACGGGGTGTCAAAAATGCTCATAATTCATAAAACATAAATTGAAACCTCTTAATACATTTTTTGTGTTATTTTATAGGCGAAAAAGCCATAAAAGAATAAATTAGACCAAAACGTAAATAATGGGTCAAAGATGGCCAAATAAAAACCTCAAACACTCTATAAAAAATTCCCCAAACTTTTACGACAATTCAAAAACCTTCTACAACCAAGTCAAACCGAGCAAAACGCCAAAAATCGCCAAGTTGACCAAAAGTCAACTCTTCCGAAATGGGTCAAACGGTATATCAAAACGAAGAGTTCAACGAGACGAACCCAACAGCATAAACCTTGCGATCACGAACCTTCTAGAACTCTCAGAATCGCCAATTCAAAGTCTGGTCAAAAACTAGAAAAGTCAATCCTGCAGTAAAAGTCAACTCATTTTCTCCAAATTATTGATTTTTCAAAGTGCTCAAAATTGAACAAACTCGATACCATTCGACTCTTCTTGACAAGACAAGCACAACCGTATGATTAGCCATCACTGAAACGGCCAGAGTTGGCCGCAAAACGCAAAAAACCTCATGTCGGCCCAAAAATAACCAATTTCGAGCTGCCGTTTTCTCGAGCTCACCATTTCCGGAACAGACATTGGTTTGTCATAATTCCAACTCCATTATCTTCTACACATTCCCCTATTTCCAACCATATAAAGAACTCAAAAAATGATGAAGAATTGAGTGAGATAATCGAGTTTGAACTCAGTGTTCAATGAAATTGAATTCTGTTTTTGCTGAAATAACTCAATTCGAGCTGAAACTTCTCAAGTCCATAACTCACTCCACACACCTCCGTTTCATTCAAAACAAACTTCATTCTCTTCTTCTCTCTTTTCGCTTTTCACGGATACCAAGAACACCGAAAATTATGAAGAAATGAGAGAGATATTTGAGTTTGAAGTCGTGCCAGTAACTGCTCAAGAAATTCCAGCTTTAACGCAGCAGCTCATTAATGGAGCTGAAGCTCGGGTTTTCGAGCATAACTCGAGTTTTACTGAACCGTTTTGCACCATTCAAAGCCCCACAGATTCCTAAGAACGAGAGGAATATCTTTCTTATGGAAAATTCGTGCTAAAAAGTAGCGAATCAAGAGTTATAAGTGATTGTTTGAAGAGAAACGAAAAATTGGCAGAAACTGTACTCGCGCCCAACGCGATTCATTTTACGAATTTTAACTCGCTGCGACACAGGAGATCGGGGACGTTTGTTCAAAGATTCAGCGCCAAAAACCTGACTCGTTTCAATTTTTTCCGACCCATTTTGCCACAAACGAACACACATGGTCGAAAGATTTTTTTAAACCGATCCAATCAAAACAGGGGAAAATTTCATCCGCCCAAAAATCACTCAAATCTCAACGAAATTCAACGAAACTTGGTCCAGATCTTCAATACAATCCCTTGATCTACCTGAGCCAATCACAAGCCCCAAAATATCCCTGAACTCTCTATATAAAGAACTGTATTTCAATCCATCAAAATACGCTCTTTCATCCAATCTCTCAAATCACGCATTCTACCACTCTCCTTAACTTATACACCACTCTCCATTCTTCTTCTCTAACCTCTAGAATCTCCATTAATGAGTTTCAAGCTTTCTTGAGCTCTAATTTTCGTTTTTGAGTGAAAACACGCAATTTGGGGCTGATTTGGGGAAAATTCGAATCGGTCAATTCTAGCTTAAATCGAGGCACAATTGGAGCTTCAAATCGACTCGAGGGAGCTACCGGCTGGATCTCCAACTCTTGGTTTAGTCCAATTCTCTTTAAATAATTAGATTTGAATTTTAGATCACAAGAACTCAATTTTGTAATAATCATGATGAAATCTTGTCAAACTCTTGTTCTTGAGAATAGGTGTGAGTAAATCTAGATAGGGAGGGAAATTGTTATTTGTATACATGAAATCTTGCTTATTAATCTTGTAATTTTGCTGAATTTTGATGAATAGTCATAAACACACATATTTTTGAATAAATTGGGGAAAATTGCTTAGCTTGGTATTTTTCATCAATTGATATATTAAATCTGAGGCTTGTTAATCATTCGGAATATTTAGTTTAGTATTTTGTGCGATTAATTTGGAGTTGTGATTGATTGAAATCAAGTTTCATTTTGAAATGGCTGTTTTGGAATAAACTAGTTCTAAGTCAATTTCTTGAGTAAATCTGAAAAATTATACCCTAAGTGATTAATGATTGTTACACATCATGAATTTCCTATAAAACCCTATTTTTAAACCAAAAATCAAACCCTAATCCAGTTTCTATCTTGCTGCTGTTTTTCTCTGTTTTGTTTCAGACATTTTCCCTTAATTTCGTGTCAAATTCGGATCTGAAAAATTAAATAATATTTTTAAAATCTAGTTCTCATTTAGTAGATAATTTTCAAATCAAATTTTGCCCAATTCCGATTTGTAATCTATAAGATATTAATTTTCCAAAATTATAATTTTTCTGTTTTAAAACTTCCTGTCCAGATCTACTGTTTCCTTTCTTCTGAATTTTTAAAAATATAAAAACAAATAATAAAAATCCAAAAATAGTCCTACATAAAGTATTTTGAAGTGTAGAATCTAAATATGAATTTTAAAAGAGTAGTTGTTAAAAAAGATTAGGAGATATAACAATTTCTGTTAGTACTGGTCTGTCAGAACCAGTTTCTGATCCAGATCTGAAATTTCATTATAATCTCAAACTACAAAATACAATTTTACAAAACTTTAATAGATAATCCAAAACTTGATATTGAATTTGTGTACAAATTTGGGGATTTTTCAAGCTTTGGTGAATTTTCTATAATTTTCTGAACTTGCTGCTGAACTGATTTTAAATCTGAAATAAGTTCTGGACTGAACTGCAAATATCTCGAAATTATTGAATAAAATAATAATAACAGTAAAGAATCATATCATAGATCTCTCTTTCTAGTTTCCAACGGTATCTTGTTTGTTGGATTCGGAGTTTATTTTGTCTAGTTACGAATTAAATCACTCAAGTGTGACGTGTTGAATTTTTTGAAACAAAACTGATATTTGAATTTGAACTTGGAAATTTACGTAATAAACCTTGAATTAAAAGATTTGCACTAGAGATAAATCATTGAGACTAGTTAATTCTTGAGGCCACACCTCCTTGTGTTCGACCCCTAAACTCATTTACCGCTCATACTCGTAAATTGATTAATAAGGAAATATAAATTGTTTTGCTAAATTGTGTGAAATTCAACGACGGTTTTACACGATTTACACCCTATAACGATGGATTGAAATTATATATTGTTTTCTCGCTATATACTGTTTTCATTATTTAAAATATATACTGTTTACCGAATAAATTTTTATATACCGTTTGTTTTCAGTTTATATGTTTTTATATACTATTTCATTTTTTAAAATATATACTATTTTACCGAATGAATTTTTTATATACCGTTTGTTTTTCAGTTTATATTTTTTTTCAGTTTTTATATACCGTCGGTACAGGGTCGCTCGCGCAGTATCAGCTCTCAGAAAGAAAATACAAATAATAATTTCTCTCAACTTATATTATTGACAATACAAACATGAATTGGGACGCAAGCATGGTTAATTTATCCATCAAATGTCTAATTTATTTTGGTGAAAGTCTTGAACTAGCCAATGTCTGCCTAGTCCTGAGGTTTTGTTTTAAACTCAGAGCGGATTCGAGACAAACTGTCAGCAATAAATCTTTGAGTCAAACTTGATCGAACAAAGAGCTATGAACTAGATTGACGTTCCTGATTCAAGAGTTCAATTTCTAAGGCCAAGGCAGTAGTTAAGATATGAGTCAAAGAATATAGGATAAATATCATCATAGATCACTCAACTTTAAAAAATGACTAAATAAGTCACTCAACTTTCAATTGTCCCCTATAGGTTATTCAACTTTCAAAAATTATCAAATAGGTCACCGAACTTTCAATTGTCCCCAATATATTGGTCACTCAACTTTTAAAAACTGACCAAATAGGTCACCCGGTTAATTGAAATTTGAGTGACCTATTTGATTATTTTTGAAAGTTGAGTGATCTATAGGGGACAATTGAAAGTTGAGTGACCTATTTGATAATTTTTGAAAGTTGAATGACCTATATGGGATAATTGAAAGTTCAGTGAATTATTTGGTTATTTTTGAAAGTTGAGGAATTTGTGGTGAATTTTATCCAAGAATATATCACGGGATATTGCGATAGTTGCATACTCCCCACCCCACGGGATATTGCGATAGTTGCATAACCCCCCCCCCCCCCCCCCCCCCCCCCCCCCCCCCTCCTTCTATCTTGAATAAGGAAAGGAAACGTCATTGAGGACGATAACAAGGACAGAGTCGGTATTTCTCTTGGATGAAACTATAACAAGAAAGTAGGATGTATTAATATCCTGATTTCAGCCACCAGGCAGAGACGTTGTCATTTTTCTTGTTGTACTACGAAGAGATTGTATCTGTGAGGTTAAAAGGTTTTATGCACAATTAAAATTAATACGAGGTTATTACAACTCCGGTGTTCGTTTACCCTATATAGTTATTGGACAATGAATTTGCTACGAACAAGATAGGAACTGAGTTTCACAACTTTTTTCTAGCCTATTAGGTAGCCTACTTGTAAGGTTAACTTTGTGGATATATTTTTTGCATAATTGGTTTTGAGACCAGCAGGAAGAGATAATCTTCCATTTCACCAAACTTTAACCAAAGTGTTGGGAATCAGAAACGATTTGTGGTTTTGTAGATCACCATTTGACAAAGATATTTTTAAGGGGGCATGATTGAGTTGGGAAGTCGACGAGGGAAGAGTCAAGAGAGCACTCTAAAGTCACCAAACTTTTCTCTCGCCAAAGAGGGACTGTAAAAGGGAGAATATAAACGAGACTGTACTCCTGTATAACTTTTAAAATAAGTTATAATAATTGTTTTATCTTTGACTAGAGATAAATTTAAAAAGAACTCAGTTTATAAATTATCTTGTTTGACTATAAGCATAAATTATTTAATATATTTATATACTATTTATTGTTTTATATAGTTATATATATGATATTATTATTGTGTTTTCCTTAAAAATTCTTCTATGACAATTGTATGTTGTTTTATTACTTGTCTATACACTTTTATTATCTTATTATATCCTGTTTTAATATTTGTATATAAAATTATATATGCAAGATATACTTTTTAGTTTTTACAATATATTATATATAAATACTATATAACTATATAATACCAAGACAAAAAATTATGTGATACTTAGGGAATACTCACACTATATCACAAACACATAAAACGTTCGTTCCATCACATCGATACTTTTGTTAGGCATACACAACAAAATTTGGCTGGTTGTAGTACTAAAGACAGAGAAAAGAAAAATAAAGAATAAATTAGTTGGGCTTTTAATGGATACTTTTGAATAAACAATAACAATAAATACCTCCATGTTACAGCCTAATAGTAATGCTAAATAGTAACGAAAAAGGCATATGTTAATACTCAATCCGTTTGAGAATCTTACCTCAGAAACATTTCGAAAAAAGAAGTCTTGAATAATTCTCAGCAATACATCTGTTTTACCATCAACACTTCTGCAATACATTAATGGCCATGTGTTCCATGTAGGGCTGTCAACGAGCCGAGCCAGGCCCAGCTCGAGCTCGGCTCAGTTCGGCTCGATTACAAAGTCTATTTCAAGCTCAAATCGCCAGCTCGAGCTCGGCTCGTTCCAGATCGAACCAGCTTGGCTCGGCTAGCTAGATTAAGAACATTTTTCAGTTAGAAGAGAAGAAGGCGGTCGATTAGAGTTGTTGAAGAGCTAGAAACAAGGGCGTCGGCCGATTAGAGTGGCGACAGGAAGAGAATGACGTAAATCTGCCAGCCGGCGGAGTGAAGATCAGGTTGACAAGAGACTGGTGAAAGATAGAACTTTCCATTGATTAAAAAAAACATCGTGGGGAGAAGGAGAATGGTGGCTGTGGGGAGGGGAGGGTTGTATTTAGGCTAGGCTTTGCTTTTTTAGGTTAAGATTTATGTATTTAGGCTGGACTTTGTGTATTTTAAGTTTAGATTTATATATTAATGAGCCACTATTTCGAGCCACGAGCTGAGCCGAGCCGAGCCGGGCCAAGCTCGAGCTCGGCTCGTTTAGACTCGAGCTCGGCTCGGCTCGGTTCAGTTTCGAGCTGTTTCAAACGAGCTTTTTCGAGCTTTTATCGAACGAGTTCGAGCGAGCTACCGAGCTTCGAGCTTTTTTGCCAGCCCTAGTTTCATGTATATATAGACTATACAAACATTAGTTGACCTATAAATACCTAACTCTCTCTCATCTCTATACCAGACCACCATTTGTAGTCTGTACAACATCAATACCTCTCAAAAAAAAAACCCCAAAAAATCTACTCCCCAAAAACATAAATACAAAAGAAAAATAAAACTATCTACCATCTCTAACCCTAGACTTTCTCACATTTTCACCTAGTCGCATCTCTCTTTTCATAAAAACAGCATACAACAATTCGTTCCACGCATCAGGCACGCCAGGTAAGCACCAGTGACTACAATCCTGTCTATGCAAGGCGGCTGGGCCCACCTGGCCCAAATAGAAAACTGACAGGTGTCCGTCTTTTCTTCTAGCCGTCATTTGAGTGATGTTAAGGAAATCCAAGTGGTAGCCTTTGGAGTATTTGTTTAGGGGATTAAGGAGGTGGGCCCACGGTTTTAATGATGGTGCATGTGGACCGAGTTCAGGGACTGTTTCTTGGTGACAGCTGCCTCCTGTTCTCCAATCACCACCTCTGCAAGAATTTTAGTTTTGTGTTAGAAGTTAGAATAAATAGGAAATATATGAAATTCTTCCCTTAAACTTTGCATTTGATAATTGGGCCTAAATGAGACAAATAAAGATTGTGTAAACTTCTTACAAGGCTTGTATAAATTTCTGTTTATTGTGAATCTCATGCCTAAGATTAAGTCGGAGATGGAAATTGATTAATTCAATGTATGAGAAATATTTTGGACAAACACACTTTATGGCTAAAATAGGGATTAAACATAATTATATTTGAAATTTGAAATTTTTTCTCTTTCAGAAAGAAAGGCAAACCTGAAATGAACAGGGGCATAAGTGCGAAAAATGACTTGAGTTTTGGTTGTATTAACCTCACGATTAAGCCAATCAAAGAGAGTTTTGATTGATCTTTTGTATGCTTCATCTACACTCATCTCCATTTTCACCTCATTTCCTTCTTGGAAATAACAACCCCTGTTTCAATTAATCAAATTATAGTAGACTGAAATTAGTACCAAATAGATTCGCATAAATTTCAAAATCTCAAATCTATAGCCCTTTAAAAAAACAAAATGTTATATTTGCGTCTCTGAAAATGAAAGCCCAAATGACTCGATTGTTTTTAAAGACCTCACAAAGAGTTGAAAGACAGATTATGTTCAATTGAAGATTTCAATAATTATGAATGGATATAATAGAGGTCATTTTCATGATTAAATTTATATCACATTTTCTTTTCATAAAAAATAGTAAGCAAGTGTTCAACAGAAGATATCAATAATTTTGAATGGATTTAATAGAGGTCATTGTCATGATTAAATATATACTACACAAAAGGAAGAATATATCAACACATCACAATAGTAGACAAAAATAGTCAAACCACAATAAAGGAGATGTGAAAGAAATATATTTGGAATTTACCATTTTGAAAGGGTTTTCTAATAAATACATTGCCAACTAAACTCTTTTCACCTAAATATTGCAAAAATAATTTTTTTTCACTTAATCACTTTATTTTATTTCATTTGGGGTTTTTTCTTTTTCCTAATCATATAAAAACAAAAAAAATCCTTGTAATAATTTTTCAGTTTCCAATTTCCACCGCATCAATAATTAAAAGAAAACATAAAACTCAGTAATAAAACAAAACAATCAAACAAAAACAAAAACTCACGCTCGGATAGTCTTCTCATAATTCCACCAATGCCCGGTATTCAGCACCAGCACATCCGCGTCCCTCCACCTCACCGCCATCCAGTCCATCAAATCCACCTTCAACGTCGTCTTCACCTTCCCCCCCACGCCCGCCGGCGGCCTGCTCTGCAAAACCAAAAACGGCGCCCTGTAATACTCCACTGTCGTGTTGTATTCTTGGAACTTGAAGATGAGGTAGCCCATGTGCTTGGTGATGGGGTTGTTGTTGGTCTCGTAGATCGAGGACTTGTTGGGGGTTGCGGAGGAGAGCAGGCAGAGGAGGGACTCCCATTGGTTGCGCCCGATGGAGTCCCCCGCGAAGACCAGGCGCTTGTTTCGGAGTTTTGAGAGCATTGTCTTTGTGTTGAATCTGGAAAGAGAAGAACGATTTTTGAGTAAGGGTTTAGATTCTATGGAATGAGTAAAGAAGTTCATTCGAAGAATTTCAAAGGAAATAGCAACTGTTTATTTTATTATTATTATTATTATTATTATTATTATTATTATTATTGTTATTATTATTATTATTATTATTATTATTATTATTATTATTATTATTATTATTATTATTATTATTATTTCTTCGAAGGAAAAACCAACTTACAGATTTGAAGGAATAAATAATTTTCTAGAACTTCGTTTATTTATTTTTGGTTTATTTTACTAGAATTATTGCTATTTTATAGTACTATAATTATTTTTGTTTGAAAGTAGCAAGCAAAGGCAAGCACTTGAAATGAAAACAGGAGAAAGTAGGCATAAAGCTAATATATAATGATCTCAAAAGAGGGCACACTAACACACCACCCACCCATTTGAAATTTACAAAAGAAGGGGGCAAATAAAAGAGAAGATTTGGCATTTTCAATTTAAGCAACAATGATAAACAAAGGAAGTAATTTAACCAAAATTTAAAATAAATGAATATTTGAATATCCTAAAACCTTTAGTTGTTGATGCCCCTCTCAAGAGTCCGCATCTGTACGTATTTAGCTCTAATTGCAAAAAATATAATCACAAAATTGGCCCATTAAAAAAGTGCAAAAGTCCTATTTAAGACAAATTTAATTTAAAAAACTGAAGAGACCAAGGCTAGTCTTAGCAAGCATTAATCTTGAGGAGAAAAGAAACCATTTAGAATTCCAATATAAGAAATACTAATGAAAGATCAAACACTTCTTGGACTTAACAAAAAGATTAAATAAATATAAAATACTGATAAATTCAAAAATCTGACAAGAGGTTGGAATACCAAGGCTGATACTTGTTTCAAATTCGAATTAAAGATTATAACTTAAACTATGTTTTCAAATGGAGAAATTTGAACTTTTCAATGAAATTGACCAGCCCTTCGTTTATATTTTTTTTTTCTTGTCCTTTCAACCATTAACTACAGTTATAAAGTAAGTTTGGAAAGATAGTTAGCACTAATGAACAAATATGTAAGTACAAAAGATTAATTTAATCCTCCATGCAACAATTATAAAATTCAATAAGACACCAAGAAATTTTCTAACAGAACCATACCAAAATCAATTTTTTACACTTAAAAAATTTCCCGTTTTGATTTGTAAGATTCCAATTTTCTCTCCAAAATAATAAACTAACACACCGACAAGACACACTACAATGAAACATGAGAAGCTTAATAAATAATTCTCCTTTAAGTACTCCAAGAAGAAGCATTTAACAACATGAAGAAATTTCAAATTAGTCCAAAACATTTGAAGGTATACTTTAGCCATTTAAAGAACCATTTTGGGTCTCTAATTCTACAAACCTTCCCAAATGAAAAAAAAGCGTAGAATATTGCAAAAAAAAGGATGATGGTAACTTTAAGTTGAAACATACTTTTCAATCTTAATAATTCAAAACAGAATGAGAAAAAAGCAACAAGCTCATGCTCTCTCTTTTTTTAACCCTTTCTAAATACCCCTTCTTGAACAAAAGAATTCATCTTTCCACTCAAAACCTCATAACAAAGCAAATTTACAGAACCAGTCAAGCAATAGCTAGTCACAAGAACCAAATATCAAAATCACTTTCATCTACATTTCAACCCTCTATTCTCATGACAATCCCTCCCAAAATGTTTAAAAAAATGAAAAATTACCTGGGTAAATCACAGTGCTTCGGTTGCCATCTCCAATTAGTGTACAGATTATCTGTTCTTCCATTCTCTGAGCATCTAAATCCCAAATCCAAGAAAGGGCAATCTTTTGATTCGTAAAGTGGGTAATTTTGATCCCAAACCCATTCTCCATCAAACAAATCACACTCCAAGTTTGAACCTTTTTTGGCCCAAAACCTTCCCTCCTGAATTTTTCTATCTCGACGTAAGAAAGAACCACAGTCTAAGTAGAGAAAGCAAAAGAGGAGCAGGAAGAGTGCCATAGAAATGGAGAAGAAGAACCAGATGGGACCCATTTGCTCTAGAGGCTTCATTCGCCTTGAGGGTGACAACACCATTGGAGATTAGAGAATTTCTTAAGAGTTCTTCTTGTAAGTTATGTTTTTACAGATTGAAGGTGATATGGAAATTCAGCCTGAAAACAAGAGAATGGTACAAATTTAAGCTCAGAAATGACAGAAAAGATGGAAAAATCGCCTAATTAAGGTCTTGGATTTGCTTGGATGGTATCAGTAATGACAAAGCTCAGTCCTTGCTGGGAAATGAAAGAGAAAGGACTTTTACATATGAGACCCTCAAAACTTTCCTATTTTCCCTATTTACTAAAAAGATGGTTGCTAGCTAGCTAGAGAGAGAGAGAGAGAGTACGGCAGTTCGTGGGTCAGTCAAGCGTGGGAAGATGGACTGGTGGTATTTATTGCATAGACAGAGAGAGGGGGAGAGAGAATAATGAGAATTGAAGGGGGGTTAGCTTGTTCTTTGGTTGGAAGAAGAATGGGTGTTATGCTGTTTAATAACTAGTCTACAGGTGATGTTAGGAAAAGGAAAGGACTATTATACTAATTAAAGTGGATTAATTAGGGAGAAAGTTGGTCATTCTCATGCTAGGTGTGTATGAAGGGAGAATATATGGGACTACGATGTCAAAATTAAATGGCGTGTTGCCTTACAAAACCTAATAATATTAACTTACTAAAATAATAAAGAGAAATGATACGGCTGTAATTTATTTATGACTGGAATGACATATTGATGACGCATAAACTAGTAGTACATTGCAGGTACACTAAGACTAATTATATTGATACTTCCTTTATTTAGTTAAATATGCAGTGGGCAATTATTTATTTGCATAAAAAGAACTTCAAATATTATTTTACTTTATAACAAATATTATATCTTCTTAGGCTACAGTACACAAAGTTATACAACTATTATTTATTCCAAGTATTATTTATGTATTATTGACTTAATAATTTGTTTATGATGTTTCATTCTAAAAATAAAATCAGTTTGGTACTCTGAATAAATCAATTAATAAATAATGAAAAAGTTATATGCTATTCAAATGTGTATTTCCAAAAATTTTGTAGATGTAGAATAAATCCTCTTATCTGATAGACCAAATAATACAAAAAAAGGTGACTAAATTAATAAATTAATTATGAATTATCTATTGAATAAATTGAAAAATAAATAAATTATTATTATTAATTAACAAAATATAAATGAATAACAATTAATTACTCAACATATTTTGCATCATATACTTGTATATACCTATTAATTCACAAAAAGAAAAGGAATAAGTGAAAGTTTGTATAAGGAAAGGTATTTATGCAAAAATGAAACGGTTAGGAGATGTAGAATGTGAAGAGAAGAATCCGTTCCCTTTCTCCAACGGTTAGTGCTCGCTTTCCACTAATCAGTCTAACAAATCATTCAACTAAAAAACTCATCAATCTGAGAAATCGTGCATGACCATCCTTTCAATACAAAACATACATTTTCTTTCTCAAGAGAATCTTACAAAATGGCCCCTTATCTTTAGTTGCAAAAACCCGGCCTTCAAATTTCATTATTTGGAACAAGGGCAACGGACTTTTTCAGTAAAATTTTATTATTATGTTGATAACTTAAAAAAATAGTTACTTACACAAAAAAAAATAGAAGTAATGATATCTCCTATTTTATAATGGTATATGTTACGTATTACACGATTTTTCGAGGATCAGATAGAGTTATATTGTACATATAAACATGAGAAGATTATGATTGTAGAGAACATAATATGTAATATTTTTTAGCACGCTTAATATGTCTCTTTTTCTACGTGATGTTATATATCATTGATATCAAGTAGGAATATCGCGCTACTTTTTTAGAGACGTTCGTAATGTTTTTCATTTCTCATAAATAAAAAATGAGAAAAAAATTATAGTCAAGATTTTATCCATATTTTATTGTAAGATTTTGTATTCTTGATATTTCTTAATTTTCATGAATGTATGCAAATTTATTAAATTTTAACCCAATCCAACCATCAAATATATGCATTTATAGTGGATTATTTTCAAAAAAGTCACAGAAAAATACAATAAATGCATGTCTCATGCCTCATGTTTTTTATGATTCTTGTAGCTCAGTAATTTCGTTCAATAGTTAAACTATTTATATAATTAATTTCAAATATTTATTTTCTTTTAAAAAATTCTGCACTTTATTTTATCTCTAAATATTTTTGTCTCTTTACATTCTTTTGTGATATTTTTAATTTGGTGATCTTATAGGGTTTTTTTGGAATTAATTTTTTTGGGTTAAAAGTGATATTTTGATTTTTTTTAGGGGTCTATTTGAAAAAACCCGAATAAAATGAGGAGGAGAAAAAAAGAGAGAAAGAGTGCACGGTAGAGAGGAGAGAAAGTGGGGGGAGGTAATTGGAGATCTCCATTTATCCTTATATTTATTTTGAGATTTTCTGTAGGAATGACTGTTTTGCCCTTGGTTTATTTGAAGCGCGGTGCTATTTCCGAGGTATTTTGGTCATTTCACATGCACCGGATTTCCACTTCAGCAGTGAAATGACGTTACTGCCCTCTGTTTTTTGGAATCCACGATATTTGGATAGGGATATTATGGTAATTTTATATGAGAAAATTGGAGTGATAATTGAGAAAAAATATCCGCACCATCCGGGTTTCGAACCGTGAACCTGAGGGGTCAGCTACAACACTCAAAACCACCGCACCAACACGTCAGCTTCAGGTTAAACTTGAATTTCCTTGTATATATCAAGAAAATTCGACAAGTATATTGATTGATGATACTGGAAGATTAGCATCCAAGCAAAGATACATCAGACGGAATTGATAGCAGGAAGACCTTTTAATTTGGTACCGATATTTTTTTGCGAGGATTTGCAGTTTTTGTATGACGTTTTGTCGTGCGGTTGATTGCGTGGTGACTTGTTGGGGTGAGAACTGACGATATTTTTCCTTCTTTTTATTCAGCAATCGAAAATCAATTAATTTTCTATTATTTAGGGATCATTTGGCATCATTTTTGTTTTTATTTTTTAAATAATTTTTTTTGTTTTTAAAATTGATAATACATTTTTCTGCTTGTAATTTTACTAAATTCACAAGTATATCATGTTCAGTATTAATATATAAGTTTTGAGTGGCAATATGTGATTTACAATATTAATATAATACTTTTAGTGTCATTTTATTATTTTCAGAGTTAATATATCATTCTTTGTACCAATATATTTTTTTAGTGTTGTTCTCGTTATAATGTCGCATTTCAAGAATATAACATTTTTAGTGTTAATATAATGTTTTTGATGTCAAAGTATTAAGTTTTCAGTGTTAATTTATTGTTTACAATATCAATACATCTTTTTCAGTGTCAGTATAGTAGTTTCAGTAAATATATATTATTTTAGTGTGTCAATATATCATTTTTAGTATCAATAGGCCGCTTTCATTGTCAGTATATCATTTTCAGTGCCAAAAAATGTCAATGTATCATTTTTCGTATTAATATACCATTTTTCAGTATCAATATCTCATTTTCATTTTTAATATATCATTATAGTGACATAAATTTTTAGTATTAATACTTTTTCAATATTAATATACTATTTTCAGTGTCAACTGTCATCTTATATTTAAAGTGGAATTCAAAATTTCAGAGTCAATATTCCTTTTTTTAGTGTCAATATATCATTTTCAGTGTTAACTTATCTATTTTAGTGCAATGCAAAAATTCAAGATTAATATTTTTTTAGTACTATTATATTATTTTCATATGGTTTGAGATATTTATAACTTTGACAATGTAAAACATAAAAGAAGAAATAATTTTTTTCTCATTTCCAAAATCATGTTTTTTTTGCCATTTGGACATAATATATATTTTTTTAAAAAGAGCTAATTACCCAAATATGTTTTATTTTATTTATTTATTTTTGAGAAAGAAAAACAGAAAATGTGAAATGGCAACGATGCCAAAGAACCCTTAATTTTTAGTTTCATTTATATTTTGACAAAGAACATAGACTAAATAGGGCGAAAAATATGATATATATACATAATTAATCATACTCATAATTTTGTTTAATAGCTTATATAATTATATTAATAAATAATTTTTTTGGTAACAACTCATATTAATGAATATTTTTAATTTTGAATGTGTATCTTGATATCTTCTTATTCGATTTAAACGAAATAGCATTCGGTTCAATTTGTAATGTATTAATAGTTTTGTTCCAATATCACTTTGGTTGCATATTCGGTTTGTCTTATAGCTAATTGTTTCAAATAATATTAATTGAGCATATTAAAATATAAACTATATATTATAGATTAATTTTTTTTTTGAGACAACCCATTAGGTTGTTAGATTTATTAAATATTGAATTAAATATGTTTGTTGTAACTCGAACTTAAATCTTTCTTAAAGTTGGTAAGGTATCTTGCCGCTTAAACTAGTAAGGTTTAACATATATCATAAATTTTAATTCATCAATTCCAAATAATAGAAGACAAATAATCTTCTTAATTTATTATAAAAAAAATTGAATAACAAATTTAAACAGCCAAAGCTCACATTATTGAAATGGTAAGACACCTTTCAGATTTTGTAAGAGGTCATACGTTCGAGAAAAAACTGATTTTTTTTAAAGTAAATGAAAGACATTTGAACGCATCCTATATATTAAAAAACTAATATAAGTTGTTACTAAAATAATTTATTAGAGGGATTAGCTAGGTCTGAGTACATAATTGCATAAAGAAATAACCATTGTTTTGTTATGGAAAATCGAAAATCTTACAAGAGAATAGTTACTTCAATTTTTTTATGATTCCACTTCCCCCGGTCACTTTCCCACAATAGAGCTATGCTATGTGACAACTCACAAGTGTAATCTAATCAACTGATAATTAAAGGAGCGTTGATAGGAGCCGCAACTTTTACTCAAAACGTTTTTGATTCATCATTTTGGCATATAAATAAATAAGACTTATTTACTATTCAGAAAAACTAAAATCATTTAGTTTATTTATTTACGATTAAAAAATAGAATTATTTAATTAATTCATTTATTATCTGTTAGTACATAAAATTTTGAGAATCTTCAAATTAATACTCCATCAAAATTCCTTTTCTAACCAAAATATATCTCACCAAATTTTCTTACTTGATTTATACTCAACACAATGGATAAATAAAAGAGAAAATAATATTTTACACAAAATATAAATAAAGAAGAATAAAAATATTAATAAAGTCATAAAAATATAAATAACAAAAATAAAAAAGTAAGATAATATTATACATAGTATGGAATACAATGAAATAATATATCGTAAATATTATCATAGAAAAAAATACCATGAATATGATGTTGCAAAATATTATTTTCTTTCTTTATTTATCTATATTTTTTTTATTGAAGAAAATTGAAAGTTCAAAGAAAATCAGTAAGGTATGTTTTGATAAAAAAAAATAATCAATTTGATGAAATGTTAACTTTAAGCACCAAAAAGAAAAAAAAAATCATTTTAAAGGGACTAAATGAAGGAATCTAAAAAAGTTTGAACACTTTTCTTAAAATATTATGAAAATAAAAATTGAGAGGTTTTGAAAAATTTCTCACTAAAATATTATATGAGGTATATCCTACCAAAATCTCTAAAAATTGAAATATACGGGTGGGAGAGGAGAAGAGTCTTTCATCGAAATCATCTGAAAATCAAAATGAAAGAGACTAGAGATGGTCCTCCTATTTGCAGTAGCGTTTTAGTGGTGGTCATGATCATGAGTGCCCTTTTCCTCACTTCATTTTCATGTCCATTCAACATTCTCTATCTATTAGACAATTATATTAGATGTTTCATTGCATTTAAAATTTTTTAAATAGACCCAAGTCAATCCTGAGTCTAAAAAATTATATTGAAATTAATAATGTTAACTTCTTTTTTTTCAATTTTTGGAAGACTTGATATTAGAGGTAGTAAGTCCATTTTGTTTGGAAAATTCAGGATGATAAAGTATACTGGTATAATGTCCTTTACGCCTGCGTGACCCCTCCTGCGTCCTGGCCGTCTCACATTGCCCACATGATTTTTTAGCCATTCAACTATTCAATTAGTCTCTTTTTAGCCCCTCAACTTTTTATTGGTCTCTTTTTGACCCCTTAACTATTGAATTAGTCTCTTTTTGACCCTTCCATCCGTTAAATGCTTACGTGTCCGTTAACTTGACACGTAAGCGATGATTTGGCATATATTTATGACGTGACAATTGTGATACGACAATTATTTGAAAAAAAAAAAATTTAATCCGTCCTTTCTTTCACTCGTATTCTTTCTATTTTATATTTTTCTAAAAAAAATTAATTAATGAAAAAATTCATATCGAATCAAACTTAAGGAACAATTTTAGAAAAATATAAGATAGAAAGAATACGAGGGAAAGAAATGAGGGGATTAAGAACTTTTTTATTTTTTTCAGGGCTCGTTTGGCATCATTTCCGTTTTCCTATTTTTCGGTTTTTTAAAACCAAAAATCAGTTTTCTGGTTTTCTGTTTTTGTTTTCAAAAAAACTGTTTTTTGTTTTTAAAACCGATAATATTTTTCCTAGTTATTATTTTATCAAATGTACATTTATAACATTTTCAGCGCCAATATATCAAGTTTTCAGCGCCAATATGCTGTTTATAGTATCAACATAATATTTTCAGCGTTAATATACCGTTTTAAGTACTAGTATATCATTTCCAGTATCAATGTACCGTTTATAATGTTGATTTATCATTTTTAAGGATTAATATCCTATTTTTAGCAATTATTTTTAGAGTTAATATGATGTTTTCAATGCCAATATATTGAGTATTTAGTGTCAATCTACCGTTTACAATATCAATGTATCATTTTCCGTGTCAATATACTATTTTTAGTGAAAATATATTGTTTTTAGTATATCAAAATACTATTTTTTAGTATCAATAGAACACTTTCAATGTCAATATATCATTTCTAGTGTCAATATACCATTTCAGTGTGAATATAAAGATTTCAGTATACTATTTTCAGTGAAAATATATTGTTTTTAGTTTATCAAAATACTGTTTTTTAGTATCAATAGAACACTTTCAATGTCAATATATCATTTTTAGTATTAAAAATATTAATATATCATTTTTAATATCGGCATATATCATTTCTAGTGTCAATATACCATTTTCAGTGTGAATATAAAGATTTTAGTATTAATAAACCTTTTTCCGTATCATTATATTATTTTCATTGGTAAGTTATTTTATTTTTACTGCAATATAAAGTTTCAGGGTCAATATTTTTAATTAGTGTAAACTTACCTTTTTTTAGTGGATATAAAGTTTTACGGTCAAAATTCCTTTTTAATATGAATATACTAGTTTTTACGCCAACTTATATTTTTTAGCACAATACAATATTTCAAGGTCAATATTCATTTTTAGTGATACCATATTATTTTTGTGTGGTTTCGGACATTTATAGGTTTGACAGTGAAAAACAGAAAAGAAGAAACAACTTTTTCTTGTTTTCAAAATCTTGTTTATTTTTTGCCATTTGGATAGAAAAAAAATAAAAACAGAGTCATTTTGCCAAACACGTTTTGTTTTTTTTCTGGAGAAAAAAACAGAAAACAGAAAACAACAACGATACCAAATGAGGCCTCAAATAATTATCATGTCATAATTGCCACATCATTAATACATACCAAATCACCGCTTACGTGTCAAGTTATCGGACACGTAAGCATTTAACGGATGGAAAGGTCAAAAAGAGACTAATTTAATAGTTGAGGGGTTAAAAAGTAACTAATAAAAAGTTGACCGGTCAAAAAGGGACTAATTGAATAGTTGAGGGACCAAAAATGGACTTTTCTCTAATTTTTAACGCCCATAAGGGGGTTACAAAATATATGTATGTTTGAGCATTCTTATAATTCCAGGTCACTTCAATTATTATAGTCACTGGATCGATCCCAATCCGAAGTTTTTTAGGGCCCAAGATTAAGTAGAGCAAATAACTTTTAATGGGAAAGTAAGTTTGCTCCGGAGGTGTGACCCTTAGTTTCGTTTGTGCAGTGCACGAGTTCGACTCCCACTGCAAATATATTCTTTTTCATTCATTTACCTAAATATAAAGGAAAAATACAAATTTTGGGGCCCTATACCCAGGCCTCCCAGGTAGAGGTGGCAAACGGGCGGGTTGGGTCGGGTTCGGGCCGGGGTAATTCAGATTCGGGTCAATTCGGCTCGCGGGTCATTCGGGTTAGGTGTCATTCGGGTTTCGGGTCATTTGGATAATTTCGGGTCGCTCGGGTTTCAAGTCATTCGGGTTCGGATCATTTTGAGTTTCGGATCATTCAGGTCGCGGGTCAATTGACTTCAAAGTCAACGTTAAGTTCTGGTCAAATATCACTTAGATTATGGGTTGTATGTTATAAAAAAAAGTATGAAGTCCTCAATTTTGAGATATTTTGAGAATTAAAATAAAAACATCTGATTTTTTGGGGTCAGATCGGGCGGTTCATTCGGGTTCAAGTCATTCGGGTTATGGTGGTTGCTGTCGAAAAATATCCGGATCCGAATAAAAAGAATTCGGATCCGGAACTTTTATTCAGACATGAATCAGAACACGATATTAGATTTTGGTGTCGGATCCGGATACTATTCAAAAATAAGCACCTTTTTTACCCATATAGATATCCATATTTTTGATCCATTTTGTATTGATTGAACTTTCTATAAAATAGTTATACAGATCTTCAAATATCAATAAAATTAATAATTATTAATTTAAAAACATAATAACTCCATTGTCGCTTTCTCCGCTACTCTCTCCGTCGCCCTTTCAACCGCCGGATCCACGCGTCACTCCGATCTTCCAGCTTTGCACTGAATCAATCTTGTTTGACTGAAAGTAAGCCTCAATTCGATTGAATCAGAGTTCCGATTTACTAAAAACAGCCTCCAATCGACCAAATCAGTCGCGATTGACTGAAAACATCCATCAAATCGACTGAATCAGTCCCGTTTGACTGAAAATGGCACTCAAATCAACTAAATAAGTCCGGATTAACAGAAAGCAGCCCTGAAATCGACTAAATCAGTCATGATTGACTGAAACCAGTCCTTAAATTGACCGAATCAGTCCCGATTGACTGAAAGCAGCCCTCAGGTCAAACTTTTTGCTTTAAGTTGTTCGATAATAATAGATTTTGTTTATTTAGTTTCTAATGATTATTTGGCATACTTATTCTCAGATTTGCTTTGGTAAGTTAATTTATTTCTTGTTTAATAATTCAAAATAGTACAATTAAAGCATAAAAGAAAAACCTCAGTTCCAAGATTAAATTTTTTTATATCTCCTTTTTTGTGTCGTGTTTAATTGAATTTTAATTTCTTTTTTCCCATATTATATTAGGCTTTGGTATTTGTGCATGACGAGCAGATTATTCACGCACTTTAACTCTCATATGATCGTCTCAGGTTCATAGCTTTTTTGATACCTTCTCTTTCAATCTTTTCCTAATTGATTATTCTAATTATTTTAAATTATTTTTACATTTTTCTGTTTTTGTTCGTATTGATTACCAGCGAGATTCAGCACAGAGGAATGCAATATGTTTAACCATATTCCATCTTACCAGTGAGTATACACCATCTTAATTAATATATTCTATATTAAAGTCTAACCTGGTGTGGAAAATGATTAAATTCTCTTGCTGACTCAGCTGCAACTGTATTTCAATGAAAATGATATGAATATTGAGGCGAAGCGGTACAAAGTGGCAGTACGAAAAGTAGCTGTCAAGAGAAGAATTGGGGTGAAAAATAAAATGAATGCTTGTGGAAAGAACTCGGCGGTACCTGCTTTTGGTGCTGACACTGGTACGGTATTTTATGGCAACACGAGTGAAAATTCTGAAGATAAAAGGCTCATTTACGTCTTGATGGTACCGTACAGATAAAGGTCTGTTTTTAAATATATATGTATAAATAGAATGATGATTATATATTTATTTTGAATGATAATTTAACACAGGTGTTGAAGAATATGCTAAAGTTGGTGAAGAAAGCCAAAATGTGGATATTGTTAAGACTGAAGCACAAGACCAGGCCTCCCTCTTTAAATCTTTCAACGGAGTTTGTTTTTGGAATTTTCTATTTGGTTGATTTAATTGAATATATTTGCTTCAATTATAGTTTTATTGTTTTTATTTTAATTATAGAAATGTTTGTAGAATGAGAATCTTAATTGGCTATTAATATATAAAATCTGAATTTGGTTAAAATTAAATATATATAAACTGTTTACCACGGATGGAAACCGTGAGTACAAATGCTTATCACGGATGAAGATATCACGGTTTTGAAATCATGTGAAGATGCGACTTACCACGGTTCAGACCATGTATACGAGAAAAAAAAATCCATGGTTAAGAGCGATTTTTGTTGTAGTGCTGGTATGCTATGATATAAAAGATAATTAGTTTTTTTTTACTCTTTGTGGAATACGATCAAACATGAAAATTATTTATGATTTTCGTACGCATACCACACAATCTCAGCTAGAATACACTTTCAATTGCCTTACTGCTGGTAAACATCAAAATTCATATACTCGGAACCATAAAAGTTCAAGCAACACAGAATCCAACCCCATTATACCCTTCTCACTAGTCACTGCTCTGCTCATGCTTTTGCTGGAATCGAACTGTGACGTATACAGTGTGTGGTCTCTCCATACGAGTTAAATAGTGAAATAGTAGAATAGGAAGAAGATATTCCTTTGTTTCATCCAAAAAAAAAATGTATGATAATGTAATTTTTTTATCACTAATAATTAAATATTTGGAAGCAAGCAATTCATCTGCATTTCAGTATTTTTTGAGGAAATGCCTAAACCATTGTTTATATTAAATTAGCAGATGCATTTACAAGAAGAGTTACAAATCAAGGAAAACGAAAGAAAAAACAAAAAACAAAACAAAAGAAAAACATCTCTAATCTTACGCTATTAAAAATCCGATCTGTTGTCTTGCCAAAGCAATGTGTTCGCCAATACTCGATTTAATCATCTGCATTTCAGTATTAGTTTTTTTTTTTTTTTTGAATTACATTTCAGTATTAGTTTTATTTTGAAATAAAGCTTGTATTTTATATACGTTAATATCCAAATCATATTCGCATTCATGTATTATATCCGAATTGAATCTATATATGAATTGAGATCCATATTGCATACTACGTATATCTTTATCCTTATATGGTCACTAGTTGAGCCCTCCTCCCCCCCCCCCCCCCCCACATTCGAATTGAATCTATATATGAATTGAGATCCATATTGCATACTACGTATATCTTTATCCTTATATGGTCACTAGTTGAGCCCTCCTCCACCCCCCCCCCCCCCCCCCCCCCCCTACACGATTTAATCATCTTTGAATATCATTGTGGGGTTCCTCAAGTCAGCAACTTAACTGCACGGATGCACAATGTACCAGCCATAGAAGATTTAGACTTCTTCCCATGCATTCACTCCCCTCTTTAACTCAACCCTTCATAAATTCTCCTCTCTCATACACCCACCCCCCTCACCTCTAATGTCCACTCCCACATCTCCTTCTCTTCCTATTCCTATCTCCCCTTCCACTGCTGGCGTAGGCCTCGGTTACGGCATTGCCATAGCTGTCGGCCTTCTTGTCCTCATCTCAACAATCCTTCTCGCGTCTTATCTTTGCGTAAAATCCAAATCCATTCTCCCCTCCTCTAATTCCTCTCCTCTTCCCCCTCCCATTCATCAAACGAATTCAACATCGCCTCAACATTTCATAGTCGGTCTAGACCTGCAAACCATCGACGCGTTCTATCCAAAATTTGTATACAGAGAAGAAGAAAAAGAAAATGGTAAGGATGATTTTTCGGGTCCTTGCCCAATTTGCTTGGGGGAGTATGAGGGAGGAGATGTATTACGACGAGGCCCAGATTGTGGGCACTGTTTTCATGTGAAGTGTGTTGATGAGTGGTTGAGATTGAGTGCCACCTGTCCCTTGTGTAGGAGTTCTCCGGTGCCCTCGCCAATTGCCACACCTATAGCTACACCACTTGCGGAGCTCATTCCCTTAGCGAGGACAAGAGGGAGGTGATTTGTTCCGGTCTTCGTCTTATTGTTTGGTTTTTTATTGGTGTTTTATCAGTATGTTTTGGGTAGACGTAGATTAATTAGATTATTGTGATAATGAAGATGAAATATGATTGGAAAGTTTTGTTGGTTCCCTTTTTCCTCAATACATTTCTTTTAGATGTTGATTGTTGGCATTTGAAATGAAATTGAGATGGTTTAGTTAATTGAAAATAAATGTCATGAGGGGTTTAATAAAGAAGGTTATACAGTTTGAAAATAATTAGAGGGCGTATTGTTAGTCATGAACTATTTGCACGAAGAATGATCTTTTATTTCGAAAATAAAGAGCATTTTGGATTATCTAACATTTTTGGAATCTTTTTAGTTATGTTTATAATTTTAACCATTTTATAGTAATATGTTATAATGGTCAGAAATTCTAGTAAATGAGGTGAAGAACAATTAAATTGTGGGCAACAAATTGAGATGCTTTCTTTATTTGATTAAGAGACCATGTTCATGTGATTGGGTGGGATTTGTTGATTGCTTAGTTGTTATGCAATACGCGGTGGTTTTGGATGCTTTTTATTTTTGAAACTTTTTTCTTTGATAGAAAATTGAGTTAGGTGTATTTGGATTCCTAATTTAAGAATTGAAATGTTGTACATAAAACTACTACTCATTACAATAAGAAGTATATTAGCTTTATGCTTCTATTATGTTTAGTTTGAACTCTATATCAACTTCAACAAGTCAAACCCTTGAGGGTCAGATGGGATCAATTATTGAGGCTGTTTGGTGAATTTAGACTTCAAATTCAGGATTTTGTTAAATGACTTCCAAAATAAATTATATTTACAAATCTCGTACATCAAACAACACGTAGGAATTGCAACGTTCATCCTTCACTTTAAAATAAACAAACTTCCTAATCCAATTTGAAATCTTCCAAATCAAACCCAAGTTAAACCCTTGGAAAAACTAGGGAGGCCTATAAAGCATTGACTTAAAATCATAACATGCAATGCTAAAACAAAATACCAACAGAAGAATCAAGACTTTTGGTCAAAAGGGGCAAGATTTGGAGCTATTAATTTATATCAGAAGAGTGTCTAGAGATCTCCTAGTTCTCTTCAATAATTTTCTTTTCTTGATAAGCTTCTAGTAATGGGAAATGTTTTTAACCGTCAACTATATGCCACATTACGCAATCACCCCATGGCCATGATATACCTTTTTAAATGATTGTTTTATATTTGTATATATACTTATTGTGTATTTTCATATATTCATTTTATCTTTTCGAACACATTGTTGAATGACTATAAATTCTTATTTGTAAACAATATAACTTTCTATGTTTATTATATCTTTTGAATACTAATATACCTTGATATATGTTCATTATACTCTTACGAGCACTGGAGGTGCTGGGGTTCAAAATCTGGAGGAACATATTTGGTTTCTTTAATAAATTGGAGGCATTGGGTTCCACTGCCATGTACTCTCCTATTTTTTTTTATCCGTCTTCAGTACTAAAATACTATAGTGCTGATTTTGATGCTGTATTTTGGGAATTATCTGAATGAACCTAGTAACTTGAGTAGACAAAATGATAACCTGGGGATCTAATTTATTTGATTCTAGTCTAGTAAGGAGTGATATGGGTTCTAATAGGTAGCTAAGATTCACGACACTGTTAGGCCATTAAATTTCTAAGTCAAAAAATTGTTTCGGGAGATAATCCCAAGTTTTAGCCACGGTGAAGCTATTATACCAGGGAGAAGATTCATGACAATGAAAGGTCCTCAAATTTCTAAAAGAAAAAAATAAGTATTATATACGATATGTGTTCTTTAATAGCTATATAATATTTTAGGCTAATGAATGCAGTAGAAAGAGTAAAGAATCATGACCCACGGACAAAAAAAATTCCAAGGAAATAAGTGTTTGTCTAAAGGGAAAATAAATAAATAAAACATACTTTAAGATATATCTTTTTCATGCATAATTTTATTACTTCATACTTAGGCATGCAGTAAAATAGCATATAAACATATAGCATGATATATTTATAAACTATGTATTGAAAACGATATAAAACATAAAATATATTATATTATGCCACAAATATGTTTAACCTTTTATCAGTCCGATTTAGAGGTGGCAAATGGGCGGGTTGGGCCGGGTTCGGGTCAGGTCATTTCGGGTTTCGGGTCGTTCGGGTCACAGGTCGTTCGGGTCACGGGTCGTTCGGGTCTCGGGTCGCTCGGGTATCGGGTCGCTCGGGTACCGGGTCGTTCGGGTCTCGGGTCGATCGGGTCTCGGGTCGTTCGGGTCTCGGGTCGTTCGGATCTCGGGTCGTTCGGGTTATGGGTCAGGCGGGTTCGGGTTACAGGTCAATCGGGTTATGGGTCATTCGGGTTTGTATTTCGGGTAATTCGGGTCTGTGTTTCGAAAAAGTTTGGTCTGTATTTTGAGCAATTCAAGTTTGTATATAGATAGACGAAATACGAAAATTCGACTTAATTTTCATAGTTCCTAAAATTGGAATCAGGATCTAACTCGTTCACTGTCTGTGTAGTGAGAATCATCCGACTCTGATTGGAATCGGCCGAGTCGAATCAGAGAATCTGATTTTTTTAAAGTATTATCTTTAAATTAAAAAAATGGAATAAAATGAAATTTTTTTTTAAAAGTTATAAAAATATGGAATTATTCAAATAAAATATAATCATATACATTTGGATATATCTATTATATATGATATTTTTGACTATATTTTTTATTTAAGAGGGGCAATGAAAAAAATCGAAAAAAATAAAAAATCAGAAAAAATAAAAAAAATCAAACTCGGTTGAATTTTGTTGTTGACCTGTTTATTGCACGATATTATATAATATTAATTTTGTATGTTGTTATTAGTTATGTGTTATTTATACAAAATGAGTTCACTATAACAAACCAAGTTTTCTATTAAAAAATATTATTTCATTAATGTATTAATAATTTAATATCATAAGATGTGAGAATTAAAAAATCATCATTATACACATAACACATGTAGATATACAACTTTTTCAATGTAAAATTACAGAAAGTCCAATAATTATGGCAAAATCAGCACACAAATATTCAGCTTCATGTTATTCATCTTGCATTACATGTTATTCAGGTTTCGAAAATTGGGCGGGTCATTCGGGTTCGGGTTCAGGTAATTCGGGTTACGGGTCGTTCGGGTTTCGGGCCGTTCGGGTTTTGGGCCGCTCGGGTTTCGGGCCATTCGGATTTCGGGTTCTTCGGGTTTCGGGTCATTCGGGTTTCGGGTCAGGTCGGGTTTCGGGCCGTTGACTTGTCAACATCTTCGGATCGGGTCAGGTTCGGGTTCGGGTCGGTCGGGCGGGTTTTTCGGGTCGGGTCAGATTTTGCCACCTCTAGTCCGATTCAAAGATACTTGCATTTCCCAATACACTAAGTTACCCAATGAGTTCAATCGTGTATGCATTTTAAATTACCGAACAATTTGAACTCAAAAGTCAGTTGTCAAAATTCTAAAATTTCAGTCAGTTCCAATGGAAAAGCATAATATTAATACTGTTATGGTTCCATCCACTTTATATATACAGTTTATAACATAAACCATCCTGAAAATCTACGCCTTGCATTTCATCCGATATAACAACATTCTACTCTATTTACCAGGTCCAAACTTCAGATCAGTATATTTTGATATTTGTTGTTTCTTTGTATTGAAGCCAAAAATCACGTTAAGAAATCATTTACAGTATCGTTATAATCTGGTAATTTACTAATCCAATGGACATAACAGTTTTACCAAAACACGTTTTGAGGGTTATATTATTTATCTCATATTTTACACGGAGTTATTGGGATTCGACTTGTTTGGGTCAGTCAGGTTTCAACTTATTGGGATTCTGGTCGAGTTTAGGGTTTAGCTCATTGAATTATTTTAGGCCAGTTAGGTTTTGCCAGCTGTACAAAATAATTGGTATGATTTGAACAAAGATGCTTCTCCAATCAAAGTACATTTTCTTCAACTGTGGGAAAAGATCCGATTCTGTTTATACCTTGGATTCATAATGAACTGAAATTGGTTCAATTCGTGTTTTAACGTAACCAACTCTTTTTCTCATTTAAAAGCATCTTTTTGCCTGTGTGAGCTCATAATTGAATCTTCCATGAAATTGTAGTGTATGCACCAACCTGAAATGAGGGGGAAAAATAGAGAAATTTAGGAAAAATATATAAATAGGTATTTGTGTTTGCCTTGTAGTGGAAATGCTAATAAAGTAACTTAGAAAATAAATTCTACTCCATTAATGAGAAAAATGTGGAGGCTCATTTTTAATTAAAAAAAGAAACAAAAAAGAGATTAAATTTAAGAATATTAATATTTAAACTAGTCAAGGCTGACTACATGATGAACCTAACTTAACCATACGATTAAGTTATATTATCTTTCAATTTTGAGTAACTCAGGTAGTAAATGAATGGTTCAACAAATCCAACATTATATAATTCACCAAGTTTGTTACCATACAGTTTTAAGTCATATCATCTTTCAATTTAGAGTATGACTTAAAACCTCACACAGCTCAATTAGTAAAATATTATCATATTAGGCAAGATATTGATATGGTGACAAAAGATGTTCGAAGAACATTAAGGCTAAACATTAAGGGTGTTCATTCATTGGGTACGGTCCGAACCAAATAAAATTACACCTTAATAAACCAGAACGAACTTGATTCTAACTGAACTGAAATAAACATAATTTAAGTCGGTATATTAGATTAAACTGAAGAAGAAACTAAAAGTATACCGATTTTAGTTTCTTCTTCCGTTCAACCGAATATACCGATTTACACTTATTTTAAGACTTTAGTTACTAGATAGTCTTAAAATAAACCGAATAAACTAAAATTTATTCTAATACTATTTAGTTACTAAATAGTCTTACAATAAACTGAATAAACTAAAATTTATTTTAAGACTATTTAGTTACATCGTAAAATAAGGTTTTTTGCACTTGCAAAAACTATTTTAAATTAAATTAGATGCATAGCTATTTACAAAAAAATTATAGCTAGATTATTTTGAACATAATTATTTTATTCTACAGTTCAAAACTTAAAAAATGAAAAATAATAATGTAGTTCGGTCGAATTTGGTTTATTCAGTTCTCCAAAAATCAAAACCAAATAAGTAAAAACGAACAATCACAATTTTAAACCGAACTTAACATAAAAAATACAATTGGATTAAATTAAACAAAATCATTCTAATGTTTAAAACTAAAAAAATGAAAAATAAACGTATACTTCGGTCGATTCTGTTTATTCAGTTTTTCTAAATCAAAACAAAACCGGTAAAACTAAATAACCTTAACTATACAGAACTGAACCGAACCAGTAGCCAAAATCATTCTAATTTAATTCAATTAAAATAAACAAAATCATTCTAAAGTTTAAAACTCAATATAATAGCGTAGTTCGGTCGGTTCTGTTTATTCAATTTTCCTAAATCAAAACCAAACCGGCAAAACCGAATAATTTCAATTATACCGAACTGAATCGGACCAGTACCTAAAATCATTTTAACTTCAATAAAATTAAACAAAATCATTCTAAATTTAAAACATAAAAAAGTGAAAAATCATAGTGTAGTTCTGTCGGTTCTGTTTATTCAATTTTCCTAAATCAAAACAAAACCGGTAAAACTAAATAACCTCAATTATACCAACCGAACAAGATCAGTAGCCAAATCCTTGAACAGACCCCTCTCCCGGTTCGATTTTTCTGAATAAATCGAACCGTTGGAACGCCAGTCCCAGTGAGCTTGAATCACTTTTTCTCTTTCCCCTCAGGTACTAAGGGCTTCCTCACTGAGATTACAAAATATTCAGAGGTCTCGGATGTAGGGCTGTCAATTTAATTCGGAGCTCGACACTCAACTCAAAGCTCGTAATAAAATAGCTCAAATTAGAGTATTACCCAAAATCCAATAATCCAATACCCTATAACCCATATACCAGACCCACTAAATCTGAACATCCAAAAGACCAAAATTCCAATCATACGGGACGCCTCCCTCTCTCGCTCAACTTCCCCTCATGCAGACTCCAGTCGCAACCCCGGCACCATTGTCGCTGTCTACTTCAGATTCTATTGGCGGCTGGCACTCCACAAACCCTAACCCTAATCCGTTCCTAATTGTGACAAACCTTAACTAGCGGCCAGACTTCTAATCGTCCAGACTCGAGCAAGGCCTTCGTCGTTGTCTCGTCCAGATCCAGCGGCTGCGGGGAGACATATCTCCAAACCCTAACGAGCTAATTCGAACTAGCCAAGCTGGCTCGAGCCAGTATGAGTCGAGGTTGAAATTGACTTCCGATTTCGAGCCGAGTCAGTTCAAATATGAACTGAGCCGAGCTCAAACTGGGCTGGCTCAGCTCACTGATGTAAGAAAGAATAGGAAACAAGGAAAACACGATTCTTTCAAGTCTTCCAGCTTCACTATCCAACAAGGAAGAAGTTGTGGGTAGTATAGTATAGCGGATTTTCAATTCATCACCACGAAACGTTCTATTCATTTATCGCATTTTCGCTTTTCATCTCTTCTTTTTGTGTATATCAACTGAACTTCCTAAATACCCAAAAACTACTACCCTTTCCAAAATGGAATTTTTAATATGGTTTTGGAACTTGGAGTCGGATTCAAAATCAGTTGAGAATATGTCAGGAACCGGCTGAATCAGATCAAAAGTCGGATTTATATGTCCAAAAAAATCAGACATTACTCTCAGAACCTATCTACTCTAGCCACATAAATATGAGAAATATCACATGGACATCTCCAATATGAACCCTAAACTCTAGTTTCTTCAGAAATACCCTCGCTCTCTCTCAGTGAAGGGCGCAAGATTCAATGATCTTGATTAAAATTATGTCTTGGCTTCAATTTTATTTTTAATACATTTTAAATGTTTTCCAACCAGAACTTTAACTTTTCTTAAGTGTTGTCTAATCTATTTAACTAAAATCTTTTGAACCCTATGCCCAAAGTGAAATATCAAATCATACAGGAAATTTTTTCTATCTAAAGAAGAAAGTTTCTAGTTAGTTTAAAAAATTTCCTATCTACAGTTGTTTTTCTATCAAATCATACAAAGCAATTTAAGATATATAAAGGTAGGAAATCTCATATTAATTATCTAGTTTTAACATGTTTAGAGAAAATAAATACTTGCCTCCTGCTGAATGAGATCTTCTCCAGTACTGTCTGCATCACTTGAGGTGTCCAGTCCGTCCAAACAAACTGAATTAGCCCACATTCAGCTCAGTACTTCAGCGGAATTTGCCCTTGAAATTTCTAAGAACTTGTGAAGAATCCAAAATGTGAGCACATCTCTTCAAGAGCTTCTATCAAAATGCTTGAATTTTGCATCCAAATAGGTAAATTTTGTCTTTACTGGAGGTGTCCAGTCCGTCTAACAAACTGGAATTGCAAAGTACACACGAACTGAATTATCAGATTCATTCAATTCTTCATTTAGAAAAGTTTCCATTTTTTGTTTAAAGGGATACTCTGAAAACCCTTGAAATTGCTTAAAGATTGTGAATAACCATAAAATGTGGTTGATTCACATCACTTGGTATTTCTATTCAATAGCTTACATCAAAATGCCTCAATTTATCACCCAAATAGGTAAAATCGCCCTAAATCCACTCAAACACCTTTGTCTACCACCTTTAAAACCTCACATGCTTTAAAATGTCTATTGAAGCCTCAAAATTTCTGATAAAGCACTTATCTGTTTCACTCAAATCCATTATAGTGTTGCTCACCATCTGAAGCTCCTTTGAAAGGCATCAAACTCTTTCACACTGAAAGACACTAAAAAAACCCTCACAATTGCTTGTCGTCCTTTAAAACCTAGATCAAAATGAATGTTTTGAATAGGCCCATAATCCCTCAAAGTTTGGAGTAACCTCAAACGTATTTCGGAAGAATATGCTTGAGGTTTTAGAAGATAACTTATTTTGAAGAGGGAGGGAATAGCATTTCTTATCATCAAAAGTTTCTTTCAAAATCCTTCAACTCTTTCATCCAAATAGGCACAATTCGCCCTAAAAACCACTCAATAAAATAAAATAAAAACCCTCCCCACAAAACCTTTATAATTTGTCATACTCCTTCCCAAACCTAGAATGAATGCTTAGAAATGATGCTTACAAAATGGCTTGTACAGCCATAGGGTTTTGACGAGATGCTTCAACTCCTTCATCCAAATAGGTCGAATTCGCTCTAAAACCCACCCAGAAACCTTCATCTCCTTAGGAAACCGAAGCCTGCATAATTTCTTATAATCCTTTTAAAACCTAGATCAAAAGGAGTGCTTCAGAACTGCATGTAACCCCTCAGAATTTTGGAGTAACCTCTTTCGTCGGTATAGACCTAGGTTCCTCTTAAGACCTAACTCCCTTTTCTTTCACTACCACAAATCTCATGAACCATAGTTGTTTTGTTCACTTCTCGCTGTGGATTTCAGCACTTCCAAAATCCCTTCTTATCCCTACATTTCATTGGGACTCACACCTAAAGTTCTTTGACCACTTAATCTTCTACAATTTTGTAGAAAAATCAAACTAGACATTCAGATGGATAATTGCTCTCTCCACTATCGAACAAGGTCCAAGAAGCCCTGGTTAGTTGGGATTAGGCTTAAGATTTAGGGTTTAGGGTTTTGGAGGTATGGTGAGTTGCTCAAGAAGCCCGGGTCGATAAGTGGCTTTGCTGAGAACCTTACTATCTTGTGGTTCAGATCCACAATTCTAATCAACCTAAATGTGTGAACTCCTTCAAAATGCCTCAAAATATATCCATAGCATCTAACTCTTTGTATGGATCTCATTTAAATCCTTATAATTCACATTGTATGGATCTAATTTAAACCTTCTAATTCACATCTGTTCCAATCTGTAGCCCCCTAGCTCCAATCAAAACACTTTATCTACCTTAAAATCTATTAACCGCCCTTCCTAAAAAGCTACCTCCCACCAAGCTCATTTAGGTCCATCAAACTTAACATCAATCCAAAGAGTGTTTAAAAATGCTCAACAGTCACCAAAATATATCCCTTAAACAATAACCCACTTAAAACCTTGATCCTTATATGAACTCTTTTTTTTAATTTAAAAATGGGCTTAGACCGCCACTGAACCCCACATAACGCTTATATACCACAATATTTAACCAAACCTCACTATACCCTCATATTAAACAACGACATATATAATTCTGATAGATTGCTTTATTCAGAAATATACATAGATATGAAATGCAGGAATATGGGACAGAAGAAATTGCACTAGAAGCTCAAATATCATATGAAATCATTCAAACAAAGATGTTAACATGTCAAGGATGATTTCAAGCATAATGAACCAGCCTATAATAAAAAGTCACAACATATTTCACAAAGGAACAAATGGAAAAGATTGAACAAGAAATGGAAAGGAAACCTAAACTAACTGCACATCCTTCACCCTAATAAGCTAAATCACCATAAGATTCTTCAGAAATATCCAAGCACTGACATTTTACTCTCCATCTCCTTACTATATATAAGGCTGGAACTGAAATAAAATCTAAGATGAATAGGAATAACTAACTTATAGCCAAATGGTACTTGCAGTTTCATCCTATTTTGAACTAAATGGATTGCATATCTAAGAAATGGAAGGTTAACAATAAGTATCTAAGAAGCACCATCTGGTAAAAAGCTTTGGGCTTGATTGCATATAGATCCACATTTGCTTCTTTGAGTACTTTTGGTCATGCTAGATATTTGAGACTAGTTTTTACGGCTAGGAAAGGAAGGTAGATTTGAAAAATGAATGGAAAGGAAATAATAGGCCACTACTAACAGTATTCATGTTCTTTTCAGTCTAGATTTTTCTAAAATCATAATCCTAAGAAGGAGAAATCCAAATTGACCGCATAAGAACCCTACTATTGGACCTTGGGAAAATTTGAATGGGAGAAGTGGTAATCATTGCTCATTCGTATCAAGTTGCAGCTCATTCAGGTTTTGGGTCATTCAAGTCTGATGGTGGTCGGATTTTGGGTTGTCTAAACCCTAAACCCTAAATTAAGTTCAGATTCTGCCAGGTCATGTGGGTTCTTCAAATCGGATCAGATTTTCCAGCTGGTGAAGAGTTCCAACAAGAGCTTGATAACTATATACTCTCTCTTTTCAAAGATGAGTAAATTCAAGATTTCTAAATTCTAACGGCTTCTCAGCATTTGAGGGCAACAAAAAGAAAGGCTAAGATAACACGATTGAGTATTCTAGCTTAATGATTTTTCATAAAACAAAGTATCATAATTAAACACCAAAATACAAACAAGATAGTCAAACTGAAATTATATAAAACCAAACCACCTACCCACAAGGACTCAAACCCATTCATTACTGATTAAGAAAAGTAAATAGATAAAAGTAACCTTATATCTAATCTGAACCTTACAAAGGACGAAGGAAGATTAGAAGAAGCATAATACTGTGGGGCCAACTTGAATTGAGATGAGACATAAAATGCTGTGTCTTAACGGTACGAGTGACGGTTATGATCAGATCCAGATCCGTAAGACGAGCCTCTCTCAGAAATATCCTAATTGAGAGAAAAAAAAAAGATAATAATTAAATAAGTGTTAAAGAACAAAAAGTAGAAAATGAGTTTTTGGGCTTTGCCAGCACTCAAACGGAAAAATGGTATCTTTCATTTTTTTTTCTTTTCTATTTTTCTATGGTTTAGTTGCAAAATTTGAAGGTAAACTGAACTTAAAATGGTCAAAATTGAGGCCAAACTGAATGTTGACTGAGGACTATAATATGTTGCGCGGATACTTCAAAAATCAAGCCGTATCGTATCGGATACTTATACCTGTATCAGATGCTCGGATACTGTATCGGACACGCCACGTGGCGTATCATAATATTTTATTCCAAAATAATACCGGATACTTCCCGTATCCACATCGGATACTTCCAACGTAAGAATATTTATTCTTAAAATATATGATAACATATATAAAATCAATAAAATAAGATTAAGATATCTAATTATTTAATTAACTATAACAAACAAATATTCTGCATCAAGATATTTCTATAATAACAATCTTTTAGTATCTTCTAAATCAAAGTCTAATATCTATATATATATAAATTAATTAAATATATAAAATATAATTAATAAATAATAAAATAATATATAAATTGCCGTATCGCCATATCCTAGATTTTTTAATATTTGCCGTATCGCCATATCCATATCGTATCGGATACGATACCCCGTATCCGTGCAACATAGATTATAAGTACTAACTGAAGCCAAATAGAAGTGAAGCTTGATTACAAAGATGAAGCATACTTAGGGCTTGCTTGTTATGAAAGTGCAATTTTTGTTTATGTTGCATAAAATATAAAGAGTGTAAGAGTGGAAAGTATACCAAATGAGGGTAAGAAGGTGGAAAAGGAGCAGGAGGGCTTCCAAGAACCGATCCATACGGCCCACCAACTTACATATAACAAAATAATTAGAATGATTTAATCAAAACATTCAAAACAAATCATAATAATTGAACATAATAAACCAAACAATTACCATAATGCCAAATGAAATGATGGTATCAATCCAAAGAGGCCTTTTAAGTTTAATCATGTCAGAACTTGACATTCCTTGTCTGATTTGTTGTCCTTATTGTATTTTTGTTCTTCTTTAATTTGATTCTTATATTCTTTGTGGACCTTGCTCTTTAATTCTCCTGTACCAATATAATAACTTTTTTTGACATAAACTAACCTGGAGGTATAGGCGGTCCCCACGGTCTGCCTCCTTCAGAATTCGCCAGCTCAGCACGAAGCTTATCGATTTCTCGCGACATTTTGACCATGTTTTTCTCCATTGAAGCCTTCTGCTCCACCATCGTCATATTCGCCTTCTTCTCCATTTCTGCCGCGTTCCTACCAAAACAAACAAATTATTATTTAGTAGACAAATTCAGCTTTTATTTTTTTTATTTCAGTCCAATGAAGGTGTTAAAATGGATACTTAAAAAGTTAATCAGTATCGTGCTTGTGAAGGATTGTATAAATTTCCAATTTAATGTTGTTTTCAGTAAGTAAAATTTAGGTTTTTCAATTTTCTACAAAGTTTAGGGTTACAAATCTAGCTTTTATTTTCTTTTCAGTCGCGGTATTAGGGTTTCTGAATCAAATTAAGTCCTTCAAATTCTTTTATTGGCACCAGATAACTAAATAATGAGAGAGAAATACTAACCTGGTATGAATGAGCATTTGGTTAATACCATCAAGTTCATCTCTCAAAATTAGCATTTTCTTATTTTCAGCTCCGGCCACCGTTATATCCTTCTTAAGCATATCGATCTTCATTCCCAATTCCATCCTCCCTTTCGCGTGCCTCTCTATGTCCACTCTCAAGTTCTTCACCTCCTCTCTCAACATCTCACTATCCCTAAATACCCAACAAAACCTAGGGTTAGGGCCAAAGAAAATAAATAAATATAAAAGAGAAAAGGCCCCTCAACTATTGAAGTAGCTCATATTTAGTCCCTCAACTTTTTATTGGTCCAATTTTAATCCCTCAACTATTCAATAAATGCATTTTTGGTCCTTCCATCCGTTAAGTGCTTACACGATCAATAAAAGGTAAAGGGACAAAAAATGAGCTATTTCAATAGTTGAGAGGGCAAAATTGGACTTTTCTCATATAAAAATTGCACTTCGAATGATTAGATAGAAAGTTGAGAAAATTCCATTAATTGTAGCAAACAATAAAATCAATTTAACAAGTACCAATCTCTTATCACAGCAAATCAACTCTTAAACATAAATTTCTCACCAACAACAAAATCAAATTAAAAATACCAACCTTTCAAGTCAACCACAATAGTACTAACTTACAAATCCCAATTTTGAACTCATCAATCCAATAAATAACTAACTAACTAAATAAATAAATCCATACCTGAGCTCCCTCTCGAGCCTAAGTCCCTTCTCAACCAAGCTCCCAATATACCTCTCCCTCTCAGCCTTAATATCCTCCATCCTCAAACTAGCCCTGTTCAGCTCGTCCTTCTTGTCAACCAGCTCGCGCTGGAGCGCCAGCCTGTCACCGGCCAGCACCCGCCTGTCGGAAAGCAGCACGCGCAGCTCGGCGTCTCTGCGCTCTATCTCTTCTGCGAGGATCGAAGACTGGCTGCGTAAAGCAATGGACGGACCGGGTCTATGGGAGTACGGACCCGGTCCGTGGGAGTATGGATATGATGGGTGTGGGTGTGTTGAGAGACGGCGAGGGGAAATTGCGTGGCGAGATGGTCTGCCTCTTCCAGACATTTTGTTTGCGATTTTTAGGGGGTTTTATGCGAACTGTAGTTAGAGAATGAGATTAGTGTTGAATAGTGTGTAAGGAAAAGATGGATTAAGGCATGATTATGTAAAAGTTTAGTGTTGGAGTACTGGTAGTAGCTGTGAGAAAAAGGAATCAAAGAGCGTTGGTTGGTTTTGTTTGAGTTGAGGAGAAAAGTGGTTGGGTAGAGGAGTATCAGAAATTTGGAACAAAACATAACATTTTCCAGTTTTGTATAAATATGTGTTCAAGGCCTTATTTGGATCATAATTATTGTTAATTGTTTCTTGGAACAGTAAATTTGGAAACGAATTGTTAATGTGTCAAAATCCTTCCATAAATCAAAAGAACACAGTAGTTAGGATATGATTGTCTATTTTTCTTATCAGTTCAGAAAAGATTATTAATTATGGAATTTCCACTGTTTACCGGATTATCTCAATTCCAATCGAATTTAAACAGTATACGCGGATTTATTCTCAATTTCTGCAATTGGTAGCAAATATTCACCATCTCGATCTCTATCCAGTTTATGCCCATAACCAGATCGAAGAAGATGGATGAACTAAAAGGCGTAGTTGAACAGAGCTGGATGACAAACCAGATCCCAAAAGAGGTTCGAGGGTGGAATAATAGGGCGACGAAATAAGCAAATACAGAAGGGATGTTTACCCGATTGTTGGCGGCTCAACTGGGCGGAGGAGAGGAATCCGTCGCACAGAAAGAGGTTGCAGACTCACTGCGATTGAACGGAAGATTAAGGGCGTGGTGAGGGACGAATATTGATGGAAAAAGGAACCAAAATTGATGAATTTTAGGTTAAACTGATTAATTCGGATGAAAAGAGAATAAATTTTAGGTTTTACAAATCGGGAAATTTCATATTTTCCCCTTCGAAAAGAATATCATATCTACCCTTCCAAATTTTCTGAATATCAAATTGTCCTCGTTAAACTTAGGGGGCATTTCAGATATATCCCTACTAAACCTCAAAATAATATCCTTCTTAAACAACAAATATCAAATCTATCCCTCTTAAGCTCAAAAACTATCAAATTTATCCTTTTTAAATAAATAAATGTCAAATTTGCCCATCTAAAATTAATGTAATATCAAATAGTGCAAACTGTTAACTCATCATCCAATTAACCATTATTTAAATTTATTAATTTTAATTAAATCACTAAATATGAAATTATAGACTAAAATCCACATTCTTTCTTTCTGAAATTCATCTCTCTGTTGGAGTCAACTATATGTTTCGTCTCTCTTCTCCGTGCGACTACCAGTTGCCTCGGCTCGCCTCTCCGCCCAAAGCCGTTGTCAAAGGGAGGAGACTACCAGTGGCCTAAGCTCTCCTCTTCGCCCAAAGTCGTCGCCAAAGGGAAGAGGCCACCACTCGTGTCTCTGCTCACTTGTCTGCCCTTCTTGGTCAAGGGAGACTCGCCCAAAGCCATCAGGCCTAGTGTAGCGCAGTGCAACAGAAAGTTGAACAGTAATTTCTTTAATTTTTTTGGTATAGTATCTCCCTCAATTATAATATCATCTACATGACTACTAATACATTTTGGGCTTGCGGATATATGAGTTATGCAAAAGGCTGAAATATGCGTTTATATGTTATTAATGTTTTATTTTATTGCTGCCAATAGCACGCATAGGTGTTGGTTTCATTTTCGACATGAGGTGTAACGGTCGTATATTCATAACTTATATTAATAATATACGACAGCAAAATAATATAGTCGATGAATAATAAAAATTAAGCATCTATATTTATTTTTATTACATTTATTCTTATTTTTCTTAATACTATGACGGCGCTCAACTTGATGTTCCCGAATAACTAAGACTGAAATCTAAGTAAAAAAAAAAAAAGGGTGAGTATGAAACTCAGTAACAGTATGTTTTACATACGTTAAAATGTTAATATAATAAAATAAATAATAAAGGATTATATAATCAAAATATCTTAAATAGAGGGGTAGGGGTAGAGTTTTATTTCATTCCAACAACTACAAATAATTGTATTGTATTTCTCTTTCCTCCAAGTATAAGAAAATATTGAGTGTCGATGGCCGTGGTTTTTACCCTCTTTAGGGTTTCTACGTAAAAAAAGTTTTTTGTTCTTGTGTCTTGATTTATGTGTTTGATGTTGTGTCTTAGTTCCTAATGTGGTACCAGAGCCAAGGTTCGAAGAAAATTCTCTTTTGGTGCGAACGAGGAGACGATACGTAGACGAGCGATGGACAAGAGCAAGGTGTCGGTGAGTTGGTTTGATGGGCGAGACTTTGGCAACTGGAAGATGCAAACAGAAGCGTTGCTATGACAGAAGGATCTCGAAAATGCGCTACTCATAATGAAGCCAGAAGAGATCACTGACGATGCCGCATGGAAGAAGATGAACCGTAAAGCGGTAAGTTACATACAATTGTTCTTATCAAAGAACGTGGCGTTCAACGTGGCGAAGGAGACGACGACCTTTGGAATCATGAAGACGCTATCCAACATGTACGAGAAGTCGTCTTCACTAAACATGCTGCATCTAATGCGCCGCCTTTTCTACCTGAAGATGGCGAAAGACGGATCTGTGGCCGAGCATCTGAACTCTTTTCAGGTTATTTCAAACCAACTAGATGCGTTTAAACTTAACCTGGGTGAAGAGACAAAGGCTCTTATGTTGTTTTCATCATTACCGGAAAGCTGAGCGACGACGGTAGACGTTATCAGCAGCAAGGAGGATCTGACTTTTGAGGAGGTACGAGACCGCATCCTGAATGAGGATATTCGGCGAAGAGAGCAGAGCGAAGACTCGGGTTCCACTAGTTCAGCCTTGAATGTAGAGAGTCGGGGTCATGGAGGTCAGAGAAACAACAACAACGGAAGATCGAAGTCGAGAGGTCGCAACAAGTTAAGGCCGCATGGCGAGTTGGAGTGTTGGAACTGTAGAAGAAAGGGCCACATGAAACGTGAAGGAATTATGCCTTAGGCCAAATTGTTGGACTAGAGATTAGATTATAAGAAACACGTTTATTCAGTTCATATATGAATGAGTGTATGGGTGAATAATATATTTACATATATTAGATCAACCATGAATGACACTTCGGATTCACGTCATCAGAATGCGTGATTCTGATAGTAGAATTGTGAACCAACGAATGACATTCTAAACCGTCCCTAGTGATATGTAGGATGTTTATAGCGGGGCAGCCCCCTTCTATTAGAGACACATTACAGAGCCTTCAGGCTGTCGGAATATAGAGAGAAAGAGAGAGAGCCTCCTGAAAGTATTTCCGGACTCGTCTAGCCAAGTTCGGTTATTCCGACGATTCGAAAATTCGACGTAGATACGAGTAGAGGTCTTCTGCTTTGAAGACTAGCGAGCGGTCTGTTTCTTTTCTCTAGGAGAAACAAGGAGTTCGTTCAATTCGAGCTTTAGGAGCACGAAGGAGAAGGAAGCAAGACGGAAATTCGTTCAGACCTATATCCGCTTCTCTCTCCCGGATCAAGAAGATCCGAGGTATAAATTTTAATAGCATAATCTTGTACTTTTATTCCATTAACGATGATCCTAGGGAGGGATGAACCCGTAGGTTCCGCTGCACATGTAATTGTTGAACAGTTGAGGCCTATAGGGGGGGTTTAAAAGGCCTAAAGTGCGGAAACGTGAATATTTATATTTTTAGGGTTTTAAATTTTTATTGTTTTTAGACTTTAGTTGATGGATGTTTGAATACTAATGGATAAAGAAAGATGAATAAATAAGAAATTAAAGTAAATATAAAAAGTAAAGAGATACCGAACACACGATCTGATGACGGAGTTCGGCGAGGTGGTTGCGTTAGCCTTAACCACCCGTTTACTCACTAGCGGTCCTTACCGCGTTCACGAGTTGCCTACTCTCCGGGACTTGCCTTGCGGCTCCGTTTATCACTAACAAACAAGATCGTACAAGACCTCGAACCACCGTCGCCTTACAATAACCTTTTGACGGCCGGTGGAACAAAAACTTACAAACTCGATCTCTTGAAACTTCAACAAACCAACGAGCAACACGCTCAAAACTCCACTAATCTCACTTTAAGATTTGGAGCAAATTAACAGTATTAAGAGAAGAGTATTTCTGCTTTTTGTATATGGAATTCGTTAAAATCCTGAGAGAGGCGGCTCCCCTTTTTAAAGGAAGAAGGGAGCAGCCCTAGAAAAGGAGGTCCGTTGCTAACGGACTGACAAAAACAGAAGGCAATCAAGAAAGATTTCAAACCAAATGGCTAAATTTCTACAGTTCCGTTGCCAACGGACTGTATACAATTTCAGCCAAAGCAAATGTCAGGACGAAAGATTGCTCAACGGAGGATTCCGTTGTAAACGCAGTGGTCCGTTGGGAACGGACCACTTCCGTTGACAACGGAACTGGCCAGAATTTGGCAAATTGCAGATTATACTCCCTTTTTAATATGAATTAAATTACTCACCGAAAAATTAAATAAACACACACGAAGAACTAGGAAGCTTGCTCTCACGCCTTGAGATACTCTCTTGAAATCCTTTGTATGCGTGACGACTTCTTATTCTTCTGAGATAGGCAGTATGCGACCGAGACATTTCTGAGAATTTGATCGTGCGATATCTAGCTCAAGACATTCTCACACAAATATATTAATAGCTCGGAATAGTTTTAAATATCATCAAACTGAGGACAACAAACTCCCCCTTTTGATGATTTTCAAAACTATTCCGATAAATTGGCAAGTTTAAATTCATTCTCCCCCTTTTTGAAAAACATGCAAAAGGGAACACGATCGAGATGCACGAACTCCCCCTCTAAATGTGCTCCCCCTTGACTTAATAACCCATGGAATATATTTTGATTGTATTTATTTATTCGATTATTTATTTTAGTTAAAAGAAGGTAATTAGAACCACATTCACACATTAATGTTAACGAAATTTGAGTTTTAAAGAAGTGCAAACCACTAATACATTGTCTCACAAGTTCAAAATAAAGGAGAATAAAAATTACAAATAAGCAAAATACAAACCACAAATTCATGAGAATATAACATAATAGTAAGTAAAAAAAACATGAACGAAAAAGAAAGAGCAAAAAGCAAAAAGCAACTAGGTTTGAGCTTAGGAAAGGAGAATGGTCACGGGTTACTCGGCCGGGCGGCCAAAGTTGGAGGGGTAAGGGTTGGAGGAAGAGGAACCGGGAGCGTATCGGCCATTAAAAGCCGAGAGAAGGGTTTGAAAATTCTCTTGTTGAATCCGCTGAAGGTCTTGATACATCTGGTTATGTTGTCGAACAAAATCCTCGAAACGGGCCTCGCTCTCATCTTGGCGGATGCGTAACTCTTGTTGGCCGTCATGAAGAGCCGCGAGATCCCTAGTTTGGTGACGTGCCATAGCGCGTAACACTTGGTCGGTAGTACCAGTTGTGTAGTCGAAGTCAACGACGTCGTCATCGTCGAGATCATTTTGCCCGATTTATGGCTTTGTTAAAGAAACAAAACTTATCTCTTTTCCACGTATTGCACTTCAATTAAATTTTTGTGGTTTTGTGAAAATCAATAAGATTGGAGTAATTTTCACGTATTACAATTCATTTTTTGTGGTTTTGTGAAAAACAATACAAATTTTATTTTTTCGATCTAAAACACTTCAATTTTGTGGCTTTGTTAAAGAAACAAAACTTATCTCCTTTCCACGTATTGCACTTCAATTCAATTTTTGTGGTTTTGTGAAAATCAATAAGATTGCAGTTATTTTCACGTATTAGAATTCATTTTTTGTGGTTTTGTGAAAAACAATACAAATTTTATTTTTTCGATCTAAAACACTTCAATTTTGTGGCGTTCTTAAAGAAACAAAACTTATCTCTTTTCCACGTATTGCACTTCAATTCAATTTTTGTGGTTTTGTGAAAATCAATAAGATTGGAGTTATTTTCACGTATTAGAATTCTTTTTTTGTGGTTTTGTGAAAAACAATACAAATTTTATTTTTTCGATCTAAAACACTTCAATTTTGTGGCTTTGTTAAAGAAACAAAACTTATCTCTTTTCCACGTATTGCACTTCAATTCAATTTTTGTGGTTTTGTGAAAATCAATAAGATTGGAGTTATTTTCACGTATTAGAATTCATTTTTTTGTGGTTTTGTGAAAAACAATACAAATTTTATTGTTTCGATCTAAAACACTTCAATTTTGTGGCTTTGTTAAAGAAACAAAACTTATCTCTTTTCCACGTATTGCACTTCAATTCAATTTTTGTGGTTTTGTGAAAATCAATAAGATTGGAGTTATTTTCATGTATTAGAATTCATTTTTTGTGGTTCTGTGAAAAACAATACAAATTTTATTTTTTCGATCTAAAACACTTCAATTTTGTGGCATTGTTAAAGAAACAAAACTTATCTCTTTTCCACGTATTGCACTTCAATTCAATTTTTGTGGTTTTGTGAAAATCAATAAGATTGGAGTTATTTTCACGTATTAGAATTCATTTTTTGTGGTTTTGTTAAAAACAATACAAATTTTATTTTTTCCATCTAAAACACTTCAATTTTAGTGGCTTTGTTCAAAAACAAAACTTGCCTTTTTTCCATGTATTGGACTTCAATTCAATTTCTGTGTTTATGTGAAAATCAATAAGTACAAAGCCATTTTCACGTATTACAGTTCATTTTTTTTTGGTTTTGTGAAAAATAATACAAATTTTATTTTTTTCCAAGTAAAAGACTTCAATTTTGTGGCTTTGTTAAAAAAACAAAACTTATCTCTTTTCCACGTATTGTACTTCAATTCAATTTTTGTGTTTGTGTGAAAATCAGTAAGAACGGAGTTATTTTCACGTATTAGACTTCATTTTTTGTGGTTTTGTGAAAAACAATACAAATTTTATTTTTTCCATGTAAAAGACTTCAATTTTGTGGCTTTGTTAAAGAAACAAAACTAATCTCTTTTCCACATATTGCACTTCAATTCAATTTTTGTGGTTTTGTGAAAATCAATAAGATCGGAGTCAATTTCACGTAATAGAGTTTTTTTTTTGTTGTTTTGTGGAAAACAATACAAATTTGGTTTTTTCCTTGTAAAAGACTTCAATTTTTGTGGCTCTGTTATAAAACAATACTTATCTATTTTGCACGTATTAGCACTTCAATGCAATTTTTGTGTTTGTGTGAAATTCAATAAGAACGGTGTTATTTCCATGTATCAGAATTCATTTTTTGTGATTTTTAAAAAACAATACAAATTATATTTTTTTCCGTCTAAAAGACTTCAATTTTTGTGGATTTGTTATGAAATAAAACTTGTCTATATTTCCACGTATTGCACTTCAATTCAATTTTTGTGTTTTTGTGAAAATCAATAAGAACGGAGTTATTTTCACGTAGTAGACTTCAGTTTTTGTGGTTTTGTGAAAAATAATATAAATTTTATTTTTTCCATGAAAAAGACTTCAATTTTAGTGGATTTCTCAAAAAACAAAACATGTCTTTTTTCCACGAATTGCACTTCAATTCAGTTTTTGTATTTTCGTGAAAATCGATAACTACGGAGTTATTTTCACGTATTGGACTTCATTTTTTGTGGTTTTGTGGAAAACAATACAAATTTGGTTTTTTCTATCCAAAAGACTTCAATTTTGTGGCTTTGTTAAAAAAACAAAACTTATCTTTTTTCCACGTATTACACTTCAATTCAATTTTTGTGTTTTTGTGAAAATCAATAAGAACAGAGTTATTTCCATGTATTAGACTTCTTTTTTTGTGGTTTTGTGAAGAACAATACAAATTTTATTTTTCCATCTAAAACACTTCAATTTTGTGGCTTTGTTAAAGAAACCAAACTTATCTCTTTTCCACGTATTGCATTTCAATTAAATTTTTGTGGTTTTGTGAAAATCAATAAGATTGGAGTTATTTTCACCTATTACAATTCATTTTTTGTGGTTTTGTGAAAAACAATACAAATTTTATTTTTTCGATCTAAAACACTTCAATTTTGTGGCTTTGTTAAAGAAACAAAACTTATCTCCTTTCCACGTATTGCACTTCAATTCAATTTTTGTGGTTTTGTGAAAATCAATAAGATTGCAGTTATTTTCACGTATTAGAATTCATTTTTTGTGGTTTTGTGAAAAACAATACAAATTTTATTTTTTCGATCTAAAACACTTCAATTTTGTGGCGTTGTTAAAGAAACAAAACTTATCTCTTTTCCACGTATTGCACTTCAATTCAATTTTTGTGGTTTTGTGAAAATCAATAAGATTGGAGTTATTTTCACGTATTAGAATTCATTTTTTGTGGTTTTGTGAAAAACAATACAAATTTTATTTTTTCGATCTAAAACACTTCAATTTTGTGGCTTTGTTAAAGAAACAAAACTTATCTCTTTTCCACGTATTGCACTTCAATTAAATTTTTGTGGTTTTGTGAAAATCAATAAGATTGGAGTTATTTTCACGTATTAGAATTCATTTTTTTGTAGTTTTGTGAAAAACAATACAAATTTTATTTTTTCGATCTAAAACACTTCAATTTTGTGGCTTTGTTAAAGAAACAAAACTTATCTCTTTTCCACGTATTGCACTTCAATTCAATTTTTGTGGTTTTGTGAAAATCAATAAGATTGGAGTAATTTTCATGTATTAGAATTCATTTTTTTTGGTTCTGTGAAAAACAATACAAATTTTATTTTTTCGATCTAAAACACTTCAATTTTGTGGCATTGTTAAAGAAACAAAACTTATCTCTTTTCCACGTATTGCACTTGAATTCAATTTTTGTGGTTTTGTGAAAATCAATAAGATTGGAGTTATTTTCACGTATTAGAATTCATTTTTTGTGGTTTTGTTAAAAACAATACAAATTTTATTTTTTCCATCTAAAACACTTCAATTTAAGTGGCTTTGTTCAAAAACAAAACTTGCTTTTTTTCATGTATTGGACTTCAATTCAATTTCTGTGTTTATGTGAAAATCAATAAGTACAAAGCCATTTTCACGTATTACAGTTCATTTTTTTTTGGTTTTCTGAAAAATAATACAAATTTTATTTTTTTCCAAGTAAAAGACTTCAATTTTGTGGCTTTGTTAAAAAAACAAAACTTTTCTCTTTTCCACGTATTGTACTTCAATTCAATTTTTGTGTTTGTGTGAAAATCAGTAAGACGGAGTTATTTTCACGTATTAGACTTCATTTTTTGTGGTTTTGTGAAAAACAATACAAATTTTATTTTTTCCATGTAAAAGACTTCAATTTTGTGGCTTTGTTAAAGAAACAAAACTTATCTCTTTTCCACATATTGCACTTCAATTCGATTTTTGTGGTTTTGTGAAAATCAATAAGATTGGAGTCAATTTCACGTAATAGAGTTTTTGTTTTGTTGTTTTGTGGAAAACAATACAAATTTGGTTTTTTCCTTGTAAAAGACTTCAATTTTTGTGGCTCTGTTATAAAACAATACTTATCTATTTTCCACGCATTAGCACTTCAATGCAATTTTTGTGTTTGTGTGAAATTCAATTAGAACGGTGTTATTTCCATGTATCAGAATTCATTTTTTGTGATTTTTAAAAAACAATACAAATTATATTTTTTTTCCATCTAAAAGACTTCAATTTTTGTGGATTTGTTATGAAATAAAACTTGTCTATATTTCCACGTATTGCACTTCAATTCAATTTTTGTGTTTTTGTGAAAATCAATAAGAACGGAGTTATTTTTACGTAGTAGACTTCAGTTTTTGTGGTTTTGTGAAAAATAATATAAATTTTATTTTTTCCATGAAAAAGACTTCAATTTTAGTGGATTTCTTAAAAAACAAAACATGTCTTTTTTCCACGAATTGCACTTCAATTCAGTTTTTGTATTTTCGTGAAAATCGATAACTACGGAGTTATTTTCACGTATTGGACTTCATTTTTTGTGGTTTTGTGGAAAACAATACAAATTTGATTTTTCTATCCAAAAGACTTCAATTTTGTGGCTTTGTTAAAAAAACAAAACTTATCTTTTTTCCACGTATTACACTTCAATTCAATTTTTGTGTTTTTGTGAAAATCAATAAGAAAAGAGTTATTTCCATGTATTAGACTTCTTTTTTTGTGGTTTTGTGAAGAACAATACAAATTTTATTTTTCCATCTAAAACACTTGAATTTTGTGGCTTTGTTAAAGAAACCAAACTTATCTCTTTTCCACGTATTGCATTTCAATTAAATTTTTGTGGTTTTGTGAAAATCAATAAGATTGGAGTTATTTTCACCTATTACAATTCATTTTTTGTGGTTTTGTGAAAAACAATACAAATTTTATTTTTTCGATCTAAAACACTTCAATTTTGTGGCTTTGTTAAAGAAACAAAACTTATCTCTTTTCCACGTATTGCACTTCAATTCAATTTTTGTGGTTTTGTGAAAATCAATAAGATTGGAGTTATTTTCATGTATTAGAATTCATTTTTTTTGGTTCTGTGAAAAACAATACAAATTTTATTTTTTCGATCTAAAACACTTCAATTTTGTGGCATTGTTAAAGAAACAAAACTTATCTCTTTTCCACGTATTGGATTTCATTTTTTGTGGTTTTGTGGAAAACAATACAAATTTGATTTTTCTATCCAAAAGACTTCAATTTTGTGGCTTTGTTAAAAAAACAAAACTTATCTTTTTTCCACGTATTACACTTCAATTCAATTTTTGTGTTTTTGTGAAAATCAATAAGAAAAGAGTAATTTCCATGTATTAGACTTCTTTTTTTGTGGTTTTGTGAAGAACAATACAAATTTTATTTTTCCATCTAAAACACTTGAATTTTGTGGCTTTGTTAAAGAAACCAAACTTATCTCTTTTCCACGTATTGCATTTCAATTAAATTTTTGTGGTTTTGTGAAAATCAATAAGATTGGAGTTATTTTCACCTATTACAATTCATTTTTTGTGGTTTTGTGAAAAACAATACAAATTTTATTTTTTCGATCTAAAACACTTCAATTTTGTGGCTTTGTTAAAGAAAAAAAACTTATCTCCTTTCCACGTATTGCACTTCAATTAAATTTTTGTGGTTTTGTGAAAATCAATAAGATTGCAGTTATTTTCACGTATTAGAATTCATTTTTTGTGGTTTTGTGAAAAACAATACAAATTTTATTTTTTCGATCTAAAACACTTCAATTTTGTGGCGTTGTTAAAGAAACAAAACTTATCTCTTCTCCACGTATTGCACTTCAATTCAATTTTTGTGGTTTTGTGAAAATCAATAAGATTGGAGTTATTTTCACGTATTAGAATTCATTTTTTGTGGTTTTGTGAAAAACAATACAAATTTTATTTTTTCGATCTAAAACACTTCAATTTTGTGGCGTTGTTAAAGAAACAAAACTTATCTCTTCTCCACGTATTGCACTTCAATTCAATTTTTGTGGTTTTGTAAAAATCAATAAGATTAGAGTTATTTTCACGTATTAGAATTCATTTTTTGTGGTTTTGTTAAAAACAATACAAATTTTATTTTTTCCATCTAAAACACTTCAATTTTAGTGGCTTTGTTCAAAAACAAAACTTGCCTTTTTTCCATGTATTGGACTTCAATTCAATTTCTGTGTTTATGTGAAAATCAATAAGTACAAAGCCATTTTCACGTATTACAGTTCATTTTTTTTTGGTTTTCTGAAAAATAATACAAATTTTATTTTTTCCAAGTAAAAGACTTCAATTTTGTGGCTTTGTTAAAAAAACAAAACTTATCTCTTTTCCACGTATTGTACTTCAATTCAATTTTTGTGTTTGTGTGAAAATCAGTAAGAACGGAGTTATTTTCACGTATTAGACTTCATTTTTTGTGGTTTTGTGAAAAACAATACAAATTTAATTTTTTCCATGTAAAAGACTTCAATTTTGTGGCTTTGTTAAAGAAACAAAACTTATCTCTTTTCCACATATTGCACTTCAATTCAATTTTTGTGGTTTTGTGAAAATCAATAAGATTGGAGTCAATTTCACGTAATAGAGTTTTTGTTTTGTTGTTTTGTGGAAAACAATACAAATTTGGTTTTTTCCTTGTAAAAGACTTCAATTTTTGTGGCTCTGTTATAAAACAATACTTATCTATTTTCCACGTATTAGCACTTCAATGCAATTTTTGTGTTTGTGTGAAATTCAATTAGAACGGTGTTATTTCCATGTATCAGAATTCATTTTTTGTGATTTTTAAAAAACAATACAAATTATATTTTTTTCCGTCTAAAAGACTTCAATTTTTGTGGATTTGTTATGAAATAAAACTTGTCTATATTTCCACGTATTGCACTTCCATTCAATTTTTGTGTTTTTGTGAAAATCAATAAGAACGGAGTTATTTTCACGTAGTAGACTTCAGTTTTTGTGGTTTTGTGAAAAATAATATAAATTTTATTTTTTCCATGAAAAAGACTTCAATTTTAGTGGATTTCTTAAAAAACAAAACATGTCTTTTTTCCACGAATTGCACTTCAATTCAGTTTTTGTATTTTCGTGAAAATCGATAACTACTGAGTTATTTTCACGTATTGGACTTCATTTTTTGTGGTTTTGTGGAAAACAATACAAATTTGGTTTTTTCTATCCAAAAGACTTCAATTTTGTGGCTTTGTTAAAAAAACAAAACTTATCTTTTTTCCACGTATTACACTACAATTCAATTTTTGTGTTTTTGTGAAAATCAATAAGAACAGAGTTATTTCCATGTATTAGACTTCTTTTTTTGTGGTTTTGTGAAGAACAATACAAATTTTATTTTTCCATCTAAAACACTTCAATTTTGTGGCTTTGTTAAAGAAACCAAACTTATCTCTTTTCCACGTATTGCACTTCAATTAAATTTTTGTGGTCTTGTGAAAATCAATAAGATTGGAGTTATTTTCACCTATTACAATTCATTTTTTGTGGTTTTGTGAAAAACAAAACAAATTTTATTTTTTCGATCTAAAACACTTCAATTTTGTGGCTTTGTTAAAGAAACAAAACTTATCTCCTTTCCACGTATTGCACTTCAATTCAATTTTTGTGGTTTTGTGAAAATCAATAAGATTGCAGTTATTTTCACGTATTAGAATTCATTTTTTGTGGTTTTGTGAAAAACAATACAAATTTTATTTTTTCGATCTAAAACACTTCAATTTTGTGGCGTTGTTAAAGAAACAAAACTTATCTCTTTTCCACGTATTGCACTTCAATTCAATTTTTGTGGTTCTGTGAAAATCAATAAGATTGGAGTTATTTTCACGTATTAGAATTCATTTTTTGTGGTTTTGTGAAAAACAATACAAATTTTATTTTTTCGATCTAAAACACTTCAATTTTGTGGCTTTGTTAAAGAAACAAAACTTATCTCTTTTCCACGTATTGCACTTCAATTCAATTTTTGTGGTTTTGTGAAAATCAATAAGATTGGAGTTATTTTCACGTATTAGAATTCATTTTTTTGTGGTTTTGTGAAAAACAATACAAATTTTATTTTTTCGATCTAAAACACTTCAATTTTGTGGCTTTGTTAAAGAAACAAAACTTATCTCTTTTCCACGTATTGAACTTCAATTCAATTTTTGTGGTTTTGTGAAAATCAATAAGATTGGAGTTATTTTCACGTATTAGAATTCATTTTTTTGTGGTTTTGTGAAAAACAATGCAAATTTTATTTTTTCGATCTAAAACACTTCAATTTTGTGGCTTTGTTAAAGAAACAAAACTTATCTCTTTTCCACGTATTGCACTTCAATTCAATTTTTGTGGTTTTGTGAAAATCAATAAGATTGGAGTTATTTTCACGTATTAGAATTCATTTTTTGTTGTTCTGTGAAAAACAATACAAATTTTATTTTTTCGATCTGAAACACTTCAATTTTGTGGCATTGTTAAAGAAACAAAACTTATCTTTTTTCCACGTATTGCACTTCAATTCAATTTTTGTGGTTTTGTGAAAATCAATAAGATTGGAGTTATTTTCACGTATTAGAATTCATTTTTTGTGGTTTTGTTAAAAACAATACAAATTTTATTTTTTCGATCTAAAACACTTCAATTTTGTGGCTTTGTTAAAGAAACAAAACTTATCTCTTTTCCACGTATTGCACTTCAATTCAATTTTTGTGGTTTTGTGAAAATCAATAAGATTGGAGTTATTTTCACGTATTAGAATTCATTTTTTGTGGTTTTGTGAAAAACAATACAAATTTTATTTTTCCATCTAAAACACTTCAAGTTTGTGGCTTTGTTAAAGAAATAAAACTTCTCTCTTTTCCACGTATTGCACTTCAATTAAATTTTTGTGGTCTTGTGAAAATCAATAAGATTCGAGTTATTTTCACGTATTAGAATTTATTTTTTCCGGTTTTGTGAAAAACAATACAAATTTTATTTTTTCGATCTAAAACACTTCAATTTTGTGGCTTTGTTAAAGAAACAAAACTTATCTCTTTTCCACGAATTGCACTTCAATTCAATTTTTGTGGTTTTGTGAAAATCAATAAGATTGGAGTTATTTTCACGTATTAGAATTCATTTTTTGTGGTTTTGTGAAAAACGATACAAATTTTATTTTTTCGATCTAAAACACTTCAATTTTGTGGCTTTGTTAAAGAAACAAAACTTATCTCTTTTCCACGTATTGCACTTCAATTCAATTTTTGTGGTTTTGTGAAAATCAATACAAATTTTATTTTTTCCATCTAATACACTTCAATTTTAGTGGCTTTGTTCAAAAACAAAACTTGCCTTTTTTCCGTGTATTGGACTTCGATTCAATTTCTGTGTTTATGTGAAAATCAATTAGAACAAAGCCATTTTCACGTATTACACTTCATTTTTTTTTGGTTTTGTGAAAAATAATACAAATTTTATTTTTTTCCAAGTAAAAGACGTCAATTTTGTGGCGTTGTTAAAAAAACCAAACTTATCCCTTTTCCACGTATTGTACTTCAATTCAATTTTTTTTGTTGTGTGAAAATCAGTAAGAACGGAGTTATTTTCACGTATTAGACTTCATTTTTTGTGGTTTTGTGAAAAACAATACAAATTTTATTTTTTCGATCTAAAACACTTCAATTTTGTGGCTTTGTTAAAGAAACAAAACTTATCTCTTTTCCACGTATTGCACTTCAATTCAATTTTTGTGGTTTTGTGAAAATCAATAAGATTGGAGTTATTTTCATGTATTAGAATTCATTTTTTTTGGTTCTGTGAAAAACAATACAAATTTTATTTTTTCGATCTAAAACACTTCAATTTTGTGGCATTGTTAAAGAAACAAAACTTATCTCTTTTCCACGTATTGCACTTCAATTCAATTTTTGTGGTTTTGTGAAAATCAATAAGATTGGAGTTATTTTCACGTATTAGAATTCATTTTTTGTGGTTTTGTTAAAAACAATACAAATTTTATTTTTTCCATCTAAAACACTTCAATTTTAGTGGCTTTGTTCAAAAATAAAACTTGCCTTTTTTCCATGTATTGGACTTCAATTCAATTTCTGTGTTTATGTGAAAATCAATAAGTACAAAGCCATTTTCACGTATTACACTTCATTTTTTTTTGGTTTTCTGAAAAATAATACAAATTTTATTTTTTTCAAGTAAAAGACTTCAATTTTGTGGCTTTGTTAAAAAAACAAAACTTATCTCTTTTCCACGTATTGTACTTCAATTCAATTTTTGTGTTTGTGTGAAAATCAGTAAGAACGGAGTTATTTTCACGTATTAGACTTCATTTTTTGTGGTTTTGTGAAAAACAATACAAATTTAATTTTTTCCATGTAAAAGACTTCAATTTTGTGGCTTTGTTAAAGAAACAAAACTTATCTCTTTTCCACATATTGCACTTCAATTCAATTTTTGTGGTTTTGTGAAAATCAATAAGATTGGAGTCAATTTCACGTAATAGAGTTTTTGTTTTGTTGTTTTGTGGAAAACAATACAAATTTGGTTTTTTCCTTGTAAAAGACTTCAATTTTTGTGGCTCTGTTATAAAACAATACTTATCTATTTTCCACGTATTAGCACTTCAATGCAATTTTTGTGTTTGTGTGAAATTCAATTAGAACGGTGTTATTTCCATGTATCAGAATTCATTTTTTGTGATTTTTAAAAAACAATACAAATTATATTTTTTTCCGTCTAAAAGACTTCAATTTTTGTGGATTTGTTATGAAATAAAACTTGTCTATATTTCCACGTATTGCACTTCCATTCAATTTTTGTGTTTTTGTGAAAATCAATAAGAACGGAGTTATTTTCACGTAGTAGACTTCAGTTTTTGTGGTTTTGTGAAAAATAATATAAATTTTATTTTTTCCATGAAAAAGACTTCAATTTTAGTGGATTTCTTAAAAAACAAAACATGTCTTTTTTCCACGAATTGCACTTCAATTCAGTTTTTGTATTTTCGTGAAAATCGATAACTACTGAGTTATTTTCACGTATTGGACATCATTTTTTGTGGTTTTGTGGAAAACAATACAAATTTGGTTTTTTCTATCCAAAAGACTTCAATTTTGTGGCTTTGTTAAAAAAACAAAACTTATCTTTTTTCCACGTATTACACTACAATTCAATTTTTGTGTTTTTGTGAAAATCAATAAGAACAGAGTTATTTCCATGTATTAGACTTCTTTTTTTGTGGTTTTGTGAAGAACAATACAAATTTTATTTTTCCATCTAAAACACTTCAATTTTGTGGCTTTGTTAAAGAAACCAAACTTATCTCTTTTCCACGTATTGCACTTCAATTAAATTTTTGTGGTCTTGTGAAAATCAATAAGATTGGAGTTATTTTCACCTATTACAATTCATTTTTTGTGGTTTTGTGAAAAACAAAACAAATTTTATTTTTTCGATCTAAAACACTTCAATTTTGTGGCTTTGTTAAAGAAACAAAACTTATCTCCTTTCCACGTATTGCACTTCAATTCAATTTTTGTGGTTTTGTGAAAATCAATAAGATTGCAGTTATTTTCACGTATTAGAATTCATTTTTTGTGGTTTTGTGAAAAACAATACAAATTTTATTTTTTCGATCTAAAACACTTCAATTTTGTGGCGTTGTTAAAGAAACAAAACTTATCTCTTTTCCACGTATTGCACTTCAATTCAATTTTTGTGGTTCTGTGAAAATCAATAAGATTGGAGTTATTTTCACGTATTAGAATTCATTTTTTGTGGTTTTGTGAAAAACAATACAAATTTTATTTTTTCGATCTAAAACACTTCAATTTTGTGGCTTTGTTAAAGAAACAAAACTTATCTCTTTTCCACGTATTGCACTTCAATTCAATTTTTGTGGTTTTGTGAAAATCAATAAGATTGGAGTTATTTTCACGTATTAGAATTCATTTTTTTGTGGTTTTGTGAAAAACAATACAAATTTTATTTTTTCGATCTAAAACACTTCAATTTTGTGGCTTTGTTAAAGAAACAAAACTTATCTCTTTTCCACGTATTTAACTTCAATTCAATTTTTGTGGTTTTGTGAAAATCAATAAGATTGGAGTTATTTTCACGTATTAGAATTCATTTTTTTGTGGTTTTGTGAAAAACAATGCAAATTTTATTTTTTCGATCTAAAACACTTCAATTTTGTGGCTTTGTTAAAGAAACAAAACTTATCTCTTTTCCACGTATTGCACTTCAATTCAATTTTTGTGGTTTTGTGAAAATCAATAAGATTGGAGTTATTTTCACGTATTAGAATTCATTTTTTGTTGTTCTGTGAAAAACAATACAAATTTTATTTTTTCGATCTGAAACACTTCAATTTTGTGGCATTGTTAAAGAAACAAAACTTATCTTTTTTCCACGTATTGCACTTCAATTCAATTTTTGTGGTTTTGTGAAAATCAATAAGATTGGAGTTATTTTCACGTATTAGAATTCATTTTTTGTGGTTTTGTTAAAAACAATACAAATTTTATTTTTTCGATCTAAAACACTTCAATTTTGTGGCTTTGTTAAAGAAACAAAACTTATCTCTTTTCCACGTATTGCACTTCAATTCAATTTTTGTGGTTTTGTGAAAATCAATAAGATTGGAGTTATTTTCACGTATTAGAATTCATTTTTTGTGGTTTTGTGAAAAACAATACAAATTTTATTTTTCCATCTAAAACACTTCAAGTTTGTGGCTTTGTTAAAGAAATAAAACTTCTCTCTTTTCCACGTATTGCACTTCAATTAAATTTTTGTGGTCTTGTGAAAATCAATAAGATTCGAGTTATTTTCACGTATTAGAATTTATTTTTTCCGGTTTTGTGAAAAACAATACAAATTTTATTTTTTCGATCTAAAACACTTCAATTTTGTGGCTTTGTTAAAGAAACAAAACTTATCTCTTTTCCACGAATTGCACTTCAATTCAATTTTTGTGGTTTTGTGAAAATCAATAAGATTGGAGTTATTTTCACGTATTAGAATTCATTTTTTGTGGTTTTGTGAAAAACGATACAAATTTTATTTTTTCGATCTAAAACACTTCAATTTTGTGGCTTTGTTAAAGAAACAAAACTTATCTCTTTTCCACGTATTTCACTTCAATTCAATTTTTGTGGTTTTGTGAAAATCAATACAAATTTTATTTTTTCGATCTAAACTCTTCAATTTTGTGGCTTTGTTAAAGAAACAAAACTTATCTCTTTTCCACGTATTGCACTTCAATTCAATTTTTGTGGTTTTGTGAAAATCAATAAGATTGGAGTTATTTTCACGTATTAGAATTCATTTTTTTGTAGTTTTGTGAAAAACAATACAAATTTTATTTTTTCGATCTAAAAGACTTCAATTTTGTGGCTTTGTTAAAGAAACAAAACTTATCTCTTTTCCACGTATTGCACTTCAATTCAATTTTTGTGGTTTTGTGAAAATCAATAAGATTGGAGTTATTTTCATGTATTAGAATTCATTTTTTTTGGTTCTGTGAAAAACAATACAAATTTTATTTTTTCGATCTAAAACACTTCAATTTTGTGGCATTGTTAAAGAAACAAAACTTATCTCTTTTCCACGTATTGCACTTCAATTCAATTTTTGTGGTTTTGTGAAAATCAATAAGATTGGAGTTATTTTCACGTATTAGAATTCATTTTTTGTGGTTTTGTTAAAAACAATACAAATTTTATTTTTTCCATCTAAAACACTTCAATTTTAGTGGCTTTGTTCAAAAACAAAACTTGCCTTTTTTCCATGTATTGGACTTCAATTCAATTTCTGTGTTTATGTGAAAATCAATAAGTACAAAGCCATTTTCACGTATTACAGTTCATTTTTTTTTGGTTTTCTGAAAAATAATACAAATTTTATTTTTTCCAAGTAAAAGACTTCAATTTTGTGGCTTTGTTAAAAAAACAAAACCTATCTCTTTTCCACGTATTGTACTTCAATTCAATTTTTGTGTTTGTGTGAAAATCAGTAAGAACGGAGTTATTTTCACGTATTAGACTTCATTTTTTGTGGTTTTGTGAAAAACAATACAAATTTAATTTTTTCCATGTAAAAGACTTCAATTTTGTGGCTTTGTTAAAGAAACAAAACTTATCTCTTTTCCACATATTGCACTTCAATTCAATTTTTGTGGTTTTGTGAAAATCAATAAGATTGGAGTCAATTTCACGTAATAGAGTTTTTGTTTTGTTGTTTTGTGGAAAACAATACAAATTTGGTTTTTTCCTTGTAAAAGACTTCAATTTTTGTGGCTCTGTTATAAAACAATACTTATCTATTTTCCACGTATTAGCACTTCAATGCAATTTTTGTGTTTGTGTGAAATTCAATTAGAACGGTGTTATTTCCATGTATCAGAATTCATTTTTTGTGATTTTTAAAAAACAATACAAATTATATTTTTTTCCGTCTAAAAGACTTCAATTTTTGTTGATTTGTTATGAAATAAAACTTGTCTCCTTTCCACGTATTGCACTTCAATTCAATTTTTGTGGTTTTGTGAAAATCAATAAGATTGCAGTTATTTTCACATATTAGAATTCATTTTTTGTGGTTTTGTGAAAAACAATACAAATTTTATTTTTTCGATCTAAAACACTTCAATTTTGTGGCGTTGTTAAAGAAACAAAACTTATCTCTTTTCCACGTATTGCACTTCAATTCAATTTTTGTGGTTCTGTGAAAATCAATAAGATTGGAGTTATTTTCACGTATTAGAATTCATTTTTTGTGGTTTTGTGAAAAACAATACAAATTTTATTTTTTCGATCTAAAACACTTCAATTTTGTGGCTTTGTTAAAGAAACAAAACTTATCTCTTTTCCACGTATTGCACTTCAATTCAATTTTTGTGGTTTTGTGAAAATCAATAAGATTGGAGTTATTTTCACGTATTAGAATTCATTTTTTTGTGGTTTTGTGAAAAACAATACAAATTTTATTTTTTCGATCTAAAACACTTCAATTTTGTGGCTTTGTTAAAGAAACAAAACTTATCTCTTTTCCACGTATTGAACTTCAATTCAATTTTTGTGGTTTTGTGAAAATCAATAAGATTGGAGTTATTTTCACGTATTAGAATTCATTTTTTTGTGGTTTTGTGAAAAACAATGCAAATTTTATTTTTTCGATCTAAAACACTTCAATTTTGTGGCTTTGTTAAAGAAACAAAACCTATCTCTTTTCCACGTATTGCACTTCAATTCAATTTTTGTGGTTTTGTGAAAATCAATAAGATTGGAGTTATTTTCACGTATTAGAATTCATTTTTTGTTGTTCTGTGAAAAACAATACAAATTTTATTTTTTCGATCTGAAACACTTCAATTTTGTGGCATTGTTAAAGAAACAAAACTTATCTTTTTTCCACGTATTGCACTTCAATTCAATTTTTGTGGTTTTGTGAAAATCAATAAGATTGGAGTTATTTTCACGTATTAGAATTCATTTTTTGTGGTTTTGTTAAAAACAATACAAATTTTATTTTTTCGATCTAAAACACTTCAATTTTGTGGCTTTGTTAAAGAAACAAAACTTATCTCTTTTCCACGTATTGCACTTCAATTCAATTTTTGTGGTTTTGTGAAAATCAATAAGATTGGAGTTATTTTCACGTATTAGAATTCATTTTTTGTGGTTTTGTTAAAAACAATACAAATTTTATTTTTTCCATCTAAAACACTTCAATTTTAGTGGCTTTGTTCAAAAACAAAACTTGCCTTTTTTCCATGTATTGGACTTCAATTCAATTTCTGTGTTTATGTGAAAATCAATAAGTACAAAGCCATTTTCACGTATTACAGTTCATTTTTTTTTGGTTTTCTGAAAAATAATACAAATTTTATTTTTTCCAAGTAAAAGACTTCAATTTTGTGGCTTTGTTAAAAAAACAAAACCTATCTCTTTTCCACGTATTGTACTTCAATTCAATTTTTGTGTTTGTGTGAAAATCAGTAAGAACGGAGTTATTTTCACGTATTAGACTTCATTTTTTGTGGTTTTGTGAAAAACAATACAAATTTAATTTTTTCCATGTAAAAGACTTCAATTTTGTGGCTTTGTTAAAGAAACAAAACTTATCTCTTTTCCACATATTGCACTTCAATTCAATTTTTGTGGTTTTGTGAAAATCAATAAGATTGGAGTTATTTTCACGTATTAGAATTCATTTTTTGTGGTTTTGTGAAAAACAATACAAATTTTATTTTTCCATCTAAAACACTTCAAGTTTGTGGCTTTGTTAAAGAAATAAAACTTCTCTCTTTTCCACGTATTGCACTTCAATTAAATTTTTGTGGTCTTGTGAAAATCAATAAGATTCGAGTTATTTTCACGTATTAGAATTTATTTTTTCCGGTTTTGTGAAAAACAATACAAATTTTATTTTTTCGATCTAAAATACTTCAATTTTGTGGCTTTGTTAAAGAAACAAAACTTATCTCTTTTCCACGAATTGCACTTCAATTCAATTTTTGTGGTTTTGTGAAAATCAATAAGATTGGAGTTATTTTCACGTATTAGAATTCATTTTTTGTGGTTTTGTGAAAAACGATACAAATTTTATTTTTTCGATCTAAAACACTTCAATTTTGTGGCTTTGTTAAAGAAACAAAACTTATCTCTTTTCCACGTATTGCACTTCAATTCAATTTTTGTGGTTTTCTGAAAATCAATACAAATTTTATTTTTTCCATCTAATACACTTCAATTTTAGTGGCTTTGTTCAAAAACAAAACTTGCCTTTTTTCCGTGTATTGGACTTCGATTCAATTTCTGTGTTTATGTGAAAATCAATTAGAACAAAGCCATTTTCACGTATTACACTTCATTTTTTTTTGGTTTTGTGAAAAATAATACAAATTTTATTTTTTTCCAAGTAAAAGACGTCAATTTTGTGGCGTTGTTAAAAAAACCAAACTTATCCCTTTTCCACGTATTGTACTTCAATTCAATTTTTTTTGTTGTGTGAAAATCAGTAAGAACGGAGTTATTTTCACGTATTAGACTTCATTTTTTGTGGTTTTGTGAAAAACAATACAAATTTTATTTTTTCCATGTAAAAGACTTCAATTTTGTGGCTTTGTTAATGAAACAAAACTTATCTCTTTTCCACATATTGCACTTCAATTCAATTTTTGTGGTTTTGTGAAAATGAATAAGATTGGAGTCAATTTCACGTGATAGAGTTTTTTTTTTGTTGTTTTGTGGAAGACAATACAAATTTGGTTTTTTCCTTGTAAAAGACTTCAATTTTTGTGGCTCTGTTATAAAACAATACTTATCTATTTTCCACGTATTAGCACTTTAATGCAATTTTTGTGTTTTTGTGAAATTCAATAAGAACGGTGTTATTTCCATGTATCAGAATTCATTTTTTGTGATTTTTAAAAAACAATACAAATTATATTTTTTTCCATCTAAAAGACTTCAATTTTTGTGGATTTGTTATGAAATAAAACTTGTCTATATTTCCACGTATTGCACTTCAATTCAATTTTTGTGTTTTTGTGAAAATCAATAAGAACGGAGTTATTTTCACGTAGTAGACTTCAGTTTTTGTGGTTTTGTGAAAAATAATATAAATTTTATTTTTTCCATGAAAAAGACTTCAATTTTAGTGGATTTCTTAAAAAACAAAACATGTCTTTTTTCCACGAATTGCACTTCAATTCAGTTTTTGTATTTTCGTGAAAATCGATAACTACGGAGTTATTTTCACGTATTGGACTTCATTTTTTGTGGTTTTGTTGGAAAACAATACAAATTTGGTTTTTTCTATCCAAAAGACTTCAATTTTGTGGCTTTGTTAAAAAAACAAAACTTATCTTTTTTCCACGTATTACACTTCAATTCAATTTTTGTGTTTTTGTGAAAATCAATAAGAACAGAGTTATTTCCATGTATTAGACTTCTTTTTTTGTGGTTTTGTGAAGAACAATACAAATTTTATTTTTCCATCTAAAACACTTCAATTTTGTGGCTTTGTTAAAGAAACCAAACTTATCTCTTTTCCACGTATTGCACTTCAATTAAATTTTTGTGATTGTTTTGAAAATCAATAAGATTGGAGTTATTTTCACGTATTACAATTCATTTTTTGTGGTTTTGTGAAAAACAATACAAATTTTATTTTTTCGATCTAAAACACTTCAATTTTGTGGCTTTGTTAAAGAAACAAAACTTGTCTCCTTTCCACGTATTGCACTTCAGTTCAATTTTTTTGGTTTTGTGAAAATCAATAAGATTGAAGTTATTTTCACGTATTAGAATTCATTTTTTGTGGTTTTGTGAAAAACAATACAAATTTTATTTTTTCGATCTAAAACAGTTCAATTTTGTGGCGTTGTTAAAGAAACAAAACTTATCTCTTTTCCACGTATTGCACTTCAATTCAATTTTTGTGGTTTTGTGAAAATCAATAAGATTGGAGTAATTTTCACGTATTAGAATTCATTTTTTGTGGTTTTGTGAAAAACAAAACAATTTTTATTTTTTCGATCTAAAACACTTCAATTTAGTTGCTTTGTTAAAGAAACAAAACTTATCTCTTTTCCACGTATTGCACTTCAATTCAATTTTTGTGGTTTTGTGAAAATCAATAAGATTTGAGTTATTTTCACGTATTAGAATTCATTTTTTGTGGTTTTGTGAAAAACAATACAAATTTTTTTTTTTCGATCTAAAACACTTCAATTTTGTGGCTTTGTTAAAGAAACAAAACTTATCTCTTTTCCACGTATTGCACTTCAATTCAATTTTTGTGGTTTTGTGAAAATCAATAAGATTGGAGTTATTTTCACGTATTAGAATTCATTTTTTGTGGTTTTGTGAAAAACAATACAAATTTTATTTTTCCATCTAAAACACTTCAAGTTTGTGGCTTTGTTAAAGAAATAAAACTTCTCTCTTTTCCACGTATTGCACTTCAATTAAATTTTTGTGGTCTTGTGAAAATCAATAAGATTCGAGTTATTTTCACGTATTAGAATTTATTTTTTGCGGTTTTGTGAAAAACAATACAAATTTTATTTTTTCGATCTAAAACACTTCAATTTTGTGGCTTTGTTAAAGAAACAAAACTTATCTCTTTTCCACGTATTGCACTTCAATTCAATTTTTGTGGTTTTGTGAAAATCAATAAGATTGGAGTTATTTTCACGTATTAGAATTCATTTTTTGTGGTTTTGTGAAAAACGATACAAATTTTATTTTTTCGATCTAAAACACTTCAATTTTGTGGCTTTGTTAAAGAAACAAAACTTATCTCTTTTCCACGTATTGCACTTCAATTCAATTTTTGTGGTTTTGTGAAAATCAATACAAATTTTATTTTTTCCATCCAATACACTTCAATTTTAGTGCTTTGTTCAAAAACAAAACTTGCCTTTTTTCCATGTATTGGACTTCAATTCAATTTCTGTGTTTATGTGAAAATCAATTAGAACAAAGCCATTTTCACGTATTACACTTCATTTTTTTTTGGTTTTGTGAAAAATAATACAAATTTTATTTTTTTCCAAGTAAAAGACGTCAATTTTGTGGCTTTGTTAAAAAAACCAAACTTATCCCTTTTCCACGTATTGTACTTCAATTCAATTTTTTTTGTTGTGTGAAAATCAGTAAGAACGGAGTTATTTTCACGTATTAGACTTCATTTTTTGTGGTTTTGTGAAAAACAATACAAATTTTATTTTTTCCATGTAAAAGACTTCAATTTTGTGGCTTTGTTAAAGAAACAAAACTTATCTCTTTTCCACATATTGCACTTCAATTCAATTTTTTTGGTTTTGTGAAAATAAATAAGACTGGAGTCATTTTCACGTAATAGAGTTTTTTTTTTGTTGTTTTGTGGAAAACAATACAAATTTGTATTTTTTTCCTTGTAAAAGACTTCAATTTTTGTGGCTCTGTTATAAAACAATACTTATCTATTTTCCACGTATTAGCACTTCAATGCAATTTTTGTGTTTTTGTGAAATTCAATAAGAACGGTGTTATTTCCATGTATAAGAATTCATTTTTTGTGATTTTTGAAAAACAATACAAATTATATTTTTTTCCATCTAAAAGACTTCAATTTTTGTGGATTTGTTATGAAATAAAACTTGTCTATATTTCCACGTATTGCACTTCAATTCAATTTTTGTGTTTTTGTGAAAATCAATAAGAACGGAGTTATTTTCACGTAGTAGACTTCAGTTTTTGTGGTTTTGTGAAAAATAATATAAATTCTATTTTTTCCATAAAAAAGACTTCAATTTTAGTGGATTTCTTAAAAAACAAAACATGTCATTTTTCCACGAATTGCACTTCAATTCAGTTTTTGTATTTTCGTGAAAATCGATAACTACGGAGTTATTTTCACGTATTGGACTTCATTTTTCGTGGTTTTGTGGAAAACAATACAAATTTGGTTTTTTCTATCCAAAAGACTTCAATTTTGTGGCTTTGTTAAAAAAACAAAACTTATCTTTTTTCCACGTATTACACTTCAATTCAATTTTTGTGTTTTTGTGAAAATCAATAAGAACAGAGTTATTTCCATGTATTAGACTTCTTTTTTTGTGGTTTTGTGAAGAACAATACAAATTTAATTTTTCCATCTAAAACACTTCAATTTTGTGGCTTTGTTAAAGAAACAAAACTTATCTCTTTTCCCCGTATTGCACTTCAATTAAATTTTTGTGGTTTTGTGAAAATCAATAAGATTGGAGTTATTTTCACGTATTACAATTCATTTTTTGTGGTTTTGTGAAAAACAATACAAATTTTATTTTTTCGATCTAAAACACTTCAATTTTGTGGCTTTGTTAAAGAAACAAAACTTATCTCCTTTCCACGTATTGCACTTCAATTCAATTTTTGTGGTCTTGTGAAAATCAATAAGATTGCAGTTATTTTCACGTATTAGAATTCATTTTTTGTGGTTTTGTAAAAAACAATACAAATTTTATTTTTTCGATCTAAAACACTTCAATTTTGTGGCGTTGTTAAAGAAACAAAACCTATCTCTTTTCCACGTATTGCACTTCAATTCAATTTTTGTGGTTTTGTGAAAATCAATAAGATTGGAGTTATTTTCACGTATTAGAATTCATTTTTTGTGGTTTTGTGAAAAACAATACAAATTTTATTTTTTCGATCTAAAACACTTCAATTTAGTTGCTTTGTTTAAGAAACAAAACTTATCTCTTTTCCACGTATTGCACTTCAATTCAATTTTTGTGGTTTTGTGAAAATCAATAAGATTGGAGTTATTTTCACGTATTAGAATTCATTTTTTCTGGTTTTGTTAAAAACAATACAATGTTTATTTTTTCCGTCTAAAACACTTCAATTTTAGTGGCTTTGTTCAAAAACAAAACTTGCCTTTTTTTCATGTATTGGACTTCAATTCAATTTCTGTCTTTATGTGAAAATCAATAAGAACAAAGCCATTTTCACGCATTACACTTCATTTTTTTTGGTTTTGTGAAAAATAATACAAATTTTATTTTTTCCCAAGTAAAAGACCTCAATTTTGTGGCTTTGTTAAAAAAACAAAACTTATCTCTTTTCAACGTATTGTACTTCAATTCAATTTTTGTGTTTGTGTGAAAATCAGTAAGAACGGAGTTATTTTCACGTATTAGACTTCATTTTTTGTGGTTTTGTGAAAAACAATACAAATTTTATTTTTTCCGTGTAAAAGACTTCAATTTTGTGGCTTTGTTAAAGAAACAAAACTTATCTCTTTTCCACATATTGCAGTTCAATTCAATTTTTGTGGTTTTGTGAAAATCAATAAGATTGGAGTCATTTTCACGTAATAGAGTTTTTTTTTTGTTGTTTTGTGGAAAACAATACAAATTTGGTTTTTTTCCTTGTAAAAGACTTCAATTTTTGTGGCTCTGTTATAAAACAATACTTATCTATTTTCCACGTATTAGCACTTCAAAGCAATTTTTGTGTTTTTGTGAAATTCAATAAGAACGGTGTTATTTCCATGTATAAGAATTCATTTTTTGTGATTTTTGAAAAACAATACAAATTATATTTTTTTCCATCTAAAAGACTTCAATTTTTGTGGATTTGTTATGAAATAAAACTTGTCTATATTTCCACGTATTGCACTTCAATTCAATTTTTGTGTTTTTGTGAAAATCAATAAGAACGGAGTTATTTTCACGTAGTAGACTTCAGTTTTTGTGGTTTTGTGAAAAATAATATAAATTCTATTTTTTCCATAAAAAAGACTTCAATTTTAGTGGATTTCTTAAAAAACAAAACATGTCATTTTTCCACGAATTGCACTTCAATTCAGTTTTTGTATTTTCGTGAAAATCGATAACTACGGAGTTATTTTCACGTATTGGACTTCATTTTTCGTGGTTTTGTGGAAAACAATACAAATTTGGTTTTTTCTATCCAAAAGACTTCAATTTTGTGGCTTTGTTAAAAAAACAAAACTTATGTTTTTTCCACGTATTACACTTCAATTCAATTTTTGTGTTTTTGTGAAAATCAATAAGAACAGAGTTATTTCCATGTATTAGACTTCTTTTTTTGTGGTTTTGTGAAGAACAATACAAATTTAATTTTTCCATCTAAAACACTTCAATTTTGTGGCTTTGTTAAAGAAACAAAACTTATCTCTTTTCCCCGTATTGCACTTCAATTAAATTTTTGTGGTTTTGTGAAAATCAATAAGATTGGAGTTATTTTCATGTATTACAATTCATTTTTTGTGGTTTTGAGAAAAACAATACAAATTTTATTTTTTCGATCTAAAACACTTCAATTTTGTGGCTTTGTTAAAGAAACAAAACTTATCTCCTTTCCACGTATTGCACTTCAATTCAATTTTTGTGGTCTTGTGAAAATCAATAAGATTGCAGTTATTTGCACGTATTAGAATTCATTTTTTGTGGTTTTGTAAAAAACAATACAAATTTTATTTTTTCGATCTAAAACACTTCAATTTTGTGGCGTTGTTAAAGAAACGAAACCTATCTCTTTTCCACGTATTGCACTTCAATTCAATTTTTGTGGTTTTGTGAAAATCAATAAGATTGGAGTTATTTTCACGTATTAGAGTTCATTTTTTGTGGTTTTGTGAAAAACAATACAAATTTTATTTTTTCGATCTAAAACACTTCAATTTAGTTGCTTTGTTTAAGAAACAAAACTTATCTCTTTTCCACGTATTGCACTTCAATTCAATTTTTGTGGTTTTGTGAAAATCAATAAGATTGGAGTTATTTTCACGTATTAGAATTCATTTTTTCTGGTTTTGTTAAAAACAATACAATGTTTATTTTTTCCATCTAAAACACTTCAATTTTAGTGGCTTTGTTCAAAAACAAAACTTGCCTTTTTTTCATGTATTGGACTTCAATTCAATTTCTGTCTTTATGTGAAAATCAATAAGAACAAAGCCATTTTCACGCATTACACTTCATTTTTTTTGGTTTTGTGAAAAATAATACAAATTTTATTTTTTCCCAAGTAAAAGACCTCAATTTTGTGGCTTTGTTAAAAAAACAAAACTTATCTCTTTTCAACGTATTGTACTTCAATTCAATTTTTGTGTTTGTGTGAAAATCAGTAAGAACGGAGTTATTTTCACGTATTAGACTTCATTTTTTGTGGTTTTGTGAAAAACAATACAAATTTTATTTTTTCCGTGTAAAAGACTTCAATTTTGTGGCTTTGTTAAAGAAACAAAACTTATCTCTTTTCCACATATTGCACTTCAATTCAATTTTTGTGGTTTTGTGAAAATCAATAAGATTGGAGTCATTTTCACGTAATAGAGTTTTTTTTTTGTTGTTTTGTGGAAAACAATACAAATTTGGTTTTTTTCCTTGTAAAAGACTTCAATTTTTGTGGCTCTGTTATAAAACAATACTTATCTATTTTCCACGTATTAGCACTTCAATGCAATTTTTGTGTTTTTGTGAAATTCAATAAGAACGGTGTTATTTCCATGTATAAGAATTCATTTTTTGTGATTTTTGAAAAACAATACAAATTATATTTTTTTCCATCTAAAAGACTTCAATTTTTGTGGATTTGTTATGAAATAAAACTTGTCTATATTTCCACGTATTGCACTTCAATTCAATTTTTGTGTTTTTGTGCAAATCAATAAGAACGGAGTTATTTTCACGTAGTAGACTTCAGTTTTTGTGGTTTTGTGAAAAATAATATAAATTCTATTTTTTCCATAAAAAAGACTTCAATTTTAGTGGATTTCTTAAAAAACAAAACATGTCATTTTTCCACGAATTGCACTTCAATTCAGTTTTTGTATTTTCGTGAAAATCGATAACTACGGAGTTATTTTCACGTATTGGACTTCATTTTTCGTGGTTTTGTGGAAAACAATACAAATTTGGTTTTTTCTATCCAAAAGACTTCAATTTTGTGGCTTTGTTAAAAAAACAAAACTTATCTTTTTTCCACGTATTACACTTCAATTCAATTTTTGTGTTTTTGTGAAAATCAATAAGAACAGAGTTATTTCCATGTATTAGACTTCTTTTTTTGTGGTTTTGTGAAGAACAATACAAATTTAATTTTTCCATCTAAAACACTTCAATTTTGTGGCTTTGTTAAAGAAACAAAACTTATCTCTTTTCCCCGTATTGCACTTCAATTAAATTTTTGTGGTTTTGTGAAAATCAATAAGATTGGAGTTATTTTCATGTATTACAATTCATTTTTTGTGGTTTTGTGAAAAACATTACAAATTTTATTTTTTCGATCTAAAACACTTCAATTTTGTGGCTTTGTTAAAGAAACAAAACTTATCTCCTTTCCACGTATTGCACTTCAATTCAATTTTTGTGGTCTTGTGAAAATCAATAAGATTGCAGTTATTTGCACGTATTAGAATTCATTTTTTGTGGTTTTGTAAAAAACAATACAAATTTTATTTTTTCGATCTAAAACACTTCAATTTTGTGGCGTTGTTAAAGAAACAAAACCTATCTCTTTTCCACGTATTGCACTTCAATTCAATTTTTGTGGTTTTGTGAAAATCAATAAGATTGGAGTTATTTTCACGTATTAGAATTCATTTTTTGTGGTTTTGTGAAAAACAATACAAATTTTATTTTTTCGATCTAAAACACTTCAATTTAGTTGCTTTGTTTAAGAAACAAAACTTATCTCTTTTCCACGTATTGCACTTCAATTCAATTTTTGTGGTTTTGTGAAAATCAATAAGATTGGAGTTATTTTCACGTATTAGAATTCATTTTTTCTGGTTTTGTTAAAAACAATACAATGTTTATTTTTTCCATCTAAAACACTTCAATTTTAGTGGCTTTGTTCAAAAACAAAACTTGCCTTTTTTTCATGTATTGGACTTCAATTCAATTTCTGTCTTTATGTGAAAATCAATAAGAACAAAGCCATTTTCACGCATTACACTTCATTTTTTTTGGTTTTGTGAAAAATAATACAAATTTTATTTTTTCCCAAGTAAAAGACCTCAATTTTGTGGCTTTGTTAAAAAAACAAAACTTATCTCTTTTCAACGTATTGTACTTCAATTCAATTTTTGTGTTTGTGTGAAAATCAGTAAGAACGGAGTTATTTTCACGTATTAGACTTCATTTTTTGTGGTTTTGTGAAAAACAATACAAATTTTATTTTTTCCGTGTAAAAGACTTCAATTTTGTGGCTTTGTTAAAGAAACAAAACTTATCTCTTTTCCACATATTGCACTTCAATTCAATTTTTGTGGTTTTGTGAAAATCAATAAGATTGGAGTCATTTTCACGTAATAGAGTTTTTTTTTTGTTGTTTTGTGGAAAACAATACAAATTTGGTTTTTTTCCTTGTAAAAGACTTCAATTTTTGTGGCTCTGTTATAAAACAATACTTATCTATTTTCCACGTATTAGCACTTCAATGCAATTTTTGTGTTTTTGTGAAATTCAATAAGAACGGTGTTATTTCCATGTATAAGAATTCATTTTTTGTGATTTTTGAAAAACAATACAAATTATATTTTTTTCCATCTAAAAGACTTCAATTTTTGTGGATTTGTTATGAAATAAAACTTGTCTATATTTCCACGTATTGCACTTTAATTCAATTTTTGTGTTTTTGTGCAAATCAATAAGAACGGAGTTATTTTCACGTAGTAGACTTCAGTTTTTGTGGTTTTGTGAAAAATAATATAAATTCTATTTTTTCCATAAAAAAGACTTCAATTTTAGTGGATTTCTTGAAAAACAAAACATGTCATTTTTCCACGAATTGCACTTCAATTCAGTTTTTGTATTTTCGTGAAAATCGATAACTACGGAGTTATTTTCACGTATTGGACTTCATTTTTCGTGGTTTTGTGGAAAACAATACAAATTTGGTTTTTTCTATCCAAAAGACTTCAATTTTGTGGCTTTGTTAAAAAAACAAAACTTATCTTTTTTCCACGTATTACACTTCAATTCAATTTTTGTGTTTTTGTGAAAATCAATAAGAACAGAGTTATTTCCATGTATTAGACTTCTTTTTTTGTGGTTTTGTGAAGAACAATACAAATTTAATTTTTCCATCTAAAACACTTCAATTTTGTGGCTTTGTTAAAGAAACAAAACTTATCTCTTTTCCCCGTATTGCACTTCAATTAAATTTTTGTGGTTTTGTGAAAATCAATAAGATTGGAGTTATTTTCACGTATTACAATTCATTTTTTGTGGTTTTGTGAAAAACAATACAAATTTTATTTTTTCGATCTAAAACACTTCAATTTTGTGGCTTTGTTAAAGAAACAAAACTTATCTCCTTTCCACGTATTGCACTTCAATTCAATTTTTGTGGTCTTGTGAAAATCAATAAGATTGCAGTTATTTTCACGTATTAGAATTCATTTTTTGTGGTTTTGTAAAAAACAATACAAATTTTATTTTTTCGATCTAAAACACTTCAATTTTGTGGCGTTGTTAAAGAAACAAAACCTATCTCTTTTCCACGTATTGCACTTCAATTCAATTTTTGTGGTTTTGTGAAAATCAATAAGATTGGAGTTATTTTCACGTATTAGAATTCATTTTTTGTGGTTTTGTGAAAAACAATACAAATTTTATTTTTTCGATCTAAAACACTTCAATTTAGTTGCTTTGTTTAAGAAACAAAACTTATCTCTTTTCCACGTATTGCACTTCAATTCAATTTTTGTGGTTTTGTGAAAATCAATAAGATTGGAGTTATTTTCACGTATTAGAATTCATTTTTTCTGGTTTTGTTAAAAACAATACAATGTTTATTTTTTCCATCTAAAACACTTCAATTTTGTGGCGTTGTTAAAGAAACAAAACCTATCTCTTTTCCACGTATTGCACTTCAATTCAATTTTTGTGGTTTTGTGAAAATCAATAAGATTGGAGTTATTTTCACGTATTAGAATTCATTTTTTGTGGTTTTGTGAAAAACAATACAAATTTTATTTTTTCGATCTAAAACACTTCAATTTAGTTGCTTTGTTTAAGAAACAAAACTTATCTCTTTTCCACGTATTGCACTTCAATTCAATTTTTGTGGTTTTGTGAAAATCAATAAGATTGGAGTTATTTTCACGTATTAGAATTCATTTTTTCTGGTTTTGTTAAAAACAATACAATGTTTATTTTTTCCATCTAAAACACTTCAATTTTAGTGGCTTTGTTCAAAAACAAAACTTGCCTTTTTTTCATGTATTGGACTTCAATTCAATTTCTGTCTTTATGTGAAAATCAATAAGAACAAAGCCATTTTCACGCATTACACTTCATTTTTTTTGGTTTTGTGAAAAATAATACAAATTTTATTTTTTCCCAAGTAAAAGACCTCAATTTTGTGGCTTTGTTAAAAAAACAAAACTTATCTCTTTTCAACGTATTGTACTTCAATTCAATTTTTGTGTTTGTGTGAAAATCAGTAAGAACGGAGTTATTTTCACGTATTAGACTTCATTTTTTGTGGTTTTGTGAAAAACAATACAAATTTTATTTTTTCCATGTAAAAGACTTCAATTTTGTGGCTTTGTTAAAGAAACAAAACTTATCTCTTTTCCACATATTGCACTTCAATTCAATTTTTGTGGTTTTGTGAAAATCAATAAGATTGGAGTCATTTTCACGTAATAGAGTTTTTTTTTTGTTGTTTTGTGGAAAACAATACAAATTTGGTTTTTTTCCTTGTAAAAGACTTCAATTTTTGTGGCTCTGTTATAAAACAATACTTATCTATTTTCCACGTATTAGCACTTCAATGCAATTTTTGTGTTTTTGTGAAATTCAATAAGAACGGTGTTATTTCCATGTATAAGAATTCATTTTTTGTGATTTTTGAAAAACAATACAAATTATATTTTTTTCCATCTAAAAGACTTCAATTTTTGTGGATTTGTTATGAAATAAAACTTGTCTATATTTCCACGTATTGCACTTCAATTCAATTTTTGTGTTTTTGTGAAAATCAATAAGAACGGAGTTATTTTCACGTAGTAGACTTCAGTTTTTGTGGTTTTGTGAAAAATAATATAAATTCTATTTTTTCCATAAAAAAGACTTCAATTTTAGTGGATTTCTTAAAAAACAAAACATGTCATTTTTCCACGAATTGCACTTCAATTCAGTTTTTGTATTTTCGTGAAAATCGATAACTACGGAGTTATTTTCACGTATTGGACTTCATTTTTCGTGGTTTTGTGGAAAACAATACAAATTTGGTTTTTTCTATCCAAAAGACTTCAATTTTGTGGCTTTGTTAAAAAAACAAAACTTATCTTTTTTCCACGTATTACACTTCAATTCAATTTTTGTGTTTTTGTGAAAATCAATAAGAACAGAGTTATTTCCATGTATTAGACTTCTTTTTTTGTGGTTTTGTGAAGAACAATACAAATTTAATTTTTCCATCTAAAACACTTCAATTTTGTGGCTTTGTTAAAGAAACAAAACTTATCTCCTTTCCACGTATTGCACTTCAATTCAATTTTTGTGGTTTTGTGAAAATCAATAAGATTGGAGTTATTTTCACGTATTACAATTCATTTTTTGTGGTTTTGTGAAAAACAATACAAATTTTATTTTTTCGATCTAAAACACTTCAATTTTGTGGCTTTGTTAAAGAAACAAAACTTATCTCTTTTCCACATATTGCACTTCAATTCAATTTTTGTGATTTTGTGAAAATCAATAAGATTGGAGTTATTTTCACGTATTAGAATTCATTTTTTGTTGTTTTGTGAAAAACAATATAAATTTTTTTTTTTCGATCTAAAACACTTCAATTTTGTGGCTTTGATAAAGAAACAAAACTTATCTCTTTTCCATGTATTGCACTTCAATTCAATTTTTGTTGTTTTGTGAAAATCAATAAGATTGGTGTTATTTTCACGTATTAGAATTCATGTTTTGTGGTTTTGTGAAAAACAATACAAATTTTATTTTTTCGATCTAAAACACTTCAATTTTGTGGCTTTGTTAAAGAAACAAAACTTATCTCTTTTCCACGTATTGCACTTCAATTCATATTTTGTGGTTTTGTGAAAATAAATAAGATTGGAGTTATTTTCACGTATTAGAATTCATTTTTTGTGGTTTTGTTAGAAACAATACAAATTTTATTTTTTCCATCTAAAACACTTCAATTTTAGTGGCTTTGTTCAAAAACAAAACTTGCCTTTTTTCCATGTATTGGACATCAATTCAATTTCTGTGTTTATGTCAAAATCAATAAGAGCAATGCCATTTTCACGTATTACACTTCATTTTTTTTGGTTTTGTGAAAAATAATACAAATTTTATTTTTTTCCAAGTAAAAGACATCAATTTTGTGGCTTTGTTAAAAAAACAAAACTTATCTCTTTTCCACGTATTGTACTTCAATTCAATTTTTGTGTTTGTGTGAAAATCAGTAAGAACGGAGTTATTTTCACGTATTAGAATTCATTTTTTGTGGTTTTGTTAAAAACTATACAAATTTTATTTTTTCGATCTAAAACACTTCAATTTAGTGGCTTTGTTAAAGAAACAAAACTTATCTCTTTTCCACGTATTGCACTTCAATTCAATTTTTGTGGTTTTGTGAAAATCAATAAGATTGGAGTTATTTTCACGTATTAGAATTCATTTTTTGTGGTTTTGTTAAAAACAATACAAATTTTATTTTTTCCATCTAAAACACTTCAATTTTAATTGCTTTGTTCAAAAACAAAACTTGCCTTTTTTCCATGTATTGGACTTCGATTCAATTTCTGTGTTTATGTGAAAATCAATAAGAACAAAGCCATTTTCACGTATTACACTTCATTTTTTTTTGGTTTTGTGAAAAATAATACAAATTTTATTTTTTTCCAAGTAAAAGACTTCAATTTTGTGGCTTTGTGAAAAAAACAAAACTTATCCTTTTTCCACATATTGTACTTCAATTCAATTTTTGTGTTTGTGTGAAAATCAGTAAGAACGGAGTTATTTTCACATATTAGACTTCATTTTTTGTGGTTTTGTGAAAAACAATACAAATTTTATTTTTTCCATGTAAAAGACTTCAATTTTGTGGCTTTGTTAAAGAAATAAAACTTATCTCTTTTCCACATATTGCACTTCAATTCAATTTTTCTGGTTTTGTGAAAATCAATAAGATTGGAGTCATTTTCACGTAATAGAGTTTTTTTTTTGTTGTTTTGTGGAAAACAATACAAATTTGGTTTTTTCCTTGTAAAAGACTTCAATTTTTGTGGCTCTGTTATAAAACAATACTTATCTATTTTCCACGTATTAGCACTTCAATGCAATTTTTGAGTTTTTGTGAAATTCAATAAGAACGGTGTTATTTCCATGTATCAGAATTAATTTTTTGTGATTTTTGAAAAACAATACAAATTATATTTTTTTTCCATCTAAAAGACTTCAATTTTTGTGGATTTGTTATGAAATAAAACTTGTCTATATTTCCACGTATTGCACTTCGATTCAATTTTTGTGTTTTTGTGAAAATCAATAAGAACGGAGTAATTTTCACGTAGTAGACTACAGTTTTTGTGGTTTTGTGAAAAATAATATAAATTCTATTTTTTCCAAGAAAAAGACTTCAATTTTAATGGATTTCTTAGAAAACAAAACATGTCTTTTTTCCACGAATTGCACTTCAATTCAGTTTTTGTATTTTCGTGAAAATCGATAACTACGGAGTAATTTTCACGTATTGGACTTCATTTTTCCTGGTTTTGTGAAAAACAATACAAATTTGGTCTTTTCTATCCAAAAGACTTCAATTTTGTGGCTTTGTTAAAAAAACAAAACTTATCATTTTTCCACGTATTACACTTGAATTCAATTTTTGTGTTTTTGTGAAAATCAATAAGAACAGAGTTATTTCCACGTATTAGACTTCTTTTTTTGTGGTTTTGTGATAAACAATACAAATTTTATTTTTTCGATCTAAAACACTTCAATTTAGTGGCTTTGATAAAGAAACAAAACTTCTCCCTTTTCCACGTATTGCACTTCAATTCAATTTTTGTGGTTTTGTGAAAATCAATAAGATTGGAGTTATTTTCACGTATTAGAATTCATTTTTTGTGGTTTTGTTAAAAACAATACAAATTTTATTTTTTCCATCTAAAACACTTCAATTTTAGTGGCTTTGTTCAAAAACAAAACTTGCCTTTTTTCCATGTATTGGACTTCGATTCAATTTCTGTGTTTATGTCAAAATCAATAAGAACAAAGCCATTTTCACGTATTACACTTCATTTTTTTTTGGTTTTGTGAAAAATAATACAAATTTTATTTTTTTCCAAGTAAAAGACTTCAATTTTTTGGCTTTGTTAAAAAAACAAAACTTATCTCTTTTCCACGTATTGTACTTCAATTCAATTTTTGTGTTTGTGTGAAAATCAGTAAGAACGGAGTTATTTTCACGTATTAGACTTCATTTTTTGTGGTTTTGTGAAAAACAATACAAATTTTATTTTTTCCATGTAAAAGACTTCAATTTTGTGGCTTTGTTAAAGAAACAAAACTTATCTCTTTTCCACATATTGCACTTCAATTCAATTTTTGTGGTTTTGTGAAAATCAATAAGATTGGAGTCATTTTCACGTAATAGAGTTTTTTTTTGTTGTTTTGTGGAAAACAATACAAATTTGGTTTTTTTCTTGTAAAAGACTTCAATTTTTGTGGCTCTGTTATAAAACAATACTTATCTATTTTCCACAAATTAGCACTTCAATGCAATTTTTGTGTTTTTGTGAAATTCAATAAGAACGGTGTTATTTCCATGTATCAGAATTCATTTTTTGTGATTTTTGAAAAACAATACAAATTTTATTTTTTTCCATCTAAAAGACTTCAATTTTTGTGGATTTCTTAAAAAACAAAACATGTCTTTTTTCCACGAATTGCACTTCAATTCAGTTTTTGTATTTTCGTGAAAATCGATAACTACGGAGTTATTTTCACGTATTGGACTTCATTTTTTGTGGTTTTGTGGAAAACAATACAAATTTGGTTCTTTCTATCCAAAAGACTTCAATTTTGTGGCTTTGTTAAAAAAACAAAACTTATCTTTTTTCCACGTATTACACATCAATTCAATTTTTTTGTTTTTGTGAAAATCAATAAGAACAGAGTTATTTCCATGTATTAGACTTCTTTTTTTGTGGTTTTGTGAAGAACAATACAAATTTTATTTTTCCATCTAAAACACTTCAATTTTGTGGCTTTGTTAAAGAAACAAAACTTATCTCTTTTCCACGTATTGCACTTCAATTAAATTTTTGCGGTTTTGTGAAAATCAATAAGATTGGAGTTATTTTCACGTATTACAATTCATTTTTTGTGGTTTTGTGAAAAACAATACAAATTTTATTTTTTCGATCTAAAACACTTCAATTTTCTGGCTTTGTTAAAGAAACAAAACTTATGTTTTTTCCACGTATTGCACTTCAATTCAATTTTTGTGGTTTTGTGAAAATCAATAAGATTGCAGTTATTTTCACGTATTACAATTCATTTTTTCTGGTTTTGTAAAAAACAATACAAATTTTATTTTTTCCATCTAAAACACTTCAATTTTAGTGCCTTTGTTCAAAAACAAAAGTTGCCTTTTTTCCATGTATTGGACTTCAATTCAATTTCTGTGTTTATGTGAAGATCAATAAGAACAAAGCCATTTTCACGTATTACACTTCATTTTTTTTTGGTTTTGTGAAAAATAATACAAATTTTATTTTTTTCCAAGTAAAAGACTTCAATTTTGTGGCTTTGTTAAAAAAACAAAACTTATCTCTTTTCCACGTATTGTACGTCAGTTCAATTTTTGTGTTTTTGTGAAAATCAGTAAGAACGGAGTTATTTTCACGTATTAGTCTTCATTTTTTGTGGTTTTGTGAAAAACAATACAAATTTTATTTTTTCCATGTAAAAGACTTCAATTTTGTGGCTTTGTTAAAAAACAAAACATGTCTTTTTTCCACGAATTGCACTTCAATTCAGTTTTTGTATTTTCGTGAAATTCGATAACTACGGAGTTATTTTCACGTATTGGACTTAATTTTTTGTGGTTTTGTGGAAAACAATACAAATTTCGTTTTTTCTATCCAAAAGACTTCAATTTTGTGGCTTTGTTAAAAAAACAAAACTTATCTTTTTTCCACGTATTACACTTCAATTCAATTTTTGTGTTTTTGTGAAAATCAATAAGAACGGAGTTATTTTCACGTAGTAGACTTCAGTTTTTGTGGTTTTGTGAAAAATAATATAAATTTTATTTCTTCCATGAAAAAGACTTCAATTTTAGTGGATTTCTTAAAAAACAAAACATGTCTTTTTTCCACGAATTGCACTTCAATTCAGTTTTTGTATTTTCGGAAAAATCGATAACTACGGAGTTATTTTCACGTATTGGACTTCATTTTTCGTGGTTTTGTGAAAAACAATACAAATTTGGTTTTTTCTATCCAAAAGACTTCAATTTTGTGGCTTTGTTAAAAAAACAAAACTTATCTTTTTTCCACGTATTACACTTCAATTCAATTTTTGTGTTTTTGTGAAAATCAATAAGAATAGAGTCATTTCCACGTATTAGACTTCTTTTTTTGTGGTTTTGTGAAAAACAATACAAATTTTATTTTTCCATCTAAAACACTTCATTTTTAGTGGCTTTGTTCAAAAACAAAACTTGCCTTTTTTCCATGTATTGGACTTCAATTCAATTTCTGTGTTTATGTCAAAATCAATAAGAACAAAGCCATTTTCACGTATTACACTTCATTTTTTTTGGTTTTGTGAAAAATAATACAAATTTTATTTTTTTCCAAGTAAAAGACTTCAATTTTGTGGCTTTGTTAAAAAATCAAAACTTATCTCTTTTCCACGTATTGTACTTCAATTCAATTTTTGTGTTTGCGTGAAAATCAGTAAGAACGGAGTTATTTTCACGTATTAGAATTCATTTTTTGTGGTTTTGTGAAAAACTATACAAATTTTATTTTTTCGATCTAAAACACTTCAATTTAGTGGCTTTGTTAAAGAAACAAAACTTATCTCTTTTCCACGTATTGCACTTCAATTCAATTTTTGTGGTTTTGTGAAAATCAATAAGATTGGAGTTATTTTCACGTATTAGAATTCATTTTTTGTGGTTTTGTTAAAAACAATACAAATTTTATTTTTTCCATCTAAAACACTTCAATTTTAGTGGCTTTGTTCAAAAACAAAACTTGCCTTTTTTCCATGTATTGGACTTCGATTCAATTTCTGTGTTTATGTGAAAATCAATAAGAACAAAGCCATTTTCACGTATTACACTTCATTTTTTTTTGGTTTTGTCGAAAATAATACAAATTTTATTTTTTTCCAAGTAAAAGACTTTAATTTTGTGGCTTTGTTAAAAAAACAAAACTTATACCTTTTCCACGTATTGTACTTCAATTCAATTTTTGTGTTTGTGTGAAAATCAGTAAGAACGGAGTTATTTTCACGTATTAGACTTCATTTTTTGTGGTTTTGTGAAAAACAATACAAATTTTATTTTTTCCATGTAAAAGACTTCAATTTTGTGGCTTTGTTAAAGAAACAAAACTTATCTCTTTTCCACATATTGCACTTCAATTCAATTTTTGTGGTTTTGTGAAAATCAATAAGATTGGAGTCATTTTCACGTAATAGAGTTTTTTTTTTGTTGTTTTGTGGAAAACAATACAAATTTGGTTTTTTCCTTGTAAAAGACTTCAATTTTTGTGGCTCTGTTATAAAACAATACTTATCTATTTTCCACGTATTAGCACTTCAATGCAATTTTTGTGTTTTTGTGAAATTCAATAAGAACGGTGTTATTTCCATGTATCAGAATTCATTTTTTGTGATTTTTGAAAAACAATACAAATTATATTTTTTTCCATCTAAAAGACTTCAATTTTTGTGGATATGTTATGAAATAAAACTTGTCTATATTTCCACGTATTGCACTTCGATTCAATTTTTGTGTTTTTGTGAAAATCAATAAGAACGGAGTAATATTCACGTAGTAGACTTCAGTTTTTGTGGTTTTGTGAAAAATAATATAAATTCTATTTTTTCCATGAAAAAGACTTCAATTTTAATGGATTTCTTAAAAAACAAAACATGTCTTTTTTCCACGAATTTCACTTCAATTCAGTTTTTGTATTTTCGTGAAAATCGATAACTACGGAGTTATTTTCACGTATTGGACTTCATTTTTCCTGGTTTTGTGAAAAAGAATACAAATTTGGTCTTTTCTATCCAAAAGACTTCAATTTTGTGGCTTTGTTAAAAAAACAAAACTTATCATTTTTCCACGTATTACACTTCAATTCAATTTTTGTGTTTTTGTGAAAATCAATAAGAACAGAGTTATATCCACGTATTAGACTTCTTTTTTTGTGGTTTTGTGAAAAACAATACAAATTTTATTTTTCCATCTAAAACACTTCAATTTTGTGGCTTTGTTAAAGAAACAAAACTTATCTCTTTTCCACGTATTGCACTTCAATTCAATTTTTGTGGTTTTGTGAAAATCAATAAGATTGGAGTTATTTTCACGTATTAGAATTCATTTTTTGTGGTTTTGTGAAAAACAATACAAATTTTATTTTTTCGGTCTAAAACACTTCAATTTTGTGGTTTTGTTAAAGAAACAAAACTTATCTCTTTTCCACGTATTGCTCTTCAATTCAATTTTTGTGGTTTTGTGAAAATCAATAAGATTGGAGTGATTTTCACGTATTAGAATTCATTTTTTGTGGTTTTGTTAAAAACAATACAAATATTATTTTTTCCATCTAAAACACTTCAATTTTAGTGGCTTTGTTCAAAAACAAAACTTGCCTTTTTTCCATGTATTGGACTTCAATTCAATTTCTGTGTTTATGTCAAAATCAATAAGAACAAAGCCATCTTCACGTATTACACTTCATTTTTTTTTTGGTTTTGTGAAAAATAATACAAATTTTATTTTTTCCCAAGTAAAAGACTTCAATTTTTTGGCTTTGTTAAAAAAACAAAACTTATCTCTTTTCCACGTATTGTACTTCAATTCAATTTTTGTGTTTGTGTGAAAATCAGTAAGAACGGAGTTATTTTCACGTATTAGACTTCATTTTTTGTGGTTTTGTGAAAAACAATACAAATTTTATTTTTTCCATGTAAAAGACTTCAATTTTGTGGCTTTGTTAAAGAAACAAAACTTATCTCTTTTCCACATATTGCGCTTCAATTCAATTTTTGTGGTTTTGTGAAAATCAATAAGATTGGAGTCATTTTCACGTAATAGAGTTTTGTTTTTGTTGTTTTGTGGAAAACAATACAAATTTGGTTTTTTTCTTGTAAAAGACTTCAATTTTTGTGGCTCTGTTATAAAATAATACTTATCTATTTTCCACAAATTAGCACTTCAATGCAATTTTTGTGTTTTTGTGAAATTCAATAAGAACGGTGTTATTTCCATGTATCAGAATTCATTTTTTGTGATTTTTGAAAAACAATACAAATTATATTTTTTTCCATCTAAAAGACTTCAATTTTTGTGGATTTGTTATGAAATAAAACTTGTCTATATTTCCACGTATTGCACTTCAATTCAATTTTTGTGTTTTTGTGAAAATCAATAAGAACGTAGATATTTTCACGTAGTAGACTTCAGTTTTTGTGGTTTATTGAAAAATAATATAAATTTTATTTTTTCCATGAAAAAGACTTCAATTTTAGTGGATTTCTTAAAAAACAAAACATGTCTTTTTTCCACGAATTGCACTTCAATTCAGTTTTTGTATTTTCGTGAAAATCGATAACTACGGAGTTATTTTCACGTATTGGACTTCATTTTTTGTGGTTTTGTGGAAAACAATACAAATTTGGTTTTTTCTATCCAAAAGACTTCAATTTTGTGGCTTTGTTAAAAAAACAAAACTTATCTTTTTTCCACGTATTACACTTCAATTCAAATTTTGTGTTTTTGTGAAAATCAATAAGAACAGAGTTATTTCCATGTATTAGACTTCTTTTTTTGTGGTTTTGTGAAGAACAATACAAATTTTATTTTTCCATCTAAAACACTTCAATTTTGTGGCTTTGTTAAAGAAACAAAACTTATCTCTTTTCCACGTATTGCACTTCAATTAAATTTTTGCGGTTTTGTGAAAATCAATAAGATTGGAGTTATTTTCACGTATTACAATTCATTTTTTGTGGTTTTGTGAAAAACAATACAAATTTTATTTTTTCGATCTAAAACACTTCAATTTTATGGCTTTGTTAAAGAAACAAAACTTATCTCTTTTCCACGTATTGCACTTCAATTCAATTTTTGTGGTTTTGTGAAAATCAATAAGATTGCAGTTATTTTCACGTATTACAATTCATTTTTTCTGGTTTTGTGAAAAACAATACAAATTTTATTTTTTCCATCTAAAACACTTCAATTTTAGTGCCTTTGTTCAAAAACAAAAGTTGCCTTTTTTCCATGTATTGGACTTCAATTCAATTTCTGTGTTTATGTCAAGATCAATAAGAACAAAGCCATTTTAACGTATTACACTTCATTTTTTTTTGGTTTTGTGAAAAATAATACAAATTTTATTTTTTTCCAAGTAAAAGACTTTAATTTTGTGGCTTTTTTAAAAAAACAAAACTTATCTCTTTTCCACGTATTGCACGTCAATTCAATTTTTGTGTTTTTGTGATAATCAGTATGAACGGAGTTATTTTCACGTATTAGACTTCATTTTTTGTGGTTTTGTGAAAAACAATACAAATTTTATTTTTTCCATGTAAAAGACTTCAATTTTGTGGCTTTGTTAAAAAACAAAACATGTCTTTTTTCCACGAATTGCACTTCAATTCAGTTTTTGTATTTTCGTGAAAAACGACAACTACGGAGTTATTTTCACGTATTGGACTTCATTTTTTGTGGTTTTGTGGAAAACAATACAAATTTCGTTTTTTCTATCCAAAAGACTTCAATTTTGTGGCTTTTTTAAAAAAACAAAACTTATCTTTTTTCCACGTATTACACTTCAATTCAATTTTTGTGTTTTTGTGAATATCAATAAGAACGGAGTTATTTTCACGTAGTAGACTTCAGTTTTTGTGGTTTTGTGAAAAACAATATAAATTTTATTTCTTCCATGAAAAAGACTTCAATTTTAGTGGATTTCTTAAAAAACAAAACATGTCTTTTTTCCACGAATTGCACTTCAATTCAGTTTTGGAATTTTCGTGAAAATCGATAACTACGGAGTTATTTTCACGTATTGGACTTCATTTTTCGTGGTTTTGTGAAAAACAATACAAATTTGGTTTTTTCTATCCAAAAGACTTCAATTTTGTGGCTTTGTTAAAAAAACAAAACTTATCTTTTTTCCACGTATTACACTTCAATTCAATTTTTGTGTTTTTGTGAAAATCAATAAGATTGGAGTTATTTTCACGTATTACATTTCATTTTTTGTGGTTTTGTGAAAAACAATACAAATTTTATTTTTTCGATCTAAAACACTTCAAATTTGTGGCTTTGTTAAAGGAACAAAACTTATCTCTTTTCCACGTATTGCACTTCAATTCAATTTTTGTGGTTTTGTGAAAATCAATAAGATTGCAGTTATTTTCACGTATTAGAATTCATTTTTTGTGGTTTTGTGAAAAACAATACAAATTTTATTTTTTCGATCTAAAACACTTCAATTTTGTGGCTTTGTTAAAGAAACAAAAGTTATCTTTTTTCCACGTATTGCACTTCAATTCAATTTTTGTGGTTTTGTGAAAATCAATAAGATTGGAGTTATTTTCACGTATTAGAATTCTTTTTTTGTGGTTTTCTGAAAAACAATACAAATTTTATTTTTTCGATATAAAACACTTCAATTTTGTGGCTTTGTTAAAGAAACAAAACTTATCTCTTTTCCACGTATTGCACTTCAATTCAATTTTTGTGGTTTGTGAAAATCAATAAGATTGGAGATATTTTCACGTATTATAATTCATTTCTTGTGGTTTTGTTAAAAACAATACAAATTTTATTTTTTCCATCTAAAACACTTCAATTTTAGTGCCTTTGTTCAAAAACAAAAGTTGCCTTTTTTCCATGTATTGGCCTTCAATTCAATTTCTGTGTTTATGTGAAGATCAATAAGAACAAAGCCATTTTCACGTATTACACTTCATTTTTTTGTGTTTTTGTGAAAATCAGTAAGAACGGAGTTATTTTCACGTATTAGACTTCATTTTTCGTGGTTTTGTGAAAAACAATACAAATTTTATTTTTTCCATGTAAAAGACTTCAATTTTGTGGCTTTGTTAAAGAAAAACTTAGCTCTTTTCCACGTATTGCACTTCAATTCAATTTTTGTGGTTTTGTGAAAATCAATAAGATTGGAATCATTTTCACGTAATAGAGTTCTTTTTTTGTTGTTTTGTGGAAAACAATACAAATTTGGTTTTTTCCTTGTAAAAGACTTCGATTTTTGTGGCTCTGTTATAAAACAATACTAATCTATTTTCCACGTATTAGCACTTCAATGCAATTTTTGTGTTTTTGTGAAATTCAATAAGAACGGTGTTATTTCCATGTATCAGAATTCATTTTTTGTGATTTTTGAAAAAGAATACAAATTATATTTTTTTCCATCTAAAAGACTTCAATTTTTGTGGATTTGTTATGAAATAAAACTTGTCTATATTTCCACGAATTGCACTTCAATTCAATCTTTGTGTTTTTGTGAAAATCAATAAGAACGGAGAAATTTTCACGTAGTAGAGTTCAGTTTTTGTGGTTTTGTGAAAAACAATATAAATTTTATTTTTTCCACGAAATAGACTTCAATTTTAGTGGATTTCTTAAAAAACAAAACATGTCTTTTTTCCACGAATTGCACTTCATTTCAGTTTCTGTATTTTCGTGAATATCGATTACTACGGGGTTATTTTCACGTATTGGACTTCATTTTTCGTGGTTTTGTGAAAAACAATACAAATTTGGTTTTTTCTATCCAAAAGACTTCAATTTTGTGGCTTTGTTAAAAAAACAAAACTTATCTTTTTTCCACGTATTACACTTCAATTCAATTTTTGTGTTTTTGTGAAAATCAATAAGAATAGAGTTATTTCCACGTATTAGACTTCTTTTTTTGTGGTTTTGTGAAAAACAATACAAATTTTATTTTTCCATCTAAAACACTTCAATTTTGTGGCTTTGTTAAAGAAACAAAACTTATCTCTTTTCCACGTATTGCACTTCAATTCAATTTTTGTGGTTTTGTGAAAATCAATAAGATTGGAGTTATTTTCACGTATTAGAATTCATTTTTTGTGGTTTTGTGAAAAACAATACAAATTTTATTTTTTCGATCTAAAACACTTTAATTTTGTGGCTTCGTTAAAAAAACAAAACTTATCTCTTTTCCACGTATTGCACTTCAATTCAATTTTTGTGGTTTTGTGAAAATCAATAAGATTGCAGTTATTTTCACGTATTAGAATTCATTTTTTGTGGTTTTGTGAAAAACAATACAAATTTTATTTTTTCGATCTAAAAGACTTCAATTTTGTGGCTTTGTTAAAGAAACAAAACTTATCTCTTTTCCACGTATTGCAATTCAATTCAATTTTTTTGGTTTTGTGAAAATCAATAAGATTGGAGTTATTTTCACGTATTAGAATTCATTTTTCGTGGTTTTGTTAAAAACAATACAAATTTTATTTTTTCCATCTAAAACACTTCAATTTTAGTGGCTTTGTTCAAAAACAAAACTTGCCTTTTTTCCATGTTTTGGACTTCCATTCAATTTCTGTGTTTATGTGAAAATCAATATGAACAAAGCCATTTTCACGTATTACACTTCATTTTTTTTTGGTTTTGTGAAAAATAATACAAATTTTATTTTTTTCCAAGTAAAAGACTTCAATTTTGTGGCTTTGTTAAAAAAACAAAACTTATCTCTTTTCCACGTATTGTACTTCAATTCAATTTTTGTGTTTTTGTGAAAATCAGTAAGAACGGAGTTATTTTCATGTATTAGACTTCATTTTTCGTGGTTTTGTGAAAAACAATACAAATTTTATTTTTTCCATGTAAAAGACTTCAATTTTGTGGCTTTGTTAAAGAAAAACTTAGCTCTTTTCCACGTATTGCACTTCAATTCAATTTTTGTGGTTTTGTGAAAATCAATAAGATTGGAGTCATTTTCACGTAATAGAGTTCTTGATTTGTTGTTTTGTGGAAAACAATACAAATTTGGTTTTTTCCTTGTAAGAAACTTCAATTTTTGTGGCTCTGTTATAAAACAATACTTATCTATTTTCCACGTATTAGCACTTGAATGCAATTTTTGTGTTTTTGTGAAATTCAGTAAGAACGGTGTTATTTCCATGTATCAGAATTCATTTTTTGTGATTTTTGAAAAACAATACAAATTATATTTTTTTCCATCTAAAAGACTTCAATTTTTGTGGATTTGTTATGAAATAAAACTTGTCTATATTTCCACGTATTGCACTTCAATTCAATTTTTGTGTTTTTGTGAACATCAATAAGAACGGAGAAATTTTCACGTAGTAGACTTCAGTTTTTGTGGTTTTGTGAAAAACAATATAAATTTTATTTTTTCCATGAAAAAGACTTCAATTTTAGTGGATTTCTTAAAAAACAAAACATGTCTTTTTTCCACGAATTGCACTTCAATTCAGTTTCTGTATTTTCGTGAAAATCGATTACTACGGAGTTAATTTCATGTATTGGACTTCATTTTTCGTGGTTTTGTGAAAAACAATACAAATTTGGTTTTTTCTATCCAAAAGACTTCAATTTTGTGGCTTTGTTAAAGAAACAAAACTTATCTCTTTTCAACGTATTGCACTTCAATTTAATTTTTGTGGTTTTGTGAAAATCAATAAGATTGGAGTTATTTTCACGTATTAGAATTCATTTTTTGTGGTTTTGTGAAAAACAATACAAATTTTATTTTTTCGATCTAAACCACTTCAATTTTGTGGCTTTGTTAAAGAAACAAAACTTATCTCTTTTCCACGTCTTGCACTTCAACTCAATTTTTGTGGTTTTGTGAAAATCAATAAGATTGGAGTTATTTTCATGTATTAGAATTCATTTTTTGTGGTTTTGTGAAAAACAATACAAATTTTATTTTTTCGATCTAAAACACTTCAATTTTGTGGCATTGTTAAAGAAACAAAACTTATCTCTTTTCCACGTATTGCACTTCAATTCAATTTTTGTGGTTTTGTGAAAATCAATAAGATTGGAGTTATTTTCACGTATTAGAATTCATTTTTCGTGGTTTTGTTAAAAACAATACAAATTTTATTTTTTCCATCTAAAACACTTCAATTTTAGTGGCTTTGTTCAAAAACAAAACTTGCCTTTTTTCCATGTATTGGACTTCCATTCAATTTCTGTGTTTATGTGAAAATCAATAAGAACAAAGCCATTTTCACGTATTACACTTCATTTTTTTTTGGTTTTGTGAAAAATAATACAAATTTTATTTTTTTCCTAGTAAAAGACTTCAATTTTTTGGCTTTGTTAAAAAAACAAAACTTATCTCTTTTCCACGTATTGTACTTCAATTCAATTTTTGTGTTTTTGTGAAAATCAGTAAGAACGGAGTTATTTTCACGTATTAGACTTCATTTTTCGTGGTTTTGTGAAAAACAATACAAATTTTATTTTTTCCATGTAAAAGACTTCAATTTTGTGGCTTTGTTATAAAACAATACTTATCTATTTTCCACGTATTAGCACTTCAATGCAATTTTTGTGTTTTTGTGAAATTCAATAAGAACGGTGTTATTTCCATGTATCAGAATTCATTTTTTGTGATTTTTGAAAAACAATACAAATTATATTTTTTTCCATCTAAAAGACTTCAATTTTTGTGGATTTGTTATGAAATAAAACTTGTCTATATTTCCACGTATTGCACTTCAATTCAATTTTTGTGTTTTTGTGAAAATCAATAAGAACGGAGAAATTTTCACGTAGTAGACTTCAGTTTTTGTGGTTTTGTGAAAAACAATATAAATTTTATTTTTTCCATGAAAAAGACTTCAATTTTAGTGGATTTCTTAAGAAACAAAACATGTCTTTTTTCCACGAATTGCACTTCAATTCAGTTTCTGTATTTTCGTGAAAATCGATTACTACGGAGTTAATTTCATGTATTGGACTTCATTTTTCGTGGTTTTGTGAAAAACAATACAAATTTGGTTTTTTCTATCCAAAAGACTTCAATTTTGTGGCTTTGTTAAAAAAACAAAACTTATCTTTTTTCCACGTATTACACTTCAATTCAATTTTTGTGTTTTTGTGAAAATCAATAAGAATAGAGTTATTTCCACGTATTAGACTTCTTTTTTTGTGGTTTTGTGAAAAACAATACAAATTTTATTATTCCATCTAAAACACTTCAATTTTGTGTCTTTGTTAAAGAAACAAAACTTATCTCTTTTCCACGTATTGCAATTCAATTCAATTTTTGTGGTTTTGTGAAAATCAATAAGATTGGAGTTATTTTCACGTATTAGAATTCATTTTTTGTGGTTTTGTGAAAAACAATACAAATTTTATTTTTTCGATCTAAAACACTTCAATTTTGTGGCATTGTTAAAGAAACAAAACTTATCTCTTTTCCACGTATTGCACTTCAATTCAATTTTTGTGGTTTTGTGAAAATCAATAAGATTGGAGTTATTTTCACGTATTAGAATTCATTTTTTGTGGTTTTGTGAAAAACAATACAAATTTTATTTTTTCGATCTGAAACACTTCAATTTTGTGGCTTTCTTAAAGAAACAAAACTTATCTCTTTTCAACGTATTGCACTTCAATTTAATTTTTGTGGTTTTGTGAAAATCAATAAGATTGGAGTTATTTTCACGTATTAGAATTCATTTTTTGTGGTTTTGTGAAAAACAATACAAATTTTATTTTTTCGATCTAAACCACTTCAATTTTGTGGCTTTGTTAAAGAAACAAAACTTATCTCTTTTCCACGTCTTGCACTTCAACTCAATTTTTGTGGTTTTGTGAAAATCAATAAGATTGGAGTTATTTTCATGTATTAGAATTCATTTTTTGTGGTTTTGTGAAAAACAATACAAATTTTATTTTTTCGATCTAAAACACTTCAATTTTGTGGCATTGTTAAAGAAACAAAACTTATCTCTTTTCCACGTATTGCACTTCAATTCAATTTTTGTGGTTTTGTGAAAATCAATAAGATTGGAGTTATTTTCACGTATTAGAATTCATTTTTCGTGGTTTTGTTAAAAACAATACAAATTTTATTTTTTCCATCTAAAACACTTCAATTTTAGTGGCTTTGTTCAAAAACAAAACTTGCCTTTTTTCCATGTATTGGACTTCCATTCAATTTCTGTGTTTATGTGAAAATCAATAAGAACAAAGCCATTTTCACGTATTACACTTCATTTTTTTTTGGTTTTGTGAAAAATAATACAAATTTTATTTTTTTCCTAGTAAAAGACTTCAATTTTTTGGCTTTGTTAAAAAAACAAAACTTATCTCTTTTCCACGTATTGTACTTCAATTCAATTTTTGTGTTTTTGTGAAAATCAGTAAGAACGGAGTTATTTTCACGTATTAGACTTCATTTTTCGTGGTTTTGTGAAAAACAATACAAATTTTATTTTTTCCATGTAAAAGACTTCAATTTTGTGGCTTTGTTATAAAACAATACTTATCTATTTTCCACGTATTAGCACTTCAATGCAATTTTTGTGTTTTTGTGAAATTCAATAAGAACGGTGTTATTTCCATGTATCAGAATTCATTTTTTGTGATTTTTGAAAAACAATACAAATTATATTTTTTTCCATCTAAAAGACTTCAATTTTTGTGGATTTGTTATGAAATAAAACTTGTCTATATTTCCACGTATTGCACTTCAATTCAATTTTTGTGTTTTTGTGAAAATCAATAAGAACGGAGAAATTTTCACGTAGTAGACTTCAGTTTTTGTGGTTTTGTGAAAAACAATATAAATTTTATTTTTTCCATGAAAAAGACTTCAATTTTAGTGGATTTCTTAAGAAACAAAACATGTCTTTTTTCCACGAATTGCACTTCAATTCAGTTTCTGTATTTTCGTGAAAATCGATTACTACGGAGTTAATTTCATGTATTGGACTTCATTTTTCGTGGTTTTGTGAAAAACAATACAAATTTGGTTTTTTCTATCCAAAAGACTTCAATTTTGTGGCTTTGTTAAAAAAACAAAACTTATCTTTTTTCCACGTATTACACTTCAATTCAATTTTTGTGTTTTTGTGAAAATCAATAAGAATAGAGTTATTTCCACGTATTAGACTTCTTTTTTTGTGGTTTTGTGAAAAACAATACAAATTTTATTATTCCATCTAAAACACTTCAATTTTGTGTCTTTGTTAAAGAAACAAAACTTATCTCTTTTCCACGTATTGCAATTCAATTCAATTTTTGTGGTTTTGTGAAAATCAATAAGATTGGAGTTATTTTCACGTATTAGAATTCATTTTTTGTGGTTTTGTGAAAAACAATACAAATTTTATTTTTTCGATCTAAAACACTTCAATTTTGTGGCATTGTTAAAGAAACAAAACTTATCTCTTTTCCACGTATTGCACTTCAATTCAATTTTTGTGGTTTTGTGAAAATCAATAAGATTGGAGTTATTTTCACGTATTAGAATTCATTTTTTGTGGTTTTGTGAAAAACAATACAAATTTTATTTTTTCGATCTGAAACACTTCAATTTTGTGGCTTTCTTAAAGAAACAAAACTTATCTCTTTTCAACGTATTGCACTTCAATTTAATTTTTGTGGTTTTGTGAAAATCAATAAGATTGGAGTTATTTTCACGTATTAGAATTCATTTTTTGTGGTTTTGTGAAAAACAATACAAATTTAATTTTTTCGATCTAAAACACTTCAATTTTGTGGCTTTGTTAAAGAAACAAAACTTATCTCTTTTCCGCGTATTGCACTTCAATTCAATTTTTGTGGTTTTGTGAAAATCAATAAGATTGGAGTTATTTTCACGTATTAGAATTCATTTTTTGTGGTTTTGTGAAAAACAATACAAATTTTATTTTTTCGATCTAAACCACTTCAATTTTGTGGCTTTGTTAAAGAAACAAAACTTATCTCTTTTCCACGTCTTGCACTTCAACTCAATTTTTGTGGTTTTGTGAAAATCAATAAGATTGCAGTTATTTTCACGTATTAGAATTCATTTTTTGTGGTTTTGTGAAAAACAATACAAATTTTATTTTTTCGATCTAAAACACTTCAATTTTGTGGCTTTGTTAAAGAAACAAATCTTATCTCTTTTCCACGTATTGCACTTCAATTCAATTTTTGTGGTTTTGTGAAAATCAATAAGATTGGAGTTATTTTGACGTATTAGAATTCATTTTTTGTGGTTTTTTGAAAAACAATACAAATTTTATTTTTTCGATCTAAAACACTTCAATTTTGTGGCTTTGTCAAAGAAACAAAACTTATCTCTTTTCCACGTATTGCACTTCAATTCAATTTTTGTGGTTTTGTGAAAATCAATAAGATTGGAGTTATTTTCACGTATTAGAATTCATTTTTTGTGGTTTTGTGAAAAACAATACAAATTTTATTTTTTCGATCTAAAACACTTCTACTTTGTGGCTTTGTTAAAGAAACAAAACTTATCTCTTTTCCACGTATTGCACTTCAATTCAATTTTTGTGGTTTTGTGAAAATTAATAAGATTGGAGTTATTTTCACGTAATAGAGTTCTTTTTTTGTTGTTTTGTGGAAAACAATACAAATTTGATTTTTTCCTTGTAAAAGACTTGAATTTTTGTGGCTCTGTTATAAAACAATACTTATCTATTTTCCACGTATTGCACTTCAGTGCAATTTTTGTGTTTTTGTGAAATTCAATAAGAACGGTATTATTTCCATGTATCAGATTTCATTTTTTGTGATTTTTGAAAAACTATACAAATTATATTTTTTTCCATCTAAAAGACTTCAATTTTTGTGGATTTGTTATGAAATAAAACTTGTCTATATTTCCACGTATTGCACTTCAATTCAATTTTTGTGTTTTTGTGAAAATCAATAAGAACGGAGTTACTTTCACGTAGGAGACTTGAGTTTTTGTGGTTTTGTGAAAAACAATGTAAATTTTATTTTTTCCATGAAAAAGACTTCAATTTTAGTGGATTTCTTAAAAAACAAAACATGTCTTTTTTCCACGAATTGCACTTCAATTCAGTTTTTGTATTTTCGTGAAAATCGATAACTACCGAGTTATTTTCACGTATTGGACTTCATTTTTCGTGGTTTTGTGAAAAACAATACAAATTTGGTCTTTTCTGTCCAAAAGACTTCAATTTTGTGGCTTTGTTAAAAAAAGAAAACTTATCTGCACGTATTACACTTCAATTCAATTTTTGTGTTTTTGTGAAAATCAATAAGAACAAAGTTATTTCCACATTATTAGACTTCTTTTTTTGGGGTTTTGTGAAAAACAATACAAATTTTATTTTTCCATCTAAAACACTTCAATTTTGTGGCTTTGTTAAAGAACCAAAACTTATCTCTTTTCCACGTATTGCACTTCAATTCAATTTTTGTGGTTTTGTGAAAATCAATAAGATTGGAGTTATTTCCACGTATTAGAATTCATTTTTTGTGGTTTTGTGAAAAACAATACAAATTTTATTTTTTCGATCTAAAACACTTCAATTTTGTGGCTTTGTTAAAGAAACAAAACTTATCTCTTTTCCACGTATTGCACTTCAATTCAATTTTTGTGGTTTTGTGAAAATCAATAAGATAGGAGTAATTTTCACGTATTAGAATTCATTTTTTGTGGTTTTGTTAAAAACAATACAAATTTTATTTTTTCGACCTAAAACACTTCAACTTTGTGGCTTTGTTAAAGAAACAAAACTTATCTCTTTTCCACGTATTGCACTTCAATTCAATTTTTGTGGTTTTGTGAAAATCAATAAGATTGGAGTTATTTTCACGTATTAGAATTCATTTTTTGTGGTTTTGTGAAAAACAATACAAATTTTATTTTTTCGATCTAAAACACTTCAATTTTGTGGCTTTGTTAAAGAAACAAAACTTATCTCTTTTCCACGTATTGCACTTCAATTCAATTTTTGTGGTTTTGTGAAAATCAATAAGATTGGAGTTATTTTCACGTATTAGAATTCATTTTTCGTGGTTTTGTGAAAAACAATACAAATTTTATTTTTTCGATCTAAAACACTTCAATTTTGTGTCTTTGTTAAAGAAACAAAACTTATCTCTTTTCCACGTATTGCACTTCAATTCAATTTTTGTGGTTTTTTGAAAATCAATAAGATTGGAGTCATTTTCACGTATTGGACTTCATTTTTCGTGGTTTTGTGAAAAACAATACAAATTTGGTTTTTTCTATCCAAAAGACTTCAATTTTGTGGCTTTGTTAAAAAAACAAGACTTATCTTTTTTCCACGTATTACACTTCAATTCAATTTTTGTGTTTTTCTGAAAATCAATAAGAACAGAGTCATTTCCATGTATTAGATTTCTTTTTTTGTGGTTTTGGGAAAAACAATACAAATTTTATTTTTCCATCTAAAACACTTCAATTTTATGGCTTTGTTAAAGAAACAAAACTTATCTCTTTTCCACGTATTGCACATCAATTCAATTTTTGTGGTTTTGTGAAAATCAATAAGATTGGAGTTATTTTCACGTATTAGAATTCATTTTTTGTGGTTTTGTGAAAAACAATACAAATTTTATTTTTTCGATCTAAAACACTTCAATTTTGTGGCTTTGTTAATGAAACAAAACTTATCTCTTTTCCACGTATTGCACTTCAATTCAATTTTTCTGGTTTTGTGAAAATCAATAAGATTGGAGTTATTTTCACGTATTAGAATTCATTTTTTGTGGTTTTGTTAAAAACAATACAAATTTTTTTTTTTCCATCTAAAACACTTCAATTTTAGTGGCTTTGTTCAAAAACAAAACTTGCCTTTTTTCCATGTATTGGACTTCAATTCAATTTCTGTGTTTATGTGAAAATCAATAAGTACAAAGCCATTTTCACGTATTACACTTCATTTTTTTTTGGTTTTGTGAAAAATAATACAAATTTTATTTTTTTCCAAGTAAAAAACTTCAATTTTGTGGCTTTGTTAAAAAAAACAAAACTTATCTTTTTTCCACGTATTGTACTTCAATTCAATTTTTGTGTTTTTGTGAAAATCAGTAAGAACGGAGTTTTTTTTCACGTATTAGACTTCATTGTTTGTGGTTTTGTGAAAAACAATACAAATTTTATTTTTTCCATGTAGAAGACTTCAATTTTGTGGCTTTGTTAAAGAAACAAAACTTATCACTTTTCAACATGTTGCACTTCAATTCAATTTTTCTGGTTTTGTGAAAATCATTAAGATTGGAGTTATTTTCACGTATTAGAATTCATTTTTTGTGGTTTTGTGAAAAACAATACAAATTTTATTTTTTCGATCTAAAACACTTCAATTTTGTGGCTTTGTTAAAGAAACAAAACTTATCTCTTTTCCACGTATTGCACTTCAATTCAATTTTTGTGGTTTTGTGAAAATCAATAAGATTGGAGTTATTTTCACGTATTAGAATTCATTTTTTGTGGTTTTGTGAAAAACAATACAAATTTTATTTTTTCGATCTAAACCACTTCAATTTTGTGGCTTTGTTAAAGAAACAAAACTTATCTCTTTTCCACGTCTTGCACTTCAACTCAATTTTTGTGGTTTTGTGAAAATCAATAAGATTGCAGTTATTTTCACGGATTAGAATTCATTTTTTGTGGTTTTGTGAAAAACAATACAAATTTTATTTTTTCGATCTAAAACACTTCAATTTTGTGGCTTTGTTAAAGAAACAAATCTTATCTCTTTTCCACGTATTGCACTTCAGTTCAATTTTTGTGGTTTTGTGAAAATCAATAAGATTGGAGTTATTTTCACGTATTAGAATTCATTTTTTGTGGTTTTTTGAAAAACAATACAAATTTTATTTTTTCGATCTAAAACACTTCAATTTTGTGGCTTTGTTAAAGAAACAAAACTTATCTCTTTTCCACGTATTGCACTTCAATTCAATATTTGTGGTTTTGTGAAAATCAATAAGATTGGAGTTATTTTCACGTATTAGAATTCATTTTTTGTGGTTTTTTGAAAAACAATACAAATTTTATTTTTTCGATCTAAAACACTTTAATTTTGTGGCTTTGTTAATGAAACAAAACATATCTCTTTTCCACGTATTGCACTTCAATTCAATTTTTGTGGTTTTGTGAAAATCAATAAGATTGGAGTTATTTTCACGTATTAGAATTCATTTTTTGTGGTTTTCTTAAAAACAATACAAATTTTATTTTTTCCATCTAAAACACTTCAATTTTAGTGGCTTTGTTCAAAAACAAAACTTGCCTTTTTTCCATGTATTGGACTTCAATTCAATTTCTGTGTTTATGTGAAAATCAATAAGTACAAAGCCATTTTCACGTATTACACTTCATTTTTTTTTGGTTTTGTGAAAAATAATACAAATTTTATTTTTTTCCAAGTAAAAAACTTCAATTTTGTGGGTTTGTTAAAAAAAACAAAACTTATCTTTTTTCCACGTATTGTACTTCAATTCAATTTTTGTGTTTTTGTGAAAATCAGTAAGAACGGAGTTTTTTTTCACGTATTAGACTTCATTGTTTGTGGTTTTGTGAAAAACAATACAAATTTTATTTTTTCCATGTAGAAGACTTCAATTTTGTGGCTTTGTTAAAGAAACAAAACTTATCACTTTTCAACATGTTGCACTTCAATTCAATTTTTCTGGTTTTGTGGAAATCATTAAGATTGGAGTTATTTTCACGTATTAGAATTCATTTTTTGTGGTTTTGTGAAAAACAATACAAATTTTATTTTTTCGATCTAAAACACTTCAATTTTGTGGCTTTGTTAAAGAAACAAAACTTATCTCTTTTCCACGTATTGCACTTCAATTCAATTTTTGTGGTTTTGTGAAAATCAATAAGATTGGAGTTATTTTCACGTATTAGAATTCATTTTTTGTGGTTTTGTGAAAAACAATACAAATTTTATTTTTTCGATCTAAACCACTTCAATTTTGTGGCTTTGTTAAAGAAACAAAACTTATCTCTTTTCCACGTATTGCACTTCAATTCAATTTTTGTGGTTTTGTGAAAATCAATAAGATTGGAGTTATTTTCACGTATTAGAATTCATTTTTTGTGGTTTTGTGAAAAACAATACAAATTTTATTTTTTCGATCTAAAACACTTCAATTTTGTGGCTTTGTTAAAGAAACAAAACTTATCTCATTTCCACGTATTGCACTTCAATTCAATTTTTGTGGTTTTGTGAAAATTAATAAGATTGGAGTTATTTTCACGTAATAGAGTTCTTTTTTTGTTGTTTTGTGGAAAACAATACAAATTTGATTTTTTCCTTGTGAAAGACTTGAATTTTTGTGGCTCTGTTATAAAACAATACTTATCTATTTTCGACGTATTGCACTTCAGTGCAATTTTTGTGTTTTTGTGAAATTCAATAAGAACGGTATTATTTCCATGTATCAGATTTCATTTTTTGTGATTTTTGAAAAACTATACAAATTATATTTTTTTCCATCTAAAAGATTTCAATTTTTGTGGATTTGTTATGAAATAAAACTTGTCTATATTTCCACGTATTGCACTTCAATTCAATTTTTGTGTTTTTGTGAAAATCAATAAGAACGGAGTTACTTTCACGTAGTAGACTTGAGTTTTTGTGGTTTTGTGAAAAACAATGTAAATTTTATTTTTTCCATGAAAAAGACTTCAATTTTTGTGGATTTCTTAAAAAACAAAACATGTCTTTTTTCCACGAATTGCACTTCAATTCAGTATTTGTATTTTCGTGAAAATCGATAACTACCGAGTTATTTTCACGTATTGGACTTCATTTTTCGTGGTTTTGTGAAAAACAATACAAATTTGGTCTTTTCTGTCCAAAAGACTTCAATTTTGTGGCTTTGTTAAAAAAAGAAAACTTATCTGCACGTATTACACTTCAATTCAATTTTTGTGTTTTTGTGAAAATCAATAAGAACAAAGTTATTTCCACGTATTAGACTTCTTTTTTTGGGGTTTTGTGAAAAACAATACAAATTTTATTTTTCCATCTAAAACACTTCAATTTTGTGGCTTTGTTAAAGAACCAAAACTTATCTCTTTTCCACGTATTGCACTTCAATTCAATTTTTGTGGTTTTGTGAAAATCAATAAGATTGGAGTTATTTCCACGTATTAGAATTCATTTTTTGTGGTTTTGTGAAAAACAATACAAATTTTATTTTTTCGATCTAAAACACTTCAATTTTGTGGCTTTGTTAAAGAAACAAAACTTATCTCTTTTCCACGTATTGCACTTCAATTCAATTTTTGTGGTTTTGTGAAAATCAATAAGATAGGAGTTATTTTCACGTATTAGAATTCATTTTTTGTGGTTTTGTTAAAAACAATACAAATTTTATTTTTTCGACCTAAAACATTTCAATTTTGTGGCTTTGTTAAAGAAACAAAACTTATCTCTTTTCCACGTATTGCACTTCAATTCAATTTTTGTGGTTTTGTGAAAATCAATAAGATTGGAGTTATTTTCACGTATTAGAATTCATTTTTTGTGGTTTTGTGAAAAACAATACAAATTTTATTTTTTCGATCTAAAACACTTCAATTTTGTGGCTTTGTTAAAGAAACAAAACTTATCTCTTTTCCACGTATTGCACTTCAATTCAATTTTTGTGGTTTTGTGAAAATCAATAAGATTGGAGTTATTTTCACGTATTAGAATTCATTTTTTGTGGTTTTGTGAAAAACAATACAAATTTTATTTTTTCGATCTAAAACACTTCAATTTTGTGTCTTTGTTAAAGAAACAAAACTTATCTCTTTTCCACGTATTGCACTTCAATTCAATTTTTGTGGTTTTGTGAAAATCAATAAGATTGGAGTCATTTTCACGTATTGGACTTCATTTTTCGTGGTTTTGTGAAAAACAATACAAATTTGGTTTTTTCTATCCAAAAGACTTCAATTTTGTGGCTTTGTTAAAAAAACAAGACTTATCTTTTTTCCACGTATTACATTTCAATTCAATTTTTGTGTTTTTCTGAAAATCAATAAGAACAGAGTTATTTCCATGTATTAGATTTCTTTTTTTGTGGTTTTGTGAAAAACAATACAAATTTTATTTTTCCATCTAAAACACTTCAATTTTATGGCTTTGTTAAAGAAACAAGACTTATCTCTTTTCCACGTATTGCACATCAATTCAATTTTTGTGGTTTTGTGAAAATCAATAAGATTGGAGTTATTTTCACGTATTAGAATTCATTTTTTGTGGTTTTGTGAAAAACAATACAAATTTTATTTTTTCGATCTAAAACACTTCAATTTTGTGGCTTTGTTAAAGAAACAAAACTTATCTCTTTTCCACGTATTGCACTTCAATTCAATTTTTGTGGTTTTGTGAAAATCAATAAGATTGGAGTTATTTTCACGTATTAGAATTCATTTTTTGTGGTTTTGTGAAAAACAATACAAATTTTATTTTTTCGATCTAAAACACTTCAATTTCTTGGCTTTGTTAAAGAAACAAAACTTATCTCTTTTCCACGTATTGCACTTCAATTTAATTTTTTTGGTTTTGTGAAAATCAATAAGATTGGAGTTATTTTCACGTATTAGAATTCATTTTTTGTGGTTTTGTGAAAAACAATAAAAATTTTATTTTTTCGATCTAAAACACTTCAATTTTGTGTCTTTGTTAAAGAAACAAAACTTATCTCTTTTCCACGTATTGCACTTCAATTCAATTTTTGTGGTTTTGTGAAAATCAATAAGATTGGAGTCATTTTCACGTATTGGACTTCAATTCAATTTTTGTGTTTTTGTGAAAATCAATAAGAACAAAGTTATTTCCACGTATTAGACTTCTTTTTTTTGGGTTTTGCGAAAAACAATACAAATTTTATTTTTCCATCTAAAACACTTCAATTTTGTGGCTTTGTTAAAGAACCAAAACTTATCTCTTTTCCACGTATTGCACTTCAATTCAATTTTTGTGGTTTTGTGAAAATCAATAAGATTGGAGTTATTTCCACGTATTAGAATTCATTTTTTGTGGTTTTGTGAAAAACAATACAAATTTTATTTTTTCGATCTAAAACACTTCAATTTTGTGGCTTTGTTAAAGAAACAAAACTTATCTCTTTTCCACGTATTGCACTTCAATTCAATTTTTGTGGTTTTGTGAAAATCAATAAGATAGGAGTTATTTTCACGTATTAGAATTCATTTTTTGTGGTTTTGTTAAAAACAATACAAATTTTATTTTTTCGACCCAAAACACTTCAATTTTGTGGCTTTGTTAAAGAAACAAAACTTATCTCTTTTCCACATATTGCACTTCAATTCAATTTTTGTGGTTTTGTGAAAATCAATAAGATTGGAGTTATTTTCACGTATTAGAATTCATTTTTTGTGGTTTTGTGAAAAACAATACAAATTTTATTTTTTCGATCTAAAACACTTCAATTTTGTGGCTTTGTTAAAGAAACAAAACTTATCTCTTTTCCACGTATTGCACTTCAATTCAATTTTTGTGGTTTTGTGAAAATCAATAAGATTGGAGTTATTTTCACGTATTAGAATTCATTTTTTGTGGTTTTGTGAAAAACAATACAAATTTTATTTTTTCGATCTAAAACACTTCAATTTCTTGGCTTTGTTAAAGAAACAAAACTTATCTCTTTTCCACGTATTGCACTTCAATTTAATTTTTTTGGTTTTGTGAAAATCAATAAGATTGGAGTTATTTTCACGTATTAGAATTCATTTTTTGTGGTTTTGTGAAAAACAATAAAAATTTTATTTTTTCGATCTAAAACACTTCAATTTTGTGTCTTTGTTAAAGAAACAAAACTTATCTCTTTTCCACGTATTGCACTTCAATTCAATTTTTGTGGTTTTGTGAAAATCAATAAGATTGGAGTCATTTTCACGTATTGGACTTCAATTCAATTTTTGTGTTTTTGTGAAAATCAATAAGAACAAAGTTATTTCCACGTATTAGACTTCTTTTTTTTGGGTTTTGCGAAAAACAATACAAATTTTATTTTTCCATCTAAAACACTTCAATTTTGTGGCTTTGTTAAAGAACCAAAACTTATCTCTTTTCCACGTATTGCACTTCAATTCAATTTTTGTGGTTTTGTGAAAATCAATAAGATTGGAGTTATTTCCACGTATTAGAATTCATTTTTTGTGGTTTTGTGAAAAACAATACAAATTTTATTTTTTCGATCTAAAACACTTCAATTTTGTGGCTTTGTTAAAGAAACAAAACTTATCTCTTTTCCACGTATTGCACTTCAATTCAATTTTTGTGGTTTTGTGAAAATCAATAAGATAGGAGTTATTTTCACGTATTAGAATTCATTTTTTGTGGTTTTGTTAAAAACAATACAAATTTTATTTTTTCGACCCAAAACACTTCAATTTTGTGGCTTTGTTAAAGAAACAAAACTTATCTCTTTTCCACGTATTGCACTTCAATTCAATTTTTGTGGTTTGTGAAAATCAATAAGATTGGAGTTATTTTCACGTATTAGAATTCATTTTTTGTGGTTTTGTGAAAAACAATACAAATTTTATTTTTTCGATCTAAAACACTTCAATTTTGTGGCTTTGTTAAAGAAACAAAACTTATCTCTTTTCCACGTATTGCACTTCAATTCAATTTTTGTGGTTTTGTGAAAATCAATAAGATTGGAGTTATTTTCACGTATTAGAATTCATTTTTTGTGGTTTTGTGAAAAACAATAAAAATTTTATTTTTTCGATCTAAAACACTTCAATTTTGTGTCTTTGTTAAAGAAACAAAACTTATCTCTTTTCCACGTATTGCACTTCAATTCAATTTTTGTGGTTTTGTGAAAATCAATAAGATTGGAGTCATTTTCACGTATTGGACTTCATTTTTCGTGGTTTTGTGAAAAACAATACAAATTTGGTTTTTTCTATCCAAAAGACTTCAATTTTGTGGCTTTGTTAAAAAAACAAGACTTATCTTTTTTCGACGTATTACACTTCAATTCAATTTTTGTGTTTTTCTGAAAATCAATAAGAACAGAGTCATTTCCATGTATTAGACTTCTTTTTTTGTGGTTTTGTGAAAAACAATACAAATTTTATTTTTCCATTTAAAACACTTCAATTTTGTGGCTTTGTTAAAGAAACAAAACTTATCTCTTTTCCACGTATTGCACATCAATTCAATTTTTGTGGTTTTGTGAAAATCAATAAGATTGGAGTTATTTTCACGTATTAGAATTCATTTTTTGTGGTTTTGTGAAAAACAATACAAATTTTATTTTTTCGATCTAAAACACTTCAATTTTGTGGCTTTGTTAAAGAAACAAAACTTATCTCTTTTCCACGTATTGCACTTCAATTCAATTTTTGTGGTTTTGTGAAAATCAATAAGATTGGAGTTATTTTCACGTATTAGAATTCATTTTTTGTGGTCTTGTGAAAAACAATACAAATTTTATTTTTTCGATCTAAAACACTTCAATTTTGTGGCTTTGTTAAAGAAACAAAACTTATCTCTTTTCCACGTATTGCACTTCAATTCAATTTTTGTGGTTTTGTGATAATCAATAAGATTGCAGTTATTTTCACGTATTAGAATTCATTTTTTGTGGTTTTGTGAAAAACAATACAAATTTTATTTTTTCGATCTAAAACACTTCAATTTTGTGGCTTTGTTAAAGAAACAAAACTTATCTCTTTTCCACGTATTGCACTTCAATTCAATTTTTGTGGTTTTGTGAAAATCAATAAGATTGGAGTTATTTTCACGTATTAGAATTCATTTTTTGTTGCTTTGTGAAAAACAATACAAATTTTATTTTTTCGATCTAAAACACTTCAATTTTGTGGCTTTGTTAAAGAAACAAAACTTATCTCTTTTCCATGTATTGCACTTCAATTCAATTTTTGTGGTTTTGTGAAAATCAATAAGATTGGAGTCATTTTCACGTATTAGAATTCATTTTTTGTGGTTTTGTGAAAAACAATACAAATTTTATTTTTTCGATCTAAAACACTTCAATTTTGTGGCTTTGTTAAAGAAACAAAACTTATCTCTTTTCCACGTATTGCACTTCAATTCAATTTTTGTGGTTTTGTGAAAATCAATAAGATTGGAGTTATTTTCACGTATTAGAATTCATTTTTTGTTGTTTTGTGAAAAACAATACAAATTTTATTTTTTCGATCTAAAACACTTCAATTTTGTGGCTTTGTTAAAGAAACAAAACTTATCTCTTTTCCATGTATTGCACTTCAATTCAATTTTTGTGGTCTTGTGAAAATCAATAAGATTGGAGTCATTTTCACGTATTAGAATTCATTTTTTGTGGTTTTGTGAAAAACAATACAAATTTTATTTTTTCGATCTAAAACACTTCAATTTTGTGGCTTTGTTAAAGAAACAAAACTTATCTCTTTTCCACGTATTGCACTTCAATTCAATTTTTGTGGTTTTGTGAAAATTAATAAGATTGGAGTTATTTTCACGTAATAGAGTTCTTTTTTGTTGTTTTGTGGAAAACAATTCAAATTTGATTTTTTTCATTGTAAAAGACTTCAATTTTTGTGGCTCTGTTATAAAACAATACTTATCTATTTTCCACGTATTGCACTTCAGTGCAATTTTTGTGTTTTTGTGAAATTCAATAAGAACGGTATTATTTCCATGTATCAGATTTCATTTTTTGTGATTTTTGAAAAACTATACAAATTATATTTTTTTCCATCTAAAAGACTTCAATTTTTGTAGATTTGTTAAGAAATAAAACTTGTCCATATTTCCACGTATTGCACTTCAATTCAATTTTTGTGTTTTCGTGAAAATCAATAAGAACGGAGTTATTTTCACGTAGTAGACTTCAGTTTTTGTGGTTTTGTGAAAAACAATATAAATTTTATTTTTTCCATGAAAAAGACTTCAATTTTTGTGGATTTCTTAAAAAACAAAACATGTCTTTTTTCCACGAATTGCACTTCAATTCAGTTTTTCTATTTTCGTGAATATCGATAACTACGGAGTTATTTTCACGTATTGGACTTCATTTTTCGTGGTTTTGTGAAAAACAATACAAATTTTGTTTTTTCTATCCAAAAGACTTCAATTTTGTGGCTTTGTTAAAAAAACAAAACTTATCTTTTTTCCACGTATTACACTTCAATTCAATTTTTGTGTTTTTGTGAAAATCAATAAGAACAGAGTCATTTCTATGTATTAGACTTCTTTTTTTGTGGTTTTGTGAAAAACAATACAAATTTTATTTTTCCATCTAAAACACTTCAATTTTGTGGTTTTGTTAAAGAAACAAAACTTATCTCTTTTCCACGTATTGCACTTCAATTCAATTTTTGTGGTTTTGTGAAAATCAATAAGATTGGAGTTATTTTCACGTATTAGAATTCATTTTTTGTGGTTTTGTGAAAAACAATACAAATTTTATTTTTTCGATCTAAAACACTTCAATTTTGTGGCTTTGTTAAAGAAACAAAACTTATGTCTTTTCCACGTATTGCACTTCAATTCAATTTTTGTGGTTTTGTGAAAATCAATAAGATTGGAGTCATTTTCACGTATTAGAATTCATTTTTTGTGGTTTTGTTAAAAGCAATACAAATTTATTTTTTCCATCTAAAAAACATCAATTTTAGTGGCTTTGTTCAAAAACAAAACTTGCCTTTTTTCCATGTATAGGACTTCAATTCAATTTCTGTGTTAATGTGAAAATCAATAAGAACAAAGCCATTTTCACGTATTACACTTAATTTTTTTTTGGTTTTGTGAAAAATAATACAAATTTTATTTTTTTCCAAGTAAAAAACTTCAATTTTGTGGCTTTGTTAAAAAAAACAAAACTTATCTCTTTTCCATCTATTGTACTTCAATTCAATTTTTGTGTTTTTGTGAAAATCAGTATGAACGGAGTTATTTTCACGTATTAGACTTCATTTTTTGTGGTTTTGTGAAAAACAATCCAAATTTTATTTTTTCCATGTAAAAGACTTCAATTTTGTGGCTTTGTTAAAGAAACAAAACTTATCTCTTTTCCACGTATTGCACTTCAATTCAATTTTTCTGGTTTTGTGAAAATCAATAAGAACGGAGTTATTTTGACGTAGTAGCCTTCAGTTTTTGTGGTTTTGTGAAAAACAATGTAAATTTTATTTTTTCCATGAAAAAGACTTCAATTTTAGTGGATTTCATAAAAAATAAAACATGTCTTTTTTCCACGAATTGCACTTCAATTCAGTTTTTCTATTTTCGTGAATATCGATAACTACGGAGTAATTTTCACGTATTGGACTTCATTTTTCGTGGTTTTGTGAAAAACAATACAAATTTGGTTTTTTCTATCCAAAAGACTTCAATTTTGTGGCTTTGTTAAAAAAACAAAACTTATCTTTTTTCCACGTATTACACTTCAATTCAGTTTTTGTGTTTTTGTGAAAATCAATAAGAACAGAGTCATTTCCATGTATTAGACTTCTTTTTTTGTGGTTTTGTGAAAAACAATACAAATTTTATTTTTTCGATCTAAAACACTTCAATTTTGTGGCTTTGTTAAAGAAACAAATCTTATCTCTTTTCCACGTATTGCACTTCAATTCAATTTTTGTGGTTTTGTGAAAATCAATAAGATTGGAGTTATTTTCACGTATTAGAATTCATTTTTTGTGGTTTTGTGAAAAACAATACAAATTTTATTTTTTCGATCTAAAACACTTCAATTTTGTGGCTTTGTTAACGAAACAAAACTTATGTCTTTTCCACGTATTGCACTTCAATTCAATTTTTGTGGTTTTGTGAAAATCAATAAGATTGGAGTCATTTTCACGTATTAGAATTCATTTTTTGTGGTTTTGCTAAAAGCAATACAAATTTTATTTTTTCCATCTAAAAAACATCAATTTTAGTGGCTTTGTTAAAGAAACAAAACTTATCTCTTTTCCACGTATTGCACTTCAATTCAATTTTTGTGGTTTTGTGAAAATCAATAAGATTGGAGTTATTTTCACGTATTAGAATTCATTTTTTGTGGTTTTGTTAAAAGCAATACAAATTTATTTTTTCCAACTAAAAAACATCAATTTTAGTGGCTTTGTTCAAAAACAAAACTTGCCTTTTTTCCATGTATAGGACTTCAATTCAATTTCTGTGTTAATGTGAAAATCAATAAGAACAAAGCCATTTTCACGTATTACACTTAATTTTTTTTTGGTTTTGTGAAAAATAATACAAATTTTATTTTTTTCCAAGTAAAAAACTTCAATTTTGTGGCTTTGTTAAAAAAAACAAAACTTATCTCTTTTCCATCTATTGTACTTCAATTCAATTTTTGTGTTTTTGTGAAAATCAGTATGAACGGAGTTATTTTCACGTATTAGACTTCATTTTTTGTGGTTTTGTGAAAAACAATCCAAATTTTATTTTTTCCATGTAAAAGACTTCAATTTTGTGGCTTTGTTAAAGAAACAAAACTTATCTCTTTTCCACGTATTGCACTTCAATTCAATTTTTCTGGTTTTGTGAAAATCAATAAGAACGGAGTTATTTTGACGTAGTAGCCTTCAGTTTTTGTGGTTTTGTGAAAAACAATGTAAATTTTATTTTTTCCATGAAAAAGACTTCAATTTTAGTGGATTTCATAAAAAATAAAACATGTCTTTTTTCCACGAATTGCACTTCAATTCAGTTTTTCTATTTTCGTGAATATCGATAACTACGGAGTAATTTTCACGTATTGGACTTCATTTTTCGTGGTTTTGTGAAAAACAATACAAATTTGGTTTTTTCTATCCAAAAGACTTCAATTTTGTGGCTTTGTTAAAAAAACAAAACTTATCTTTTTTCCACGTATTACACTTCAATTCAGTTTTTGTGTTTTTGTGAAAATCAATAAGAACAGAGTCATTTCCATGTATTAGACTTCTTTTTTTGTGGTTTTGTGAAAAACAATACAAATTTTATTTTTTCGATCTAAAACACTTCAATTTTGTGGCTTTGTTAAAGAAACAAATCTTATCTCTTTTCCACGTATTGCACTTCAATTCAATTTTTGTGGTTTTGTGAAAATCAATAAGATTGGAGTTATTTTCACGTATTAGAATTCATTTTTTGTGGTTTTGTGAAAAACAATACAAATTTTATTTTTTCGATCTAAAACACTTCAATTTTGTGGCTTTGTTAACGAAACAAAACTTATGTCTTTTCCACGTATTGCACTTCAATTCAATTTTTGTGGTTTTGTGAAAATCAATAAGATTGGAGTCATTTTCACGTATTAGAATTCATTTTTTGTGGTTTTGCTAAAAGCAATACAAATTTTATTTTTTCCATCTAAAAAACATCAATTTTAGTGGCTTTGTTAAAGAAACAAAACTTATCTCTTTTCCACGTATTGCACTTCAATTCAATTTTTGTGGTTTTGTGAAAATCAATAAGATTGGAGTTATTTTCACGTATTAGAATTCATTTTTTGTGGTTTTGTTAAAAGCAATACAAATTTATTTTTTCCAACTAAAAAACATCAATTTTAGTGGCTTTGTTCAAAAACAAAACTTGCCTTTTTTCCATGTATAGGACTTCAATTCAATTTCTGTGTTAATGTGAAAATCAATAAGAACAAAGCCATTTTCACGTATTACACTTAATTTTTTTTTGGTTTTGTGAAAAATAATACAAATTTTATTTTTTTCCAAGTAAAAAACTTCAATTTTGTGGCTTTGTTAAAAAAAACAAAACTTATCTCTTTTCCATCTATTGTACTTCAATTCAATTTTTGTGTTTTTGTGAAAATCAGTATGAACGGAGTTATTTTCACGTATTAGACTTCATTTTTTGTGGTTTTGTGAAAAACAATCCAAATTTTATTTTTTCCATGTAAAAGACTTCAATTTTGTGGCTTTGTTAAAGAAACAAAACTTATCTCTTTTCCACGTATTGCACTTCAATTCAATTTTTCTGGTTTTGTGAAAATCAATAAGAACGGAGTTATTTTGACGTAGTAGCCTTCAGTTTTTGTGGTTTTGTGAAAAACAATGTAAATTTTATTTTTTCCATGAAAAAGACTTCAATTTTAGTGGATTTCATAAAAAATAAAACATGTCTTTTTTCCACGAATTGCACTTCAATTCAGTTTTTCTATTTTCGTGAATATCGATAACTACGGAGTAATTTTCACGTATTGGACTTCATTTTTCGTGGTTTTGTGAAAAACAATACAAATTTGGTTTTTTCTATCCAAAAGACTTCAATTTTGTGGCTTTGTTAAAAAAACAAAACTTATCTTTTTTCCACGTATTACACTTCAATTCAGTTTTTGTGTTTTTGTGAAAATCAATAAGAACAGAGTCATTTCCATGTATTAGACTTCTTTTTTTGTGGTTTTGTGAAAAACAATACAAATTTTATTTTTTCGATCTAAAACACTTCAATTTTGTGGCTTTGTTAAAGAAACAAAACTTATCTCTTTTCCACGTATTGCACTTCAACTCAATTTTTGTGGTTTTGTGAAAATCAATAAGATTGCAGTTATTTTCACGTATTAGAATTCATTTTTTGTGGTTTTGTGAAAAACAATACAAATTTTATTTTTTCGATCTAAAACACTTCAATTTTGTGGCTTTGTTAAAGAAACAAAACTTATCTCTTTTCCACGTATTGCACTTCAATTCAATATTTGTGGTTTTGTGAAAATCAATAAGATTGGAGTTATTTTCACGTATTAGAATTCATTTTTTGTGGTTTTGTGAAAAACAATACAAATTTTATTTTTTCGATCTAAAACACTTCAATTTTGTGGCTTTGTTAAAGAAACAAAACTTATCTCTTTTCCACGTATTGCACTTCAATTCAATTTTTGTGGTTTTGTGAAAATTAATAAGATTGGAGTTATTTTCACGTAATAGAGTTCTTTTTTTGTTGTTTTGTGGAAAACAATACAAATTTGATTTTTTCCTTGTAAAAGACTTGAATTTTTGTGGCTCTGTTATAAAACAATACTTGTCTATTTTCCACGTATTGCACTTCAGTGCAATTTTTGTGTTTTTGTGAAATTCAATAAGAACGGTATTATTTCCATGTATCAGATTTCATTTTTAGTGATTTTTGAAAAACTATACAAATTATATTTTTTTCCATCTAAAAGACTTCAATTTTTGTGGATTTGTTATGAAATAAAACTTGTCTATATTTCCACGTATTGCACTTCAATTCAATTTTTGTGTTTTTGTGAAAATCAATAAGAACGGAGTCACTTTCACGTAGTAGACTTGAGTTTTTGTGGTTTTGTAAAAAACAATGTAAATTTTATTTTTTCCATGAAAAAGACTTCAATTTTAGTGGATTTCTTAAAAAACATAACATGTCTTTTTTCCACGAATTGCACTTCAATTCAGTTTTTGTATTTTCGTGAAAATCGATAACTACCGAGTTATTTTCACGTATTGGACTTCATTTTTCGTGGTTTTGTGAAAAACAATACAAATTTGGTTTTTTCTATCCAAAAGACTTCAATTTTGTGGCTTTGTTAAAAAAACAAAACTTATCTTTTTTCCACGTATTACACTTCAATTCAATTTTTGTGTTTTTGTGAAAATCAATAAGAACAGAGTAATTTCCATGTATTAGACTTCTTTTTTTGTGGTTTTGTGAAAAACAATACAAATTTTATTTTTTCGATCTAAAACACTTCAATTTTGTGGCATTGTTAAAGAAACAAAACTTATCTCTTTTCCACGTATTGCACTTCAATTCAATTTTTGTGGTTTTGTGAAAATCAATAAGATTGGAGTTATTTTCACGTAGTAGAATTCATTTTTTGTGGTTTTGTGAAAAACAATACAAATTTTATTTTTTCGATCTAAAACACTTCAATTTTGTGGCTTTCTTAAAGAAACAAAACTTATCTCTTTTCCACGTATTGCACTTCAATTTAATTTTTATGGTTTTGTGAAAATCAATAAGATTGGAGTTATTTTCACGTATTAGAATTCATTTTTTGTGGTTTTGTGAAAAACAATACAAATTTTATTTTTTCGATCTAACACACTTCAATTTTGTGGCTTTGTTAAAGAAACAAAACTTGCCTCTTTTCCACGTATTGGACTTCCATTCAATTTCTGTGGTTTTGTGAAAATCAATAAGATTGGAGTTATTTTCACGTATTAGAATTCATTTTTTGTGGTTTTGTGAAAAACAATACAAATTTTATTTTTTCGATCTAAAACACGTCAATTTTGTGGCTTTGTTAAAGAAACAAAACTTATCTCTTTTCCACGTATTGCACTTCAATTCAATTTTTGTGGTTTTGTGAAAATCAATAAGATTGGAGTTATTTTCACGTATTAAAATTCATTTTTTGTGGTTTTGTGAAAAACAATACAAATTTTATTTTTTCGATCTAAAACACTTCAATTTTGTGGCTTTGTTAATGAAACAAAACTTATCTCTTTTCCACGTATTGCACTTCAATTCAATTTTTGTGGTTTTGTGAAAATCAATAAGATTGGAGTTATTTTCACGTATTAGAATTCATTTTTTGTGGTTTTGTTAAAAACAATACAAATTTTATTTTTTCCATCTAAAACACTTCAATTTTAGTGGCTTTGTTCAAAAACAAAACTTGCCTTTTTTCCATGTATTGGACTTCAATTCAATTTCTATGTTTATGTGAAAATCAATAAGAACAAAGCCATTTTCACGTATTACACTTCATTTTTTTTTGGTTTTGTGAAAAATAATACAAATTTTATTTTTTTCCAAGTAAAAAACTTCAATTTTGTGGCTTTGTTAAAAAAAACAAAACTTATCTCTTTTCCACGTATTGTACTTCAATTCAATTTTTGTGTTTTTGTGAAAATCAGTAAGAACGGAGTTTTTTTTCACGTATTAGACTTCATTGTTTGTGGTTTTGTGAAAGACAATACAAATTTTATTTTTTCCATGTAGAAGACTTCAATTTTGTAGCTTTGTTGAAGAAACAAAACTTATCACTTTTCAACATATTGCACTTCAATTCAATTTTTCTGGTTTTGTGAAAATCATTAAGATTGGAGTAATTTTCACGTATTAGAATTCATTTTTTGTGGTTTTGTGAAAAACAATACAAATTTTATTTTTTCGATCTAAAACACTTCAATTTTGTGGCTTTGTTAAAGAAACAAAACTTATCTCTTTTCCACGTATTGCACTTCAATTCAATTTTTGTGGTTTTGTGAAAATCAATAAGATTGGAGTTATTTTCACGTATTAGAATTCATTTTTTGTGGTTTTGTGAAAAACAATACAAATTTTATTTTTTCGATCTAAACGACTTCAATTTTGTGGCTTTGTTAAAGAAACAAAACTTATCTCTTTTCCACGTATTGCACTTCAACTCAATTTTTGTGGTTTTGTGAAAATCAATAAGATTGCAGTTATTTTCACGTATTAGAATTCATTTTTTGTGGTTTTGTGAAAAACAATACAAATTTTATTTTTTCGATCTAAAACACTTCAATTTTGTGGCTTTGTTAAAGAAACAAATCTTATCTCTTTTCCACGTATTGCACTTCAATTCAATTTTTGTGGTTTTGTGAAAATCAATAAGATTGGAGTTTTTTTTCACGTATTAGAATTCATTTTTTGTGGTTTTGTGAAAAACAATACAAATTTTATTTTTTCGATCTAAAACACTTCAATTTTGTGGCTTTGTTAAAGAAACAAAACTTATCTCTTTTCCACGTATTGCACTTCAATTCAATATTTGTGGTTTTGTGAAAATCAATAAGATTGGAGTTATTTTCACGTATTAGAATTCATTTTTTGTGGTTTTGTGAAAAACAATACAAATTTTATTTTTTCGATCTAAAACACTTCAATTTTGTGGCTTTGTTAAAGAAACAAAACTTATCTCTTTTCCACGTATTGCACTTCAATTCAATTTTTGTGGTTTTGTGAAAATTAATAAGATTGGAGTTATTTTCACGTAATAGAGTTCTTTTTTTGTTGTTTTGTGGAAAACAATACAAATTTGATTTTTTCCTTGTAAAAGACTTGAATTTTTGTGGCTCTGTTATAAAACAATACTTGTCTATTTTCCACGTATTGCACTTCAGTGCAATTTTTGTGTTTTTGTGAAATTCAATAAGAACGGTATTATTTCCATGTATCAGATTTCATTTTTAGTGATTTTTGAAAAACTATACAAATTATATTTTTTTCCATCTAAAAGACTTCAATTTTTGTGGATTTGTTATGAAATAAAACTTGTCTATATTTCCACGTATTGCACTTCAATTCAATTTTTGTGTTTTTGTGAAAATCAATAAGAACGGAGTTACTTTCACGTAGTAGACTTGAGTTTTTGTGGTTTTGTAAAAAACAATGTAAATTTTATTTTTTCCATGAAAAAGACTTCAATTTTAGTGGATTTCTTAGTAAACATAACATGTCTTTCTTCCACGAATTGCACTTCAATTCAGTTTTTGTATTTTCGTGAAAATCGATAACTACCGAGTTATTTTCACGTATTGGACTTCATTTTTCGTGGTTTTGTGAAAAACAATACAAATTTGGTCTTTTCTGTCCAAAAGACTTCAATTTTGTGGCTTTGTTAAAAAAAGAAAACTTATCTGCACGTATTACACTTCAATCAATTCTTGTGTTTTTGTGAAAATCAATAAGAACAAAGTTATTTCCACGTATTAGACTTCTTTTTTTGGGGTTTTGTGAAAAACAATACAAATTTTATTTTTCCATCTAAAACACTTCAATTTTGTGGCTTTGTTAAAGAAACAAAACTTATCTCTTTTCCACGTATTGCACTTCAATTCAATTTTTGTGGTTTTGTGAAAATCAATAAGATTGGAGTTATTTCCACGTATTAGAATTCGTTTTTTGTGGTTTTGTGAAAAACAATACAAATTTTATTTTTTCGATCTAAAACACTTCAATTTTGTGGCTTTGTTAAAGAAACAAAACTTATCTCTTTTCCACGTATTGCACTTCAATTCAATTTTTGTGGTTTTGTGAAAATCAATAAGATAGGAGTTATTTTCACGTATTAGAATTCATTTTTTGTGGTTTTGTTAAAAACAATACAAATTTTATTTTTTCGACCTAAAACACTTCAATTTTGTGGCTTTGTTAAAGAAACAAAACTTATCTCTTTTCCACGTATTGCACTTCAATTCAATTTTTGTGGTTTTGTGAAAATCAATAAGATTGGAGTTATTTTCACGTATTAGAATTCATTTTTTGTGGTTTTGTGAAAAACAATACAAATTTTATTTTTTCGATCTAAAACACTTCAATTTTGTGGCTTTGTTAAAGAAACAAAACTTATCTCTTTTCCACGTATTGCACTTCAATTCAATTTTTGTGGTTTTGTGAAAATCAATAAGATTGGAGTTATTTTCACGTATTAGAATTCATTTTTTGTGGTTTTCTGAAAAACAATACAAATTTTATTTTTTCGATCTAAAACACTTCAATTTTGTGTCTTTGTTAAAGAAACAAAACTTATCTCTTTTCCACGTATTGCACTTCAATTCAATTTTTGTGGTTTTGTGAAAATCAATAAGATTGGAGTCATTTTCACGTATTGGACTTCATTTTTCGTGGTTTTGTGAAAAAAAATACAAATTTAGTTTTTTCTATCCAAAAGACTTCAATTTTGTGGCTTTGTTAAAAAAACAAGACTTATCTTTTTTCCACGTATTACACTTCAATTCAATTTTTGTGTTTTTCTGAAAATCAACAAGAACAGAGTCATTTCCATGTATTAGACTTCTTTTTTTGTGGTTTTGTGAAAAACAATACAAATTTTATTTTTCCATCTAAAACACTTCAATTTTGTGGCTTTGTTAAAGAAACAAAACTTATCTCTTTACCACGTATTGCACATCAATTCAATTTTTGTGGTTTTGTGAAAATCAATAAGATTGGAGTTATTTTCACGTATTAGAATTCATTTTTTGTGGTTTTGTGAAAAACAATACAAATTTTATTTTTTCGATCTAAAACACTTCAATTTTGTGGCTTTGTTAAAGAAACAAAACTTATCTCTTTTCCACGTATTGCACTTCAATTCAATTTTTGTGGTTTTGTGAAAATCAATAAGATTGGAGTTATTTTCACGTATTAGAATTCATTTTTTGTGGTTTTGTGAAAAACAATACAAATTTTATTTTTTCGATCTAAAACACTTCAATTTTGTGGCTTTGTTAAAGAAACAAAACTTATCTCTTTTCCACGTATTGCACTTCAATTCAATTTTTGTGGTTTTGTGAAAATCAATAAGATTGGAGTTATTTTCACGTATTAGAATTCATTTTTTGTGGTTTTGTGAAAAACAATACAAATTTTATTTTTTCGATCTAAAACACTTCAATTTTGTGGCTTTGTTAAAGAAACAAAACATATCTCTTTTCCACGTATTGCACTTCAATTCAATTTTTGTGGTTTTGTGATAATCAATAAGATTGCAGTTATTTTCACGTCTTAGAATTCATTTTTTGTGGTTTTGTGAAAAACAATACAAATTTTATTTTTTCGATCTAAAACACTTCAATTTTGTGGCTTTGTTAAAGAAACAAAACTTATCTCTTTTCCACGTATTGCACTTCAATTCAATTTTTGTGGTTTTGTGAAAATCAATAAGATTGGAGTTATTTTCACGTATTAGAATTCATTTTTTGTGGTTTTGTGAAAAACAATACAAATTTTATTTTTTCGATCTAAAACACTTCAATTTTGTGGCTTTGTTAAAGAAACAAAACTTATCTCTTTTCCACGTATTGCACTTCAATTCAATTTTTGTGGTTTTGTGAAAATCAATAAGATTGGAGTTATTTTCACGTATTAGAATTCATTTTTTATGGTTTTGTGAAAAACAATACAAATTTTATTTTTTCGATCTAAAACACTTCAATTTTGTGGCTTTGTTAAAGAAACAAAACTTATCTCTTTTCCACGTATTGCACTTCAATTCAATTTTTGTGGTTTTGTGAAAATTAATAAGATTGGAGTTATTTTCACGTAATAGAGTTCTTTTTTTGTTGTTTTGTGGAAAACAATACAAATTTGATTTTTTCATTGTAAAAGACTTCAATTTTTGTGGCTCTGTTATAAAACAATACTTATCTATTTTCCACGTATTGCACTTCAGTGCAATTTTTGTGTTTTTGTGAAATTCAATAAGAACGGTATTATTTCCATGTATCAGATTTCATTTTTTGTGATTTTTGAAAAACTATACAAATTATATTTTTTTCCATCTAAAAGACCTCAATTTTTGTGGATTTGTTATGAAATAAAACTTGTCCATATTTCCACGTATTGCACTTCAATTCAATTTTTGTGTTTTCGTGAAAATCAATAAGAACGGAGTTATTTTCACGTAGTAGACTTCAGTTTTTGTGGTTTTGTGAAAAACAATATAAATTTTATTCTTTCCATGAAAAAGACTTCAATTTTAGTGGATTTCTTAAAAAACAAAACATGTCTTTTTTCCACGAATTGCACTTCAATTCAGTTTTTCTATTTTCGTGAATATCGAAAACTACGGAGTTATTTTCACGTATTGGACTTCGTTTTTCGTGGTTTTGTGAAAAACAATACAAATTTAGTTTTTTCTATCCAAAAGACTTCAATTTTGTGGCTTTGTTAAAAAAACAAAACTTATCTTTCTTCCACGTATTACACTTCAATTCAATTTTTGTGTTTTTGTGAAAATCAATAAGAACAGAGTCATTTCCATGTATTAGACTTCTTTTTTTGTGGTTTTGGGAAAAACAATACAAATTTTATTTTTCCATCTAAAACACTTCAATTTTGTGGCTTTGTTAAAGAAACAAAACTTATCTCTTTTCCACGTATTGCACTTCAATTCAATTTTTGTGGTCTTGTGAAAATCAATAAGATTGGAGTTATTTTCACGTATTAGAATTCATTTTTTGTGGTTTTGTGAAAAACAATACAAATTTTATTTTTTCGATCTAAAACACTTCAATTTTGTGGCTTTGTTAAAGAAACAAAACATATTTCTTTTCCACGTAGTGCACTTCAATTCAATTTTTGTGGTTTTGTGAAAATCAATAAGATTGGAGTCATTTTCACGTATTAGAATTCATTTTTTGTGGTTTTGTGAAAAACAATACAAATTTTATTTTTTCGATCTAAAACACTTCAATTTTGTGGCTTTGTTAAAGAAACAAAACTTATCTCTTTTCCACGTATTGCACTTCAATTCAATTTTTGTGGTTTTGTGAAAATCAATAAGATTGGAGTTATTTTCACGTATTAGAATTCATTTTTTATGGTTTTGTGAAAAACAATACAAATTTTATTTTTTCGATCTAAAACACTTCAATTTTGTGGCTTTGTTAAAGAAACAAAACTTATCTCTTTTCCACGTATTGCACTTCAATTCAATTTTTGTGGTTTTGTGAAAATTAATAAGATTGGAGTTATTTTCACGTAATAGAGTTCTTTTTTTGTTGTTTTGTGGAAAACAATACAAATTTGATTTTTTCATTGTAAAAGACTTCAATTTTTGTGGCTCTGTTATAAAACAATACTTATCTATTTTCCACGTATTGCACTTCAGTGCAATTTTTTGTGTTTTTGTGAAATTCAATAAGAACGGTATTATTTCCATGTATCAGATTTCATTTTTTGTGATTTTTGAAAAACTATACAAATTATATTTTTTTCCATCTAAAAGACCTCAATTTTTGTGGATTTGTTATGAAATAAAACTTGTCCATATTTCCACGTATTGCACTTCAATTCAATTTTTGTGTTTTCGTGAAAATCAATAAGAACGGAGTTATTTTCACGTAGTAGACTTCAGTTTTTGTGGTTTTGTGAAAAACAATATAAATTTTATTCTTTCCATGAAAAAGACTTCAATTTTAGTGGATTTCTTAAAAAACAAAACATGTCTTTTTTCCACGAATTGCACTTGAATTCAGTTTTTCTATTTTCGTGAATATCGAAAACTACGGAGTTATTTTCACGTATTGGACTTCGTTTTTCGTGGTTTTGTGAAAAACAATACAAATTTAGTTTTTTCTATCCAAAAGACTTCAATTTTGTGGCTTTGTTAAAAAAACAAAACTTATCTTTCTTCCACGTATTACACTTCAATTCAATTTTTGTGTTTTTGTGAAAATCAATAAGAACAGAGTCATTTCCATGTATTAGACTTCTTTTTTTGTGGTTTTGGGAAAAACAATACAAATTTTATTTTTCCATCTAAAACACTTCAATTTTGTGGCTTTGTTAAAGAAACAAAACTTATCTCTTTTCCACGTATTGCACTTCAATTCAATTTTTGTGGTCTTGTGAAAATCAATAAGATTGGAGTTATTTTCACGTATTAGAATTCATTTTTTGTGGTTTTGTGAAAAACAATACAAATTTTATTTTTTCGATCTAAAACACTTCAATTTTGTGGCTTTGTTAAAGAAACAAAACTTATTTCTTTTCCACGTAGTGCACTTCAATTCAATTTTTGTGGTTTTGTGAAAATCAATAAGATTGGAGTCATTTTCACGTATTAGAATTCATTTTTTGTGGTTTTGTGAAAAACAATACAAATTTTATTTTTTCGATCTAAAACACTTCAATTTTGTGGCTTTGTTACAGAAACAAAACTTATCTCTTTTCCACGTATTGCACTTCAATTCAATTTTTGTGGTTTTGTGAAAATCAATAAGATTGGAGTTATTTTCACGTATTAGAATTCATTTTTTATGGTTTTGTGAAAAACAATACAAATTTTATTTTTTCGATCTAAAACACTTCAATTTTGTGGCTTTGTTAAAGAAACAAAACTTATCTCTTTTCCACGTATTGCACTTCAATTCAATTTTTGTGGTTTTGTGAAAATTAATAAGATTGGAGTTATTTTCACGTAATAGAGTTCTTTTTTTGTTGTTTTGTGGAAAACAATACAAATTTGATTTTTTCATTGTAAAAGACTTCAATTTTTGTGGCTCTGTTATAAAACAATACTTATCTATTTTCCACGTATTGCACTTCAGTGCAATTTTTGTGTTTTTGTGAAATTCAATAAGAACGGTATTATTTCCATGTATCAGATTTCATTTTTTGTGATTTTTGAAAAACTATACAAATTATATTTTTTTCCATCTAAAAGACTTCAATTTTTGTGGATTTGTTATGAAATAAAACTTGTCCATATTTCCACGTATTGCACTTCAATTCAATTTTTGTGTTTTCGTGAAAATCAATAAGAACGGAGTTATTTTCACGTAGTAGACTTCAGTTTTTGTGGTTTTGTGAAAAACAATATAAATTTTATTCTTTCCATGAAAAAGACTTCAATTTTAGTGGATTTCTTAAAAAACAAAACATGTCTTTTTTCCACGAATTGCACTTCAATTCAGTTTTTCTATTTTCGTGAATATCGAAAACTACGGAGTAATTTTCACGTATTGGACTTCGTTTTTCGTGGTTTTGTGAAAAACAATACAAATTTAGTTTTTACTATCCAAAAGACTTCAATTTTGTGGCTTTGTTAAAAAAACAAAACTTATCTTTCTTCCACGTATTACACTTCAATTCAATTTTTGTGTTTTTGTGAAAATCAATAAGACAGAGTCATTTCCATGTATTAGACTTCTTTTTTTGTGGTTTTGGGAAAAACAATACAAATTTTATTTTTCCATCTAAAACACTTCAATTTTGTGGCTTTGTTAAAGAAACAAAACTTATCTCTTTTCCACGTATTGCACTTCAATTCAATTTTTGTGGTTTTGTGAAAATCAATAAGATTGGAGTTATTTTCACGTATTAGAATTCATTTTTTGTGGTTTTGTGAAAAACAATACAAATTTTATTTTTTCGATCTAAAACACTTCAATTTTGTGGCTTTGTTAAAGAAACAAAACTTATTTCTTTTCCACGTAGTGCACTTCAATTCAATTTTTATGGTTATGTGAAAATCAATAAGATTGGAGTCATTTTCACGTATTAGAATTCATTTTTTGTGGTTTTGTTAAAAGCAATACAAATTTTATTTTTTCCATCTAAAAAACTTCAATTTTAGTGGCTTTGTTTAAAAACAAAACTTGCCTTTTTTCCATGTATAGGACTTCAATTCAATTTCTGTGTTAATGTGAAAATCAATAAGAACAAAGCCATTTTCACGTATTACACTTCATTTTTTTTTGGTTTTGTGAAAAATAATACAAATTTTATTTTTTTCCAAGTAAAAAACTTCAATTTTGTGGCTTTGTTAAAAAAAACAAAACTTATCGCTTTTCCATCTATTGTACTTCAATTCAATTTTTGTATTTTTGTGAAAATCAGTATGAACGGAGTTCTTTTCACGTATTAGACTTCATTTTTTGTGGTTTTGTGAAAAACAATCCAAATTTTATTTTTTCTATGTAAAAGACTTCAATTTTGTGGCTTTGTTAAAGAAACAAAACTTATCTCTTTTCCACGTATTGCACTTCAATTCTATTTTTGTGGTTGTGTGAAAATCAATAAGATTGGAGTTATTTTCACGTAATAGAGTTCTTTTTTTGTTGTTTTGTGGAAAACAATACAAATTTGGTTTTTTCCTTGTAAAAGACTTCAATTTTTGTGGCTCTGTTATAAAACAATACTTATCTATTTTCCACGTATTGCACTTCAGTGCAATTTTTGTGTTTTTGTGAAATTCAATAAGAACGGTATTATTTCCATGTATCAGATTTCATTTTTTGTGATTTTTGAAAAACTATACAAATTATATTTTTTTCCATCTAAAAGACTTCAATTTTTGTGGATTTGTTATGAAATAAAACTTGTCTATATTTCCACGTATTGCACTTCAATTCAATTTTTGTGTTTTTGTGAAAATCAATAAGAACAGAGTAATTTTCACGTAGTAGACTTCAGTTTTTGTGGTTTTGTGAAAAACAATATAAATTTTATTTTTTCCATGAAAAAGACTTCAATTTTAGTGGATTTCATAAAAAACAAAACATGTCTTTTTTCCACGAATTGCACTTCAATTCAGTTTTTCTATTTTCGTGAATATCGATAACTACGGATTGGAAAAAACAAAAAAACAAAAACATGTCTTTTTTCCACGAATTGGACTTCATTTTTTGTGGTTTTGTGAAAAACAATACAAATTTGGTTTTTTCTATCCAAAAGACTTCAATGTTGTGGCTTTGTTAAAAAAACAAAACTTATCTTTTTTCCACATATTACACTTCAATTCAATTTTTGTGTTTTTCTGAAAATCAATAAGAACAGAGTCATTTCTATGTATTAGACTTCTTTTTTTGTGGTTTTGTGAAAAACAATACAAATTTTATTTTTCCATCTAAAACACTTCAATTTTGTGGCTTTGTTAAAGAAGCAAAACTTATCTCTTTTCCACGTATTGCACTTCAATTCAATTTTTGTGGTTGTGTGAAAATCAATAAGATTGGAGTTATTTTCACGTATTAGAATTCATTTTTTGTGGTTTTGTGAAAAACAAAACAAATTTTATTTTTTCGATCTAAAACACTTCAATTTTGTGGCTTTGTTAAAGAAACAAAACTTATGTCTTTTCCACGTATTGCACTTCAATTCAATTTTTGTGGTTTTGTGAAAATCAATAAGATTGGAGTCATTTTCACGTATTAGAATTCATTTTTTGTGGTTTTGTTAAAAGCAATACAAATTTTATTTTTTCCATCTAAAAAACATCAATTTTAGTGGCTTTGTTCAAAAACAAAACTTGCCTTTTTTCCATGTATAGGACATCAATTCAATTTCTGTGTTAATGTGAAAATCAATAAGAACAAAGCCATTTTCACGTATTACACTTAATTTTTTTTTGGTTTTGTGAAAAATAATACAAATTTGATTTTTTTCCAAGTAAAAAACTTCAATTTTGTGGCTTTGTTAAAAAAAACAAAACTTATCTCTTTTCCATCTATTGTACTTCAATTCAATTTTTGTGTTTTTGTGAAAATCAGTATGAACGGAGTTATTTTCACGTATTAGACTTCATTTTTTGTGGTTTTGTGAAAAACAATCCAAATTTTATTTTTTCCATGTAAAAGACTTCAATTTTGTGGCTTTGTTAAAGAAACAAAACTTATCTCTTCTCCACGTATTGCACATCAATTCAATTTTTGTGGTTTTGTGAAAATCAATAAGAACGGAGTTATTTTCACGTAGTATCCTTCAGTTTTTGTGGTTTTGTGAAAAACAATGTAAATTTTATTTTTTCCATGAAAAAGACTTCAATTTTAGTGGATTTCATAAAAAACAAAACATGTCTTTTTTCCACGAATTGCACTTCAATTCAGTTTTTCTATTTTCGTGAATATCGATAACTACGGAGTAATTTTCACGTATTGGACTTCATTTTTCGTGGTTTTGTGAAAAACAATACAAATTTGGTTTTTTCTATCCAAAAGACTTCAATTTTGTGGCTTTGTTAAAAAAACAAAACTTATCTTTTTTCCACGTATTACACTTCAATTCAATTTTTGTGTTTTTGTGAAAATCAATAAGAACAGAGTCATTTCCATGTATTAGACTTCTTTTTTTGTGGTTTTGTGAAAAACAATACAAATTTTATTTTTCCATCTAAAACACTTCAATTTTGTGGCTTTGTTAAAGAAACAAAACTTATCTCTTTTCCACGTATTGCACTTCAATTCAATTTTTGTGGTTTTGTGAAAATCAATAAGATTGGAGTTATTTTCACGTATTAGAATTCATTTTTTGTGGTTTTGTGAAAAACAATACAAATTTTATTTTTTCGATCTAAAACACTTCAATTTTGTGGCTTTGTTAACGAAACAAAACTTATGTCTTTTCCACGTATTGCACTTCAATTCAATTTTTGTGGTTTTGTGAAAATCAATAAGATTGGAGTCATTTTCACGTATTAGAATTCATTTTTTGTGGTTTTGTTAAAAGCAATACAAATTTTATTTTTTCGATCTAAAAAACTTCAATTTTAGTGGCTTTGTTAAAGAAACAAAACTTATCTCTTTTCCACGTATTGCACTTCAATTCAATTTTTGTGGTTTTGTGAAAATCAATAAGATTGGAGTTATTTTCACGTATTAGAATTCATTTTTTGTGGTTTTGTTAAAAACAATACAAATTTTATTTTTTCCATCTAAAACACTTCAATTTTAGTGGCTTTGTTCAAAAACAAAACTTGCCTTTTTTCCATGTATTGGACTTCAATTCAATTTCTGTGTTTATGTGAAAATCAATAAGAACAAAGCCATTTTCATGTATTACACTTCATTTGTTTTTGGTTTTGTGAAAAATAATACAAATTTTATTTTTTTCCAAGTAAAAAACTTCAATTTTGTGGCTTTGTTAAAAAAAATAAAACTTATCTCTTTTCCACGTATTGTACTTCAATTAAATTTTTGTGTTTTTGTGAAAATCAGTAAGAACGGAGTTTTTTTCACGTATTAGACTTCATTTTTTGTGGTTTTGTGAAAAACAATACAAATTTTATTTTTTCCATGTAGAAGACTTCAATTTTGTGGCTTTGTTAAAGAAACAAAACTTATCTCTTTTCTACATATTGCACTTCAATTCAATTTTTGTGGTTTTGTGAAAATCAATAAGATTGGAGTTATTTTCACGTATTAGAATTCATTTTTTGTGGTTTTGTGAAAAACAATACAAATTTTATTTTTTCGATCTAAAACACTTCAATTTTGTGGCTTTGTTAAAGAAACAAAACTTATCTCTTTTCCACGTATTGCACTTCAATTCAATTTCTGTGGTTTTGTGAAAATCAATAAGACTGGAGTTATTTTCACGTATTAGAATTCATTTTTTGTGGTTTTGTGAAAAACAATACAAATTTTATTTTTTCGATCTAAAACACTTCAATTTTGTGGCTTTGTTAAAGAAACAAAACTTATCTCTTTGCCACGTATTGCACTTCAATTCAATTTTTGTGGTTTTGTGAAAATTAATAAGATTGGAGTCATTTTCACGTATTAGAATTCATTTTTTGTGGTTTTGTGAAAAACAATACAAATTTTATTTTTTCGATCTAAAGCACTTCAATTTTGTGGCTTTGTTAAAGAAACAAAACTTATCTCTTTTCCACGTATTGCACTTCAATTCAATTTTTGTGGTTTTGTGAAAATCAATAAGATTGGAGTCATTTTCACGTATTAGAATTCATTTTTTGTGGTTTTGTTAAAAGCAATACAAATTTTATTTTTTCCATCTAAAAGACTTCAATTTTAGTGGCTTTGTTCAAAAACAAAACTTCCCTTTTTTCCATGTATAGGAACTTCAATTCAATTTCTGTGTTTATGTGAAAATCAATAAGAACAAAACCATTTTCACGTATTACACTTCATTTTTTTTTGGTTTTGTGAAAAATAATACAAATTTTATTTTTTTCCAAGTAAAAAACTTCAATTTGGTGGCTTTGTTAAAAAAAACAAAACTTATCTCTTTTCCATGTATTGTACTTCAATTCAATTTTTGTGTTTTTGTGAAATCAGTAAGTGTAATGTGTATTTTTATACACATTTTTTGGGTTTTTATCATCTCAAATTAAATCATAATTCACATCAAATGTATGAAAAATACTCATAATTCATAAAACATAATTTGAAACCTCTTAATACATTTTTGTGTGATTTTACAGGTGAAAAGGCCATAAAATGAAGAATTGGACCAAAACGCAAATAATGGGCCAAAGATGGCCAACTAAAAACCTCAAACACTCTACAAAAAAATTCCCCAAACTTTTACGACAATTCAAAAACCTTCTACAACCAAGTCAAACCGAGCCAAACGCCAAAAATCGCCAAGTTGACCAACAGTCAACTTCTCCAAAATGGGTCGAACGGTATACCAAAACGAAGAGCTCGACGAAACGAACCCAACGGTACAATCCTCGCGATCAGAAACCTTCTAGAACTCTCAGAATCACCAATTGAAAATCATGTCAAAATTGGTCAAAGTCAACGAATTGACCAGGTCAAACCCATCTTTTTCAAACCTCATAATTCACAATTCTGCTCGAAATCGAACAAACAAGCCAGCCATGGATTCAGCATGACGAGACGAACATGCCGGTGCCATTCTCCGGTCTTGGAAGTTCCGGCGATCGCCGAAATTCGGCCAAAACAAGTGCCAAAAACGGACCGAAACCATGGTTGATCTGCCGTGCCTTCCACCATCATCCATTCGAGCCAAAACCGATCTCATTCTCTTCTCCATCGTCTACCCTTTCTAACCATATGAAGAACTCATTGAATGATACAAAATCGAGCGAGAAATCCGTGTTTGCGTAATCTGTTCGACGAAATCCTCAATGAACTTTTCAAACTGGATGATCCAACGGTCGGAATTTCGGCAGTGTGATGAATTCGATCGGTCTTCTCGCATTTTTCTCACACAGTGATGATGTTTGACGAGTCGAATAGCTTCAGTGGGGTCTCTTAATGGATTCCGAAGCCTCAATTCGGTAGAAAAACAACTTGAAATCTCGTTTTGATTCACGATTTTGTGTTCTGATGGGTTATTTTCGCTGAGTTCGGTTAATGGCGGAAATTCATGAATTAAGGGAAGAATTGACGCATAAAACGCAACGCAGAGCATCGTGAGGAAGTGAGGAAGGAAGCCTGAGCTCTGGATTGAGCTGCCGCTACTCAAAGATCGAGCTTTAAGCTCGAACAGCCATCAATGGCGGAAACGAACTGAAACGAGAGAAAAATGAGGAAAACTCGATGAACTCTCAACCATTTTCTGCGTTTCAAAGCTCTGTAGATTCGTGGCAATGAGAGGAAGCCATTTGGAGTGAGAACGTGAGCAGAAGTGAAGAACCGTGCGAGCTCAACTCACGGATTGAAGAAGAAGCGAATACGGGTCTGAAAATCAATGCGAAATTGGATCCAAAATACATATTCGCTTCACACTAGTCTGTCAGAGCTTCGTTTTAGGACCGACTGTAGCTCGCGATCCACAGAAGATCAAGCAATCTTCGTTCAAAATGAATTCAGCGCCATTCTCGCTCAGAATGACCCGTTTCACGCGCGTTCGACCCGTTCCGCCGTAAAAGATCAAAAGACGTTCAAAAACTCAGCGCTATTCTGAAGAACAGCACGCGACTCGTTTCACGCGATTTGTGACCCGTTTCAGCGCAGCAAATCCAGTAGGGACCACTGTCAGTGACTCAACGAATTCAACCGCTCGCGCGTTTAAACTTCAGATCGAAATCTGATCGTTCCGCCAAAAACAGAGTGAAAAATTCAACCGCCCAAAACCGGATCAAACCTCAACCAAATTCAACGAAATTTCGACCAGATCTTCAGTACACAACCCTTGATCCGCCTGAACCAATCACAAGCCTCGGTTCAGTCCCTATCATCTTCTCCATTCAAAACAGGCCATTGGACTCTCAAGTCCAATTCAGTCTATAAAACACGTCTCAAGCCTCTTCAATCGACACACCACTCTCCATTCATCTTCTCTAACCTCTAGAATCTCCATTAATGAGTTTCAAGCTTTCTTGAGCTCTAATTTTCGTTTTTGAGTGAAAACGCGCAATTTAGGGCTGATTTGGGGAAAATTCGAATCGGTCGATTCTAGCTTGAATCGAGGCGCAATTGGAGCTTCAAATCGACTCGAGGGAGCTACCGGCTGGATCTCCAACTCTCGGTTTAATCCAATTCTCTTTAAATAATTAGATTTGAATTTTAGATCACAAGAACTCAATTTTGTAATAATCATGATGAAATTTTGTCAAACTCTTGTTCTTGTGAATATGTGTGAGTAAATCTAGATAGGGAGGGGAATTTGTGATTTGTATACATGAAATCTTGCTTTATAATCTTGTAATTTTGCTGAATTTTGATGAATAGTCATAAACACACATATTTTTGAATGAATTGGGGGAAAATTGCTTAGCTTAGTATTTTTCTTCAATTAATCTATTGAATCTAGAGGTTATTGGCTTGTTAATCATCTGAAACACTTAGCTTAGTATTTTGTGTGATTAATTTGGAGTTGTGATTGATTTAAATCAAGTTTTGTTTTGAAATGGCTGTTTTAGAATAAACTAGTTTTTGAGTCAATTTCTTGAGTAGATCTTAGCTTAGATTGCTCAAATCCATCATCTAAATCTGAGAAATTATACAATTAGTGATTAATGATTGTTACACATCATAAATTTCCTATAAATCCCTATTTTTAAACCGAAAATCAAACCCTAATCCAGTTTCTGTCTTGCTATTGTTCTTTCTCTCTTTTTCAGTAAATTTTCCTTAATTTCGTATCCTTTTCAAATCAGAAAAATTAAATAAATATTTTTACAATTTAGATCTCATTTAGTAGATAATTTTCAAATCAAATTTTGCCCAATTCCGATTTATAATTTGTGAGATATTAATTTTCTAAGTTTGTAATATTTCTGTTGTTGAACTTTCTGTCCAGATTCACTGTTTCTTTTCTTCTGAATTTTTAAAAATATAAAAATAAATAATAAAAATCCAAAAAAAGTCCTACTTGAATTATTTCGAAGTGTAGATTCTGAATATGAATTTTAAAAGAGTAGTTGTTAAAACAGATTAGGAGATATAACAGTTTTTGTGAGTGATGGTCTGTCAGAACCAGTTTCTGATCCAGATCTGTAATTTCATTATAAATCTCAAACCACAAAACACAATTCTACAAAAATTTAACAACTAATCCAAAACTTGATAATTGAATTTCTGTACAAATCTTGGGATTTTTTAAGCTTGGGTGAATTTTCTATAATTTTCTGAACTTGCGGCTGAACCGATTTTAATTCTGAAATAAATTCTGGACTGAACTGCAAATATCTCGAAATTCTTGAATAAACTAATAATACCAGTAAAAGACCACATCATAGATCTCTCTTTCTAGTTTCCAACGGTATCTCGCGTGTTGGATTCAGAGTTTATTTTGACTAGTTACGAATTAAATCACTAAAGTGTGACGTGCTCAATTTTTGAAACAAAACTGATATTTGAATTTGAACTTAGAAATTTACCTAATAAACCTTGAATTAAAAGATTTTGCACTAGAAATAAATCATTGAGATTAGTTAATTCTTGAGGCCACACCTCCTTGTGTTCGACCCTTAAAACTCGTTACCACTCATACTCGTAATTGATTAATAGGGAAATATAAATTGTTTTGTTAAATTGTGTGAAATTCAACGACGGTTTTGCGCGATTTACAAATGGCGCCGTTGCCGGGGAGGCGGCTTGCATCAAGTTTTTAACTAACCCATCTCATATTTTTCTCTAGTGTTTTTTGTCTCTTGAAATTTTGAAGGTTTATGAGAAAGACAAGATCACAAGGTGAAGTACATACTCCTCGCAAGAAGGACATCAACAAGCATTTAAGAGAGATTAAGAGGAACAAGGCGAAAAGCGAGCAAGGCGCAACTTCGTCAAACAAAGGAACGCAACAAGAAGAGGCTTCTCCTTTCACGCAAGGGCCTCAAGTACGACAAGAAGAGTTATACCAAGTGGAAAAGCCACAAGAAGAAGCTCAAAGTCAACCTCTCACCATTCCGTCTTCACCATCACCTCCAAGATTCGTTTCTCCATCTCATTCTATTTCTCATTCTATTTCACCAACATCATCATCTTTTTCATCTCATTTTAAAAATCAAGAAGTTGAAAAAGAATTTAAAGAAACATTAATAAACGTACAAATGGCTCAACAAAGAACATTAGGGGAATTTTTAGAGCACAAGATTCAAGAAAATCCTGGAAACATTGTTATACCTAGGGTACCAAACTTCAAGATAAGTCCATCCATGTTAATTGCTTTACCAATTTTTGAAGGGCATAAAAATGACAATCCATATGCACATTTAGATGAATTCCATATGAAATGTACTGCATTATTTGGTAAAACTGACAATCTGGACAACATTAAGTTGATCCTTTTTCCTCATACATTAGGAGCTGCCCCTAGGGATTGGCTTAATCATTTACAGGGTGGGCCATTCGAGACATTCGACGACGTGGCGAAGCGATTTCTTAAGCGATACTTTCCAAGCACGCTTACCGCTAAATTACGCAAAGAGATTACCAACATTCAACAACGAGGCGACGAAACCCTTCAAGAATACTACGAGCGCTTCGTACGATTGTGCGCCTCTTGTCCTAACCATAACCTCACCGAAACCTCGTTACTCGATCAATTTATTCAAGGGATGAATGCGCTAGAAGCTCGTCTTCTCCAATGTTCGGCTGGTGGATCCTTCAACGATAAAACTCCTGCCGAAGTGCGTACACTCATCGAGACCATGGCCGAAGGAAACTTAGGTCGTGATGGAATTTTAGGGCAAGTAAACACAACAAGCACAGTGGATCTCAAAGCAATGGAATCTCGCATCACGGCGAATTTCGAGTCGAAGTTCAACAAAGTGCTTAAGGCGGTCGGGGCAAAAATGGAACCCACACCATGCGAGTTTTGCGCAAGCACGGATCATGCAACCGATGAGTGTGACACCCTTCAGGATGTAAACCATGTGGATGGTTACCAACGCCCTCAATACGCACATGAACCTTGGAAGAAAAACCCTAATCTCCGTTGGCGCGACAACCCTCAATTTCAACAACCCCAACAAGGTTACCAAAAATCTGGAGTGTATGTTCATCCTAACGCGCAAACTCAACACCATCCTCAACAACAACCACTTCAACCCTCTTCATCAAACCCTCAACCTCCATCTCTCGATGAAAAATTTGACAAAATGATGGCCATGATGACGACCAACTTTTCGAGTTTTTCAACGGAATTGGGAGCGGTAAGGAGTGACATGAAAATCCTTGCTCAAGGCCACGCAACCACGAATCGACAAGTGCAAAACATTGAGATTCAAATGAAACAAATTGCAAGTGAAGTCAATGTGTTGAAGGGGCGAGTAGAAAATAAGTTACCTTCTCAAGGATCAGACCCTACAAATCTCAAGCCCATCAACGCGATTCAATTGAGAAGTGGAAAGCAGGTGGAATTTTCGAGAGAAGAAGAGGAAGTGGTGGTACAAAGGTCAAAAGAGGACGAGTCGAGCACAAAGGAGGTACACGATGTTGAATGTGGAAATATTAATGAGGGGAGGGAAAGAGGAAAAGGTGCCAAGGAAAAGGTTCAAGAGAAAGAAAAAGAGGTACCAAAAGAGAAATCTCATACGCCAAAAGCACCCTTTCCGCATCGCTTGACGGTAAATACCAAGAAGGATGAACTCGACAAGGATATTCTTGAAGTGTTCAAGAAAGTGGAGGTGAATATCCCTATCATCGACGCAATCCGAATGCACCCTCCATATGCGAAGTTTTTCAAGAACCTATGTACAAACAAGAGGAAGTTAAAGGGAAACGAAACACTTACCCTCGGTGATGAGCATCAACACACGAGTGGCCCAAAAAGAGAAAGACCCCGGAGTCTTTGCCATTCCTTGCACCATCGGCCTCCAACAACTCGCGAAGTGTATGCTTGACTTGGGCGCTTCAATCAACGTAATGCCTAGGTCCGTTTATGAAACCTTGGGTTTAGGCGAGCTCAAAGATACGCGTGTGATGGTTCAATTCGCCAATCGCTCTGTAGCCCCAGTCTTGGGTGTTGCGGAAGATGTGCTGGTTAAAGTGAACGGGTTGGTATTCCCGGCGGATTTCTATATACTCGAAATGGGCGACAACGCCGACTCATCCGCCATTCTCTTGGGAAGACCCTTTCTAAGAACAGCTCGCACAAGGATTGACTGCCACTCGGGCACATTATCCATGGAATTCGACAACGAGAAGATCACCTTCAACATTTTCGACACAATCAAATACCCCGACGATTACAATGTCTCTAGCATTTGTGTCATTGACGAAATCGACGAGTTAGTGGAAGAGCATCTCGAAGGGGAGTATTTAAATTCTTTAAATTCACTTAATTCAGATTTTGATAACTTTTGGGATGATTTAGAACATGTAAATGCATTAGAAAATGTGAATGAAAATGAATTACTACAAGATACAAATCCAATTAAAAGTGATGTAGTAATAGAAGAAATACAAAATGAAAACTTGCCTAATCTTGACAATTGTAGAAAAGAAGAGGTTTATTCTTTTTCAGGTCCAACTTCAAGCGAACTTAAGATTTCAGGAAAAAGAATGCCTCCATCAATCGAAACGGCACCCGACCTTGAGCTCAAAACGCTACCCGACCATCTCAAATATGCCTACCTTGGACCTAAGGAGACCCTACCTGTCATCATTGCCTCCAACCTAACACCCGAGCAAGAAGATCGCTTGGTCGTCGTTCTGAAACAACACAAGAAGGCGATTGGGTGGATCCTAGCCGACATGCCTGGGATTAGTCCTTCAACCTGCATGCATAAGATTTCGCTCGAGGAAGGCTCCAAACCCTCGAGGGAAGCTCAAAGGAGACTGAATCCCGTCATGATGGAGGTGGTGAAAAAGGAGCTTCTCAAGCTTCTTGATGCGGGGATCATTTATGCGGTGGCCGATTCGGAATGGGTATCTCCAATCCATGTAGTTCCCAAGAAGACGGGAATCACGATTGTGGAGAATGCCGAAGGAGAAAAGGTGCCGACACGAGTGCAAAACGGATGGAGAGTGTGCATCGACTATCGAAAACTCAACGCGGCAACAAAGAAGGACCACTTCCCTCTTCCCTTCATCGATCAAATGCTCGAACGATTAGCAGGGCGACCTTACTATTGCTTCTTGGATGGCTATTCGGGATATTTTCAAATCGCCATCGACCCCGACGACCAAAAGAAGACAACCTTCACGTGTCCCTTTGGTACATTCGCCTATCGAAGGATGCCGTTCGGGTTGTGCAACGCACCTGGTACATTTCAAAGGTGTATGATCTCTATTTTTTCTGAATATATTTCTAAATTCATTGAGGTGTTTATGGATGACTTTTCCATTTATGGCAACTCTTTTGACGAGTGTCTCCATAATTTGGGCCTAATAATGGAAAAGTGTGTGGAAGCTAATCTTGTCTTGAATTTTGAGAAATGCCACTTTATGGTGAGCCAAGGAATTGTTTTAGGGCATTTAATATCAGAAAAAGGCCTGGAGGTCGACAAGGCAAAGATTGACGTAATAAAGACGCTTCCATATCCTCGCAATGTGAAAGACGTACGCTCCTTTCTCGGCCATGCGGGTTTCTATAGGCGATTCATTCGAGATTTCTCCAAGATCGCCCAACCCATGTGTCGTCTCCTCCAAAAAGAAGTAAAATTAGAGTTCAATGACGCGTGCAAGGAGGCATTCAACATCTTAAAAGGGAAATTGTGCGAGGCTCCAATCATCAAGCCTCCCGACTGGAATCTTCCTTTCGAAATCATGTGTGACGCTAGCGACTTGTGCGTTGGCGCCGTCTTGGGCCAACGCGTTGGTAAGGATCCTCATGTAATTTACTATGCCTCTAGGACCCTAGACGAAGCCCAAAGAAATTACACCACAACTGAAAAAGAATTATTAGCAATTGTTTTTGCATTGGAAAAGTTCCGATCATATTTGGTCGGGACGAAGGTTGTTGTGTTTTCAGATCATGCGGCGCTCAAACACCTGATGAAAAAGAAGGAGTGCAAACCTCGACTTCTCCGATGGATCCTTCTCCTGCAAGAGTTCAACGTGGAGATTCGGGACAAGAAAGGCGCCGAAAACTTGGTGGCCGATCATCTCAGCCGACTCCCGACAAAAGCAGGCGATATACTTCCCATAAACGAGCTCTTCCCTGACGAACAACTTTACGCCATCCATGGAGTGACGCCTTGGTACGCCGACATCGTCAACTACTTGGAGACTCAGGAGCTCCCTAACACTCTCTCTCGAGCTCAGAAGGACAAGATAAAAAGCGACGCGCGCTATTATTTTTGGGAGGACCCTCATCTCTACAAGATTTACTCTGACCAAATGGTGCGCAAATGCGTGCCTGACCACGAAAAACAGTCGGTACTCTCTTTTTGCCATACTTTGGAATGTGGGGGTCATTTTGGGGGGCAACGTACAAGCCACAAGGTGCTTCAAAGTGGCTTGTACTGGCCAACTCTTTACAAAGATGCTCATTCCTTTGTAAAGAGTTGCGAAAATTGCCAAAAGACAGGAAATCTAACCCGCAAAAATGAAATGCCTCTCAAAACTTTATTGTTTTGTGAGCTTTTTGATGTTTGGGGGATAGATTTCATGGGTCCTTTTCCCCAATCCAATGGTTATCTTTACATATTGGTGTGTGTGGATTACGTGTCAAAATGGGTGGAGGCAGTTCCTACAAGGGATGCCAACTCCAAAACGGTGATAGAGTTTCTCAAAAAGAATATCTTTCAGCGTTTTGGAGTCCCTAAAGCCATCATAAGTGATAGGGGCTCCCATTTTAACAACAAATACATGGAAAACCTGTTGAAAAATTACCATGTACAACACCGTATGTCTACCGCTTACCATCCCCAAACGAATGGACAAGCCGAAATCTCAAACAAAGAAATAAAATCAATCCTTGAGAAAGTGGTTAATCCCTCTCGCAAGGATTGGAGTCAAAGGCTTGGGGATGCACTTTGGGCCTACAGGACCGCGTACAAAACACCAATAGGTATGACACCATTTAAACTTGTGTATGGTAAAAGTTGTCACCTACCTGTTGAAATAGAGCATAAAGCATATTGGGCAATTAAAAATGTAAATTGTGAATACCCAAAAGACGCGGGAATGCGTAAATTACAAATTCAAGAGTTGGAGGAAATTAGAATTGAAGCATACGACAACTCTCGAATTTATAAAGAAAAATTAGTCACCTATCATGACAAGATAATTAAGAGAAAAGAATTCAAAGTGAGAGATAAAGTCTTGTTATTCAATTCTCGATTGAAATTACATCCCGGGAAATTGAAGAGTAGGTGGATAGGGCCTTTTGAAATAACAAATATTTTGCCCTTTGGAGTCTTTGAAATTTTTAGTAACAAGAATGGCGCGTTCAAAGTCAATGGGCACCGACTCAAGGCGTTTTACGAAAATCACGACACCAGGTGGCTAGACGAGCAAGAGTTCGGCGAGTACCCGAGCGGGGAAGGTACGAACAAATGAGAAAACACGCGTCGAGCTCAAGACGTTAAACAAGGGCGCTGGCGAGAGGCAACTCGTCGTGTCAGGTCGTATTTTTCCTTTCTTTATTTTATTTTTCTTCTTTTTACAAAACTCTCTTTCACACTTAAACATTTGCTACGCAAAAGTTTAAGTGTGGTGGGGGAGGTTTTGCATAAAACTCCAACAATTTTTCCAATTTCCACAAATGTCTCATTTTTGAACTTTTTGTTTGAGGACAAACAAAGGTTTAAGTGTGGTGGGGTGGTTTTGTGCAAAACCAAGTTTTGTTTTCTTGTAAAAATGTAAAAATTCATAAAAACTGAAAAAATTAAAAAAATTTCAAAAACAACAACAAAACTCATCCATAAAAATTTAAATTTTACTTTCCTTCTTTCATTTTTGTTTGTTTTTAAAATAAAAAAAAAATACATAAATAAAATTTTGTATGTTATAAAAGCGAGAACTTTAAAATGAAAAGTAAAAGGTTTTTTGAAATGGAAAACATTTTAAAACTAAGCCCTCTCAGGCAAAATTTTGAAATCACTTAGGGTTTTGGAAAATGATGAAAAGATTTGAAAATTCAAAAAGCGATTAATTATCATCATGAATGCCATATTTTGCACCTCATCCCATCTATAATATCCATTTAAAATCCATTAAGCGTTTCGAAAATTCATAAATATTTCACTTGCCCCTTTAATGAATTTATAAATCGTTTTTCTTTAAAGTAATGCTGTAATTAAAATTTTTGAAAAATCAAACCTTACTTTTAATACCACTAGCTTCGCAAAAATTTTCTAACTCAACCTATCTTTCATGGCATAGCTAATGACTCGTATGTCCATCTCTAATTTTCGCACTAAAAGCAAGTGACCGAAATCGTAACCTGTTATCCCTTCACAAAAAGAATTCAAAAAATGTGAAAAATTATTTTTAAACCCTTAAAAAAGAAAAATTTTACATATCCGCAATAGAAAATGAAGGATTTTTTTTGTACGTGCAAAGCACAGCTTGTCTTTTGATAACATGAGTGGATAGCATACCAACCTTTACGTGTTTATAAAAGAAAAAGTTGAGTTAGTTGAAACTTTTGGGGTAATTTTATAAATTCACCATTTTAAAATTAGGGAGAGAAAGTATCAAAAATAAAATTAGGGCATTGCTTTTTGGAAAAATGGTTCGTATTTGAAGGATTGGGGAATTTTAAATAAATATGAATTTGAAATTATTAACGGATATTCATCGACCTTCGTGTATTATTATAATAATCGAATATTATATATAACATTCATGGCAATAACTAAATCTCTTTTCAAAGTGCTTTAAACTGATTCTAAAAACCCTAAAACTTGATTTTATTTACGCTTGAGGACAAGCTTGGTTTAAGTGTGGTGGAATTTGTAATGTGTATTTTTATACATTTTTTGGGTTTTTATCATCTCAAATTAAATCATAATTCACATCAAATGTATGAAAAATACTCATAATTCATAAAACATAATTTGAAACCTCTTAATACATTTTTGTGTGATTTTACAGGTGAAAAGGCCATAAAATGAAGAATTGGACCAAAACGCAAATAATGGGCCAAAGATGGCCAACTAAAAACCTCAAACACTCTACAAAAAAATTCCCCAAACTTTTACGACAATTCAAAAACCTTCTACAACCAAGTCAAACCGAGCCAAACGCCAAAAATCGCCAAGTTGACCAAAAGTCAACTTCTCCAAAATGGGTCGAACGGTATACCAAAACGAAGAGCTCGACGAAACGAACCCAACGGTACAATCCTCGCGATCAGAAACCTTCTAGAACTCTCAGAATCACCAATTGAAAATCATGTCAAAATTGGTCAAAGTCAACGAATTGACCAGGTCAAACCCATCTTTTTCAAACCTCATAATTCACAATTCTGCTCGAAATCGAACAAACAAGCCAGCCATGGATTCAGCATGACGAGACGAACATGCCGGTGCCATTCTCCGGTCTTGGAAGTTCCGGCGATCGCCGGAATTCGGCCAAAACAAGTGCCAAAAACGGACCGAAACCATGGTTGATCTGCCGTGCCTTCCACCATCATCCATTCGACCCAAAACCGATCTCATTCTCTTCTCCATCGTCTACCCTTTCTAACCATATGAAGAACTCATTGAATGATGCAAAATCGAGCGAGAAATCCGTGTTTGCGTAATCTGTTCGACGAAATCCTCAATGAACTTTTCAAACTGGATGATCCAACGGTCGGAATTTCGGCAGTGTGATCAATTCGATCGGTCTTCTCGCATTTTTCTCACCCAGTGATGATGTTTGACGAGTCGAATAGCTTCAGTGGGGTCTCTTAATGGATTCCGAAGCCTCAATTCGGTAGAAAAACAACTTGAAATCTCGTTTTGATTCACGATTTTGTGTTCTGATGGGTTATTTTCGCTGAGTTCGGTTAATGGCGGAAATTCATGAATTAAGGGAAGAATTGACGCATAAAACGCAACGCAGAGCATCGTGAGGAAGTGAGGAAGGAAGCCTGAGCTCTGGATTGAGCTGCCGCTACTCAAAGATCGAGCTTTAAGCTCGAACAGCCATCAATGGCGGAAACGAACTGAAACGGGAGAAAAATGAGGAAAACTCGATGAACTCTCAACCATTTTCTGCGTTTCAAAGCTCTGTAGATTCGTGGCAATGAGAGGAAGCCATTTGGAGTGAGAACGTGAGCAGAAGTGAAGAACCGTGCGAGCTCAACTCACGGATTGAAGAAGAAGCGAATACGGGTCTGAAAATCAATGCGAAATTGGATCCAAAATACATATTCGCTTCACACTAGTCTGTCAGAGCTTCGTTTTAGGACCGACTGTAGCTCGCGATCCACAGAAGATCAAGCAATCTTCGTTCAAAATGAATTCAGCGCCATTCTCGCTCAGAATGACCCGTTTCACGCGCGTTCGACCCGTTCCGCCGTAAAAGATCAAAAGACGTTCAAAAACTCAGCGCTATTCTGAAGAACAGCACGCGACTCGTTTCACGCGATTTGTGACCCGTTTCAGCGCAGCAAATCCAGTAGGGACCACTGTCAGTGACTCAACGAATTCAACCGCTCGCGCGTTTAAACTTCAGATCGAAATCTGATCGTTCCGCCAAAAACAGAGTGAAAAATTCAACCGCCCAAAACCGGATCAAACCTCAACCAAATTCAACGAAATTTCGACCAGATCTTCAGTACACAACCCTTGATCCGCCTGAACCAATCACAAGCCTCGGTTCAATCCCTATCATCTTCTCCATTCAAAACAGGCCATTGGACTCTCAAGTCCAATTCAGTCTATAAAACACGTCTCAAGCCTCTTCAATCGACACACCACTCTCCATTCATCTTCTCTAACCTCTAGAATCTCCATTAATGAGTTTCAAGCTTTCTTGAGCTCTAATTTTCGTTTTTGAGTGAAAACGCGCAATTTAGGGCTGATTTGGGGAAAATTCGAATCGGTCGATTCTAGCTTGAATCGAGGCGCAATTGGAGCTTCAAATCGACTCGAGGGAGCTACCGGCTGGATCTCCAACTCTCGGTTTAATCCAATTCTCTTTAAATAATTAGATTTGAATTTTAGATCACAAGAACTCAATTTTGTAATAATCATGATGAAATTTTGTCAAACTCTTGTTCTTGTGAATATGTGTGAGTAAATCTAGATAGGGAGGGGAATTTGTGATTTGTATACATGAAATCTTGCTTTATAATCTTGTAATTTTGCTGAATTTTGATGAATAGTCATAAACACACATATTTTTGAATGAATTGGGGGAAAATTGCTTAGCTTAGTATTTTTCTTCAATTAATCTATTGAATCTAGAGGTTATTGGCTTGTTAATCATCTGAAACACTTAGCTTAGTATTTTGTGTGATTAATTTGGAGTTGTGATTGATTTAAATCAAGTTTTGTTTTGAAATGGCTGTTTTAGAATAAACTAGTTTTTGAGTCAATTTCTTGAGTAGATCTTAGCTTAGATTGCTCAAATCCATCATCTAAATCTGAGAAATTATACAATTAGTGATTAATGATTGTTACACATCATAAATTTCCTATAAATCCCTATTTTTAAACCGAAAATCAAACCCTAATCCAGTTTCTGTCTTGCTATTGTTCTTTCTCTCTTTTTCAGTAAATTTTCCTTAATTTCGTATCCTTTTCAAATCAGAAAAATTAAATAAATATTTTTACAATTTAGATCTCATTTAGTAGATAATTTTCAAATCAAATTTTGCCCAATTCCGATTTATAATTTGTGAGATATTAATTTTCTAAGTTTGTAATATTTCTGTTGTTGAACTTTCTGTCCAGATTCACTGTTTCTTTTCTTCTGAATTTTTAAAAATACAAAAATAAATAATAAAAATCCAAAAAAAGTCCTACTTGAATTATTTCGAAGTGTAGATTCTGAATATGAATTTTAAAAGAGTAGTTGTTAAAACAGATTAGGAGATATAACAGTTTTTGTGAGTGATGGTCTGTCAGAACCAGTTTCTGATCCAGATCTGTAATTTCATTATAAATCTCAAACCACAAAACACAATTCTACAAAAATTTAACAACTAATCCAAAACTTGATAATTGAATTTCTGTACAAATCTTGGGATTTTTTAAGCTTGGGTGAATTTTCTATAATTTTCTGAACTTGCGGCTGAACCGATTTTAATTCTGAAATAAATTCTGGACTGAACTGCAAATATCTCGAAATTCTTGAATAAACTAATAATACCAGTAAAAGACCACATCATAGATCTCTCTTTCTAGTTTCCAACGGTATCTCGCGTGTTGGATTCAGAGTTTATTTTGACTAGTTACGAATTAAATCACTAAAGTGTGACGTGCTCAATTTTTGAAACAAAACTGATATTTGAATTTGAACTTAGAAATTTACCAAATATACCTTGAATTAAAAGATTTTGCACTAGAAATAAATCATTGAGATTAGTTAATTCTTGAGGCCACACCTCCTTGTGTTCGACCCTTAAAACTCGTTACCACTCATACTCGTAATTGATTAATAGGGAAATATAAATTGTTTTGTTAAATTGTGTGAAATTCAACGACGGTTTTGCGCGATTTACAGTAAGAACGGAGTTATTTTTGTGTTTTTGTGAAATTCAATAAGAACGGTATTATTTCCATGTATCAGATTTCATTTTTTGTGATTTTTGAAAAACTATACAAATTATATTTTTTTCCATCTAAAAGACTTCAATTTTTGTGGATTTGTTATGAAATAAAACTTGTCTATATTTCCACGTATTGCACTTCAATTCAATTTTTGTGTTTTTGTGAAAATCAATAAGAACGGAGTTATTTTCACGTAGTAGACTTCAGTTTTTGTGGTCTTGTGAAAAACAATGAAAATTTTATTTTTTCCATGAAAAAGACTTCAATTTTAGTGGATTTCTTAAAAAACAAAACATGTCTTTTTTCCACGAATTGCACTTCAATTCAGTTTTTCTATTTTCGTGAATATCGGTAACTACGGAGTTATTTTCACGTATTGGACTTCATCTTTCGTGGTTTTGTGAAAAACAATACAAATTTGGTTTTTTCTATCCAAAAGACTTCAATTTTGTGGCTTTGTTAAAAAGACGAAACTTATCTTTTTTCCACGTATTACACTTCAATTCAATTTTTGTGTTTTTGTGAAAATCAATAAGAACAGAGTCATTTCCATGTATTAGACTTCTTTTTTTGTGATTTTGTGAAAAACAATACAAATTTTATTTTTCCATCTAAAACACTTCAATTTTGTGGTTTTGTTAAAGAAACAAAACTTATCTCTTTTCCACGTATTGCACTTCAATTCAATTTTTGTGGTTTTGTGAAAATCAATAAGATTGGAGTTATTTTCACTTATTAGAATTCATTTATTGTGGTTTTGTGAAAAACAATACAAATTTTATTTTTTCGATCTAAAACACTTCAATTTTGTGGCTTTGTTAAAGAAACAAAACTTATCTCTTTTCCACGTATTGCACTTCAATTCAATTTTTGTGGTTTTGTGAAAATCAATAAGATTCGAGTTATTTTCACGTATTAGAATTCATTTTTTGTGGTTTTGTGAAAAACAATACAAATTTTATTTTTTCGATCTAAAACACTTCAATTTTGTGGCTTTGTTAAAGAAACAAAACTTATCTCTTTTCCACGTATTGCACTTCAATTCAATATTTGTGGTTTTGTGAAAATCAATAAGATTGGAGTTATTTTCACGTATTAGAATTCATTTTTTGTGGTTTTGTTAAAAACAATACAAATTTTATTTTTTCCATCTAAAACACTTCAATTTTAGTGGCTTTGTTCAAAAACAAAACTTGCCTTTTTTCCATGTATTGGACTTCAATTCAATTTCTGTGTTTATGTGAAAATCAATAAGAACAAAGCCATTTTCACGTATTACACTTCATTTTTTTTTGGTTTTGTGAAAAATAATACAAATTTTATTTTTTTCCAAGTAAAAAACTTCAATTTTGTGGCTTTGTTAAAAAAAACAATAATTATCTCTTTTCCACGTATTGTACTTCAATTCAATTTTTGTGTTTTTGTGAAAATCAGTAAGAACGGAGTTTTTTTCACGTATTAGACTTCATTTTTTGTGGTTTTGTGAAAAACAATACAAATTTTATTTTTTCCATGTAGAAGACTTCAATTTTGTGGCTTTGTTAAAGAAACAAAACTTATCTCTTTTCAACATATTGCACTTCAATTCAATTTTTGTGGTTTTGTGAAAATCAATAAGATTGCAGTTATTTTCACGTATTAGAATTCATTTTTTGTGGTTTTGTGAAAAACAATACAAATTTTATTTTTTCGATCTAAAACACTTCAATTTTGTGGCTTTGTTAAAGAAACAAAACTTATCTCTTTTCCACGTATTGCACTTCAATTCAATTTTTGTGGTTTTGTGAAAATCAATAAGATTGGAGTTATTTTCACGTATTAGAATTCATTTTTTGTGGTTTTGTGAAAAACAATACAAATTTAATTTTTCCGATCTAAAACACTTCAATTTTGTGGCTTTGTTAAAGAAACAAAACTTATCTCTTTTCCACGTATTGCACTTCAATTCAATTTTTGTGGTTTTGTGAAAATCAATAAGATTGGAGTCATTTTCACGTATTAGAATTCATTTTTTGTGGTTTTGTGAAAAACAATACAAATTTTATTTTTTCGATCTAAAACACTTCAATTTTGTGGCTTTGTTAAAGAAACAAAACTTATCTCTTTTCCACGTATTGCACTTCAATTCAATTTTTGTAGTTTTGTGAAAATCAATAAGATTGGAGTCATTTTCACGTATTAGAATTCATTTTTTGTGGTTTTGTTAAAAACAATACAAATTTTATTTTTTCCATCTAAAAGACTTCAATTTTAGTGGCTTTGTTCAAAAACAAAACTTCCCTTTTTTCCATGTATAGGACTTCAATTCAATTTCTGTGTTTATGTGAAAATCAATAAGAACAAAGCCATTTTCACGTATTACACTTCATTTTTTTTTGGTTTTGTGAAAAATAATACAAATTTTATTTTTTTCCAAGTAAAAAACTTCAATTTTGTGGCTTTGTTAAAAAAAACAAAACTTATCTCTTTTCCATGTATTGTACTTCAATTCAATTTTTGTGTTTTTGTGAAATCAGTAAGATCGGAGTTAGTTTCACGTATTAGACTTCATTTTTTGTGGTTTTGTGAAACACAGTCCAAATTTTATTTTTTCCATGTAAAAGACTTCAATTTTGTGGCTTTGTTAAAGAAACAAAACTTATCTCTTTTCCACGTATTGCACTTCAATTCAATTTTTGTGGTTTTGTGAAAATCAATACAAATTTGGTTTTTTCCTTTTAAAAGACTTCAATTTTTGTGGCTCCATTGTTGAATCAGTTGTTGAAGTGATTGAAGAACTCAAAGCTCATGATTCAAAACACTATTTCAAACGGTTTCTAGATCCAATTGAGACCTCAATCGACATCCCACGACCTCCCTCAAACTCTCTGGATCAATTTGTTTTACCTCAGGTGAGAAATTCGACCAATTTCGTCAAACCCATAACCAATTTTCCATTTTTGAAAAGCATCAGGCAGCAGTTTTCAAACTCGAATTTCTCACTCATTCATGAACCATATTTTGAGTTCTTTATATTCATGGAAAGAGGGGAACAAGAAGAAGAGAATGACATTGGAATTTTGTCCAACAGAGGTCTGTGAAGTAAATGGTCAGCTTGTGAAAACTGTATCTTTTTATTAGTAAATTTGGGGCAGAACAGTAATTTTTTGCGTTTTCCGGCGAACGCCGGCATTTCCGGTTCCCGTGGACCCTACAGATATTCGAGCCTCGTTGAGACAAGTCGTTTGACACTAAGCATATTTCGTGATTTTTCGAGCGACTTTGATTGGGTCTGTTGACTTTTTGTCTTTTTGTGGAATTTCAGGTGTTTTGCTCAGATGGTTGGTTGGTGAATGGTTGCAGAAGGTTGGAGAGGTGTGTGTAGGGTTTTCGTCGAGGTTTGTGGAGAATTCGGCCATCGTTGTCCAAAATTTGCATATCAGCCCTTCATTTGGAGTTGACTTTTCAGCCAAGTCCTCCAAATCTTTCTTTCTTAGTCTATTTACCTGAAAAATCACGCAAAAGCGTATTAAGAGGTTTAAAAAATGAATTTTATGAATTTTAATCATTTTTCAAATATTTTATGTGATTTAAGGATGAATTTTATATCATAAATACCCTAAAAATCTGTATAAAAATACACATTACAAAGGGCTAATTCCTTTCTTCAATATCTCATGTGAAGAGCTGATCAATGGATCTTCAACATGGCGATGGGAGCCTAACGGATCTTTTACCTCTAGCCCTTGAAAGAAAGCAAGCTATCTATTCTTCCTTTCTTTGACTTTAGAAAAAGGATACATGATGATTTAACCTAACCACATTGGTACAATAGGGTGGACATCGAAAGTTTATCAAGCACTGTAGCGTACAAGACATTATGTAACTCAGGCATACGGGTACCATGGGCAGACAGAGTACGGAAAATAAAAGGACAATTGAAAGTGAAGTTCTTTTTATGGCTCTGTCTCCTTAATAGAATCTTAACAAGTGATAACCTTCGGAAAAGGAATTCTTCGCATCCGTAGCGATGACCCAATTGTCAGCGTGCTGGCGACACAGCGGGACACCTTCTTGGGAGTTGCGTCTTCGCCAATCGAGTCCAGAACCGGTTGCAGGATAGAGTGACATCAATCCGATTAGAATTTTCAGACAATCTATTTGAAAATTGTCTATCAAATCAATCAAAGTTTTCTAAAACAATAAATGGACTGGGACAAAACTTGGCTAGCGTGCATTTGGGAAATTTGGAAGGAGAGAAACCATCAAGTCTTCACTTCCGAAGTTTTCGTCTTCAGCCAGGTTTTTCTTTTTTTGAATCAGTCTTCAGCCAAGCTTGGGCGCTAGCTGGACTTTGGAAAAATTATGCCTACAATGAAGACTCTAAGGGCCTGTTTGCTAGCGCAGTTTTGAGCGAGGGTTAGGAAGCCATGGTCGCAGGAAGCTAATGTGTGAGCATCAGGAAGCCACGGTCGCAGGAAGTCATGGAAACTTGTATAAGTTTATAATAAAAAGTGTTTGATGAAATCACAGGAAGCTATGAATATAATATTGTAAAATATGAATATAATATTATTATTTTTACAAATCTAGCCGTTGAAAGCGAATTAGTATGTAAAACCAATATGAAATTATGAGAAGATATATTAATTATGATAATTACAATGATTTCATAGTGCTTTATCAATGCAATAAACTATACCAGCATTATACACCATAATATTTTTTGCTGTGCAATTAAGTAAATAATCCACATTCTAAATTAAACATTATGTAAATAAAATTAAAATTGTTGCATTATACCAGCATTTTCTAGTGCGTTCTATAGTTTGTGTGTCGACAGATTTAAAAATGTTTTTTTTTTATTTTTATTTCGAGAAGTCATATTGGGGTTACATCAGTTTCCACTGATAAAGAAATTTATTTACATCATTCTTAGAATACAACATAACCATTTTCAGGCTTATTCAAAAAAATTAGAATATTCACCAAAAATCATGCTTGTTCATCTTAAGTATTAATTATTCTCATATGACTTGAATTTAATGCTCAAAATACTGAATTACTCAATGCAATCAGCAATATCTGCATTGGGAAAAATTGCTTCTATCACACTGCAAGAATAAAAAGAAAATATCTCAGTTAATCATAATTTCAGAAAATATTCAAATTTGCATGCAGCATTATAAAACTCAGTACATGTTATCCCTATATACCCATAACAAGCTAAACAATAATAAATCTGTTTCACTAAGTAAATTAATGAAAATAAATAAAAGAAACTTCATAACCTTATTATGTGAGATATACACTATCCAAAACTGCAAAGCCTGAAGCAACACCACCTTCATTGGAAGAAGAAACTTTGGTACGCATCAAATATCCACTCTGCTCATTTACTATCACTTTATCTTTGTTCCTATCATTCAAATATCCCAAATATATTTAAAACAAAAAATATAAATTACAATATTTCAAACTTTTTTACCTAACTAAAGTTAGATAAATAAATACCGCAAGTAGGCGCTATAAATACCAAGTTCGGAAATAGTATTCTCCTTGTGAAAAATGCCGTCTCTAACAAGGTGAGAAAGGGAATCTTTTGGGAATATTCTTTGCATCAATATATATGCTGCAAGTCCTTCATTTCCTTCCTTTTGTAAGTTAATTAATGTGGTTCTCACATCTTCCCCATATGTATTATTCCCTGCAAACATAATAACACAAAATCATATTAAAAAACGCAAATTAAAAAGAAAATCGAAGAAAACGAAGTACTAAATTGGTTGGAAAAAAATGTGTTCTTTAGGGATTAAGATGAAAAAGTACCTCCGCCTTCTCTTTGAGGTTTGAGAACAAATAACTCAGGTTTATCGATTGCGGTTTTAACAATTTCTTCATTGTCTAAGCTCCACAAACCCGCAAAGCATTTTCGCAATTTTGCAATTTCGTCCTTGTCTTCAAGGAACCTAAATAAGTCATATGAAAAAATGAACTCAAATAGTCAAATCACTTATATGAAGAGATTATTATCGTTATTCTGGCACTTGTTGTAATTCAAATCCAGTCAATTAAAAAGAAATTAAATTTAACATTAAATTCACCTTTCAAGTACATTAGGTTTTGCAAGTTCTTGTTGAATCTTTTTGGTACCGACCAAATGGTACGAAATGGATGGGCATTTTACAGCAGAAGAACCCTCCATTAATAACCTTGCTCTCCATTCCTGAACCACAATAAAAAAATTTAATTTTATAGGCTTAATTTCTTTACTCTACAATACATAAAGACAGAAAGCAGATAATTTTTCTACTCTACAAAATATAAGAGCGCAGCTAATTTCTATACTCAAGATTTAATTGTATAGGCTTAATTTGTTACCAAAACAAAGACAAAACAGAGCTAATTTCTGTACTCTGTAAAATATAAAGATATATGCTTTAGTTTTTCTTCAAAAGGCTATTCAAAAAATTAAACATGACCAAGTTTTGGTAAATTGGTAAAAGGGTTATCATTTAGTTTTTCTATGTACTCTACACAAAACAGAAATATTAATTCTAAAAGCCGATATGTAATTAATTATAGTATATAATTATAACTAAAAAATGGGGGAATTTCATATTTACCCTTCTAAAAACTCAAAATATCATATTTACCCTTTCAAAAACTAAAAATATCAAATTTACCCATTCAAAATATGAAAAATATCAAAATTGTCCAAATCACTAACTTCTGTTAGATTCTAACAGTAATGATATGAAAATCATGGTTAAATATTATATAGTAGACCAAAATACCCCTTGCTTCTTTTCCAGTTCATTCTTCCTATATATTACTTTTCTCCACCAACAAGATGAGAGAACAATATGTTTCCATTTTTCTCACCATGGCTAACCTCTCTCTCTCTCTCTCTTCAGTCTAGGACTAGCTTTACCCTCTTGTGGTGTCATCCCCTCTGGCAACAAGTTTGTGTATTTTCTAATATGATCATGAATTACAAGATTAAGGATAGTATTGAAATGGTTGAAGCAAGAAACTACTAAAGAAAAGTCATGCAAAAAACAAAAACTATTTCCAAATGTGCTTGATTTATAGTTTGAGGAGTCAGCTATTTCTTTAATTTATCAAAATCTGACTTTGATTAAAAAACACGCCAAGTTGCAGCATTATTTCCCTCTCATGCTTTTCTTTCAAAATTATTCTCTATTTTTATCATTTTTGTTCTTTCAAGAGATCTCTAGAGAGAGGACAAGTGGAATTTTTTAAGAAATTGACAAATAAAAGATGTAATTCATTCTATGATTTAACGGAATAGAAATTAAGCTTAAAGAGAAACAAACAACAAATGAATTCCTTTACCCAGGGGTAAAATAGTAATTTTGATAACTAGCTGTTAGATTTAACCTGCAACAGGGATGAATTGAAGCTCAAGGGTAAATATGATATTTTCCAAGTTTTGTAAGGGTAAATATGATATTTCTAACTTTGGAAGGGTAAATATGATATTATGGATTTTTAGAAGGGTAAATATGAAACTACCCCTTAAAAAATATATTTATAGTAACATACTGCTTCAGAAGGATAATCATTTGGTGTGTATCCAGCCCTAAAATAGACCACGGAAGTCAAATGCCCATCTCTACATAAATTTTTTAAAAATAAACATTTTATGAGAGTAATTTAAACCCACATCCTAAATTAAAAAAATAATAATAATTTAAATCAGAAATATTAACATACACAAACAGAGTTCCATCTGGAAGAACCTTCCCTTGTGCATCTATCTCCCCCAAAGTTTTACGGATTGATTTAACACCATATGTAATATAAAGTTAAGGTCAAAAGTTTCTTGATTATGCTATAATTTCTGCAAAACATACGGTTAATACTTAATATTGCATAAACCACATTCTCAAATTGAAGTAATCCATCTTATCATTTTAGGTAATAAAGCTTGCCAACAAAAATAAAATTAAATAAAAAATAGAATAAAAAAGATTAATCATTATAACCTAAGTGTTAAATTAAAAAAAATATATATTCTAGGTTTTACAATTAAGAAACATTATATTATTATAAAGGAAAATAAAATGCTTAAATGGATAAAAAGGATATTTATCTTTGAGAAACTCAGTGAGCCAATATTGATCATACATATTTCTTTCTTCAGCTTGAACAACTACCATAATTACAGCACTGAACAAAAAAAAAATTAAAGTTTAGTTATAGAAATGAAAAATAAATAGCTCTATACTAACCTGTGCCAGTTTAGAAATACCTAAAAATAGGCACATGTAACCTTATTTCTTAAGCAACTTACAAAAAAGAACCTGAATTGTGGCCAAATTGCAAAAAGTCAATTAAAAACTGAATTTATATAGCAAATAGAGCAAACATAACAGCAAAACCAGTTTTTAAATTTCCTGGAGAATTGAGGGGCTTGTTTTAAAATTATCTATTTTCTATTGATTATTTCTGTTTAATTTGGGGTCGTTGTAATCCAAATATCAATATATAAATTATATTATTTTTGACCTTTCATTTCCATACTCCACCCATGCTTTATATAATGCTTCAGCAAAGTGAATCGCAGCTGTATTTTCTGGTACTTTTGTATAATCTAAACCTAGGGCTTCACTGTTATGCTTTATTACAGTCCTGCGATTTAAAAGAACAATAAGAAATTTATTTTATATATAACTGTAAGAATCTGATACAATATTATTATGTTAATAAAATTTGTGTTAAGTGTTAACAAGGAATTGCTTTAAATTAACTCAATTAAACTCAATTAACCATCATTAATCTAAGTTTATATGATCCTCAATTTAACCCAAATGAATCTAAGTTAGACACATGTATACAATTTAACACCAAACTTCTGATAAAATGAAAAATTTATCTTTAGAATCATTATTCTTAATATTTCAATCAGTTATATTTTAGTTTGTTTGTGTTGATTTTTCAATATTTTAATCTGACCTGTGGAGCTGAGTGACTAGCGAACCAAGTCCAGGAAAAGAAGAAGAAATAGCATTGAGCTCAATTTGAAGAAGCATATTTGTTTCTGAATCCAACATATAATCTGACCTATGCAACCCTAGCCTTATATCCTGACATAATTTCATTTCAACTCATTAATCCTCATATATTTCTCAAAACAATCACTCTTTTTCATGATTCTTTTTTTTAATTTTCGATATATAAATCAGTTATAAATGGTCTTGTCTATTTAGAATTACTTGTATTTATTCTTTTCCCTGAATTGGTGCCCATATGAGTAATACTGGTTGCTACCAAATAATTCAAGTGCTTTGATAAATAAAAAGCAGACTAATAAAACAATTATTGTAAAATTTTAGTCATAAAATTACCTCTTTTTTATTAACTGACAGCATCTTCAAATGAATATCTAACAGCCTTCCTGTGAAATCATCAACCTTTTTCGTTCTAAAAAAAAACATTTGCAAACAATTCACCATATAATTCAGATGCAGTTAAAAACTTATAAAAAATAAATAATAAAAATATAATTTTCATAATTATAACCTTGATAAGGAATTTTGCAAAAAGTCAGCATCCAAGCTGACTCGGTCAACAAGTTCATTAAATAAAGGCGCTAAATCACAAGCTTGGTTCCAATAAACTGAAGGAAGAAATATAGGTAGGAGAGAAAATGGTGCGTGGACCAAGCCCACACCAGGTATTGTACCAGATCTCTGCAAATGAGAATTTTCATGTTGGAAAATAAATGGATATGTCCATTGATTCATGGACTGGTGGGCAGGAATGTAATTGTCAGCTATGATTGTGTAAACAGTTTTCCGATACCAATTTTATCAAGCTTCAATTGTAAAATTAGCCTGTTGTTGTTGAGCCACAATGCCTCAAGTAAGAACCAATTTAGCTCCAATTTTTTTATCAGATACACAAAAAAAAAACCACAAAAATGATGAACTAGTCATAATGTGTAGAACGACACAGTGGCATTTTCCATGAAGCAATTCGCCACTACACAAAACACCACACAGTGAGCGCTACATGATAAAATCAGTACCTCGCTAGAGCGATCGCCGACGACGAGTCCATGGAGAGCGCACCATACGAGCGCCTCCTTCGCCAATTTCTGCACGAAGTCCGGATCATCCAATCCACGCGTCAAGGCCGCCGAAGAAGAAGAAGAAGAAGGATTGGAAGAGAGGCTCATGGTGAATTTGGAGTACGGACGGGGTGAGAATGGAGTGGGGATTGAGAAGCGGGGAGGGTGAGAGAAGGAAAGGGAAACGGGAGGGATGAGGGTAAGAGCAGAGAAGCCAATTCTCATTGGCTATTCTATCTATTTTACTTTTTTACTTACGTTCTACTAGTTGTGTGGGATGTGATGTTAGCCATGGCGTCGCTCTTATGTTCAAGATTGTATATGGCCATTTTTCAAAGTTTGCAAGTTCATTTGTAAATGTACAAGAAGATAGGAATTTTTCGAGTGATATCTCAATTTTGTACTTAATTAATTCCAAGCCATTATTTTTCATCCTTTTTGAGCTTTCTCGACAGACTTCATCACCTAAATAGTCATAAAATATTTATATCTCAATCATTGATTCTAGTTTTAATTGTATGAGTTTCATATTTTTTTGTTATTATTCATGTGGCAGTTGTTTTACATTCTTTTTAAGCCCTCTAAAGATATCATATCATCATTATTATTTTTATTACGACTGTGGATGTGAATCCAACAAAATAGATTATTTTTTAAGAAAACAAAAATATAAATAGTTGAATTAAACATAAATGCACAATAGATATGTGCATTACAATTAGGATATTCATGTTCAGGGTTAACTCATAAATTGTATTTTCTTAGAATTAATGAATAACAGAGGATAAGGTTTGGGCCTTCAATGCCATCAGTCTAGAGTACAATTCCTCCATGGTCAGCTGCACATATGGCCATCAATATGGCCACACATCTGGTGGTTTATCCCACCAGATGTGTGGTTGTGACCGTGATGATGGACACACATGTGGCCACCCACGAAGAACACTCACTCGTCAGTCTAGTTGTTTTGTTCTCAGATTTGATTTGGGTCGGACTTGGAATATTTAAATTATTTGATCTTTCTTACGGTGGATTTGGAACGAAATTGTCCTAGTCGGTTATGTTTTTATTTTTCTTTTTTCTTTTTTTTTTATCAAGAGTAGAGATGGCAAACCTGATCTGAGCCCGAGAGACCCACCCGACCCGATGGTGTGTGGGTACGATATATTTTCTAATTTATATTTTTTATATTTAGTTTCGATCACAAGCGCATAATCTACGCGTAGTATTTTGAGTGTCGAATCTACAGGGAGCTGTAGTTGATTTAAAGTTTATGTTATGTAGTTCAGACGAAATATTTTATTAGGTTTTTGTTTGGATCTGAAATAAAATAAAATAAAATAAAAATGGCCGTTTATAAGGCGCGGACACGGTTGTAACTATGCAGTCCTGGTCCGCGGTAGGTCGTGTTGTTCAATTGCGGCCTAAAATGGGGGTGAATATGCCAAATCGTGCGGAAGTGTGAATTTAACATTTTAGAGTTTTTGCGACTTTTAGGTTATTTCACTTTAAATTGGATGATTGTATTAATTCAAATATTAATAGGAATACCGATAAGTAAATAAAGAAAATGAACAATAGTACCGAACATCAAACTTGTTGACGAAATTCGGCGAGGTTGTTGCGTTAGCCTTAACCACCCGTTCTCGCTAGCAACCCTTGATCACTATCCAAATAGCGTTCTTTTACAACTCGAATCACCGATCGTCTTACAACACCCGTAGCGATTCGATGAAACAAAACAACCAACAATTTCTTTCAGTGAAACTAACCAACAAACAATCACTCACTTACTATCTCTAATCTGACTTAAGATTATTGAGTAAATTAATATTGAACACTAGAAAAAGAGAATTCTTGATTTTGCTTAATCAAAATTAGTGAAAAATTCGGATTGGGGTTGCTTATTTAAAGAGGGAAAGAGGAGCCCACAAATATGGAAAATGGGCTACGAAATCAAAAAACGGAAGACAATTAAAAAGAGAATCAACCCAAATGGCTAAATATCTTACATTCTGTTTCGAACTGAATAATTTTGTTCCGAACGGAATGGGGCTGAAAATTGACAACCACAAGTCAGAACAATTCTGTTCAGAGCTGAATATATTATGTTCGGAACTGAATAAGGTAATTTTGCAAGAAACTCTCTCTTTTTAATATAAATTAATAATACTCAAAAACACTAAGTAAAAACACAAGAACAACACTTGAAGAGCTCCAAAATGTGATCGCTTGAGACGGTGCGTGGTGTCTTCTAGTCCTTCCGAGATTAGAGATTTACGTCCATTCTTCATGTTCTCATTACTTGAACTTGAATAATCTGAACTAATACATCATACCCAAAATACAATTAGTAATTATGGAATTGTTTTAAACATCATCAAACAAAGAACAACATATCATAGATAAAGATTGGTAGTAAAGAGAATTCTAGGGGGCAAGCTCTTTTGTAGTCTTCATCTAATCGTCTTCGTCTTGCTAGTGTTATTTTCATCTTGCGTCAGTAGGCTGTTCTTCCCTCTGGTAAACAGATCAGAGATTCGTTGTGCTCTCATCTCCAACCGCACGGGGTCTGTCACTTGTCTCTGCGTCATCTTGAAGTGAGAACATCTTTGAGTTCTATGAAAACCCTTTTGTGCCAATTCTCCACGATTGCCAAATTTCTTTCTCTCAAAAAGGGACTATCACTCCCCTTGCGTGGAGGGTTGTGACTAACAGTCCTGAAGCAGGTTGTCCTGTTCTCATGAGTCCTCAGTTCAGTCCCTGAGATGATATGACACTCCCGTACTCATACCACCAAGTCTCGTCTGTATTGGTATGATCAGCAGGGTCTCCCCTCCAAGGTCTATGGCTGATGGGATAAGTTCGGCACATGCCCATCAGGTTTCACCACGCGGTCTAACACCTAAGCGTTAGGTTTCATCTCTTTTGCCCAATGCCTAACGACTAGGTTTCTTCCAGCGATTAGCAGCTAACATGTATACTCGAATTTAACCTCGAGACGAAATAAGAAGTACAATATTTAAACAACACACAAAGCAAAGATGAAATCAAATACACATCAAATCTACTACTCGAACTCTACCCTAGAAAGAGTTTGGTTACAAGAATTCATAACTAAAACACAATACAAGTAAAGGTAGCACATAGAACAATACAACCTTGCTTGCCTTCTATCTAATACAATGTAAAATGACTACTAATAATTGGCGACCTCTTGGCCGGCTTTAGGGTTCACTCTTTTATAGTTGAAGGGTTTGTCTGCTAATGGGAGGAAATAAATATTTTCAAAATCTGACCTAATTAATCTTTAAATTTAATCCCAATCAAAGAACAAATATATTCTCCTGATTTATTCCTGTTGCCAAATGAACTTCATGTTGGGAAACCCGTAGCCATGTACGTTACATGCGCAGCAGAACCTATGGGTTCAACCCTCCCTAGGATGATCATAAAGGAAATAAAGGTACGATTTTATGCTATTAAAATTTATACCTCGGATCATCCTGATCTGGGAGAGAGAAGCGGATGTAGGTCTGAACGAACTTCCGTCTTGCTTCCTTCTCCTTCCTGGCTTCTGAAGCTCGACTATGCAAACCTTCTTGCTCTTCCTAGGGATGAAGAACTTGATCACTCGCTAATCTCCAAAGCAGGATATCTCTACTCGTATCTACGTCGAATTTCGAATAGTTGGAATGACCGGACTCGGCTAGACGAGTCCGGAAATACTTTCAGGAGGCTCTCTCAAATTATCTCTCTCTTTCTTTGTATTACGGTAGCCTAACGGCTCTATATTGTGTGTTTAATAGAGGAGGGCTGCCCCTCTATTTATACTAGAGAGATAAGTAAATGATTGGTCAGTTACAACAACTAAAAATCTAATTCATGCGTTATTCCGTTGTTGACGCAATCATTCCGTCGATAACCGAATAAGACTGCATTCCATATGTGAAACCTTGGCTGCCCAGGAAACACTTATTCCGTTGATAGAACCATTCCGTTGGCAACATAATAAGGCTATTTTTTTGTACAATCAAATATCTAATGTTTGATTATTTCCTTCACCAATTTATACATCATATGTATAGTTGTTTTGAGAGCATTTCCTTCCCGACTAGACGTTGTTCTATGTGTGACCGTGTAGGTTCCATTTAACGCTGGCAACGATCTTATTCATTCCGATAATGATCCATGTTAGAAAAGTATATTCTCTTACCACTACGTAGCTTCTCATAGATCGGGATATCTTAGTTTTTCATAAGAACTTAGATATTTATTCTAGTCATCAAATGACTATCATTTGTTCTTATGCTCCAAGCATATGGCACAATACAATATATGGCTTGAAGAATCTTATTCATTCCGTTACCAAGAATTGTCTCTTGTATATTGAACCTTTAAATAAACGGATGATAAGCATATGTCTTCATTATATAAACATCATAGGCAAGAATTCTTTCTTGCATATTGAACTCCTTCAATATATTGTTGAAAGCATATAATCCAATTTATGTGCCTTTCATTGTTCATATTAGTGCCAAAACCAAGAACTCTTTCTTGCATATTGAATATTCAATATATATGGTCGAAGGTATAGAATCTAATTCTTATATCCTTGTATTGTTCAAGTGAATGCCATAAACAAGAACTCTTTCTTGCATATTGAGCACTTCAATATATGGCTGAAGGTATAGAATCTCATTCGTATGTCTTTTATCATTCATATGACCACCGTAAGCAAGAACATTTCTTGTGTATTGAATTCTTTCAATATTTTACCAATATACTTTATCTTACAACCATAAGTCTGCATAGACTTCAACACCTAACTATTAGGATGGTGAAGGTTCTTTGTTGTAACACTAGAAGACTGTCATACTCCCACTGAATTTCTTGAAACCGATGTGGTCTTATCTATTTCGATAAAGCTAAATTCTGCAATTTACTTTGTCAAATAAACTCACTCTGAGGTGCTTGCTTTAATCCATTCATGTATTCGAAGACTGTTAACTTTCCAGAATTCTTGAGATCATAAAACTCTTGCCATGTATCGAAGATACATCCACAGTAAAGTTCCTATAAAGGAATGTGAGTTTTATATCTCTGTTCCATCATTCACAATCGCATTGTGCTATGGAAGTTAGAATTCGTAATAGCAACAAGTGAGAAATAGCCCATACTATAGCAACTTTCTTTGCTATTTATAGGTTAACCATGCAATTGATCATATGAAGAGGTTTGTGGTTGTTGATACTCCTAGTTTGGAGGATAGTACTCGTCTTGGTAGAGATAAGGTTGGGAGGAATGGGTTGTTGTGGCGGGCGTGTATGGGTTTTGAAAGTTCATTTGAGGTTGAAAACCCCAAAGTTAGTTCAACATTTCATCCCTCGACTCCTCATCAGACGAGTGGTTGAACAACGCTCCTTGCCCGTAAGATTGCCCGTAGAGAGGTTGTGTCTGCTTGAAGGAGTTTTCGCCATTGTGCCATGGATAGCCATGGTGTGGCCATCCCATCCATGTTTGTCTTCCCGTCATTGAATCTCCTTCACCTCTCGTCTTGCCAATCCATCGAAATATCTTGTGACCGAAAACCTTCAAAGATAAGAGAGACAAAAACACTAGAGAAAAAGTGAGATTGTTAGTTAGCAACTTGATGCAAGCCGCCTCCCCGGCAACGACGCCATTTGTAAATCAGATAAAACCGTCGTTGAATTTCACACAATTTAGCAAAACAATTTATATTTCCCTATTAATTAATTTATAAGTATGAGCGGTAAATGAGTTTAGGGGTCGAACACAAGGAGGTGTGGCCTCAAGAATTAACTAGTCTCAATAATTTATCTCTAGTGTAAAATCTTTTAATTCAAGGTTTATTAGGTAAATTTTCAAGTTTAAATTCAAATTTCAGTTTTGTTTCAAGAATTCAGCATGTCACACTTTAGTGATTTAATTCGTAACTAGAACAAATAAACTCCGAATCCAATACACGAGATACCGTTGGAAACTAGAAAAAGAGATCTAAGATTTGGTTCTTTACTGTTATTATTATTTTATTCAATATTTTCGAGTTATTTGTAATTCAGTCCAGAACTTATTTCATATTTAAAATCGGTTCAACAACAACTTCAGAAAATTATAGAAAAATTACCAAAGCTTGAAAAATCCCAAAATATTTACAGAAATTCAATTATCAAGTTATGGATTAGCTGTTAAAATTTATATAATTATGTCTTGTAGTTTAACATTTATAATGAAAACTCAGATCTGGATCAGAAACTGGTTCTGACAGACCAGTACTTACAAAAGTTGTAATATCTCATGATCTGTTTTAACAACTACTATTTCAAAATTCAAATTTGGATTCTACACTTCGAAATACATCAAGTAGAACTATTTTTGTATTTTTATTATTTGTTTTCATATTTTTAAAAATTCAGAAGAAAGGAAACAGTAAATCTGGACAGAAAAGTCAAAAACAGAAAAATTGCAAATTTAGAAAATTAATATCTCACAAATTATAAATCTAAATTGGGCAAAATTTGATTTGAAAATTATCTACTAAATGATATCTAAGTTTTAAAAAAATTTATTTATTTTTTTAGAACTGAATTAGATACGAAATTAGAGTAAAAATACTGAAAAAACAGAGAGAAACTGCAGCAAAACAGAAACTGGATTGGGATTTGATTTTCGGTTTAAAAATAGGGATTTATGGGAAATTCATGATGTGTAACAATGATTAATCACTTAGAGTTTAATTTCTCAGATTTAGATGATGGATTTGAGCAATCTAAGCTATGATTTACTCAAGAAATTGACTCAAGAACTAGTTCATTCCAAAACAGCCATTTCAAAACAAAACTTGAATTAAATCAATCACAACTCCAAATTAATCACAAAAAATACTAAGCTAAGCATTCTAAATGATTAACAAGTCCATAAACTCTGGATTTAATAGATCAATTGATGAAAAATACTAAGCAAAGTAATTTTTCCCCAATTTATTCAAAAATATGTGTGTTCATGACTATTCATCAAAATTCAGCAAAATTACAAGATTATAAAGCAAGATTTTATGTATACAAATCACAAATTTCCCTCCCTATCTAGATCTACTCACTCATATTAACAAGAACAAGAATTTGACAAGATTTCATCATGATTATTACAAAATTGAGTTCTTGTGATCTAAAATTCAAATCAAGATATTAAAAGGGAATTGGACTAAACCGAGAGTTCGAGGACCAGCTGGTAGCTCCCTTGAGTCGATTCGAACCTCCAATTGCTTCTTGATTCAAGCTAGAATCGGCCGATTCGAATTTCACCCAAATCACCCCCAATTTGCTCGATTTCACTCAAAAATGAAAATTAGAGCTCAAAAGGCTTTGAGACTCAACAATGGTGGTTCTAGAGGTAGAAGAAGAAGAATGGAGAGTGATGTATAAGTTAAGGAGAGTGTGGGAATGAGTTCTTTTGAGAGAATGGATGAAAGAGCGTGTTTTGATGGATTGAAATACGGTTCTTTATATAGAGAGTTGAGGGATTTTTTGGGGGTTGTGATTGGCTCAAGCAGATCAAGGATTGTGTACTGAGTATCTGGACGAAATTTTGTTGAATTCGGTTGAGAATTGAACGATTTTGGGCGGTTGAAAATTTTCTCTGTTTTTGGCGGAAAGGCTTCAGATCCGATCTGAAGTTTAAAACTTCCCACTAGTCCGCGCGAAATCTTTTTTTTTTCATTGCTTTCAAACTCGAGCCTTGATCTTATTCTTCTTTATACTTCAACTCGTTCTCTTGATCGAGAACTATTCTACTCGCTCTCACGAATTCGTAGAACTTTAAATCGTCGAAAATGGTCAAGAAATCATGGAGTTATGCTCTTTTTAACACACACATCCCATGCTTGTTTCCAGCTCCGCCATTACACAATTTTCGAGCTCAAAACACCATTTCTGATCAACTACACTCAAAACGATCAGTTGTACACTCTTCTCCACTTCCTTACGCAACTACAGGAACTCTTATTTGATGAATTCGAGCCAATTCAATTTGAGTAAATTTTGACCATTAAAACTGGAATTCCGTCCAACAGTTACTGTTACGAATTCGAACTCAAATATCCCTCTCATTTCTTCATCATGATCGGTGTTCTTGGTATCCATGGAAAGAGAAAAGATAGAAGAAGAGAATGGAATTGGTTTTGCGTGAAAAGGAGGTCTGTGGAGTGAGTTATGGAGTTGAGAAGTTTCAGCTCGAATTGGGTTATTTCAGCAAAAACAAAATTCAATTTCATTGAATACTTACTTCAAACTCAATTATCTCACTCAATTCTTCATCAATTTTTGAGTTGTTTATATGGTTGGAAAGAGGGGAACAAGAAGAAGAGATTGGCATTAGAATCATAGCAGACAGAGGTCTGTAGAGGAAATGGCGAGCTCGAGAATTTCTCATCTCAAAACAGTCTTATTTCATGCCTCACAGGAGGTTTTGCGCGTTTTGCAGCCAACTCTGACCGTTCCAGCGATGGTGAATCATACGGTTGTGCTTGTCTCGTCGAGACGAGTCGAATGGTTTTGAGTTCGTTCAATTTCGAGCAATTCGAAAAATTCGCATTTTTGAGAGAGAAAGAGTTGACTTGACTGTGACGGTTGACTTTTCAGATTTGACCAGAATTTTTGCGCGTCGCATTTTCATTATTCATGGGCTGCTAGGTTTATTTTGAGGTGTAAAATGATGGTTAGGATCCGCTTAGTTTGAACGTCACATTCCGATTCCAAACATTATGAAAAACATGGACGTTTCTTCTCTGTTTTGAATCCGAACGTGGTCGGTTCACGTATCGGTTGGTTTCAAAAACGACATGAGACAGTGGGCGTTTCCATAACGTTTTATGGTCGTTTCTTCTCTGTATTGACGTTTGCTCTTTTCCACCGACGTTTCTTATCTTTTAGGGTTAGAGAAGTATGTGTATGGGGAATGTGAGTGTTTTTAGGGAGAATTTGGCCATCAGTGGCCCATTATTTGCGTTTTTGTCCAATTCTTCATTTTATGGTCTTTTCGCCTGTAAAATCACACAAAAATGTATTAAAAGGTTTCAAATTATGTTGTATGAATTATGAGCATTTTTCATACATTTAATGTGAATTATGATTGAATTTGAGATGATAAAAACCCTAAAAATGTATATAAAAATACACATTACAGTGGATCTCGAACCATTCGAGATGTATTACACTCCCACTGCTTCTTTAGGAGATGAGATCTCTTTTAAAGAAGTCTGAATTAAGAGTACCAAACAATTTGAACTCGTAATGGATGTAAAACAATATCAAATTGATATTCCACAAACATTTATAAGATTATTGTGTTGACATCGTCAAACCTTTTGACACGAGTCGTACTTCAACTGTTTAAAAACAACTTGGGACCATCCCAATCCATATCATATATGGTGTCCTTTTGGACCTTATGATATTCAATGTTTAGTATGTTCAAGAGTATAAACCTATAAGGATTTTGGAGGATGAGTCTCAACAAACCAATCAACCTTTAGATGGTTGTTTATTCTTGTCCTCTTGTTTGATAAATAAACTTCGCACCTCTCAATTGATCCTAGATCTAATGAGTCTACCGTTCCACATAGGGTGGAGTTTAGAAATGCGATTCTCATTTTGTGGCTTAGATGACATTACTAGAAGTATGGAATAAATAGACTTATCATTTAGCATATAATGGTCATTTTCTAAGTGAACATTTCAAATAGACAAATCTTGGAAAATCTTATTATTGCAAATAATAAATTTTAGAACCACTTTAACGGTAACATGGAAATAATATTTATTCATTACAAGTCCACAATGGCTAGGTCAATAAAATCCTAGAGCTAATGTAACAACTCTTGTTTCATGCCCCACTCATAGGTTGACTTCTCCTCTAGCTAATCTTCTACTTCTGAGTAATATCATGCACATTCAAAATGTGAGAATTACAGTGGATATCTAATATCCAAGTAGAGATTTAGGAAGAGGAATACCTGAAATGGCAGCCATTCATTCTTCTTCTTGACATATCTTACATCCTCTTCTCCAGTGATCACGCATTGAACATGCAATCACTTCTTCGGATTCCTCAGGTTTAGACAACACTTTGCCCTCACTCTTGATCCAGCTCTCCCATGTGGCTTGTCTTCTCGACTCCCTTTCTTTTCAATCCTGAGGGTATCAATGATAACTTTTGCCTCTATGTCCTTCTCTTCTCTGCCTGTTTAAGCATCTTATGCAATTCCGTGATCGTCGTCTCTATCTGACGCTTATGATATTCAGTAATGAACAAATCAAAGCTCGGAGGAAATGATCCAAGAATCATGTCAACCGCGAATTTCCTTGGAATAGGCTAACCAAGTCTCTCTAAGTAATCAATGTGGCATCTCATCTTGAACACATGAGTATCCACAGAGGAGCCCTGAGCCATCTTGCTCTTGATTAGTAACTTGGTGACATTGTAGCGCTGAATACTAGCCTCCTTTCGGAATATTTCCTTAAGCACCCTGATCATATCATAGGCATCCCTAAAACCTATCTGCTTCCGAATCATAGGTTTCATTCCTGCTAACATCATCCAGGCTACTTCATCAGAATCATCAATACACTTCTGATAAGTTGATCGACACTAGAAGCGGTCGAAGGCGGTGGATTTGGGATGGGTGTCTCAAGGACGTACAACTTTCCTTCGCTCATGAGAACAATTCTCAGAGTCCTGAACCATTCAGAGAAGTTTGTGCCATTGAGCTTATCCTTCTCAAGGATAGATCGCAAGTCCATAAATTTCGAACTCATTCTACAAGTTTAATATGCAATGTAAAGTTTATATTTAAAATTAGAATTATTCTAATTTTAGTTCATATATTATACTCCCACTATTTTTCTTCAAATCAAATACCTTCAGTAGTATTGATTCGGAAACATTCAACTGAGTGAAGTTTCATAGTGAGTCAAGATCTGTATTTCATTGAGTACTAAGTGCGCTTTGGCGCAACCCATATTGCTCAATTATTTAGGTAGGAATATTTCCAATTGTATCATATACAACTCTTGCCTTTTATAGAATGGGCATCACATGCCCGGTGTATTATCCCATCTTGTGCCCTGAGCCCAAGTCCGACTTGCTTGCTCAATTAAGTTTAACCATGTATGAGTATCGGCGAAAAAGAATCCAGCACACTCTGCTTTGGCATGATCCATGCTGGACACCATTTCTCGCATACCCTCCTCTTAAGATTAATTTTCCACACACTCAGCTTTGGCATGACCCATGTGGAAAGTTATCATAATAACAAGGGGGTTCAGTGACATGAAGGATTTTGTTTTAGATTTATAAATATAAACATCACAGAAATAAGTCAAATATAGTATGAGCCTATTCCTCACGAGCAATCATGAGGTTCCTAGTCCTAGATCTACCTCAAGATTGTAGTTGTAATCTTCAACGAACCCTTCTTTGTGTGTGCGAAAATCCAGTGCCATCTTCTAAAGATTGCGCCAAGATCTTTGTCTCGTAGTGATATAATATCTTTCCTAACAACTATCATATTGCTAGAAAAAGTAATTTACTATTTTGGACAACTCACAGGTTGCCATAATTACAACTTTGGACAACTCACTGGTTGCGATAGATATTAATTAAAATACAAGCATTCACACACAAGATTACATCGCAGAACAATCACAGATCTAAGTCTCATACCTTATTTATATATTTAAATTCCATGTATAACAAAAATTAGGGTTTTTGCAAAAATTCAGCCTTATTCCATTGGGGACGGAACCAATCCGTTCTGAACAGAATCTGCGCTGACAAATTTCAACATTATTCTGTTCTCAACGGAACTATTCCATTTGGAACGGAATCCTGCTGGAAAATTCATTTTTCCTTTGTTTTAGTTCTGTTTCCAAAACAGATTTCGAAAAACTATTTTTCGAAACTCAAGGACCTCATAATATCCAATATTATATTCCTAGAAACTATTTCCGTGATGTTTTGAAATAATATTTTCAAAACCCTAAAATTTATTTTACTAGAATTTTATAAATCTTAATTATAATCGACGATTATTTCCTTAACGAATGCTCTGATACCACTGTTGGAAAACCCGTAAACGTATAGGTTACATGCGTAGTAGAACCTACGGGTTCAACCCTCCCTAGGATCATCATAAAGGAAATAAAAGTACGAGATTATGCTATTAAAATTTATACCTCGGATCTTCCTGATCCGGAAGAGAAAAGCGGATGTAGGTCTGAACGAACTTCCGTCTTGCTTCCTTCTCCTTCCTGGCTTCTGAAGCTCGACTCTGGAAACCTTCTTGCTCTTCCTAGGGATGAAGAACTTGATTGCTCGCTAATCTCCAAAGATGGAGATCTCTACTTGTATCCACGTCGAACTTCGAATAGTCAGAATGACCGGACTCGGCTAGACGAGTCCGAAAATACTTTCAGAAGGCTCTCACAAATTATCTCTCTTTTTCTTTGTATTACAGCAGCCTAAAGGCTCTATATTGTGTGTCTAGTATAGGGAGGCTTCCTCTCTATTTATATTAGAGAGATAGGCGAAGAATTGGTCAGTTACCATAACTAAAAACCTAATTCCTGCGTTATTCCGTTGTCGACGCAATCATTCTGTCGACAACCAAATAAGACTATATTCCATATGTGAAACCTTGACTGCGAAGAAATCATTGGCAACGGAATAAGGCTTTTTTTTGTACAATCAAACATCTAATTTTTGATTATTTCCTTCACCAATTTATACATCATATGTATAGCTGTTTTGAGAGCATTTCCTTCCCGACTAGACGTTGTTTTATGTGTGATTTTGTAGGTTCCATTTAATGCTGGCAACGATCTTTTAAAGATCGTAAGTCATGAGTAACCTCTAGACTGGTGTCATGACTATCCACGTTAAATTAAATGATCAGCGGTCATAAACCTATCTGAATAGACGTTTGTTTATTCCTTTTGTTCTACGATATATGTCTTGATCACAAGGCATGGTAATATGTCATCCTTGAGTTTGATCAAAGTCTCTTTCCTGATCGAGAATTAGACTGAGTAAATATAAAATGATATTAACAACACATGTTAATCCATTTTGAGCATGGTCATGCATTTCCTTCAGTCCTAATTCATCAGGAGACCCAGAGATATCTCCCTCTTGACGAGAGGAACAAATCCCATCTTAGTCACTCACATTACTCATCATGATTCAGTGCATACCTAATGATGACCCTAATGATCATCCCATTACGGATGACGTAGAATCATATTAAAGTATGCAGTTCCACATACAGGAATCCATGGTGACCTCAAGTCGTAGGAACAAGCATACTATTCATATGAGAATCACTAATGACATATACCATGCATATTCTCATAGCGTGGTCAGTCCAGTACTTCTCTAACACGTATCCATATTCCATACTTGACATCTATATCCATGATCAGCAGAACATAATCATCCAGTCTGCGAATATACTAGTGTGGATAGGTAGCTTCTTACCTGAAGTATGTTTATCTCTATAAACATCCTACATATCACTAGAGACAGTTGTCATTCGTTGGTTCACAGTTCTACTATCAGAATCACGTATTCTGATGACGTGAACCCGAAGTATCATTCATGGTCGATCTAATATATGTAAATATATTAGTCACTCATACACTCATTTATATATGAACTGAATAAACGTGTTTCTCATAATATAATCTCTAATCCAACACTTTGGCCTAGGGCATAATTCCTTCACTTCATGCCATGCTGTCTCGTCGCCTCGATCATGGTAAGGCAGACCCTCGATAGTGGTAGGTGCTTCCGACGTTGTGGTAAGGAAGACCGGTCCTGATGAGCCTGGTCTGAGATCCATGTTCAGGCTTCTGTAGCTCCAAAAGGATCCTTTTTTGCTCCATTTAGCTCCGAATTATGTTCGTTCTATAAATATTGACAAACATAAGTAGTAACTAAAATTCTAAAAAAAATGTCTGAAAGTAAGATACAAAGGGAGGTGGTGATAGTCCAAAATATATATATGAATTTAGCCGATCACCCGACCCAATACAGTTATTTAAAAAAAATCAAACGACCCAAACCTACCTGCCCAGACCTGAAGAAACTAAACCAAAATGATCCGACCATAAAATTGACCTTAACCTGAAAAATGATAAAATCCGAGATCCGAATGACCCGAGCCGAAAACTAACCAAATTATGTATCAATATGATACCTGAATGCAGCATGTTTATTCAATTCAATTGTACAATTCTATTATTTCGGAATAATTAGTAAAGATAATTGAAGAACCATAAAGAAAAAAATTATCAAACTTGAAATATTATGAGAATAATACGTACACTGATCCCAACTCTCAACCCGAACCCGAAATTTAACCTGAACTTGAAACAACCTGAAATCAATGGACCAGGCAACAATCATAACCCGAAAGACCCGAAAAAAAATATGACCTGAATACAAACCGACACAGCATGAGTTGACCAAAACCTAGAGATGACACGAGCTTAAAATTAACTCGAACCCGAATAACCGAACCCGATTTTGACCCACCGAACCCATTCGTTTGCCACCTTTAAGGAGTAGGCTTCAAATCCTACATCCAAGTATATTGAATAATGTTTCTATTTACAAGATGTAAATTACAAAAAAAAACTATAAGACTTTTTTCCGGAATCTATTCTCTTGTTGAATGGTGTTTGTCTTTCCTTGGATAGAGTTTGAAGAACCGTATTTATGAAAAATTTCCACCTCGTTATTTAGAGCATATTTTTTTTCCAACGTGAAATCCTTTTGAAATTTTATGTAGGATCCCTTTTACTCGAAATATGAGCAAATTTCATGCTAAGAAACTTCATTACTAAATGTAAAAAATATTAATTTCGACTTAATATTACTACGGTTTCTTTCTAATTCCGTTGAACTGAATAGAAAAATTTAATTTGATTTTTTTTTATTCGCCTCAAAATTTAGTTCTATAAATTTGGTTTAGTTCTTGTTCGAATTGGTCTTATTTGGGTCGGTTCGGTTCAGTTCGAATTGAACCAACCTAATGTACACTGCACTAAGAACATTTTTTTGCGATACATCTTTTTCATATAACGTCTTCTAATGTACACTATTAAGAATATTGATATTTCAAAGTAACACAGAGCTAATGTTTGTCGGCTTTTAGATAATGATAATGATATATCTTATATACATGATATGATATATCGCAAAGATATAGTCGAATGGGTGTTTATGATATTATGAACTTTAGTATATATTTTAATTATTTTTTTTTTTTGAAGCTTCAGGATGCGAAGTGTCTTATTGAGACTCTCTTTTAAACAAAAGTACAAAATGAAAATAATATAACAAAAGAATGACAAAAAGATTCTTAGTTAGCTTCTGCTCCAAGCCTAGAGGATAGGACTTCAATACTTTTTAATATTTGTAAGGATAAAAATTAAATTATCCTATATTTTTTTTGTTTCAAGGATTTTATTGACACCTTCACTTAATATATATGAGCATAAATGGAATTGTAGTATGTTGATTGATTAAGAATTTCAAAATCGTTTCAATGTGTGATTATCCACCAATACATGAATTAATTCATCATTGTTTTCTAATTATAAATACATGTTTTATAATAACATGTAAGAGAATCGTCACATAAAATCGAAAAGTATACAAATCATTTTTTTCTCCGGTTTGCAGATTCCCTTGGTCCGCATATGTAATTTTAAGAGATTTGAAGTTCTTACATAAGGAGAGATGACATTGTATGCTTGAATTAAAATATGTTACTTGAGAGAGGTGAAGTCTAAAGGGCCTAGAAAGTCCAAAGCCTGGAACGAACTAAAGGGGTGACACGTGTCTCGACATGGAAGGTAACTTGAATTTATAATAACATGTAAGAGAATCGCCACATAAAATCGAAAAGTATACAAACTATTTTTTCTCCGGCTCGCAGATTCCTTTGGTCCACATATGTAAATTTAAGAGATTTGAAGTTCTTGCATAAGGAGAAATGACATTATATGCTTGAATTATAATATGTTACTTGAGAGAGGTGAAGTATAAAGGGCCTAGGAAGCCCAAATCCTGGAACAAACTAAACGGGTGACACGTGCCTCGACATGGAAGGTAACTTAAATATTTTTATACTTATAGTATAATTAGGGGTGCCCCTCGCTCCACTTTGATGATTTATCATATGTCTAACACTATAAAAATAAATCTAAAGAGGAAATTAGGATATTTTGGATTTTAATTGTACACAATACTTTGATTATTTTGACTGACACGTTACATTTTCTCGAACAATATTTATCTTCTAATAGATGTATCAAATTCTATAATTTTTGTAACTATCGTATTAATATCCATGCAATATAGCAAAAAACACTCCATAAAGAAATGAAAATATTCATAATATTACTCTTCATAATTATAACATATGGCAGTATACATAAAACTCTTAATTTTACAAAAAACACACCATCTTTAAAGTTTAAACTTGTAAACTTGCACTAGATTTGTAATGTGCATTTTTATACAAATTTTTAGGATTTTTATCAAGACAAATTCAATCATAATTCACATAAATTATGTCAAAAATGCTCATAATCCATAAAACATAATTTGAAACCTCTTAATACGTTTTTGTGTAATTTTACAGGTGAAAAGGCCATAAAATGAAGAATTGGACCAAAAGGCAAATAACGGGCCAAAGATGGCCAAACTCTCCCAAAAACTCTTAAATACCCCATACGCATACTTCTCCAACCCTGAACGATGGAGAAGGTTGGTGGGAAAGAGTAAACATTGGAATGAGTAAGAAACAGTCACAAAACGTTATGAAAACGTCTACTGTCTCATGGCTTTCTTCAGCATGCATTAACCGACCATGTTCGGTCTCAAAACAGAGAAGAAATGTCCACGTTTCTTACAACGTTTCGTATCAGAATGTGACGTTCCAATCAAATGGATCCTAACCATCATTTTACTCCTCAAAATAATAGCAAAAAAAATGACGCGTCAAAATTCTGGTCAACCGTCACAGTCAAAGTCAACTCTTTCTCTCTCAAAAGCGCTGATTTTCCGAAATGCTCAGAATTGAACAAACTCACCACCATTCGACTTTTCTCGACAATACAAGAACAACCGTATCCTTCATCATCCCAGGAACCGCCGGAATTGACCGGAAAACGCGAAAAACCTCCTGTCTGCCATGAAAATAGACCGTTTTGAGCTGAGTATTTCTCGAGCTTGCCATTTCCTCCACAGACCTCTGTTTGACAAAATTTCAATTCCATTCTCTTCTCCTTATTCTCCTCTTTCCAACCATATAAAGAACTCAAACAATGATGAAGAATTGAGTGAGATAATCGAGTTTGAAATAAGTGTTCAATGAAATTGAATTTTGTTTTTGCTGAAATAACTCAATTCGAGCTGAAAATTCTCAAGTCCATAACTCACTCCACATACATCCTTTTCATTCAAAACTAATTCTATTCTCTTCTTCAATCTTTCTTCTTTCCATGGATACCAAGAACACTGAATATGATTAAGAAATGAGAGAGATATTTGAGTTCGAAGTTGTGCGAGTAACTGTTCAAGAAATTCCAGCTTTAACGGTCAAATTTTGTTCAAATCGAATTAGTTCGAATTTCTCAAATAAGATGATATTTTCTTGATTCGGAGAGTTTATATGAGGTAGTAGAAAGGTGTTTGAAGTCTCAATTTTATCGAAAAACCATTTTGGATGGGGGTTTGATTCTTGAGTTCATCGATTTTGGGTTATTTCTGGAGTTGGAAGAGCTGACTAGAAAATGGAGCTTGTGCGATGAAAATAGAGGGAATTAGCAGCTAAAACTTGCTGTGAGGATGCTTGAGAGAGTATAGAAGAGTGCCTAATTGTTCGTTTCAAGTTTAGCTGAGCGAGTCGAGATTTCAAGCTCAAAAACCGGAACATGGCTGAGCTGACAGGAAATTTGAGCTGAAGCTCTTCAAAGAGACGTAACTCGGTGAATTCTCAATGAAATTCGACCATTCAAAGCTCCACAGATTCGTGAGAGAACGAAGAAGAGATCTGGAGTGGTCATTTTTGCTTAAATGCAAAGTAGAGGAAGAAAACTACTCGAGTTTCTGACAGAACGGAAAATGATCAAAATTGAGTCGTTTGAGGGAAGACAGTACCGTGACTCACCACAAAAATTTTGGGATGCTATTTTTGAAAACTGAGAGCCAAAGATGACTCATTTCACGGAATTAATAATCCATTTCACTGCACAAGATCCTAGGGACCATAACTCTCCCACATTCAACAGAATGAAACAAACTCAATGAACCTCAGTTTCAAAACTCTATTCTTCTGCCAAAAAAAATTAAAAGAACCAATTTTCAAAATTCTCTTTCAAATCTCAACGAAATCTCACCAAATTTTCACCAGTGATCCTTCTCATCACCCTTGATCTAACTGTATAAGTGAAAATTTCCGTTTTGCCCCTGAATTTTCGAATCATGATCCAACAGAGCCTCTCACCCTCACATCCAATCTCTCTATATAAGGCACCTCAAGATCCCAAACTGAGAAATCACTCATTCCCAAACGCTCCTTAACTTATATACCACTCTCCATTCTTCTTCTTCTACCTCTAGAATCACCATTGTTGAGTTTCAAGCTTTCTTGAGCTCTAATTTTCGTTTTTGAGTGAAATCGAGGAAATTGGGGCTGATTTGGGTGAAATTCAAATCGGTCAATTCTAGCTTGAATCAAGGAGCAATTGGAGGTTCGAATCGATTCAGGGGAGCTACCGACAGGTCCTCCAACTCTCGGTTTAGTCCAATTTTTCTTTAATATATTGATTTGAATTTTAGATCGCAAGAACTCAATTTTGTAATAATCGTGATGAAATCTTGTCAAATTCTTATTTTTATGAATATCTATGAGTAGATTTAGATAGGGAGGGAAATTTATGAGTTGTATACATGAAATCTTGCTTTAATATCTTGTAATTTTGCTGAATTTTGATGAATAGTCATGAACACACATATTTTTCAATAAATTGGGAAAAATTGCTTAGCTTAGTATTTTTCATCAATTGATCTATTAAATTAAGAATTTATTGACTTGTTGATTACTTTGAAGGCTTAGCTTAGTATTTTGTGTGATTAATTTGGAGTTGTGATTGATTTAATTCAAGTTTTGTTTTGAAATGGTTGTTTTGGGATGAACTAGTTCTTGAATCAATTTCTTGAGTAAATCTTAGCTTAGATTGCTCAAATCCATCATCTAAATCTGTAGAATTATACTATCAGTGATTAATGATTGTTACATCACATAAATTTCCTATAAATCCCAATTTTTAAACCGAAAATCAAACCCTAATCCAGTTTCTGTTTTGCTGCTGTTTCTTCTCCGTTTTTTATTTTTTTAGACTAGTTTTGTGTCTAATTCAGATCTAAAAAATTAAATAAATACTTTTACAATTTAGGTCTCATTTAGTAGATAATTTTGAAACTAAATTTTGCCCAATTCTGATTTATAATTTGTGAGATATTAATTTTCTAAATTTGTAATTTTTTTTTTCTCTTTCAGACCTTTCTGTCCAAATTTACTGTTTATTTTCTTCTGAATTTTTTAAAATATAAAAACAAATAATAAAAATACAAAAATAGTTCTACTTGAATTATTTCAAAGTGTAGAATCCAAATCTGAATTTTAAAATAGTAGTTGTTAAAGCAGATCAGGAGATATTATAACTTTTGTAAGTACTGGTATGTCAGAACCAGTTTCTGAACCAGATCTGAGTTTCCATTATAAATCTCAAACTATAAAATATAATTGTACCAAATTTTAAAAGCTAATCTACAACTTGATAATTGAATTTCTGTAAAAAATTGGGATTTTTCATGTTTTGGTAATTTTTCTATAATTTTCTGAATTTGCTGCTGAACCGATTTTGAATCTGAAATAAGTTCTGGACTGAATTACAAATAACTCGAAAATCTTGAATAAAATAATAATAACAGTAAAGAACTATATCTTAGATCTCTTTTTCTAGTTTCCAACGGTATCTGGTGAGTTGGATTCGGAGTTTATTTGTTCTAGTTACGAATTAAATTACTAAAGTGTATCATGCTGAATTCTTAAGACAAAACTGGAAATTGAATTTAAACTTGGAAATTTACCTAATAAATCTTGAATTAAAAGATATTACACTAGAGATATATCATTGAGACTAGTTAATTCTTGAGGTCACACCTCCTTGTGTTCGACCCCTAAACTCATTTACCGTTCATACTCGTAAATTGATTAATAAGGAAATATAAATAGTTTTGCTAAATTGTGTGAAATTCAACGACGGTTTTACCCGAATTTATAAGATTTCACAACAATAAACTCTTCAGTCTCCACCCTCTTGATTTGAAGTTTTATGCTAAGACGATTCACTTGGATAACGGTTAGCACGAGAGACATCTGGATTATCTGCTTCTTTCTACTCAGACGATTCAGTAGGATAAATGATGCCATCAAAGACGTCCGGTTTCTCTTTTTTTTTCTTCTCCTTCGGTTGTTTCTATAGAATCAAGTATTGCTAGATGCTCACAGCAAAAAAATATTGATACACGTTGTTAAGTAAGAAATAGAAGTAATATGAAAGAATAATAAAAAAATGAGAAGCAGTTACGCGTCATTCTATAAGAAATTAAGTACTATAAAAGAATTATAAATTAAGGTTTATTATACGTTATTTGATGTTATGTCCATTATGTTTAGACATCTAGTGTTATGAAACTGTCACGTGTTACACTTGCCGCATGATGTTACATGTACACAAAAAAGTAATTATTATATCTGTTATTTTATTAAAGAAAACCATGTATTTTGATATAAAAAGAAACAAAATCGAGTTTCTTACACACTATTTGGTTTTCTACCACTACAACAAAACTTGCATGTTATCATGGTTTTTTTCCCATTTAACACCGGTTTTAACCGAGCTAAACTGCTCCTACACAATGTTACATAACCGCTGCAGGACTGCTGTGGGGTAAACGATCATAGTGGCGAGTTTAATTCTGTTGGTAACAATAAAAGCGGCTTCTCATGCACAACAGTTCAGACAGTGTTTATCAGCAATCTCATTATGCTTGAGGTGCAACAGTTTGAACCACATCTACGTTACTACGGGCAGAACTGAGAGTATATAACCGGACAAAATTAGATACATTGAAATGCACAATGGGACAGTATTTAACCATATATATAATACAAATTAATACCAAAACAAAAATATTCATAAATCACCCATTAACCAAAAATGTTCATAAACCGAAAACAATTATCCACAAATCCAACACCATTTCTTACAACCATTCCTAACAAAAAAATTCAACCATCCACACCCAATAATATCCTTCCAAACTTTCTATTAAAAAAACTCATCATACAAACTTCTACCACAAATTTACATTGGTCCATTGGGGGTTTGTTGGAGATCAAACACCATTTATATTGCACGAGCTTCCGATTTGCATGAATTGATCAATTTTTCGGCTCATGATTTTTCCACATCAACCAACTCCTTTTCATGCCTTGCTTGGTGCTCGGCAAGCTTTTCCTCAACTATGCGTATCACATCCACTTCATTTCTACTCAAATTGGGAAGTATATGAAACTGCACTTCATACGGGCCACAACCAAATCCCCTAACACGACCGCATTCAATAATAAATGTGCAAAGACCTAACTGCACTCCATATTTACGATTTTGGATTCTCTAGTCATGATTGATTCATCGATTGAAAGAGAATCGCCAGAAATCAATACTCAATGTGCAAGAACCTAAATGCAAAAAAAAAAAACATATTTAAATAAAAAAATTATAAAATTATATATCTTATTCGAGAAAATTATAAAAATATATTTTTAGATCAATAATTAAAAAATAATGAAACTTACTTGATTGCCGATTTTAATCGGAATTATTATCAAGAATAATGAAACCATATCAAGAATTTTCATAATAATTAGAATATTATATTTTGATGATACATGATGGCAATGATATAATATTCTAATTCTTGTAAAATTGATCCACAATATATTCAAAACATATACATTCCATCCGTACGGTTGAAATTTGAATTTTTGATGATACATGTAATATTCAAGACTATAAGCAAAATTGAATAGTACTTACGTATGTATTTTAGCATCACTCATATATATATATATATATATATATATATATATATATATATATATATATATATATATATATATATATATATATATATATATTATAATGGCATCTTAATTTATTTTTTATATTATAAGACATGGATTTCTTTTACATAATTATATATTTCTTTGTTTAAATAAATTTCTTTGTTTAAACAGAATTCCGTGGGGTAGGACACAGTAACACATGGTTATTTTGTAATGAAAAAGATTTGGTGTTTCCATCATATCTATCTCTCATTGCCTACCACACTATGGGAGTCCAATTTAGGGAGTACGGTTATATTTGAAATAATTTTTTAAGTACCTCATAGTTTATTTTTAAGTTCTTTTTGCTCTTTTTATAACTAAATTAAGAAAATAAATGCAATAAAGTAATCATAATGACATGTATGATTAATAATTTACCAAGTGTTTTGGTAATTTTTTTAAATACACGTATTTCTGTTATTCGGCCCCTCAAAAATTGTGTATAATGCTAATTGGTAGAAAGAAATTTTTCTGGATCCCTCGAAATTTTCAGACAAGCTCCGTCACTAAATTTACCATAATATACAAGGTATTTTGCATAATGTTTATCTGGAGTGAAGGACTTTGGCAGTCACGCTTTTCTTGAAGAAATTCACCCACAAAACCATTTCAAAACAAGACTGTAAAAAAGGACAAAGGAGAATTCTATAAAAAAATTCCAGAAAATTTTCATTTCAAATGGAGCAAGATTGCAGTCAATAACTAAATTGATATAAGAGAAAGTATATACTTACTGTATGAATGTCTCTTTTATTTTGGGGCCTAACAGCATTTATAATACATATCTGAAATTCTAAGAATGCAATATAAAGAAAATATAATATAGTGGACGATAGCTTCACAAAAGATGATATGAGGATGTGTACTACTTTCTCTATCATTTATACAAGGAGGCAGTCTCGCCATATGCTACAAGTTTTGAAATTGGAAGATAATTACAAAATCTTTCATTGTAGTTAATGATCTATAACCAATTTAGGGTTAATTGAGTGTATAACATAATAATAAATAAAAAATGTGTTAATTTAATTTCTGTTGGCACTATTATGGAAGTGAAAAATTGTCTCGCCATTTTTTTATTTTCTTTGATAAAAAATATTCACTATAATATATTGTTTTGGTAATTGTAAGTTTTTTATTTATGTTGAAAATTTCTTATTAAGAATGCTATAAGTTGTATGTAAAGTAATGAAATGTACCCGACTACAAAGCTCTATACTACCTGAGCATCACCAACAAGATAACAATTAAAGCAATCCAATTAAATAAGCCGGTACACTCAAAGAGCGCCGACCTAAGTTAAGCCTTCTAAACACGCGGGTTCAATTTAACTACGCGATCCGTCAAACACACGATCCAAATTATTATGGTCTCCTCTAAATTTAAGAATTATTTTTTCCCAAACTTCATCTTTCTCTATAAATCTTTTGGTGTTGCTGATATGTCTTTTGTACTTTATCAAATTGTTGTTTGTCTTTTTGTATTTTGCTGATATGCCTTTCATATTGTCGATATATCTTTTGTATTGTTGATATGTTTTATATTCTGTATTAATGATATACATTTTTTTATTGCTGATATGTCTTTTTCTTATTTATTAATGATATGCCTTTTAGTATTTCTCACATACATTTTTGTATTTTATTTTTTCTCTGTCTTTCTATATAGCTGATATGTTTTTTTATAGATGAAATGTTTTTTTTGTATTGCTATATGCCTTTACGTATTGCTGATATTCCTTTAATATTGCTGATATGCCTTTTATATTCCTCACATACCATTTGTATTGCTCGCGCACAGAGGTGGCAAATGGGTGGGTCGGGTCGGGTTCTGGTCGGGTCACTTCGGGTTCAGGTCATTCGGGTCTCGGATAGTTCGGGTCTCGGATCGTTCGGGTTTCGGGTCCTTCAGGTCTCGGGTCGTTCGTGTCTTGGGTATTTTGGGTTTCAGGTCGTTCGGGTTTCGAGTATTTCGGGTCTCGGGTCATTCGGGGTTCGGGTCGTTGACTTGTCAATATTTTCGGAGACTAGAAATATAATTATATACCATGAATTATTGGATAAATGATATTATTATAATTCTTATGCATGCATCACATAATTTGAAAGATACATGCACTGGAACCACGTTGCATTGTAAATCAACAACAATCAAACAGAAATCATAAAAAACAATGATAAGAACATATATATATAAAGGACAAAAAATGTAAATAATTTCTTTGACTTCCTATCCTTGGCTGTGTGAAGCAAATACGGCAGGACTAATTAGCTGCGCATTGAGATAAAACAAAAACAGGAAAGTGGAAACATGTATTTATAGTTGTAAGAAACTATTTTTTTTTTTTTTTTTTGGTGATTGGGTGAAAAAAAATGGAAACAAGCATATTTAGCTACAGACGTTTTGATTATTTTTGGGCTAAAAAATAAATAATAGGAAACAAAATCGATACCAAACGAGGCTTACAATATTAAATTTTATGATCAATATTTCTTTTTTAGGCCTAGAATATAAAATTTCAGGATCAATATTTATTTTTTAGTGTCAACCTATATTTTTTAGGAAAAATATATTCATATACTTTTGGCGCGAAAATTAATTAAATCTTATTATGTAAAGACATATTTTCTTACATGAGGATGTCATTTTTCATATAGTCTATTGAGCTAACAAGCTTAGGTGAATTGTTGATATAATTTGGCGTTACTTGATTGGTATGTTCATTTGACTTTGCAGTTTGAACTAGGGCTATCAACGAGCCGAGCCGAGCCAGACCCGGCTCCAGCTCGGCTCGGCTCGATTACAATGTATGTTTCGAGTTGAATTCTTTAGCTCGAGCTCGGCTCGTTCCAACGTGAGCCAGCTCGGCTTGATCGACTAGCTCGATTAAGACCAATTTTTTTTGTTAATCTATAATTTTGTTTAATTAAAAATTAAAAAATATCAAATTGAATCATATTATAAAAATTAAGCAATACACAAAAATATATCCTAAGATAAACATGAAAACAAAAAAAATATATCCTAAGAAAACATAAAAACAACAAATTAATTGAGCCACAAGCCGATCCAAGCCGAGCCGAGCCGAGAGGGACCTAGCTCGAGCTAGGCTCGATTCAGTTTCGAGTTGTTTCGAACGAGTTTTTATTGAGTCGAGTTCGAGCGAGCTACTATGAGTTTTTTTGCCAGCCCTAGTTTGAACGCTACCTTTCACTGTATTTAGTGCAACGAGTCAATGAATAATAAATCCTACATAATGTTCCATTTCTCGATTTGTACCCGTGTTATTCTTTCATATGCCATGCTCATATTTTTTGTATCATTCCAATTTTAACGAATGTCTCCGAAGAGCACAAGTTACATAATAATGTTCATATGAGAATGAATAACTTTTACTCTAATGTTCATATGACAAACATAATGTTCATATGAGAATTGACTCGTTGCACATATCATATATCATTATTGGTGACAAAAAATTGAGAACTCATTTCTAACTATCTTCTCATCCCAATCATTTGGTGGATATCACAGTGGAAACTGGAAGCAACTCTAGAGGTGTTAGTGTTACCATCATTTATTAAAGGAGCCATTCTTCCATCTCTCTCTTTTCTCATCCTAGAAGTCAGGAAATCCTTAAGAAGGTTAAAGGTCTATAACAATGGCAGGAGAGGTAATTCTGAGCAATGTTGAGAATAAAGAGTACACAGGCAAGCTCACACCCTTTGTTGTGCTAATCTGTCTTGTTGCCGCCACCGGCGGTCTAATAATTGGTTATGATATTGGCATCTCAGGTTATTATTTGATTTTCATAAGTTTCTTTTTACCTTAATATATTCTTAAAGTATAGAAAATGTATGTATATGTACTAACACATATATAGATCTATAGACATTTTCATAAGGCTCCTTATTTTGATCTTCTCTTTGATTACTATAGGTGGAGTGACTTCTATGGATCCATTTCTAAAGAAGTTCTTCCCATCAGTGTATAGAAAAGAGCACGAGGATCAGAGCACGAACCAGTACTGCAAATTTGACAGCCAGATTCTAACCACATTCACTTCATCGCTCTATCTTGCAGCTCTGATCGCCTCTTTCTTCGCATCTTCAGTGACCAGATTATTTGGGAGGAGATGGTCTATGTTTATCGGAGGTATCTCCTTTCTAGTAGGTGCTGCCCTGAACGGGGCGGCTCAAGATATATTCATGCTTATTTTCGGTCGCATTTTGCTTGGCATCGGAGTTGGTTTTGCTGGTCAGGTAATAAATGTGATTTATTTAAAAAGCTCTGTAGTTGAGGAGAAAAAAAACACAAATAATCGCATAATATACATACATAATATGTCAATTTTATGCATATGATGTCATATTCGATTATAATTCAGCCATATATTAATATAGCTTATGTGCCAGTATGCACTTTTGTACTATATGAATAAAAGGTATGATTGGCAGAATATATATTTTATGAAACAACACTTTTGTATTATATAAATAAAAGTTACAACAGGAAGAATATTTATTTTATAGAAAATAATTTATACAGTATTTAAACGTTTTGGGCTATAGTATACTTATATGGAACAAAATCATTTTCCTCATCAATAAACAAGTTCATACATGTTTAATTAGATTTTTTCTTGTTCTTTACTTTTTCTTATTATTTGCTGTGAAATTTCCATTTTAAAGGGAGGGGACAATATATTATTTTTCTTTTCCATTTTAAAGGGAGGGGACAATATATTATTTTTCTTCCCGAACAAAAGTATCTCAAAATTAGATAAGATAAGCAATACTTTCTTAATTTTTTATTTTTGACAATAAACCGTAGGCATAATACTTTCTAATTACTGGAACAGATAAACATAAGATGCGGCTAGTCATTTTAACCCCATGTTTTAAGTCTATCTAAAGAGGCACAACAAAACAAAAGATAGGCAGGCAAGGTCTAACATGATGTGCTCTTTTTTCTTCACATTGAAAATGAAATGCATGGGACCATCAATCCCCATTATGAGAACTTATTTTTGTTTTATTATCAAATATCAAATTACTAATATGAATTAATTATCACATGCTTTTGTAGTCAGTCCCACTGTATCTATCAGAGATGGCACCAGCAAAACTCCGCGGAACACTCAACATTACTTGCCAATTAATGATCACTATTGGAATTTTCTCTGCAAATCTCATAAACTATGGTACATCAAAAATTCAAAAAGGCTGGGGATGGCGGCTCAGCCTGGCTCTTGCTGCTGTTCCAGCGTCCATCATCACAGTCGGTTCCTTTTTCCTCCCTGACACCCCAAATTCCCTAATTGAGCGTGGTCACGATCAAAAGGCAAAAATAATTCTTCAAAAAATCCGAGATTGCCGCAGTGACATTTCTAAAGAGTATGCCGACATGGTTGCCGCAGGCGAAGAGTCAAAACAAGTCAACCATCCATGGACTACTATTCTCAAACAGAAGTATAGACCACATCTGACTATGGCCATACTGATCCCGTTCTTTCAACAACTCACCGGCATTAATGTCATCATGTTTTATGCACCTGTACTTTTTGAAACCCTAGGTTTCAGGCACAACACTTCACTTATGTCGACAGTAATCATTGGCCTAGTGAATGTTTTTGCCACTTTTGTCTCCATTGGGACCGTAGATAAGTTTGGCAGAAGGTTGCTTTTCTTGCAAGGCGGAGTGCAAATGCTCATTTGTCAGGTAAACTTCTCCCAACAAACCCCTCAAAAGTCCAACAATTTATATATACACCCAAACTCCTTAACGATCAACTCTATTGTAGATCACACTGGGAACTCTAGTCGCAATAAAATACGGCACTACAGGCGAGGGAACAATCCCAAAAACATACGCATTAGTCATGGTGTTTTTCATTTGCATTTACGTAGCTGGTTTTGCCTGGTCATGGGGCCCACTTGGCGGTACATTGGTTCCAAGTGAAATATTTCCTCTGGAAATTCGATCAGCTGGCCAGAGCATAAATGTATCGGTCAACATGCTCTTTACATTCATTGTCGCGCAAACATTTCTTCCAATGCTTTGCGACTTCAAGTTTGGCCTCTTTTACTTTTTCGCAGGCTGGGTTTTTGTTATGACAATTTTCATCGCGTTTTTCTTGCCGGAAACTAAGAATGTGCCGATTGAAAAGATGATTGTTGTTTGGAAGTCACATTGGTTTTGGGGCAGGTTTGTCAGGGATGAAGGTGATACTATTTGTTAGGAAAAGGAAATAATTATGAACTTTATAGAAAGTTTGTTTATTTGAAGCTGGAAAATAGAAAAATACATTTAAGCTTTGAATTGAATCTCGGTGAGAAAATTTATGTTTGCCTGGCTAGACAAACTCAAAGAGTTTAAATAAAGCAAAGATAAAACAACTGTACAAGAATTAAAATAAGTAACAAAGCAATCAAATTAATGTTTTGGTACTGCAGCAGAAGGACATCTTCCTAATGTATTCCACAAAATATAATCTCCAGCAGTAACCTGTTAATGAGGGTAAAGTTTTGTATAACAAAAGAAAGTTTCAGTTTCCTAAGTTCTCAAAATCACAGTAAAGGTATATATAAACAAGATGAACTATAAGATTGAGACAAATTTGGGATAAAAAGAAAGTTTCAGATTTCTTTTCTTTTTTGGCAATACCACAGAAGAGGTATGAAAGTTACCTGCATTGAATATTCCACTGGTGCTTTCACAGCTGGATAAATGCTAACCTGGAATTATATTTATTATTTAATATGTTAGTTTTAAAAGAAAATATAAATCTTGAGAAAGCGACTGATAGAAGAAAAGCTGACCGATTTCGGATCAATTGTCATTCCTGAAATTGTTCCACCAGTAATCTTGAATGACACCTACAAAATAAAATATGATTCATTTTATTTGTGAATTTATAAATACACAAACATAATATTCCGTACATAAATTAAATGATATAAGGATATTTACCTTCGCATAATTATAAGCTTGCCAACATAACGGCTCACCCAAATCAATCGGCTCCAAGCCTTTATTAATTTTCTGCATTAAAGCATCCTCTAAATTAACACTACCATTATTCCCAAATTCTCTCTCCTCATCACTATCCTCTTCATCCCTTCCAATTCTAGAGAGAGAAACCGGCCCAACTCTCTGCCCTAAATTAATCGGGTGAAACCTAACCGTACCAGAAAAAGTTGCATCAATTATTTTCCCACAAATACCCCTCCCACTCGCTACAATTTTCCACTCGATCGATTTCTCACTCATAACAACCGTACCGACAGATGGCGTACCATCATAAGAAACAACTCTCCTGGTACCAAACGGCATCAAAACGGTACAGAAATCCATGAAATACGGCCCTTTATTATACCCTTCCATTATTTTCAACCTAAACAAAAACGCGCCTTCATTTTCCGACACCATAGACAGCTGATAGAACCCCTTAACGGGTACCAGGCTGCTAAATTCCTCAACCCGGTAACGGACCAACAGGAAGCTGCCAAGTGGCGGTTGGAAAACCAACACTTGATCCAAATACTGAGCGCAGTGGTGGTAAGATACAATTTCAGCCTTAGCGGGTTTGAACCCGGTAAGGGGGAGTTGGATATCCGGTAAGCCTTCTAATTCGGCCCTGCAATTTACCTGGCCTGAAATGGAGAAGTAATCGGGGATTTCTTCACGGTCGTAGAGTGAGGCATTTAGGGTTTCGTGTGTTAGAAAAAGGATTCTTTGTTTGCCTTTGTATAGAAAGGGTTTCCAAGCGGGTTGGCGAATGGCGGGCGGTGGAGACTCGGTGGATCCGAACCCAGTATTGCGGATTAGTGATATGTTTGATTGGTTTAGATCAAGTGGGGTACCTGCATAGAGAGAAAAAATAATAATTAATAAGGAAAACAAGGGAGAAATGCTCCTTTCTTTTTTTTATAAGGTTATACACTTTTTTGTGCTTATTAGTACATCCCACTATTTTATAAAAGAGAATAATATATATTAAATTTAACATTTTATTGTTTTGTAGATCAAATTATTTCTCCTCTTATAAGGGCTTACACGATATTTTGACAGTTTTCACATGGTAAAAAGTAAAAACTACAAAAAACTAAATAAAAAACTTCTTTTTAAGGGGCACATATGAAATTGGAGATATTGCAAGTGTATTAATGGTACATACTATCTATCCATCAACATTCAAAAATATCCCTAAAACAATTCAAAAAAGAAAAACAAACACTAACCATAAGGCATGGAGCTATTAATGAACGCCCTCAGCAGATCCTTATCCACAGCCAAACCGCCTGCTGACGTGGCAGCTGACGTCACTTCCGAAACGGGTTTGGGCCGGGGCGCAACAGCCATGCCGATGCTACCCGTTAAGGTGTCCAGTAACCCGCTGACAGCAGAAGAGGCAGAGGCTGCTGCTGACGTCACTTCCGGCTCCTGAGTTTCGCCTGTTAGTATGTCGCCTATTGTGTGCGCTACCATAAATGCCCTAAGAATGGAAGTAAAAATTAAAATGAAATATAAGAGGTGTCATGGTTTGAATTTGATCCACTGATATTAAGATATATTTTTACTTGGAATTGGTTTACATTAGATGTACATATGTAAAGAAGAAAAGTTTGCATTTTAGTAATTAACTATTTTTAATAAAACTTGCATTTCACTAATTATAAATAAATAAAATAAAAGAGATCTTAATGTTTAAAATTGAACTGCTGAATCAAGATTGACACATAGATGTTCACTTGAAATTGCTTTAAAAAACCAAATGCAATGAAGAACAGTTTGCACTTTACTAACATACGCAAAACATTAGCTATTTTAATCTTAATTCAGAAAAAATAATAATAATAATAAAACTTACATTACCCTGTAATGCAAGGAAGCTCAAGAAGTAAAGAAGAGAGGTCCTCATTTTCTCCTCCGCAATTATTCCTTCGGTACAATTTCTCAAATGCCCTAATATGCTTCGGCTCGACAAGAGGCAGAATTAAAATGTGAAAGTTTCCTCTTGTGTGTAAAATCATTGGCCAAATAATAAATTCCTTTGATTCTTCTTCTCTTGTTATGTGAAGGGTTATTATGTAACGGGTTATCGGGTCGTCAAGCCAAGAATCCGAACCCGGTATTGAGGAGGCTGTGCGGATTCCATACCCATTTGCTGAACCTTCCCTAAATAAAATTATTATCATTAATTTAGGTTGGCTACGAAGTAAATAGGTTCTATTATTAACAATTGAAAATAAATATAAGATGAAGAAAAAAGTTTGGAGACAACTGACAATAGCTCTTGGTTTTAGTTTTATTCTGTGAAAAGAAAGCAAGTTTCCCGCATATAAGTGGAAAGACAGGGACTTTCTTGCAAATTTCTCACTAGGAAAATGATCAACCCATTTTCATTAATCAAGCACATTTGCATTATTTCAGTATACAAGATTCCTTTAACAATTACCAATGTTAAAAATTAGAAGTGTCATAAATCAAGTAGTGACAGGGACTAAATTCCAAAAATCAGTGAGAAGACTGGGGCTTTTCTACAAATAAGTAGAAATCAAGGGTTTTTTTGCAAACATCCCACAGAAAAGAACGAAATTATGAATCTGACCTTCTCTTGCGATCAGAAAAGGCCGCGGCCAGCTCGAAGTCCGTCGGCAGGGTCGGAGGCGACGCCGCAAATTCAGCATCTCTCTCACAAGCGACCCGCCATTTCTTCTCAACCACTGGAAATCTCCTGTGATTGAACACGAACTTGAATCTCATTGTTCAGAAAGGAAAGCGAAAAGGAAAACAAAATTAGGCGAGAGGGATTGGAGACCTTGAGAAGGCGACCGAGTCTTGCAGGGTTAGAATCCATATAGCTCTGATGCTACAGCCTGACATAGCGTCAAGGAGCAGGCAAAGAAGCACAACGAAAGAACCCGAGAAAAAGAGAGAGAACAGAGAAGAAAGAGGTCTAGGATGCTATGTTAACGGATACGAGCGGATACCCGTATCCGATGATGACGCTGATAGGTCGGTTGCCAACGGACTATACAACCAAAATTGGTCAGCCATGTGTTAGAGAAAAAATCCTCAACGAAGGATTCCGTTGTCAACAGAGTAGTCCGTTGTCAACGGACTACTTTCGTTGCCAACGGAACAAGTCAAGATTCAATAGTTTGCAGAATTATACTCTCTTTTTAATAAAAATTTAAACTATCTCAACAAACTACACACTAGAAGAACTAAGAAACTTGCTCCTATACCTTGAAATCATTTGCACGCGTGAGGACTTCTTGTTCTTCTGAGATTAGCAAGATACATCCAATTCGATTTATTCTTTATTTCCAAGAACTTAATCGTGCGACTATCTAGTTTAAGACAGTCTCAAACAAATGTATTAATAACTCGAAATAGTTTTCAATATCATCAAACTGAGTATAACAAAAATCATCTATAATTAAATCATATATAATTATCTAACTTATTTAGTGGGTTAATATTTTTATTTTTTATGAATTTATTATTAATATTATTTTATTTCTCATATGTAAATTTATTTATATAGAGTTATCTGCCCTTGCAAATTAAATGTGATATAGAAATATTTATGAATAAAGAATAAATGGATAAAATATCTTATGATGTAATTCAAAATAATTTTAAACAGAACAAACTTACTTAATATAATTATTATATATTATTTATGTATTATGAATTCATTTAAAATTTTTATTTTGAATTTTTCATAATTGTAATTTATACACTATGGATTGAAATAAATAATAAAATTGAAATATTCGCCGCGAAGCACGAGTATTATCCTAGTTTGTTATTATATTAGAATAAAATATTAGAATAAGCGTTACGCGGCATATTTGATACGGTATGTGATTCTCTGATACGAATGTCAGTACCGATATGATATATGATACGAGATTTTTGAAGTATCCGCGTAAGATGTGAGTAACATAAGAGAAGGGTGCTAAAACTTTTCTAATAGAAGTGGTTAGATACTAACCCAGTTGTGAGTTCAAATTTTGGCAAAATCAAACTTCTGTAAAAATAGATAAGAAATTTATGACTTGTCAACCCTCCTTGTAAAATAAAATAAAAACATAGGAGGAGGGTGTAAAGGGCGGATCCGGTTCGGACAGTAAATTTTATCCGTTAATATTTTTTTGGCTACGAATCCGGATCCGACACGTTTTTATATGGATTATTTGAGAGGAAAAATAATTTATCACGTGACAATTCCATGCTTTTGCAATCCAGTGAATAACAGTGATAGGTTCTTCTCACCATTGGAGCTTCCTTCCTTCCTAAAGTTCATCACGATACCTTTCCCTTCCTTACTCTTCTCTTCATCCCCTCCCTTATAACAAACATTTCCTTCCTACTTCCAACCTAGAATCTAGCCGACAACCTCTATTTCTCTCTATTTGTCTACCAATGAAAGGAGCCGATCTGATCAACAGTGTGCTCCCCGACGAGTTACTGGAGGCAATTCTGCGCCGGGTCGAATCCAAATCCGATCTGGACGCGTGCGCGCTGGTGTGCCGCAAATGGAACCGGATCGACCGATCTACTAGAAGCACGATCAAAATCAACGCGTCCGGCGCGGTGGATCAGTTACTAGCTCTCGTGGTTGGGAAATTCACTGCACTGACCAGTGTGTATATTGACGAGAGGCTGCCTTGCTCGTCGTACTCGTCTCTCGGCACTCCGTCTCGGCCAAGGGTGAGGTTTTGGTTTGTTTGTTAATTCATTTATTTCTTTGAATTACTCCCCCGATTATACTCAATTAAGCCTTTGTATGCTGCAATTAAGCTTGATAATTGCAACTGGGCCTCAAACTGTGCCAGAATAGTAAGGTTTCGATCAGGGGTGATGTTGTACTGAGGTGCTCTTTTTCTGAACTTGATTTTGATACAGAGGAACAGCTTGGATAGGCAAAGTCGTAATTTGGCCAGAGGCAGTTCGTCGGGAGAAAACGAGAGTGATGGGCTTTGTTTGTCGGATATGGGTTTGAAGTCTCTTGCGGTTGGATGTGAAGGGCTGGAGAAGTTAAGCTTGTGTTGGTGCTCTTCTATTACATCTCTAGGGTTAGTGAGCATCGCAGAGAATTGCAAGGCTTTGAAATCCTTGGATATTCAGGTATTTTTCATTCTTGAATTTCAAAATCTTAGAAGCTGCATTGTACTAATACTTTGAGTATTCAAGATATAAACGCTGCCCAGAACTTAGATTGTATTAGACCGAATTTAGCCTAAATTGTGCAATTAGGTACCTTACAAGTCAAGTATGAAATGAGTAAATGAAATTAAGTTGAAAATATTTAGCTTTTTGCTTATTTTAGGGCTCTTATTACTGAATTAGATCTTCAAATAAGGAGGTTACCATTTTGGCTACCTAAGTGTTCTTTTACCAATTGTTTCTCCAAAACATTTAATACTAAAAAACACATGCATTTATTTAAAAATATTAGTTTCCTTAACTATTATAATTTCTAAAATTATCTTAGGGATGCTACATTGGAGACGAAGCTCTTACATCAATCGGCCAAAACTGCAAAAACCTTTGCGAACTAAACCTCCGTTTCTGCGAAGCAATTTCCGACGAAGGTCTAACCTCCCTCTTTAAAAACATCTCCACATCCTTATCCCTCTTCTCATTCACGGCCTGTCCCAAAATTACCGATTCGTCCCTCAAAGCCCTCGCGTCCCACTGCAAGAACCTCGAGACCCTCTCGTTGGATTCGGAGAGTTTGAAGGACGAAAGCGTAATTTCGGTGGTGAAGGAGTGTAAGGGTTTGAGGAGTTTGAAGCTGAGGTGTTCGGGGGTTGGGGATGCTGGTTTGCAAGCGGTTGGGTCGTTTTGTGCTAATTTGGAAGTTTTGGGTCTTTATAGCTTTCATGGATTTACTGACAGGTTAAATTTCCTTTTTTTTAGGTTAGTTGGTAGGATGTATTGTAATTTAACTTGTTTAATTATTTTTTGTATCAAGTTGGGTCCGGATATGGTCTGGTAGAAGCATATATTTGGTGCTTAAAATTGTACTTCTTTGTTCTGTATAATTTTCTAGGATTTAGTGACAAGTTAATATGATTTAAAGAAAATAATATGTAGCTTTATCCGAGTTTTGGTTTTCGATTTGTACCAGTAAGGTATTGTACCAACATATGTTTAGTATACTCTTAAATTTTGTACTATTGCAAAGTACATCTATATTGAAAGTTATTTTTGATGGTTTTTCTACACATTGATAGTTTTCTTTATATCATAAATTATTATTTATTTATTTGTTTATTTATTTTTGGCAGGAGTCTTTCTGGAATAGCGAGAGGATGCAAGAATCTAAGAGAGCTAATTTTAGTTGATTGTAATTTATTAACTGATAGGAGCCTTGAATTAATCGCTCGTGGTTGTACTAAGTTGGAGAGAGTGGAAATAAGCGGCTGTCACAACATTGAATATGGTGGATTAGAATACATTGGCCGATTTTGCTCGTAAGTTGATTAAATATATTCCTGTTGTATTAATTATAAGTAGAGTAAAATCGCATTTGTGTTGTATTAATAAATCAGGAGGCTTTTGGAGCTGTCACTTGTGTACTGCTCAAGGATTCGTAAAAATGCGTTTGTGGAGCTTGGAAATGGTTGCTCTCTGTTGGAATCCCTTCATTTGGTCGACTGTTCAAGCTTGGATGATGATGCCATGTGTCACATCGCCATTGGTTGTAAGAACCTAAGACAACTTCATATTAGGCGTTGCTATGAGGTTGATATTATTAATTTTTCCTTTCTTTTTATTAGTTTGATTTAGATTATTTTAAAACTTTCTGAATTTGTTGGCAGATTGGAGATAAAGGGATGATCTGTGTGGGGCAGAATTGTAAGCATTTGACTGACCTGGCCGTTCAGTTTTGCGAAAGGTGCAATTCTTATTACTTACTCTCATTTTTATTGCTTTATCTATTTTCAATTAACATGATGATAGTAGATTTTGGTAGTTAACATTAGTGGAAATGTGAATGTTCAGAGTGAGTGATGAGTCGCTGATTGCAATAGCTAAAGGATGCTCTCTTCAAAAATTAAATGTTAGCGGTTGCTTTGAAATTACCAACAATGGAATCTCAGCTATTTCTAGGAACTGCCCTGATCTTCTCTCCTTAGACATCAGCGTTCTTGAGGTCTCTCTATCTCTCTCTCTCTCTCTCATCCTAAAATTAACCAACATAACATAATCTAATATGACAAAAACACCCTTGATTTGGACAGCACATAAGTGACATGGCAATGGCCGAGCTGGCGAAAGGATGCCCTAAACTAAAGCAAATAGCACTATCACACTGCAAGAAGATAACAGACGTCGGCCTGACACATCTCGTAAAAGGCTGCACGGATCTCGAGGCGTGTCAGATGGTCTACTGCCCCAAAATAACTTCATCTGGCGTTGCTACTGTAGTTTCCAGTTGTGGGAAAATTAAGAAGGTTCTGATTGAGGAGTGTAAGGTTAGTGAGAGGACGCGCAGAAGGGCTAAAGCAGTTTTGTCTTTTCTATGTGTTGACCTTTGAGTGAAATTTAGTTTTTTTAGTTTGGCGGGTAATAAAGCTTTGAAGTTTGAAGGGTCTATGTAATGGATGTATTGTAGGATGAAATGATGGTTCGGTTGATGTTTCTGTTGTTTTTTTAGTTTTTATTTGTAGGGAGATATTTATGCGAATGTGCGACTATTTTGTTATGTTATTTGGGTATTATGTTGTTGTAGAAGTTATGTTTATGGCCTATATATGTTGCAGCTTGCTTGCATGAGCAAATAAGCCAAGGGAGAAGAAATGGTTCGTTTGGTGGATTGGAAGTTGAAGACAAGCCAAAAGTGCAAGGTAAGGTGTTTAAAAATAAATAAATAATTTATAGTGCACATTTTTGCGTGATAAGCAGAACATCTTTACGTAACAATCAAACATGATTTATTGTTAAGCTAAGCTAATGAAAAAGAAATTTTGGTGTATCAATGCAATATAGGAAGTAAGTTTGTTATCTTTGCAACAGTAAGTGGGGATGTTTAGACATTTTAGGTTATGCATGGTATTATTTCTCATTTTGAGCAATTTTTATGATTTTGGAGGTGTAAAAAATTCCAATGTAATGAGGTTTTGTAGGGGTATATGTGAAATTTGGCCTTTTGTTTAAATGCCATAATGAGCTCATTTTAGTTCCATTGCATATATTTTTGTTATTTTTATCAGGTAATACCGAAGAGAAAGAGAAGCTAATAAATCCTATCGCCTTAAAGTACGAAGAAGAAGAAAAAGGAACTATGAAATTATCGCCGTTTTTCGATGAAGAAATGAATAACACGGGCAATTCAAAGATTTTGAGACCCATTAAACCGATTATCTGGGCGGCATCAAATATAAATGAGAAATCACATGCATACATTGAAGACAAGAAGAGAGCTTTTGCGTCTCAATAGAGAATAACGCCTTCATTTCTTAAATTTTTGTTTAGATGTGATGTAAATTGTACCCAATGGAACTCGAACAACTGTTTCTTGCATTAAACTGAGGTAGAAATTATTTTTTGCTTCTAGAGCTCCAACCAATAAAATAAGTTTGGTTCCGCCCATGAAATTAACCACAACCTCTTATTTTTCATCTATTTTTGAGCTTCTCAAAAGGCTACATTATCATTTTATTTCGATCATTCAATCAAATTTTTTATCAAATCTTAATCATTCATTTTCTCAAATTTATTAATATTTTATGGCAACATCTATGTGGTTATTAAAACATAATCATATAATTGGTTGAATTGGTATTTTATGTTTCATCCCCGATTTAGTCAGAACCGTTGAATTTGTTTCTGGCTATCAAATCTTAATAGATGGTTTCAATGAATCATAATTCAAAGTTATATTCAATTATTAGTACCAAAAGTTAATGAATAGTTCACTCATTAAAATATAAATATTTTTTCTTTTCTTCTTTAAGAAATTAGAATTCTTAATGAATATTTTATTTCTCATGTTAAAATCATCAAATATAAATTCGTTGAAATTTTCTCTTTATTTTGAGTTTCACATTGTTATGGTTCCAATTTTATTTTTTTTATTGCTAAAATATGTGAATATAAATTATATAAGATAACATGTACATAAATGATACGCTCATATCTTATTTTTTTTTATCTCTCTTTGAGCATTCTCAAGAGTCTTATTCTCAATTTTATCTCGGCCGTTAATTCAAATTTTTTTCAAATCTTAGCTTTTCATTTAAATTATTACCACAATATCAGATGATCAGTTAGATTAATGTTTCATGTTATATCTCCAATTACTTGAGAACTATCATATCAAATAAATTTCAGTATGTTAAGAACTATATTGTATACTTAATGTACATATTTAAAAAAATAAGTTTGTGATCAATTTATACATAACTCGTATCATTTTAACAACTAAAAAAATAAAAAATAAATAAGAAAAATAGTGGTGATAATTTTTAAAAAAAAAAATGAGTCATGTTAGATTTTCATATGTATAGTATACATACTTTTTCACATATATAATATCATATTTCTTTTTTACAAATCATGTTAAATATAATTATTATTTTTATCATTTTAAAGGTAATCATCTATAATTAAATCTTATGTGATTTTTGTAGGATTAGTGCCCTAGGCCAAATGTATTTGTGCTAGGAAATGGATTATGTATTAAGACATTATTATTTATTCAATAAAGGTTGTTTCTTATATATCTGGGTGTATGAGTTGTGAATTTAAATCTTATATCAACCAAGAATGACACTTCAGGTTCACGTCATCAGAATACGTGATTCTGATAGTAGAACTGTGAACCAACGAATGACATTCTAAATTGTTCCTAGTGATATGTAGAATGTTTATAGAGATAGACATACTTCAGGTAAGAAGCTACATATCCACACTAGTATATTCGCAGGCTGGATGATCATGTTCTGCTGATCATGGACATAGGGATGTCAAGTCTGGAATATAGGCACGTGTTAGAGAACACGTACTGGACTGACCACACTATGAGAATATGCATGGTTGAAGGTTCATCTGTGAGTGCTCATGTACTCAAGATGAAAAGCTATCTTGATCAATTGGAGAGGCTTGGTTCAGCTATGCCCAGAGAATTGGTTGTTGACATAATTTTCGGGTCGTTGCCTCCTAGTTTTAAGCAATTCATCATGAACTATAATATGCATCAGATGGAGAAATCTATCACCGAGTTGCATGGGATGCTTAAGAACGCACAGGAGGACATGAAGATAAATGTTGTCAAAGATGTCCTAATGGTTCACAAAAAGAAGGGTAAGAAGACCGGGAACAAGAGCAAGGGTAAAGGCAAGGTGTTGCCCAAACCTAAGATCAAGAAAGACAAAGAGGGAGTTTGCTTCCATTACAACAAGGTTGGCCATTGGAAGAGAAACTGCAAACTCTATCAGGACGAAATCAAGAAGGGTAGTGTGACTACTGCTTCAGGTATTTTTGTTATTGAAACTAATTCACTTACTCCTAAATCTTGGGTATTGGATATCGGATGTGGTACTCACATTTGTAATGATGTGCAGGACTACAAAGGAGTAGAAGATTAGCTAAGGGCGAAGTCGACCTGCGTGTGATAAATGGAGCAAGAGTTGCTGCATTAGCCGTAGGAACTTATTTATTGACTTTACCTAGTGGACTTGTATTAGTACTTAATAATTGTTATTTTGTACCTGCTATGAGCAGAAATATTATTTCTATTTCTAGTCTAGCTTTGGGTGGTTATAAATTTATTATTGAGAATAATAATTGTTCTATCTTTTCTATGGAAATGTTCTATTAGAAAGAGGTCTTTACGTGCTAGATCTTAAGAAAGAGAGTTATAAGTCCATATATAACATTAACACTAAACGATTTAAACCGAATGACTCAAATACAACATACCTCTGGCACTGTCTCTTAGGCCATATAAATGAGAAACGCATTTCTAAACTCCACTCTCATGGACTTTTAGACTCATTTGATTTGGAATCATTTGAGAGGTGCGAGTCTTTGGCAAGATGACTAAGAAACCCTTCACAAAAGTTGGTGAAAGGGTCAATGACTTATTAGAACTCATACATACTGATGTATGTGGACCAATGAGTACGCCAGATAGAGGTGGGTATCGGTACTTCATAACTTTCACGGACGACTTCAGTAGATATGGTTATGTCTACCTGATGAAGCAAAAGTCTGAATCCTTTGAAGTGTTCAAAGAATTTAAGAATGAAGTACAAAATCAACTTGGCAAGAAGATTAAAGCACTTCGATCTGATCGAGGAGGCCAATATCTGAGTCTGGAATTTGAGGATCATCTCAGAGAATGTGAAATAGTTTCACAACTCCTCTAGGAACTCTTTAGTGGAATGGAGTGTCCGAAAGGAGGAATCGAACCTTATTGGATATGGTTCAATCGATGATGAGTCAAACGAGTCTTTCGATGTCTTTCTGGGGTTACGCTCTTGAGACTGCCGCATCATACTGAACAGGATTCCATCCAAAGCGGTTCAAAAGACGCCATATGAGATGTGGACGGGGAAAAGCCCCAAGTTGTCTTTTCGTAAAATTTGGGGATGTGAGACTTATGTCAAACGTCAGTTTTCTGATAAACTCGGACCCAAATTTGATAAGTGCCTGTTTGTGGGATATCCTAAGGAAACTAAAGGATATTACTTTTACCAACCATCGGAGAATAAAGTGTTTGTTGCTCACAATGGAGCCTTCTTGGAAAGAGAGTTTGTCTCTATGAGAAGCAGTGGGAGTAAAGTACAACTCGAAGAAATTCGAGACTCACCTACAGTTACAGAACCTGTGACGGAAGACCAAACAAGCTCTCAAAGAATTGGCGAGCTTGAAACACAACAGACTCAACGTAGATCTAGTAGGATTCGTCATGAGCCCGAGAGATACGGATTTCTCGTGTCTAATGATGATGATGTGACATTCATAGATGATGAACCCACGTCCTACCAAGATGCTATGAAGAGTCCTGACTCTCAGAAATGGTTAGAGGCCATGAGAGTCGACATGCAATCCATGCAGGACAATCAAGTTTGGAATTTGATTGACCCATCCGAAGGCTTGAAGACCATCGGATGTAAGTGGGTCTTCAAGAAGAAGACTGACGTGGATGGAAAGGTACAAACCTACAAAGCAAGACTTGTGGCGAAAGGTTTCAAACAAGTTCATGGTATTGACTATGACGAAACTTTCTCACCTGTAGCTATGCTTAAATCCATCAGAATTCTATTAGTCGTAGCAGCATATTATGACTATGAAATATGACAAATGGATGTCAAAACAGCTTTCCTAAACGGAAATCTGACCGAGGACGTGCATATGATGCAACCCGAGGGTTTTGTCGATCCTAAGAATTCTGGTAAGGTTTACAAGCTTCAGAAATCCATATATGGATTGAAGCAAGCGTCTCGAAGCTGGAACCTTCGTTTTGATGAAGTCATCAAAAATTTTGGTTTTACTAAAAGTGAAGGTGAGCCTTGTGTTTACATGAAGTTCAGTGGGAGCACGGTAGTATTCCTGGTGCTTTACGTAGATAACATATTACTCATGGGAAATGACGTCCCAACATTATTGAACGTCAAGAAATGGTTGGGAGATAATTTCTCGATGAAAGACCTAGGAGAAGCCTCCTACGTGATAGGAATCAGGATTTATAGAGATAGATCTAGCAGGCTTATAGGTCTGAGTTAAAGTACATACATAGACAAGGTCATGAAATGGTTCAGAATGCAAGAATCCAAGAAAGGAATTTTGCCCTTGTCACATGGCGTTTCTCTCAGTAAGACACAATGTCCTACAAGTGAGCAGGAACGAAGACGCATGAATAAGATCCCATATACTTCGGCTATAGGATATATCATGTATTCCATGATATGTACTAGACCAGATGTGTCATACTTATTGAGCGCAACAAGCAGGTTTCAGTCTAATCCAGGTGAAAGTCACTGGATAGCTGTTAAAAGAATCCTTAAGTACTTACGAAGAACTAAGGACCTGTTCCTAGTCTATGGAGGTATGGAAGACGAGCTCGTTGTAAAGGGTTATATCGACGCAAGCTTCCAGACAGACTCAGATGACTTTAGATCGCAATTAGGTTATTTATTTTGCCTAAATGGAGGCGCAGTAACATGGAAGAATTCCAAGCAATGTACCGTAGCAGATTCTTCAACGGAAGCAGAGTATGTGGCTAAAGAAGCTGTTTGGATAAAGAACTTTTTGGAGGAATTAAGATAGTTCCGAGACTCGGAACCAGTGGATCTATATTGCCATACTTCAGGTAAGAAGCTACATATGCACACTAGTATATTCGCAGGCTGGATGATCATGTTGTGCTGATCATGGACATAGGGATGTCAAGTCTGGAATATAGGCACGTGTTAGAGAACACGTACTGGACTGACCACACTATGAGAATATGCATGGTATATGTCATTAGTGATTCTCATATGAATACTGTGCTTGTTCCTACGACCTGAGGTCACCATGGATTCCTGTATGAGGAACTGCATACTTTAATATGATCTTACGTCATCCATAACGAGATGACCATTAGGGTCATCATTAGGTATTCACTGAATCATGACGAGGAATGTGAGTGATCAAGATGGGATTTGTTCCTCTCGTTAAGAGGGAGATATCTCTGGGCCCCCTGATGAACTAGGACTGAAGGAAATGCATGGCCATGCTCAAAATGGATTAACATGTGTTGTTAATATCATTTTGTATTTACTCAGTCTAATTCTCGATCAGGAAAGAGACTTTGATCAAACTCAAGGATGACATATTTCCATGCCTTGTCATCAAGACATATATCGTAGAACAAAAGGAATAAGCAAACGTCTATTCAGATAGGTTTATGATCGCTGATCATTTCATTTAACATGGGTAGTCATGACATTAGTCTAGAGGTTACTCCTGACTTACGTTCTTTAGAAGATCGTTGCCAGCGTTAAATGGAACCTACACGGTCACACAATGAACTCCATTCGCATGGGATGAATATACCTCAAAACAGTTATACATATGATGTATAAATTGGTGAACAAAATAATCAATTATTGGATAATTGATTGAACAATGCATTACCATATTCCGTTGGCAACGGAATAGTTTCGTTCCCAACGGACTAGATATGGAAACTGTAATAACCTTAGTTGCCAAGTATTTTGTTATGGAAATATATATTCCGTTGGCAACGGAATAGATTCGTTGGCAACGGAATAGGCACAGATTAGGGTTTTAGTTATGGTAACTGAGCAATCGTTCGCCTCTCTCTAGTATAAATAGAAGGGCAGAGTCTCTCTATTGAAAACACAATTCAGAAGCCTTAGAGGCCGTCTATTATACAGAAAAGAGAGAGAAAGTTTTGAGAGTATTCGGAAAGTATTTCCGGACTCTTTCTAGCCGAGTCCGGTTATTCCGTGCGTCTGAAGTTCGAGTGGATACGAGTGGAGGTTCTCTATCTTGAGAACTTGCGAGCGATCGATCTTCATCCCTAGGAGAAGCAAGGAGGTTCGCGGATCGAGCTTCAGGAAGGAGAAGGTTGCAAGTCAGAATAGTTCAGACCTACATCCGTTCTTCGTCTCGCAGATCAGGAAGATCCGAGTTATAAATTTTAATATTTAATCTCGTACTTTTATTCCCTTAACGTAGATCCTAGGGCGGGTTAAATCCATAGGTTCCGCTGCGCATGAACGTACATGGCTATGAATTTCCCAACAATTTAAACTAAAATCTATGAAATAAATTATCTTGCTTGATTAATACTTGATTTTTTTTCTAATATAATATGTCAAGAGATAACGGCATAAGAAACCAAAAAGAATAAAAAAACTGACATTTAATCTTAGAAATCTTAGTGCAAACATAAATTGAGAAAATAAAGTACTATCCAAATCATTTAGTCGGTTATTATTTTTTATTTTTTTATGAATTTATTATTTATGTTATTTTTTTTATATTAAATTTATTAGTATAGTGTTATGCATCCTTACAAAATTAGATGTGAATAGAAAATATTTTTGAATGCATAATAAATAGATATAATATCTTATAATGTAATTTAAAATAATTTTAAACGTAGACAACTTACTTAACATAATTATATTGTTTATGTACTATGAATTTAATTCAAACTTTTATTTTGAATTTTTATAATTGCAATTTATAAATAGATTGAAATGAATAATAAAATTGAAATATTCGTAGCAAAGCGCGAGTATTGTTCTATTGTTCTAGTATATTGTTAAGAACATGTACAATATAATATTTTTTTTATTGTTCACCATAGCCGAACCCCTAATCAAAATAATTTAATGGGCCCATTTGGCCTCTCTCCATTCCCTAGTTAATTTCGGTTTTTTAGTATGTAAGAAACTGAAGAAAAAAAGAAAGACTAATAGCTCTCCTCACCACTTCCTCTCTCTCTCTCTCTCTCTCTCTTGTTGAAAACAATCTCAAATTGCAAAAAGAAATAATATATTCTTTCTTCCCCTAAATTAACAATTCAATCTTCAACTTGGTCGGAAAATTCGGTGCACAGTTTCATTTCTTTCATAGTGGACGTCATAGTCGCGACTCGATCGCACGGGTATACCAAGCTTGATATTTCTATTAAACATATTTATTTTTATTATTCTCGATTTAATTAAATTATAATTTATTTATTTAATTATATTATTTGGGCAATATTTCTAACACTATTTAGGCCAAAGCTTGCTAGCTCAAGCGGTAAGGTATCCCGTCAACTTTGAGAAAGACTCAAGTTCGAATCACGACAAATGTATTTAGTTCAATATTTAGCAAATCTAACAATTTAATGATTTGTCTAAAACAAAGCATGTTCTATTCGGTATGTATTTTTTTTAATGTAGCCTACATATTTCGATTTTATAATTTTTTCTTTAAGACGAAATAGTTGGTCTCATGTGATGCGTCTCATGTTTGAAATATGAATAATAGCACATAATATTCTTGGCACATCAAATGGCAACACATTAGGGCATAAAAAAACAGTCAAATGCAAAAAATAATTTCAACCTAAAAAAATTTCGTCCTCCTGACTAGCAAGAAAGATATGTGAATTTTATTTCATCAAAAACATGTAAGGATGCAAATATGCAGCTAATATTCACAGCTAAAAAGTTACTGAAAGAAGAATCGTGCTTCGCACAATCCCTCTGAACGTTAAAGACAGGTCTTTTATTATATATTCATAATATAATATATTTTGTGTTTCAAACACGGAAATTATGTTGTGGCTCATAGTTATATCTTTTCATGTTGAGCAAAAGTTTGAATAGATTGGACATTTTCGTAATAGCCCATGTAGAATAAATTTGCAAACAATGTTACAAAAAGCCTTTATATTTATAAAAAACGGAATCAAGGGCACAAAACTAACCATATATTTTTATATGCATCATATTTGGAACAAAATATATAATTTCATATATTTTAGTATAAATCATTTCACTTATTTATTTTTATCCTTTTGGTAATACCATATTTTATATAGATAAATTTCTTTAATTTCTTTTGGAATCAAATTATTTTTAATAAAAATGTGTGATAAATCTTATATATTCTTTTGTTTACATGTACGATTCATAAAAAATAGGACTTCTTTTTACTCTTAATCCACAATATTAACCCATTTAAATCTGGTAAAGAAAAATATTAATACATATGAACACTTTTTAACATATAAATAATAACAAACTACAATTTCTTTTTATATGAAGGTCAAAACAAAAATATTCTCAAGCTTTCAAAATATCAAAGAAGAAATATTAATGCCGTGAATCCCAACATATTTTTCGGTGTCTGAAACGCCGAACATGTCATTTTCGGAATTCTTGTGAAATGTGTATATTCTTGATATTATAAAATAAATTGTATATTGATGGAAAAAGTCCCAAATTTTTGTGTTCTCGCATATCTATTAGTAATATATATAATTTTAAATGGTGGTTGCTACAGTACTCAAATATTAAGCAACCATGTAAGTCTCTTTTTGCATAACCGTCTGATTAAAGCAAAATATTATCTCAGCCATCCATTGATGTTGTTTGCCACTTGGGAGGTGCTTTATGTAAATATGAATAGTTGGTCCAAATTAATCAAACAAAATAAAGTATATATATATGAATAGTTGGTCCAAATTAATCAAACAAAATAAAGTTCTAAAGTTATGAAAGCTGGTCTCTTTATTAATCAGACAAAATAAATTTGGAACTTATATTATAAATTTGCCCCAAGGTAGTCTAATATTCAAATTGTCTAAATTTTTTCTTAAAAATCATATTGTATATATATGATATTAAGAGAAGGAAGAAGTATCTAGATGCTCATGCTGGATTTATGGTACACGACTTGGTCATTGTATCCATACCTAATGCAAGCAATGTTGTTTTCATCTATCATTAGTTAAGATTGACAAATTATGAAACTATCGGTTTACCATTTATATATAATTGTTATTATAATAATCTAGCCTAAATTTCACTTATTTTTGCAATTATTACTGGATTTAACCTCAATTTATACTTGCTATTGTAAGCCACAACAGACATAATGCTCAATTTACAATTATAACTGTAATTAAGAACAAAACAAGGCAAGGAAGTAATTTTTTATACTAATTTACATGCAAATGAACCCGCGCCTAAGGTTGTTAGGAAAAATATCGCGAATTTTGAAGGAATTACTATCACAATTAATGTAAAGAAGGGTATGACAAGAGAGCTTTAGAAGTATTACTATCACAATTAATGTAAAGAAGGGTATGTCTATTGTCAAAAAAAATTAATGTAAAGAAGGGTATGACAAGATTAATATTATAGTATTTTCCTTTCCAATTTGTATTTTCTTTTTACTTCTTTTATGTATTTTTTTTCTAAAAGATCAAAAGATGTTAGTAATATAACAACTACAGATTTTGTGATTAGAATACAATATTGATGATATGGACGTACAAGTAGTTTTGGAATCACATCAAGACTTTTATTTTATTTGAGTTTAGTAAAATTTGTGTATTTGTTATTATTTACATAAGAAAGTTTGGTAAATTTTACTGCTCTATTTTTTTTTGCTTATTTCAATTAAGCTTAACACATTATTTTTTATATTTTGTTTTGCATTCTTTTTATCTTTTATGCTTACAAAGCAATTGATAAGTAGTATGAATATCTCGAGCAAAAGCTTCCCCTTGTGTTGTATATATATTTTTATGTAGAGTGTAGTGTATATATCTTGATTTTGTAGTTCATTCTTGAAACCTCGAATATGTCCTTTTTTGAATTCTTGTGAAAATGTGTGTATATTTGATATTATAGAATAAAATTGTATATTGATAGAGAAATCCTGAATTTTTATTCTCAAATATGTTATATATATATATATATATATATATATAAATGGTGCTTCCTGAGATTAGTGTGAACGTTGATTTTGAATAATTAATTTTTATGCCACTTGAGTTGCTGAAAGCTTGGAGGATCAGTTTAATCCTCTTTACTTGAATCAAGTCAGGCTTTAAGATGAATAATGTGTCATCTGCATAAAACAATATAAGATTCACATTGAGTAGGGGTCTTTCAATAAAATTCTGAGACCCTAAATATTCTAAGTCTTGCCAATGAGACCACTGCCATAATGAACAAGTGGAGGGGGGGGGGGGGGGGGGGGGGGGGGGATAGAGGTGAAATTAATAATTTCCTAGGCCAAACTGTTTTGCCGTGTGAGAAACATATTATGTATCAGATATTATATTTTTTGTATTAGATGTTTTATCTCATAAAGTTTTTCATATAATAATTGTGCGTAAAGGTTGTTAGATTATTAATTAACCATGAATATGTAAGTCCGTTATACATCATCAGAATATGTGATTCTTATAGTAAAACCGTAAAGTAAAGTGAATACAATTCTAAATTATCTCTATTCATATATGAGATGTTTGTAAGACAAACATATTTGAAAAATCCCAAATCATATATATATATATATATATATATATATATATATATATATATATATATATAGAGAGAGAGAGAGAGAGAGAGAGAGAGAGACTAGTATGTTATTTGGATGATGATCATGTTTTACTGATCATGGATATTGGATATCAATTCATTAATATAAATATATATTGGAGAATATATATTGGATCGACCCACAATGAGAATATACATGGTATATGTCATTAGTGTTTTCTCATCATCTAATGTATGAGTAGTCCTTTGACTTGAGATCATCGTAGATTCCTGCATGTATATCTTTATACTTTGACATAGTCAAACGTTATCTTTAACCGGATAATTATAAAAGCTATGATCGGGTGTTTAGTAAACCATGAGTTGGAATGTGAATGATCAAGATAGAATTTGTTAGTCTCGGATACGAGAGAGATATCTCAGGGCCCCCTAATAAATTGAGACTGAAGGAAAACACACGGCCATGTACGAAAGAATTAGCATGTGTTGTTAATATCTTTTAATTTATTCAGTTTAATTATAATTCAGGAAAGAGAATTAATCAAAATAAAGATGACATAAAACCATGCCTTATGATCAATATAAATATCGTTTAACAAAGGGACTAAATACATAATTGATGTATAGCTTATGATCACGTATCATTCATTTAATTTGGGTAATCATAACGTCGTTCTAGAGGCTACTTATGATTTATAAACTTAAAGTTTATTGCCAATATTATATGAACTTACAAGGTCGCACACAAACATAACTAACTCGGTTGGACACAGAAAATCAAAAGGAAGGTGAAGAGGTGTGAGCATTAGATGCTATAAATAGATGAAGGGTTCATCTGATTAGGTCAGAAGAGTCAGACTATATCCTAGCCGCCTATTGAGAGAGAGAGAGAGAAAGAGAAACCGGATCTAGTAATCTCGGTTTCTCCGCCAACGAGTTAGTCGCGTGTGGATACGTGTAGAGGGCGGTGCGGGAGTCGTAGCGCCTTTCGTGAACAGATCCGTAAGAGACGCTGGTAGATCGTTTGGAGACGAATCGCGAAGCCCTACAAACCGGATTAGCCGAATCCGAGGTATAAATAAGATTTATTTTTCTAATTTGATTGATAATACACGGATCCTCAATTAGGAAACGGGTAAATTTTTAATTCCGCTGTGCTTATGAGATTACGCATTTCCTTTCGGTGGTAACAGAGCCACGTGTATGATCAATCAAGTTGATTTTCAGTATAAGGGTTATACACGGTTTAGGGTTAGATCTGACGTGGGAAAGGCGCTCCCTACAGGACGGCAAATTAGGTTTAGGGTTAGATGTTAAACCGAATTGGATTTCGATAATCACAATTACCGCTGATTTGAGATTGGATCTCAAATCAAGTTTTGAATTTTGAATTCAGAAATATCTTGATTATCAGATTCGGTTTATTATCAGATTCGGTTTTGATTAATGGGATTAATTATACCCGATTGGATTTATCGATTTCGGATCTAAATTAATATGATTAATTAAACGCGAAATGATAATGAATTTTGGATCTAAATTATTATGATTAATTAAACCCGAAATTGTTATTGGATTTCGGATCTAAATTAATATGATTAATTAAACCCGAAATTGTTATTGGATTTTGGATCTAAATTAATATGATTTCGAAATGATAATGGATTTCGGATCTAAATTAATATGATTAATTAAACCCGAAATTGTTATTAGATTTCGGATCTAAATTAATATGATTAATTAAACCCGAAATTGTTATTGGATTTCGGATCTAAATTAATATGATTAATTAAACCCGAAATTGTTATTAGATTTCGGATCTAAATTAATATGATTAATTAAACCCGAAATTGTTATTGGATTTCGGATCTAAATTAATATGATTAATTAAACCCGAAATTGTTATTGGTTTTGGTCTCTGGTTAGTGGATTGGGTAAAATTTTAAGGCAGCAACTCTTCCGATGAGTAAGGTATATTGTATACCTTTTCCGGGGCGTCATTGGGGCTCCGCCCCAAACCCCGTCAGTCGCTCACCGGCGAGCGAATTGCCGTCAGTAAAATCCTAATTATTTATTAATGATTTAATTAAATAAAATAAAAATAATATCATATGACTGCATGGCCTTTAGATTCTGTGATGTGAATGAATGTCTGTGATTTGGTTATAAATTGTGATGTGAAGTGATGTATGTAATTTGTCGTTTGTATAATTTGGTTGTAATTTATGTGATGTGTAATTGTTGTAATAAAATACGGTCATGGTACCGTCATTTGTATGTAATTATTATTTACGAGAGTTATGACAATTCGACATCCGAGACATGGTGAAGGAGTTCATCGCCTCGACCAATCACATGGTGAAAGATTTCATCGGCTCGATCAATCACATGATGAAGGAGTTCATCGCCTCGACTTCTCATCCAGCACTTAGGATTATGATCATTATGTTGGCTCATAATGTTCAAGGCCATGCATGTCATTATTAATATTCATTAAAAAAATTAAAATAAAGTAAAAATCCTTCAAATAAATATTAAGTCATGAAATGCCCTCCTCCATACATAAATCTCCTGATATTTTGATAGATCCCACATAGGTTCATGCCAAAGCTAGGTGTGTGGGAACTATCTTAAGAGGAGAGAATGCGGCAAAATGCGAAATAACATAGGTTCTGCTAAAGCAGGGTGTGTTTTTGACTATTTTGCCGATGGTTAGATATGGTTCGACTTAACCGAGCTATCAAGTCGGACTTGGGCTCGGGGCATAAGATGGGATGGTTTACGCCGGGTAATCAAGTTAAAACTAGATGCTCATCCTATGTGAGATAAGTCAAGAGTTGCATGTGATGCAATTGAATTTGATCCTACCTAAATAATTAAGTCTTAGGATTGAGAGCCAAAGCTCCCTTGAGATTTGATGAAATGTGGGTCTTGTTCCACTATGAGAGTTCAAAGAGTTGACATTTCTGAATCAATATTTTGAGGGTTATTGATTTGAATAAAATAGTGGGAGTTACATTATATGAACACATCTAAAACATTAAAAATCAGCCAGTATTAACAGCACTTTAAATTTTCAATTCTGTGTAGAAAATGTCAACAAACACATCAAGTTTAACTCTGCGATCAGTCCTTGAAAAAGAAAAACTGAGTGGGAAAAACTTCCTTGATTGGTACCGCAACCTGAGAATCGTTCTCAAGCAAGAGAAAAAGCAGTATGTCCTTGAAAATGCTCTTCCTGAGAAGGAACCTGAGGGTGATGCCGCCACGAATGAGGCAAAGGCTGCTTATAATAAGCATGTCAATGACTCTAATGATGTTACCTGTCTTATGCTGGCCACAATGGGCTCCGAACTTCAAAAGCAGTTTGAAGAAATGGAGGCTTTTGCCATGGTCACGCAGCTCAAGGAAATGTTCCAAGTGCAGGTGCGTACTGAAAGGTACAATACGCATAATGCCTTTACTAATTATAAGATGGCTCCAGGTACATCAGTGGCCGTCCATGTTCTCAAGATGAAAGGTTATATTGATTACCTTGAGAAGCTTGGTGCAAAGGTAAACAAAGAGATGGCTACCGATATAATTCTCGGGTCTTTAACCCCGAATTTTAAACAGTTTACTATGAATTATAATATGCACAACATGGACAAATCCATTACCGAGTTGCTCGGCATGCTTAAGCAATGCGAGACGAGTATGACGCCAAATATTGGCAATGATGTACTCATGGTTCAAAAGGGGAAGAATATGAAAAAGAAATTCAAGGAAAATGGCAAGGGCAAAGGCAATGAAAAGGACAAGGGTAAGGACAAGATGTTGCCTGAACCTAAGATTAAGAAACCAAAAGATTGTTTTTGTTTCTATTGCAACAAGCTGGGGCATTGGAAGAGAAACTGCAAGGATTACTTGGAAAGTCTTAAGAAGAATGGTAGTGTGACTACATCTTCAGGTATTTTTGTTATTGAAATTACTTTATCTACTTCTACATCTTGGGTATTAGATACTGGATGTGTAACTCACATTTGTAATAATGTGCTAGGACTGCAAAGGAGAAGGAAATTAGCAAAAAGGCGAAGTGGACCTATGGGTGGGAAATGGAGCAAGAGTTGCTGCATTAGCCGTAGGAACTTATAATTTATCTTTACCTTCTGGACTTATTTTAAAACTTAATAATTGTTATTTTGTACCTGCAATAAATAGGAATTTAATTTCTATTTCGAGTTTGACGAAAGATGGTTATGAATTTATTATTAATAAAAATGAATTTACCATTCGTAAAGGTAACCTTTTCTATGGGAATGTACGCACAGAAAATAGTCCTTATATTCTTGACTCGAAACAGAAAGTAATGAGTCCATTTATAACATTAATACCAAATGATTAAAATCTAACGACTTGAATCCAACATACTCCTGGCATTGTCTCTTAGGTCACATAAATGAGAAACGCATTTCTAAACTCCATCAAGATGGACTTTTAGACTCATTTGATTTTGAATCATTCGAGACATGCGAATCATGTTTATTGGGCAAAATGACAAAGACACCTTTTACTAAACAAGGTGAAAGAGTGAATGACTTATTAGAGCTCATACATTCAGATATATGTGGTCCGATGAGTAAAAAAGCTAGAGGTGGTTTTCGATACTTCATTACATTTACAGATGATTTGAGCAGATATGGGTATATATCCTTAATGAAGCATAAATCAGAATCTTTTGAAAAGTTCAAATATTCAAGAATGAAGTAAAAAACCAACTTGGTAAGAAAATTAAAGCACTTCGATCAGATCGTGGTGGTTAATATTTAAGCCAAGAGTTCATAGATCATCTTAAGGATTGTGGAATTGTTTCACAATTATCTCCTCCTGGAACACCTCAGTGGAATGGTGTATCCGAGAGGAGAAATCGAACCTTACTGGATATGGTTCGGTCTATGATGAGCTGAACGGATCTTCTAACTTTCTTTTGGGGTTATGCTCTTGAAACAGCTGCGTTCATACTGAACAAAATTCCATCAAAATCAGTTCAAAAGACACCATATGAATTATGGACTGGGAAGAGTCCCAGATTATCTTTTTTAAATATTTGGAGATGTGAAGTATATGTCAAGCGTCAGCTCTATGACAAACTTGCACCCAAATCTGACAAGTGTTTATTTGTGGGTTATCCTAAAGAAACTAAAGGATATTACTTTTACAACCCATTCGAAAACAAAGTGTTTGTTACTCGGACTGGAGTCTTCTTGGAGAAGGACTTCATTTCCAAAAGAGCAAGTGGGAGTGTAATCCAGCTCGAAGAAGTTCGGGAATCACAAATTAATGCAGAACCGATGGTGGAACAAGAATTAGATTCATCAACAATTAATGAATTTGAAAATATAACACAAGTACCTCCTATCTCGTGACTCATGACGATGACGTGATGCTCATAGATGATGAGCCCACATCCTATCAAGAAGCTATGTCGAGTCCAGATTCACAAATGGGAAGAGGCAATGAAAGCTGAGATGCAATCCATGTACGATAATCAAGTTTGCAACTTGATTGATCCACCAGAAGGCTTGAAGACCATCGGGTGCAAATGAGTTTTCAAAAAGAAACTGACATGGATGGAAATGTGCATACTTATAAAGCACAGCTCGTGGCGAAGGGTTTCAGACAAATCCATGGTATTGACTATGATGAAACTTTCTCGCCAGTTGCCATGCTTAAATCAATCAGAATTTTACTTGACATAGCTGTATATTATGACTATGAAATATGGCAAATGGATGTCAAAACATCGTTTCTAAATGGAAACTTAACTGAGGATGTATACATGATACAACCCGAGGGTTTTCCCGAACCAAATAATTCTGGAAAAGTTTGCAAGCTTAAGAAATCCATTTATGGATTAAAGCAAGCATCTCGTAGCTGGAATCTTCATTTTGATGAAGTCATCAGAGATTTTGATTTTATCAAAAGTGAAGAAGAACCTTGTGTTTACAAAAAGGTCAGTGGGAGCGCGGTAGTTTTTCTTATGCTTTATATTGATGACATCCTACTCATTGGAAATGATATTCCCATGCTTTTGAGCGTCAAGACGTATTTAGGGAATAGTTTTTCAATGAAAGATCTAGGAGAAGCTGCCTTTATATTAGGCAACAAGATTTATAGAGATAGATCTAAAAGGCTAATAGGTCTGAGTCAAAGTGCTTACATTGACAAGGTACTGAAACGGTTCAGTATGGAAGATTCCAAGAGAGGATTTCTTCCGATGTCACATAACGTCTCACTTAGTAAATCTCAATGTCCAGCAACACGAGATGAACGGAATCGGATGAGTAAGATTCCATATGCTTCGGCAATTGGATTTATTTTATCTTGTAACATTTTATATTATATTATATTTTATCTTATCTTATCTTAACTTGTATTAATTAATTTTGTTTAATTTAATTTTGTTTTTTTTAATTTATTTTATGTTACCTTCTTTTATTTATTTTCTTTAATATCTTAAATAAACATAAAATATCGTATTACGGGCTACATAATGCCTAAATATTATTAAAATATAATATATCCCAATCTATGAGACTTATTTAATCTTCATTATTATTTATTCAATAATCCCGCAAATTCAAATACTGATAATATAAATAAGCAGAATATCCAAAATCAGAATAGAATATATACCAACACTGATATGAAATTATATCAAAACAAACTGAATATATCAGATAGAAATAATATAAATTGAAACAGAAATCGAAGGAGAACAAAACGGAATCTCTAACTTTGAAACTGCTTCAAGATTTTATGCACTGATTAGACTTCTTTAATTCAATGGCGGATGTCTTACCCGAGTCACTCCACCGTCAAAAGAATCAATACTTTCTTTGAAACCTAAATGACATAACCCTCTTAAATAAACTCTTCCGAAATACCCAACTATTCAAGTCTGGACCAAGGGCTGATGAACCAATGCACCTATGGATGCATATACACATTAAGATGACTGGAGTTTTGTGTGGATGATGATGATAATGATCACAACAAAATTACATAAATGTTAGTATATATTTTGTATAGAATTTCTAATATGGATTCTATTATCACTCAAGAAACAACTTCTTTCTTTTCTTAACTCAATATTTCATTACAAGCTCTTTTTTCTTTATTTAGATAATTGAAAAGATACAACTTTGAGTGGTGCTATGATTGACACACAACTCTCCTATTTATAGGCTCATACCCTAACTCAAATACATGCATGATAATAACTCCTAAAACATGCATCGATAATAAATATTACATAGATAAACCAAATACATCCAACTTGGTGCATTCACCAATTAAATATTACTTGGATGACACAATACATTGCACTCCATAACTTAATGCATTCATATTCATATTCTTTTCTTTAGGCTTAGGCTTATCAACAAATTTCTCCCTTAAGCTCAAGCCTATTCTTCATCCTGATCATCGCCTTATAATTCTCAAACAACACCGTCGGAAGTGGTTTCGTGAATATATCAGCCACTTGTTCATGACTCGTCACATGACTTAGTCGCACTTCACTTTTCTTCACCTGCTCTCGGATAAAATGAAAACGCACCTGGTTCTTTGCTAATTCGATCGCGGATTTATTTTCGACTCGTATTTCGGTTGCCTCGTGTTGCCTCAGTTTCAACTCGCGCAACAAATTCCTTAGCCAAGTTGCATGACATACACACCAAGATGCTGCTACGTACTCGGCCTCGCATGTTGATAATGTCACTATTGGTTGTTTCTTTGACATCCATGTGAATGCCGTATCTCCTATGTAAAACACATATCCGGATGTGCTTTTACGATCATCAACATCTCCGCACCAATCGCTATCCGAGTAGCCCACTAACTTATATTCGTTCGTCTTCGAGTAGTATAGCCCGAGGGACTCTGTTCCTCAGATGTACCGAAGGATCCTTTTTATCGCCTTCCAATGTGAGTATCGCGGCTCCTCCATAAACCGACTCACAACTCCAACACTATATGCGATGTCCGGCCTCGTACAAGTGAGATACCGTAAACTCCCAACCAAACTCCTGTATTTGCTCGCATCAACTATTTCTCCTCCCTCAAACTTGGAGAGTTTCGCACCGAGTTCCATCGGTGTCGCTACCGGGTTGCTATCCTCCATTTTGTATCTTTTCAAAATATCCTTTGCGTATGCTTCCTGCGATACAAAAATACCGCACTCGCCTTGTGTAACCTCGAGACCGAGGAAATACTTCATCAAACCCAAATCGGTTATCTCAAATTCACGCATCATTGCTTCTTTGAATTCCTTTACCATCTTATCATTATTCTCCATGAATATGAGATCATCGACATAGAGAGCGACAAATAACAAATCGTTTCCTTTCTTCTTCACATATAGGGCATGCTCGTATGGACATTGTGTGAAACCGGTCTCCTTGAAGTGTGTATCAATTCCGGCATTCCATGCCCGAGGTGCCTACTTAAGCCCATACAATGCCTTTCTCAGTTTCAACACTTCTCTCTCTTTTCCGGATTTCACATAACCGGGCGGTTGCTCAACATACACCTCTTCTTCGAGTACTCCATTTAAAAATGCCGATTTAACGTCCATCTGATAGATTGACCATTTGAATTGCGCTGCTTGGGATATGAGAAGCCTGATCGTCTCCATTCTCGCAACTGGGGCAAAAACCTCATCATAATCAATACCGGCTTTTTGCCGATATCCCTTTGCCACCAGACGTGCCTTGTACCTTTCGATCTTGCCTTCGGCGTTCACTTTTTTCTTATACACCCATTTTACTCCAATGGGCCTACATCCTTCCGGCAATTCTACTAGATCCCAAGTCCTATTTTTCTCAATAGCCTCAATCTCCTCATCCATCGCGGCTTGCCATCTCTTATCTCTCACAGCCTCCTCAAAGGAAATATTTTCGGCATCTGCCAAAAGACAAACAAGATGTACCTCATCAGTTGCATCATATAATTCTTGTAGACTTCTCCTGCGTGGTTGTCTCGGCTCATCTTCATCATCGGATGGTATGAGACTATTCGGGACAACGGTCGACGAATCTCCTTTCTCGGGTTCAACTAAATCGGCCTTCTCGTGCATTATCTCATTTTTATTCCAATCCCACGTGCTCTCTTCATTCACATGTACATCTCGGCTCACCATAACTTTCCTCTCAATTGGGTCGATGAGCTTGTATGCCTTCGTTTTCTCGTCATACCCGATGAACACGAACTTCTTGCTTTTATCATCGAGTTTAGTCATTCTTTGAACCGGTATGTGTGCATATGCCACACTACCGAATACTTTGAAATGTGATACGGTCGGCTTTTGTCTGCTCCAAGTCTCTTGGGGTGTTTTCTTACCCAACATCGCATGTGGACATCGATTTTGTACATATACGGCACATTGTACTGCCTCGACCCAAAATTCTTTTGGCATATTCTTACTCTTCAACATCGAACGAACCATGTCAAGAATGGTTCGGTTTTTCCTCTCGGCCACACCATTTTGCTGAGGGGAGTAAGGTGCAGTCAAGAATCGCTTAATCTCATGCTCCTCACAATAACTCGTGAATGCTGTTGACATGTACTCCCCACCTTTATCCGATCGCAAGGCCTTGATATACATCCCCGCCATCTTCTCGACTAAAATCTTGAACTTTTTGAACACTTCGAGCGCCTCCGATTTTTGCTTCAAAAAGTAAACCCACGTCCTCCTTGAATAATCGTTAACGAATGTTATGAAGTATCTCTTCTTACTGAAGGACACGGGCGTTATTGGACCACAAATGTCGGTATGCACCAACTCGAGAGGACCTCTTGCTCGGTATCTTGCCTTCTTTTCGAACGGGACTCTTGCATGTTTACCAAGTACACAACCTTCACAAAAACTAGCCGTATAGTCCATATCCGGTAAACCGTGCACCATGTTCTTCTTTGTCAATTCTCTCAGGCCACCATAGTGCAAATGTCCGAACCGTAAGGTTGAGCTTGTACATTCGGTTCTTGGCCATCTCGATTCGCGCAACTAATCGGCCTGCCTTGTCTTTTAATAGCAACACTCGGTCTTTCATTAAAACCGAGTATTCCTTCTCTGACAATTGTCCCAAGCTAATAATATTGCTCTTCATCTCAGGAACATAGTATACATTTTCAATATATCCTTCTTTACCATTCTTTTGATAGAACCGAATTTTGCCTAGGCCCTTTACATGGAAATTAAAAACAATAGAGTTTTTTGCGTATATTAGATTTTAATTTTGTGGTCTTGTGAAAAACAATGCAAATTTTATTTTTTCTATGTATTACGCTTCATTTTTTGTTGTTTTGTGAAAATAACAAAAGATTATTTTTTTCCATGTATTGGACGTCAATTCGATTTTTTTCGTATTGTGAAAATCAATAATAATGAAATTTGTTTTCCGTGCATTAGATTTTAATTTTTATGATTTTCTGAAAAACAATACAAGTTTTTTTTCTATGTATTACAATTCTTATTTTGCGATTTTGTGAAAATAGCACAATATTATTTTTTCCTTGTACTGTACCTCAATTCGATTTTTTTCGTATTGTGAAATTCAATAACATTGGAGTCTCTTCCATGTATTAGATTATAATTTTTGTGGTTTTGTGAAAAACAATACAAATTTTATTTTTTCTATGTATTAGACTTCTTAATTTGCGGTTTTGTGAAAATAACAAAAGATTATTTCGTTTGCATGTATTAAACCTCAATTCGATTTTTTGGTATTGTGAAAATCAAGAAAATTGGAGATTTTTCCATGTATTAGATTTTAATTTTTGTGGTTTTGTGAAAAACAACAAAAATTTTGTTTTTTCTATGTATTAGACTTGATATTTTGCGGTTTTGTGAAAATAACAAAATATTATTTTTTTCCTTGTATTGTACCTTAATTCGATTTTTTTTGTATTATGAAAATCAATAACAATGGGTTTTTTTTTAAAGTATTAGATTTTAATTTTTGTGATTTTGTGAAAAACAATACAAATTTTATATTTTGCATTTATTAGACTTCTATTTTTGTGGTTTTCTGGAAATAACAAAAGATTTCTTTTTTCATGTATTACACCTCAATTCGATTTTTTAGGTAATGGGGAAATTAATAACAATGGTGTTTTTTCCATGTATTAGATTTGAATTTTTGTGGTTTTGTGAAAAACAATACAAATTTTGTTTTTTCTATGTATTAGGCTTTCAATTTTTGTGGTTTTGTGAAAATAACAAAAGATTATTTTTTTCCATGTATTATACCTCAATTCGATTTTTTTCGTATTGTGAAAATCAATGACATTGGAGTTTTGAAAATAACAAAATATTGTTTTATTTGTATGTATTAGACCTCAATTCGATTTTTCGGTATTGTGAAAATCAGTAACAATGGAGTTTGTTCCATGTATTATATTTTAATTTTTGTGGTTTTGCGAAAAACAACACAAATTTTATTTTTTCTATGTATTAGACTTCTTATTTTGCGGTTTTGTGAAAATAACAAAATACTGTTTTATGTGCATGTATTAGACCTCAATTTGATTTTTTGGTATTGTGAAATTCAATAATAATGGAGTTTTTTTCCATGTATTAGATTTTAATTTTTGTGATTTTGTGAAAAATAATACAAATTATCTTTTTTCTATGTATTAGACTTCTTTGCGGTTTTGCGAAAATAACAAAATATTGTTTTATTTGCATGTATTAGACCTCAATTCGATTTTTTGGTATTGTGAAATTCAATAACAATGGAGTTTTTTTTCCATGTATTAGATTTTAATTTTTATGGTTTTGTGAAAAACAATAAAATTTTTGATTTTTGTATGTATTAGACTTCAATTTTTGGGGTTTTGTGAAAAATATCAAAAGATTATTTTTTTCTATATATTAGACCTCAATTCGATTTTCTTGGTATTGTGAAAATCAATAACAATGGAGTTTTCTCCAAGTATTAGATTTTCATTTTTGTGGTTTTGTGAAAAACAATACAAATTTTATTTTTTTCTATGTATTGGACTTCTTATTTTGCGGTTTTGTGAAAATAACAAAATATTGTTTTATTTGAATGTATTAGCTCGATTTTTTGGTATTGTGAAATTCAATAATAATGGAGTTTTTTTTCCATGTATTAGATTTTAATTTTTGTGGTTTTGAGAAAAACAGTACAAATTTTGTTTTTTCTATGTACTAGACTTCTTATCTTGCGGTTTTGTGAAAATAACAAAATATTGTTTTATTTGCATGTATTAGACCTCAATTCGATTTTTTGGTATTGTGAAATTCAATAACAATGAAGTTTTTTTTTCCATGTATTAGATTTTAATTTTTATGGTTTTCTGAAAAACAATAAAAATTTTGTTTTTTGTATCTATTAGACTTCAATTTTTGTGGTTTTGTGAAAAATATCAAAAGATTATTTTTTTCAATGTATTAGACCTCAATTCGATTTTTTGGTATTGTGAAAATCAATATCAATGGAGCTTTTTACGTGTATGTGATTTTAATTTTTGTGGTTCAGTAAAAAACAATACAAATTTTGCTTTTTCTATGTACTACACTTCCTATTTTGCGGTTTTGTAAAAATAAAAAAATATTCATTTTTCTATGTATTGGACCTCAATTCGATTTTTTCGTATTGTGAAAATCAACAACAATGGAGTTTTTCTTCCGTGTATTAGATTTTAATTTTTGTAGTTTTGTGCAAAACAATAAAAAAAAAAAATTTCTATGTATTAGACTTCTTATTTCGCGGTTTTGTGAAAATAACAAAATATTATTTTTTTCCATGTGTTGTTCCTCAATTCGATTTTTTTCGTATTGTGAAAATCAATAACAATAGAGTTTTTTCCATGTATTAGATTGTAATGTTTGTGGTTTTGTGAGAAACAATACAAATTTTATATTTTCCTTTTATTAGACTTTAATTTTTGTTGTTTTATGAAAATAACATTATTAATTTTCCCAATAGCAAAAAAAATCGAATTGAGGTGTTATACATGGAAAATAACAATCTTTTGTTATTTTTCACAGAACCACAAAACTTGAAGTCTTATACATACAAAAAACAAAAATTTTATTGCTTTTCACTAAATCACAAAAATTAAAATCTAATACATGGATAAAAACTCTATTGTTATTGATTTTCACAATGCCAAAAAAACGAATTGAGGTGTAATACATGCAAATAAAACAATCTTTCGTTATTTTCACAAAACCACAAAAATTGAAGTCCAATACACAGAAAAAATAAAATTTGTATTGTTTTTCACAAAACTACAAAAATTAAAATCTAATACATGCAAAAAAACTCCATTGTTATTGATTTTCACAAAACCAAAAGTATCGAATTGACGTCGAATACATTATAACAAAATAATCTTTTGTTATTTTTGACAAAACCACAAAAATTGAAGTCTAATACATACGAAAAACAAAATTTGTATTGTTTTTTACAAAACCACAAAAATTTAAATCTAATACATGGAAAAAAACTCCATTGTTATTAATTTTCCCAATACTAAAAAAATCGAATTGAGGTGCAATGCATGGAAAAAAAATAATCTTTTGTTATTTTCGCAAAACCACAAAAATTGAAGTCTAATAAATAGAAAAAATAAAATTTTTATTGTTTTTCACAAAAACCACAAAAATTAAAATCTAATACATGGAAAAAACTCCATTGTTATTTATTTGCCCAATAATAAAAAAATCGAATTGAGGTCCAATACATAGAAAAAATAATCTTTTGTTATTTTCACAAATCCACAAAAATTGAAGTCCAATACACAGAAAAAATAAAATTTGTATTGTTTTTCACAAAACTAAAAAAATTAAAATCTAATACATGTAAAAAGCAGCAATTTTTATTGATTTTCACAATACCAAAAAAATCGAATTGAGGTCTAATACATGGAAAAAAATAATATTTTGTTATTTTTCATAAAAACCGCAAAATAAGAAGTGTAATACATAGAGAAAGAAAATTTGTATTGTTTTTCACAAAACCACAAAAATTAAAATTTAATACATGGAAAAAACTCCATTATTAATTATTTTCATAATATCGAAAAAATTGAATTGAAGTACAATATAGGGAAAATAAAAATATTTTGTTATTTTCACAAAAACTGCAAAATAATAAGTCTAATACATAGAAAAAATAAAATATTTATCGTTTTTCACAAAACCACAAAATTTGCAATCTAATACATGAAAAAAAAACTCCATTGTTATTGATTTTGACAATGCCAAAAAAATTAAATTGAGGTACAATAGATGGAAAAAAAATAATATTTTGTTACTTTCACAAAACCGCAAAATAAGTAGTGTAATACATAGAAAATATAAAATTTGTATTGTTTTTCACAAAACCACAACAAAGAAAATCTAATACACAGAAAAATAAAACTCCATTGTTATTGATTTTCACAATACGAAAAAAATCGAATTGAGGTGTAATAAATGGAAAGAAATAATATTTTTTTATTTTCACAAAACCACAAAAATTGATGCCTCATACATAGAAAAAACCAAATATGTATTGTTTTTCACAAAACCACAAAAATTAAAATTTAATACATGGAAAAAACTCCATTGTTATTAATTTTTTCAATACCTAAAAAATCGATAATACATGGAAAAAAAATCATCTTTTGTTATTTCCACAAAACCACAAAAATAGAAGTCTAATAAATGGAAACTACAAAATTTGTATTGTTTTTCACAAAACCATAAAAATTAGAATCTAATACATGAGAAAAACTCCATTGTTATTGATTTTGACAATACCAAAAAATCGAATTGAGGTCTAATACATTCAAATAAAAAAATCTTTTGTTATTTTCAGAAAACCACAAAAATTGAAGTCCAATACGTAGAAAAAAAAAATTTGTACTATTTTTCATAAAACCATAAAAATTAAAATCAAATATATGGAAAAAACATCATTGTTATTGATTTTCACAATACCAAAAAAATGGAACTGAGGACTACTAATACATGGAAAAAATAATCTTTTGTTATTTTCACAAAACCACAAAAATTGAAGTCTAATCCTTAGAAAAAATATAATTTTTATTGTTTTTCACAAAACAACAAAAATAAAAACTACATGGAAAAAAACTCCATTGTTATTAATTTTCACAATACCAAAAAAATCGAATTGAGTTGTAACACATGGAAAAAAAACAATCTTTTGTTATTTTCATAAAACCACAAAAATTAAAGTCTAATAAATGGAAAATATAAAATTTGTATTGTTTCCCACAAAACCACAAAAATTAAAATATAATACACGGGAAAAAAAACTCCATTGTTATTGATTTTCACAATACCAAAAAAATCGAATTGACGTACAATACATGGAAAAAAATAATATTTTGTTATTTTCACAAAACCGCAAAATAAGAAGTCTAATACATAGAAAAAATAAAATATTTATTGTTTTGCACAAAACAACAAAAATTAAAATCTAATACACACAAAAAAAAACTCCATTGTTATTGATTTTCACAATACGAAAAAATCGAATTGAAGTCTAATACATGAAAAAAAAACAGTATTTTGTTATTTTCACAAAATCACAAAACAAGAAGTGTAATACATAGAAAAAACAAAATTTGTATTATTTTTCACAAAACCTCAAAAAACTCCATTGTTATTGATTTTCACAATATCTAAAAATCCAATTGATGTCTAATACATGGAAACAAAACAATCTTTTGTTATTTTTACAAAACCATAAAAGTTGAATTCTAATACAAAGAAAAAACAAAATTCTTATTGTTTTTCACAAAACCACAAAAATTAAAATCTAATACATGGAAAAAACTCTATTGTTATTGATTTTCACAATACCAAAAGAATCAAATTGAGGTACAATACATGGAAAAAATAATATTTTGTTATTTTCACAAAACCGCAAAATAAGAAGTCTAATATATAGAAAAAAAATTTTCTATTGTTTTTCACAAAACCACAAAAATTAAAAACTAATACATGGAAAAAACGCCATTGTTTTTTATTTTGACAATACCAAAAAATTGAATTGAGGTCCAATACATGCAAATAAAATAATCTTTTGTTAGTTTCACAAAACTACAAAAATTGAAGTCTAATACATAGAAAACATAAAATTTGTATTATTTTTCATAAAACAATAAAAATTAAAATCTAATACATGGAAAAAAACTACGTTGTTATTAATTTTCACAATACCAAAAAAATCGAATTGAGATGTAATACATGGAAAAAAACAATCTTTTGTTATTATCACAAAACCACAAAAATTGAAGTCTAATAAATGGAAAATAAAAAATTTATATTGTTTTTCACGAAACCACAAAAACTAAAATCTAATACATGGAAAAAACTCCATTGTTATTTATTTTCATAATACATAAAAAATTCAGTTGAAGTACAATACATGGAAAAAATAATATTTTGTTATTTGCACAAAACTGAAAAATAAGAAGTCTAATACATAGAAAAAATAAATTTTTGCTTGTTTTTCACAAAACTACAAAAACTAAATTCTAATACATGGAACAACCTCCATTGTTATTAATTTTCCCAATACCAAAAAAATCGAATTGAGGTGTAATACATGAAAAAAAAACCACAAAAATTGATGTCTATTTATTACACTTCTGATTACACTTCTTATTTTCGCAAAACCACAAAAATTGAAGTCTAATAAATGGAAAATATAAAATTTTTATTGTTTTTCACAAAACCACAAGAATAAAAATCTAATACATGGAAAAAACTTCTTTTTGAATTAATTTCATAATACCGAAAAAATCGAATTGAGGTACAAAAAATGGAAAAAAGTAATAGTTTGTTATTTTCACAGAACCGCAAAATAAGAAATCTAATACACAGAAAAAACAATATTATTATTGTTTTGCACAAAACCACAAAAATTAAAATTTAATACACGGAAAAAAACATCGTTGTTATTGATTTTCACAATACAAAAAAATCCGAATTGTGGTCTAATACATGAAAAAAAATAATATTTTGTTATTTTCACAAAACCGCATAATGAGAAGAGTAATATATAGAAAAAAATAAAATTTTTATTGTTTTTCACAAAACAACAAAAAGTAAAATCTAATACATGGAAAAAACTCCATTGTTATTGACTTTCACAATACCAAAAAATCGAATTGAGGTTTAATACGTGAAAATAAAACAATCTTTTGTTATTTTCATAAAACCGCAAAAATTGAAGTGTAATAAATGGAAAATATAAAATTTGTTATTTTCACAAAACCGCAAAAAAAGAATTCTAATACATAGAAAAAATAAAAATTTTATTGTTTTTCACAAAATCACAAAAATTAAAATCTAATACACGGAAAAAAAAACTCCATTGTTATTGGTTTTCACAAAACGAAAAAATCGAATTGAGGTCTAATACATGGAAAAAAACAAAATTTTGTTATTTTCACAAAACCGCAAAATAAGAAGTCTAATATATAGAAAAAACAAAATTTCTATTATTTTTTACAAAATCACAAAAATTAAAATCTAATACAAGGAAAAATCTCCATTGTTATTGATTTTGACATACCAAAAAATCGAATTGAGGTGTAATACATGCAAATAAAATAGTCTTTTGTTATTTTCACAAAACCACAAAAATTGGTGTCTAATACGTAGAAAACATAAAATTTGTATTATTTTAAATAAACCATAAAAATTAAAATCAAATATATGGAAAAAAACACCATTGTTACTGATTTTCACAATACCAAAAAAATGGAACTGAGGTCTAATACATGGAAAAAAATAATCGAATTGAGCTCTAATATGGAGTTTTTTTCCGTGTATTATATTTTAATTTTTGTGCTTTTGTGAAAAACAATAAAATTTTTGTTTTTCTATGTATTACGCTTCTTATTTTGCGGTTTTGTGAAAATGGCAAAATATTATTTTTTCCATCTATTGTACCTCAATTCGATTTTTTTATTATTGGGAAAGTCATAACAATGGAGTTTTTTTCATGTATTAGATTATAATTTTTGTAGTTTTGTGAAAAACAATAAAAATTTTATTTTTTCTATGTTGCGGTTTTGTGAAAATAACAAAATATTATTGTTTTCCTTCTATTGTACTTCATTTCAATTTTTTCGGTATTATGAAAATGATTAACAATGGAGTTTTTTTCATGTATTAGATTTTAATTTTTGTACTTTTGTGAAAAACAATACAAATTTTATTTTTCGTATGTATTAGACTTCAATTTTTGTGTTTTTGTGAAAAATAACAAAAGATTATTTTTTTTCCATGTATTAGACCTCAATTCGATTTTTTTGGTATTGTGAAAATCAATAACAATGGAGTTTTTTGAATGTATTAGATTTTAATTTTTGTAGTTTTGTGAAACACAATACAAATTTTATTTGTTCTATGTATTGGACTTTGAATGTATTAGATTTTAACAATCACAATGGAGTTTTTTGAATGGAGTTTTGTGAAATCAATAACAATGGAGTTTCTTGAATGGAGTTTTGTGAAATCAATAACAATGGAGTATTTTGAATGTATTAGATTTTAATTTTTGTAGTTTTGTGAAATACAATACAAATTTTATTTTTTCTATGTATTGGACTTCAATTTTTGTGGTTTTTTGAAAATGACAAAAGATTGTTTTATTTGCACGTATTAGACCTCAATTCATTTTTTTGGTATTGTGAAAATCAATAACAATGGAGTTTTTATCCATGTATTAGATTTTAATTTTTGTGGTTTTGAGAAAAACAATAAAAATTTTATTTTTTCATTGTATTAGACTTCTTATTTTTGCGGTTTTGTGAAAATAATAAAATATTATTGTTTTCCCTGTATTGTCCTTCAATTAAATTTTTTCGGTATTTTGAAAATAATTAACAATGGGGAAATATTTGTCGTTTTGTGAAAAGGAATACAAATTTTATTTTTTCTTTATATTACGCTTCATTTTTTGTCGTTTTGTAAAAATTAGACCTCAATTCGATTTTTTTCGTATTGTGAAAATCAATAACAATGGAGTTTTTTCCGTGTATTAGCTTTTAATTTTTGTGCTTTTGTGAAAAACAATAGATATTTTGTTTTTCTATGTATTACATTTCTTATTTTGCGGTTTTGTGAAAATTGCAAAATATTATTTTTTTCATGTATTGTACCTCAATTCGATTTTTTTATTATTGGGAAAATCAATAACAATGGAGTTTTTTCCGTGTATTAGATTTCAATTTTTGTGGTTTTGTGAAAAACAATAAAAATTTTATTTTTTCTATGTTGTGGTTTTGTGAAAATAAGAAAATATTATTGTTTTCCCTCTTTTGTACTTCAATTCAATTTTTTCGGTATTATGAAAATGATTGACAATGGAGTTTTTTTTCATGTATTAGATTTTAATTCTTGTGCTTTTGTGAAAAACAATACAAAATTTTTATATTCCATATATTAGACTTCAATTTTTGTGGTTTTGCGAAAATAACAGAAGATTATTTTTTTTCCATGTATTGCTCTCAATTCGATTTTTTTTGTACGAGAAAAATTAATAACAATAGAGTTTTTTCCATGTATTAGATTTTAATTTTTGTGGTTTCGTGAAAAACAATACAAATTTTGTTTTTCGTATGTATTAGACTTCAATTTTTGTGGTTTTGTGAAAAATAAATTGTTTTGTTTCCATGTATTACATCTCAATTCGATTTTTTTGGTTTTGGGAAAATTAATAACAACGGAGTTTTTTCCATGTATTAGATTTTAATTTTTGTGGATTTGTGAAAAGCAATACAAATTTTATTTTTTCTTTGTGATACGCTTAATTTTTTATGGTTTTGTGAAAATAAAAAAAAGATTTATTTTTTCCATGTATTAGACCTCAATTCGATTTTGTTCGCATTGTGAAAATCAATAACGATGGAGTTTTTTCTGTGTATTACATATTAATTTTTTGTGCTTTTGTGAAAAACAATACAAATTTTGTTTTTCTATGTATTATACTTCTTATTTTGCGGTTTTTGTGAAAATAGCAAAATTTTATTTTTTCCATATGTTGTACCTCAATTCGATTTTTTGACTATTGTGAAAATCAATAACAATGGAGTTTTTTTTTCCATGTATTAGATTTCAATTTTTGTGGTTTTGTGAAAAACAATAAAAATTTTATTTTTTCTATGTATTAGACTTCTTATTTTGCGGTTTTATGAAAATAACATAATATTATTGTTTTCTCTGTATTGTACTTCAATTCAATTTTTTCGGTATAATGAAAATAATTAACAATGGAGTTATTTTCATGTATTAGATTTTAATTTTTGTAGTTTTCTGAAAAATAATACAAATTCTATATTTTCCATTTATTAGACTTCAATTTTTGTGGTTTTCTGAAAAATAACAAAAGATTATTTTTTTCCATGTATTAGATCTCAATTCGATTTTTTTGGTATTGTGAAAATCAATAACAATGGAGTTCTTTGCGTGTATTACATTTTAATTTTTGTAGTTTTGTAAAAAAACAATACAAATTTTATTTTTTCTACGTATTGGACTTCAATTTTTGTGGTTTTGAGGAAATAACAAAAGATTGTTTTATTTGCATGTATGAGACCTCAATTCGTTTTTTTGGTATTGTGAAAATCAATAACAATGGAGTTTTTATCCATGTATTAGATTTTAATTTTTTTGCTTTTGTGAAAAATAATAAAATTTTTGTTTTTGGTATGTATGAGACCTCAATTTTTGTGGTTTTATGAAAAGTAACAAAAGATTGTTATTTTCCATGTATTACATCTCAATTCGATTTTTTTTGGTATTGGCAAAATTAATAACAACGGAGTTTTTTCCATATATTAGATTTTAATTTTTGTGGTTTGGTGAAAAGCAATACAAATTTTATTTTTTCTTTGTAATACGCTTAATTTTTTATGGTTTTGTGAAAATAAAAAAAGATTATTTTTTTCCATGTATTAGACCTCAATTCGATTTTGTTCGTATTGTGAAAATTAATAACAATGGAGTTTTTTCTGTGTATTAGATATTAATTTTTGTGCTTTTATGAAAAACAATACAAATTTTGTTTTTCTACGTATTATACTTCTTATTTTGCGGTTTTGTGAAAATAGCAAAATATTATATTTTCCATGTATTGTACCTCAATTGGATTTTTTTATTATTGGGAAAATCAATAACAACGGAATTTTTTCCATGTATTAGATTTAATTTTTGTGGTTTTGTGAAAAATAATAAAAAAAAAAATTTCTATGTATTAGACTTCTTATTTTGCGGTTTTGTGAAAATAACAAAATATTATTGTTTTTCCTGTATTGTACTTCAATTCAATTTTTTCGGTATTATGAAAATAATTAACAATGGAGTTATTTTCATTTATTAGATTTTAATTTTTGTGGTTTTGAGAAAAACAATACAAATTCTATATTTTCCATTTATTAGACTCCAATTTTTGTGGTTTTGCAAAAATAACAAAATATTATTTTTTTCCATGTATTACACCTCAATTCGATTTTTCTAGTATCGAGAAAATTAATAACAATGGAGTTTTTTCCATGTATTGGTTTATAATATTTGTGGTTTTGTGAAAAACAACATAAATTTTGTTTTTCGTATGTATTAGACTTCAATTTTTGTGGTTTTGTGAAAAATAACAAAAGATTAATTTTTTCCATGTATTAGACCATAATTCGATTTTTTTGGTATTGTGAAAGTCAATAACAATGGAGTTTCTTGCATGTATTAGATTTTAATTTTTGTAGTTTTGTGAAAAACAATACAAATTTTATTTTTTCTATGTATTGGACTTCAATTTTTATGGTTTTGTGAAAATAAGAAAAGATTGTTTTATTTGCATGTATTAAGTCCTCAATTCATTTTTTTGGTATTGTGAAAATCAATAACAATGGAGATTTTATCCATGTATTAGATTTTAATTTTTTTGCTTTTGTGAAAAATAATAAAAAAAAAAATTTGTCTGCATTAGACTTCAATTTTTGTGTTTTTTTGAAAAATGAATAAAGATTATTATTTTCCATGTATTACATCTCAATTCGATTTTTTTGGTATTGGAAAAATTAATAACAACGGACTTTTTTCCATGTATTAGATTTTAATTTTTGTGGATTTGTGAAAAGCAATACAAATTTTATTTTTCCTTTGTAATACGCTTAATTTTTTATGGTTTTGTGAAAATAAAAAAAGATTATTTTTTTCCATTTATTAGACCTCAATTCGATTTTGTTCGCATTGTAAAAATCAATAACAATGGAGTTTTTTCTATGTATTAGATATTAATTTTTTGTGCTTTTGTGAAAACAATACAAATTTTGTTTTTCTATGTATTATACTTCTTATTTTGCGGTTTTGTGAAAATAGCAAAATCTTATTTTTTTCATGTATTGTACCTCAATTCGATTTTTTTATTATTGGAAAAATCAATTACAACGGAGTTTTTTCCATGTATAAGATTTCTATTTTTGTGGTCTATTGAAAAATAATAAAAATTTTATTTTTTCTATGTATTAGACTTCTTATTTTGCGGTTTTGTGAAAATAACAAAATATTATTGTTTTTCCCAATATTGTACTTCAATTCAATTTTTTCGGTACTATGTAAATAATAAACAATGGAGTTATTTTCATATATTAGATTTTAATTTATGTAGTTTTGTCAAAAAGAATACAATTTCTATATTTTCCATTTATTAGACTTCAATTTTTGTGGTTTTGCGAAAATAACAAAAGATTTTTTTTCCATGTATTACACCTACTATTGTGAAAATCAATAACAATGGAGTTTTTTTTCCATGTATTAGATTTCAATTTTTGTGGTTTTGTGAAAAACAATAAAAATTATATTTTTTCTATGTATTAGATTTCTTATTTTGCGCTTTTGTGAAAATAACAAAATATTATTGTTTTCCCTATATTGTACTTCAATTCAATTTTTTCGGTATGATGAAAATAATTAACAATGGAGTTATTTTCATGTATTAGCTTTTAATTTTTGTGGTTTTGTTAAAAATAATACAAATTATATATTTTCCATTTATTAGACAACCATTTTTGTGGTTTTGCGAAAATAACAAAAGATTATTTTTTTCCATGTATTACACCTCAATTCGATTTTTCTAGTATCGTGAAAATTAATAACAATGGAGTTTTTTCCATGTATTGGAATATAATTTTTGTGGTTTTGTGAAAAACAACACAAATTTTGTTTTTCGTATGTATTAGACTTCAATTTTTGTGGTTTTGTGAAAAATAACAAAAAATTATTTTTTCCCATGTATTAGATATTAATTCGATTTTTTTGGTATTGTGAAAGTCAATAACAATGGAGTTTTTTGCGCGTATGAGATTTTAATTTTTGTAGTTTTGTGAAAAACAATACAAATTTCAATTTTTCTATTTATTGGACTTCAATTTTTGTGGTTTTGTGAAAATAACAAAAGATTGTTTTATTCGCATGTCTTAAGTCCTCAATTCATTTTTTTGGTATTGTGAAAATCATAACAATGGAGTTTTTATCCATGTATTAGATTTTAATTTTTGTGCTTTTGTGAAAAATAATAATAAAAAAAAATTTCTCTCTATTAGACTTCAATTTTTGTGGTTTTGTGAAAAATAACAAAAGATTGTTAATTTCCATGTATTACATCTTAATTCGATTTTTTTGGTATTGGGAAAATTAATAACAACGGAGCTTTTTCCATGTATTAGATTTTAATTTTTGTGGATTTGTGAAAAGCAATAATAATTTTATTTTTCCTTTGTAATACGCTTAATTTTTTATGGTTTTGTGAAAATAAAAAGAGATTATTTTTTTCCACGTATTAGACCACAATTCGATTTTGTCCGCATTGTAAAAATCAATAACAATGGAGTTTTTTCTATGTATTAGATATTAATTTTTTGTGCTTTTGTGAAAAACAATACAAATTTTGTTTTTCTATGTATTATACTTCTTATTTTGCGGTTTTGTGAAAATAGCAAAATCTTATTTTTTTCATGTATTGTACCTCAATTCGATTTTTTTATTATTGGAAAAAGCAATAACAACGGAGTTTTTTCCATGTATTAGATTTCTATTTTTGTGGTTTATTGAAAAATAACAAAAATTTTATTTTTTCTATGTATTAGACTTCTTATTTTGCGGTTTTGTGAAAATAACAAAATATTATTGTTTTCCCAATATTGTACTTCAATTCAATTTTTTCGGTATTATGTAAATAATAAACAATGGAGTTATTTTCATATATTAGATTTTAATTTATGTAGTTTTGTCAAAAAGAATACAAATTCTATATTTTCCATTTATTAGACTTTAATTTTTGTGGTTTTGCGAAAATAACAAAAGATTTTTTTTTCCATGTATTACACCTACTATTGTGAAAATCAATAACAATGGAGTTTTTTTTCCATGTATTAGATTTCAATTTTTGTGGTTTTGTGAAAAACAATAAAAATTTTATTTTTTCTATATATTAGACTTCTTATTTTGCAGTTTTGTGAAAATAACAAAATATTATTGTTTTTCCTGTATTGTACTTTAATTCAATTTTTTCGGTATTATGAAAATGATTAACAATGGAGTTATTTTCATGGATTAGATTTTAATTTTTGTGGTTTTGAGAAAAACAATACAAATTCTATACTTTCCATTTATTAGACTTCAATTTTTGTGGTTTTGCGAAAATAACAAAAGATTTTTTTTTCCATGTATTACACCTACTATTGTGAAAATCAATAACAATGGAGTTTTTTTCCATGTATTAGATTTCAATTTTTGTGGTTTTGTGAAAAACTACAAAAATTTTATTTTTTCTATGTATTAGACTTCTTATTTTGCGCTTTTGGGAAAATAACAAAATATTATTGTTTTCCCTATATTGTACTTCAATTCAATTTTCTCGGTATGATGAAAATAATTAACAATGAAGTTATTTTCATGTATTAGATTTTAATTTTTGTGGTATTGTGAAAAATAATACAAATTCTATATTCCATTTATTAGACTTCCATTTTTGTGGTTTTGCGAAAATAACAAAAGATTATTTTTTTTCCATGTATTTCACCTCAATTCGATTTTTCTAGTATCGTGAAAATTAATGACAATGGAGTTTTTTTCCATGTATTGGAATATAATTTTTGTGGTTTTGTGAAAAACAACACAAATTTCGTTTTTCGTATGTATTAGACTTCAATTTTTGTGGTTTTGTGAAAAATAACAAAAAATTATTTTTTTCCATGTATTAGATATTAATTCGATTTTTTTGGTATTGTGAAAGTCAATAACAATGGAGTTTTTTGCATGTATGAGATTTTAATTTTTGTAGTTTTGTGAAAAACAATACAAATTTCAATTTTTCTATTTATTGGACTTCAATTTATGTGGTTTTGTGAACATAACAAAAGATTGTTTTATTTGCATGTATTAAGTCCTCAATTCATTTTTTTGGTATTGTGAGAATCATAACAATGGAGTTTTTATCCATGTATTAGATTTTAATTTTTGTGCTTTTGTGAAAAATAATAATAAAAAAAAAATTGTCTGTATTAAACTTCAATTTTTGTGATTTTGTGAAAAATAACAAAAGATTGTTATTTTCCATGTATTACATCTTAATTCGATTTTTTTGGTATTGGGAAAATTAATAACAACGGAGTTTTTTTCATGTATTAGATTTTAATTTTTGTGGATTTGTGAAAAGCAATAAAAATTTTATTTTTTCTTTGTAATACGCTTTATTTTTTATGGTTTTGTGAAAATAAAAAGAGATTATTTTTTTCCATGTATTAGACCTCAATTCGATTTTGTTCGCATTGTGAAAATCAATAACAATGGAGTTTTTTCTGTGTATTAGATATTAATTTTTTCTGCCTTTGTGAAAAACAATACAAATTTTGTTTTTCTATGTATTATACTTCTTATTTTGCGGTTTTGTGAAAATAGCAAAATCTTATTTTTTTCTTGTATTGTACCTCAATTCGATTTTTTTATTATTGGAAAAATCAATAACAACGGAGTTTTTTTCCATGTATTAGATTTCTATTTTTGTGGTTTATTGAAAAATAATAAAAATTTTATTTTTTCTATGTATTATACTTCTTATTTTGCGGTTTTGTGAAAATAACAAAATATTATTGTTTTCCCAATATTGTACTTCAATTCAATTTTTTCGGTATTATGAAAATAATTAACAATGGAGTTATTTTCATATATTAGATTTTAATTTATGTAGTTTTGTCAGAAAGAATACAAATTCTATATTTTCCATTTATTAGACTTCAATTTTTGTGGTTTTGCGAAAATAACAAAAGATTGTTTTTTTCCATGTATTACACCTCAATTCGATTTTTTTAGTATCGAGAAAATTAATAACAATGGAATTTTTTCCATGTATTAGATTATAATTTTTGTGGTTTTGTGAAAAACAATACAAATTTTGTTTTTTGTATGTATTAGACTTCAATTTTTTTCCTTTTGTGAAAAATTACAAAAGATTATTTTTTTTCCATGTACCTCAATTCGATTTTTTGGTATTGTGAAAATCAATAACAACGGAGTTTTTTGGATGTATTAGATTTTAATTTTTTTAGTTTTGCGAAAAACAATACAAATTTTATTTTTTCTATGTATTGGACGTCAGTTTTTGTGGTTTTGTGAAAGTAACAAAAGATTGTTTTATTTGCATGTATTGCACCTCAATTCGTTTTTTTTGTATTGTGAAAATCAATAACAATGGAGTTTTTAACCATGTATTAGATTTTAATTTTTGTGGTTTGGTAAAAAATAATAAAGTTTTTGTTTTTGTATGTATTAGACTTCAATTTTTGTGGTTTTGTGAAAAATAACAAAAGATTGTTATTTTCAATGTATTACACCTCAATTCGATTTTTTTTCGTATTGGAAAAATTAATAACAATAGAGTTTTTTCCATGTATTAGATTTTAATTTTTGTGGTTTTGTGAAAAACAATACAAATTTTATTTTTTCTTTGTATTACACTTCATTTTATGCGGTTTTATGAAAATAATAAAAGATTATTTTTTTCCATATATTAGACCTCAATTCGATTTTTTTCGTATTGTGAAAATCAATAACAACGGTGTTTGTTCTGTGTATTAGATATTCATTTTTGTGCTTTTGTGAAAAACAATACAAATTTTGTTTTTCTATGTATTATACCTCTTATTTTGCGGTTTTTGTAAAAATAGTAAAATTTTATTTTTTCCATATGTTGTACCTCAATTCGATTTTTCGACTATTGTGAAAATCAATAACAATGGAGTTTTTTTTTCCATGTATTAGATTTCAAATTTTGTGGTTTTGTGAAAAACAATAAAAATTTTATTTTTTCTATGTATTAGACTTCTTATTTTGCGCTTTTGTGAAAATAACAGAATATTATTGTTTTCCCTGTATTATACTTCAATTCAATTTTTTTGGTATGATGAAAATAATTAACAATGGAGTTATTTTCATATATTAGATTTTAATTTTTGTGGTTTTGTGAAAAATAATACAAATTATATATTTTCCATTTATTAGACTTCAATTTTTGTGGTTTTGTGAAAAATAACAAAAGATTATTTTTTTTCATGTATTAGACCTCAATTCGATTTTTTTGGCATTGTGAAAATCAATAACAATGGAGTTTTTTGCATGTATTAGATTTTAATTTTTGTAGTCTTGTGAAAAACAATACAAATTTTATTTTTTCTACGTATTGGACTTCAATTTTTGTGGTTTTGTGGAAATAACAAAAGATTGTTTTATTTGCATGTATGAGACCTCTATTCGTTTTTTTGGTATTGTGAGAATCAATAACAATGGAGTTTTTATCCATGTATTAGATTTTAATTTTTGTGGTTTTGTGAAAAATAATAAAATTTGTGTTTTTGGTATGTATTAGACCTCAATTTTTGTGGTTTTATGAAAAGTAACAAAAGATTGTCATTTTCCATGTATTACATCTCAATTCGATTTTTTTTGGTATTGGCAAAATTAATAACAACGGAGTTATTTGGATATATTAGGTTTTAATTTTGGTGGTTTGGTGAAAAGTAATACAAATTTTATTTTTTCATTGTAATACGCTTAATTTTTTATGGTTTTGTGAAAATAAAAAAAGATTATTTTTTTCCATGTACTAGACCTCAATTCGATTTTGTTCGTATTGTGAAAATCAATAACAATGGAGTTTTTTTCTGTGGATTAGATATTAATTTTTGTGCTTTTGTGAAAAACAATACAAATTTTGTTTTTCTACGTATTATACTTCTTATTTTGCGGTTTGGTTAAAATAGCAAAATATTATTTTTTCCATGTATTGTACCTCAATTGGATTTTTTTATTATTGGGAAAATCAATAACAACGGAGTCTTTTCCATGTATTAGATTTTAATTTTTGTGGTTTTGTGAAAAATAATAAAAATTTTATTTTTTCTATATATTAGACTTCTTATTTTGCGGTTTTTTGAAAATAACAAAATATTTTTGTTTTTCCTGTATTGTACTTCAATTTAATTTTTTCGGTATTATGAAAATAATTAACAATGGAGTTATTTTCATTTATTAGATTTTAATTTTTGTGGTTTTGAGAAAAACAATACAAATTCTATATTTTCCATTTAACTCCAATTTTTGTGGTTTTGCGAAAACAACAAAATATTATTTTTTTCCATGTATTACACCTCAATTCGATTTGTCTAGTATCGAGAAAATTAATAACAATGGAGTTTTTTCCATGTATTGGTTTATAATATTTGTGGTATTGTGAAAAACAACATAAATTTTGTTTTTCGTATGTATTAGACTTCAATTTTTGTGGTTTTGTGAAAAATAACAAAAGATTATTTTTTTCCATGTATTAGACCTTAATTCGATTTTTTTGGTATTGTGAGAGTCAATAACAATGGAGTTATTTGCATGTATTAGATTTTAATTTTTGTAGTTTTGTGAAAAACAATATAAATTTTATTTTTTCTATGTATTGGACTTCAATTTTTGTGGTTTTGTGAAAATAACAAAAGATTGTTTTATTTGCATGTATTAAGTCCTCAATTCATTTTTTTGGTATTGTGAAAATCAATAACAATGGAGTTTTTATCCGTGTATTAGATTTTAATTTTTGTGCTTTTGTGAAAAATAATAAAAAAAAAAATTTGTCTGTATTAGACTTCAATTTTTTTGGTTTTCTGAAAAATAACAAAAGATTGTTATTTTCCATGTATTACACCTCAATTCGATTGGTATTGAGAAAATTAATAACAACGGAGTTTTTAACATGTATTAGATTTTAATTTTTGTGGATTGGTGAAAAGCAATACAAATTTTATTTGTTCTTTGTAATACGCTTAATTTTTTATGGTTTTGTGAAAATAAAAAAAGATTTTTTTTTCCATGTATTAGACCTTAATTCGATTTTGTTCGCATTGTGAAAATCAATAACAATGGAGTTTTTTCTGTGTATTAGATATTAATTTTTTGTGCTTTTGTGAAAAACAATACAAATTTTGTTTTTCTATGTACTATACTTCTAATTTTGCGGTTTTGTGAAAATAGCAAAATCTTATTTTTTTGATGTATTGTACCTCAATTCGATTTTTTTATTATTGGAAAAATCAATAACAATGGAGTTTTTTTCCATGTATTAGATTTCAATTTTTGTGGTTTTGTGAAAAACAATAAAAATTTTATTTTTCTATGTATTAGACTTCTTATTTTGCGCTTTTGTGAAAATAACAAAATATTTTTGTTTTCCCTATATTGTACTTCAATTCAATTTTTTCGGTATGATGAAAATAATTAACAATGGAGTTATTTTCATGTATTAGATTTTAATTTTTTTGGTTTTGTGAAAAATAATACAAATTATATATTTTCCATTTATTAGACTTCCATTTTTGTGGTTTTGCGAAAATAACAAAAGATTATTTTTTTCCATGTATTACACCTCAATTCGATTTTTCTAGTATCGTGAAAATTAATAACAATGGAGTTTTTTTCATGTATTGGATTATAATTTTTGTGGTTTTGTGAAAAACAACACAAATTTTGTTTTTCGTATGTATTAGACTTCAATTTTTGTGGTTTTGTAAAAAATAACAAAAGATTTTTTTTTTCCATGTATTAGACCTTAATTCGATTTGTTTGGTATTGTGAAAGCCAATAACGATGGAGTTTTTTGCATGTATTAGATTTTAATTTTTGTAGTTTTGTGAAAAACAATACAAATTTTATTTTTTCTATGTATTGGACTTCAATTTTTGTGGTTTTGTGAAAATAACAAAAGATTGTTTTATTTGCATGTATTAAGTTCTCAATTCATTTTTTTGGTATTGGGAAAATCAATAACAATCGAGTTTTTATCCGTGTATTAGATTTTAATTTTTGTGCTTTTGTGAAAAATAATAAAAAAAAAAATTGTCTGTATTGGACTTCAATTTTTGTGGTCTTGTGAAAAATAACAAAAGATTGTTATTTTCCAAGTATTACATCCCAATTCGATTTTTTTGGTATTGGGAAAATTAATAACAACGGAGTTTTTTCCATGTATTAGATTTTAATTTTTGTGGATTTGTGAAAAGCAATACAAATTTTATTTTTTCTTTGTAATACGCTTAATTTTTTATGGTTTTGTGAAAATAAAAAAAGATTATATGGGAAATTCTTTAAAAACCCCTTAACTTTTTTGGATATTATCAAAAACCCCCTATCTTTTTCATTTCTTCAAAAACCCCCTAAAAAGCTCATGGAATTTTTTTTTAGCCCCTATGGGGTTAAGTTAAACCTTTTCCATCCATTCAATTTTTGCATTGACCAAAATACCCTCTATTTATTTTTATATTATATTTAATTCAATTAAAAAATATAACAAAAAATTAATGTTTTTCAACATAATATAAATATTATATTATATTATTTTATGCTGCATTAGTTAATTTTTTTATTATATTATATAATTTTATGTTGCATTAGTTTATTTTATAGTATTATATTACATGAAATATTTTCTCTTTTTTATTTGTATATTATAATTTTATTCTCAGTAAAATATTATTTTTTTATTATTATTTTTTATGTTTTTTAAAAAATAGTTTCTGGAAAAAAAATCAGTAAAAATTCTAAATTATTTTTTAAAAAATATTTTTTTGAATTTTTTTATAAGAATTTTTTTTCAGAATTTATTAATTTTTTCAGAATTTATTAATTAATGCATCATAAAATAATATAATATAATATTTATATTATATTGAAAAATATTATTATTTTTTATTATATTTTTAATTTAATTAAATATAGTATAAAAATAATATAAAAATAATTAATAGAGGGCATTTTGGTCAATAAAAATTAGAATGGATGGAAAATGTTTAACTTAACCCCATAGGGGGTAAAAAAAAAATTCAAGTTGATTTATAGGGGGTGTTTGAAGAAATGAAAAAGATAGGGGTTTTTGATAAAATCCAAAAAAGTTAGGGGGTTTTTGAAGAATTTCCCTTATTTTTTTCCTTGTATTAGACCTCAATTTGATTTTGTTCGTGTTGTGAAAATCAATAAGAATGGAGTTTTTTCTGTGTATTGGATATTAATTTTTGTGCTTTTGTGAAAAACAATACAAATTTTATTTTTTCTTTGTATTACACTTCATTTTATGTGGTTTTATGAAAATAACAAAATATTATTTTTTTTTCATGTATTAGACCTCAATTTGATTTTTTTCGTATTGTGAAAATCAATAACAACGGTGTTTTTTCTGTGTATTAGATATTAATTTTTGTGCTTTTGTGAAAAAGAATACAAATTTTGTTTTTCTATGTATTATACTTCTTATTTTGCGGTTTTGTGAAAATAGCAAAATATTATTTTTTGCATGTATTGTACCTCAATTCGATTTTTTTATTATTGCGAAAATCAATAACAAAGGAGTTTTTTCCATGTATTAGATTTAATTTTTTGTGGTTTTGTGAAAAATAATAAATTTTTTATTTTTTCTATGTATTAGACTTTTTATTTTGCGGTTTTGTGAAAATAACAAAATATTATTGTTTTCCCTATATTGTACTTTCATTCAATTTTTTCGGTATTATGAAAATAATTAACAATGGAGTTATTTTCATGTATTAGATTTTAATTTTTGTGGTTTTGAGAAAAACAATACAAATTCTATATTTTCCATTTATTAGACTTCAATTTTTGTGGTTTTGCGAAAATAACAAAAGATTTGTTTTTCTATTTATTACACCTCAATTCGATTTTTTTACTATCGAGATAATTAATAACAATGGAGATTTTTCCATGTATTAGATTATAATTTTTGTGGTTTTGTGAAAAACAATACAAATTTTGTTTTTCGTATGTATTAGACTTCAATTTTTGTGGTTTTGTGAAAAATGACAAAAGATTATTTTTTCCATGTATTAGAACTCAATTCGATTTTTTGGTATTGTGAAAATCAATAACAACGGAGTTTTTTGCATGTATTAGATTTTAATTTTTGTAGTTTTGTGAAAAACAATACAAATTTTATTTTTTGTATGCGACAACAATGAGAATATTCTACAAAAATAAATCGGGCAGTTGGATAAAAACTAAGAGAGATCCAAGCGTTCAAAATTAGAGTCAGAAAAAAGAACATAAGCTGTTTTTGACAAAACCGTGGTAATTTAAGGATTTCTTCAATTACGGGCGCTATTCTTGGCTCATTCTTTTTTCTATCTCCTAAAGATAGGCAAAATAAGAATAACCTATCTTTTCCTACCACTCACGTGCGATGAGATTTGAAGAAAAAATGGATAAATATATTCCCTCTCCACTTGGCCCAATCTTGATAGTAGAACAAAAAATCATTATCTAACTGAATAAGGGTCAAATATGTAAAATTCGCTACGAACATCTGTTAGTCGACAACGAGGCGAATATATTACAAAAAGAAATCTGACAATTGGATAGAAACATAGAGAGATCCAAGCGTTCAAAGTGGGAGTCAGAGAAAAAAACATATGTTGTTTATGACCAACCCGTGGTAATTTTAGGAGTTGTTCAACTACGGGCGCTTGACTCATTCATTTTTCTATCTCCTCAAGACATGCAGAATATCAATAACCTAGATTTCCCTACCCCTCACGTGTGATGTGATTTGAAGAAAAAGTTGATAAATATGTTCTCTATCCCCTTGGCTGAATCAGGACAGCAGAAAAAAAAAACATTTTCTATCTGCATATGGGTCCAATATGCAAAATTCGGTGAGAACATCTGTTAGTCGACAACAAGGAGAATACTTTACAAAAAGAAATCGGGCAATTGGATAAAAATTTAGAGAGATCCAAGCGTTCAAAGTTGGAGTCACAAAAAAAAACATAAGCCGTTTCTGACCAACCCGTGGTAATTTAAGCAGTTCTTCAACTACGGGGGATATTCTTGGCTCATTCTTTTTTCTATCTCCTCAACACATGCAAAATAACTACAATCTATCTTTTCCTTCCCCTCACGGGTGATGAGATTTGAAGAAAAGGTTGAAAAATATGTTCTCTCTTCCGTTGGCCGAATCTGGACAGCGGAACAAAAAATCATTTTCGATCTGAATATGGGTCCAATATGCAAAATTCGATAAGAACATCTGTTTGTCGACAATAATGAGAATATTCTACAAAAAGAAATCTGGCAGATTGATAAAAACTTAGAGAGATCCATGCGTTCAAAGTTCGAGTCAGAGAAAAAAACATAAGCTGTTTCTGACCAGCCCGTGGTAATTTACGGAGTTCTTCAACTACAGGTGCTATTCATGGATACGGGAGCTATTCTTGGGAGTTATCTCCTCAAGACATGCAAAATAACAATAACCTATCTTTTGCTACTCCTCACGTGTGATGAGATTTGAAGAAAAATTTGATGAATATGTTCTTTTTCCCCTTAGTTGAATCCGGACAGCAGAATAAAAAATTATTTTCTATCTGCATATGGGTCCAATATGCAAAATTCGCTAAGAACATCTGTTAATCGACAACAAGGAGAGTATTTTACAAAAAGAAATTTGGCAATTGGATGAAAACTTAGAGAGATCCAAGCGATCAAAGTTGGAGTCACAGGAAAAAAACATAAGCTGTTTCTGACCAACCTGTGCTAATTTAAGCAGTTCTTCAACTACGGGTGATATTCTTGCCTCATTCTTTTTTCTATCTCCTAAAGACATGCAAAATAACAATAATCTATCTTTTCCTACCCCTCACGTGTAATGAGATTTGAAGAAAAGGTTGATAAATATGTTCCCTCTCCCATTGGCCGAATCTTGACAATAGAACAAAAAATCATTATCTATCTGAATAACGGTCCAATATGCAAAATTCGCTAAGAACAACTGTTAGTCGACAACGAGATGAATATTTTACAAAACGAAATTTGGCAATTGGATTGAAACTTAGAGAGATCCAAGCGTTCAAAGTTGGAGTCAGAGAAAAAACATATGCTGTTTCTGACAAACCCGTGATAATTTAAGGAGTTCTTCAACTACGGGCGCTAATCTTGGCTCATTCTTTTTTCTATCTCCTCAAGACATGCAAAACAACAATAACCTATCTTTTCCGTGTGATGACATTTGAAGAAACAATTGACAAATATGTTCTCTCTCCCCTCGGCCGAATCTGGACAGCAGAACAAAAAATCATTTTCTATCTGCATATGGGTCCAATATGCAAAATTCTCTAAGGGCATCTGTTAGTCGACAACAAGGAGAATATTTTACAGAAAGAAATCTGGCAATTGGATAAAAACTTAGAGAGATCCAAGCGTTCAAAGTTGGAGTCACAGAAAAAAAAAACATAAGCCGTTTCTGATTAACCAATTCTTAGCTCATTCTTTTTTCTATCTCCTCAAGACATGCAAAATAACAATAACCTATATTTTTCTACCCCTCACGTGTGACGAGATTTGAAGAAAAAGTTGATAAATATGTTCTCCCTCCCCATGGCCGAATCAGGATAGCAAAATAAAAAATCATTTTCTATCTGAGTATGGGTCGAATACGCAAAATTCGCTAAGAACATCTGTTAGTAGACAATAAGGAGAATATTTTACAAAAAGAAATCCGGCAATTGGATAAAAATTTTGAGAGATCCAAGCGTTCAAAGTTCGAGCCAGAGAAAAAAACATAAGCTGTTTTCGACCAACCCGTGGTAATTTATGGAGTTCTTCAACTACGGGAGTAAATCATGGCTACGGGAGCCATTCTTGGGAGCTATCTCCTCAAGTCATGCAAAATAATAATAACCTATCTTTTCCTACCCCTCACGTGTGATGAGATTTGAAGAAAAAGTTTATAAATATGTTCCCTCTCCCGTTGGCCGAATCTGGACAGCAGAACAAAAAATTATTTTCTATCTGAATATGGGTCTAATATGCAAAATACGCTAAGAACATCTGTTAGTCGACAACAAGGAGAATATTTTACAAAAAGAAATCTGGCAATTGGATAAAAACTTAGAGAGATCCAAGCGTTAAAAGTTGGAGTCACAAAAAAAAAACATAAACCGTTTCTGACCAACTCGTGGTAATATAAGCAGTTCTTCTACTATGCGCGATATTCTAGGCTCATTCTTTTTTCTATCTCCTCATAACATGCAAAATAACAATAATCTGTCTTTTCCTACTCCTCACATGTGATGAGATGTGAAGAAAAGGTTGATAAATATGTTCTCTCTACCGTTGGCCGAATCTGGACAACAGAACAAAAAATCATTTTCGATCTGAATATGGGTCGAATTTGCAAAATTCGCTAAGAACATCTATTAATCGACAACAATGAGAATATTCTACAAAAAGAAATCTGGCAGTTGGATAAAAACATAAAGAGATCCAAGCGTTCAAAATTGGAGTCAAAGAAAAAAACATAAGCTGTTTCTGACCAACCCGTGGTAATTTAAGGATTTCTTCAACTACAGGCGCTATTCTTGGGTCATTCTTTTTTCTATCTCCTCAAGACATGCAAAATCAGTAACCTGGATTTTCCTACCCCTCACGTGTGATGAGATTTGAAGAAAAAGTTCATAAATATGTTCTCTCTACCCTTGGCTGAATCTCGACAACAGAACAAAAAATCATTTTCTATCTACATATGGGTCCAATATGACAAATTCGTTAAGAACATCTGTTAGTTGATGACAAGGAGAATATTTTACGAAAAGAAATCTGGAAATGGGATAAAAACATAGAGAGATCCAAGCGTTCAAACTTGGTCACAGAAAAAAAACACATAAGCCGTTTGTGATTAACCCGTAGTAATTTAAGGATTTCTTCAACTACGGGCGCTATTCTTAGCTCATTCTTTTTTCTTTCTCCTCAAGACATGCAAAATAACAATAACCTATCTTTTCCTACTCCTAACGTGTGATGAGATTTGAAGAAAAATTTGATAAATATGTTCTCTCTCCCCTTGGCTGAATCAGGACATCAGAACAAAAAATCCTTTTCTATATGCATATGGGTCTAACATGCAAAATTCGCTAAGAACATCTGTTAGTCGACAACAAGGAGAATATTATACAAAAGAAATCTTGCAATTGGATAAAATCTTAGAGAGATCCAAGCGTTCAAAGTTGGAGTGACAGAGAAAAAAACATAAGATGTTTCTGACCAACCCGTGGTAATTTAAGGATTTCTTCAACTATGGGCGCTATTCTTGGCTCATTCTTTTTTCTATCTCCTCAACACATGCAAAATAACAATAAACTATATTTTTCTACCCTTCATGTGTGATGAGATTTGAAGAAGAAGTTGATAGATACATTCTCTCACCCCTTGGCTGGATCTGGATAGAAAAAAAAAATTATTTTCTATCGGAATATGGGTCTAATATGCAAAATTTGCTAAGAACATATGTTAGTAGACGACAGTGAGAATATTTTACGAAAAGAAATCTGGCAATCGGATAAAAATTTAGAAAGATCTAAGCGTTCTATGTTCGAGTCAGAGCAAAAAAACATAAGCTGTTTATGACCAACCCGCGGTAATTAAAGGATTTCTTCTACTATAGACGCTATTCTCGGCACATTCTTTTTTTCAATCTCCTCAAGACATGCAAAATAACAATAATCTATCTTTTCCTACCCCTCACGTGCGATGAGATTTGAAGAAAAAGTTGATAAATATATTCTCTCTCCCCTTGGCTGAATTAGCACGGCAGAAAAAAAAAACATCATTTTCTATCAGCATACGGGTCCAATATGTAAAATTCGCTAAGAACATCTGTTAGTTGACAACAAGGAAAATATTCTACAAAAAGAAATCTGGCAATTGGATAAAAACTTAGAGAGATCCAAGCGTTAAAAGTTGGAGTCACAAAAAAAAAACATAAGCTGTTTCTGACCAACCCGTGGTAATTTAAGCAGTTCTTCTACTACGGGCGATATTCTAGGCTCATTCTTTTTTCTATCTCGTCAAGACATGCAAAATAACAGTAATCTGTATTTTCCTAGTCCTCACATATGATGAGATGTGAAGAAAAGGTTGATAAATATGTTCTCTCTCCCATTGGCCAAATCTGGACAACAGAACAAAAAATCATTTTCGATCTGAATACGGGTCGAATTTGCAAAAATCGCTAAGAACATCTATAAGTCAACAACAATGAGAATATTCTACAAAAAGAAATCTGGCAGTTGGATAAAAACATAGAGAGATCTTAGCGTTCAAAATTAGAGTCAGCGAAAAAAACATAAGCTGTTTCTGACCAACCTGTGGTAGTTTAAGGATTTCTTCAACTACAGGCGATATTCTTGGGTCATTCTTTTTTCTATCTTCTCAAGACATGCAAAATAATAGTAACATTTATTTTCCTACCCCTCACGTGTGATGAGATTTGACGAAAAAGTTGATAAATATGTTCTCTCTGCCCTTGGCTGAATGTGGACAACATAACAAAAAATCATTTTCTATCTACATATGGGTCCAATATGTAAAAGTCGTTAAGAACATCTGTTAGTCGATGATAAGGAGAATATTTTACAAAAGGAAATCTGGCAATTGGATAAAAATTCGAGAGATCCAAGCGTTCAAATTTGGAGTCACAGAAAAAAAAACCATAAGCTGTTTCTGACTAACCCGTGGTAATTTAAGGATTTCTTCAACTACGGGCGCTATTCATAGCTCATTCTTTTTTCTTTCTCCTCAAGACTTGATAAATAACAATAACCTATATTTTCCTACCCCTCACGTGTAACGAGATTTGAAGAAAAAGTTGATAAATATGTTCTCTCTCCCCTTGGCTGAATCAGGATAGCAGAACAAAAAAATTATTTTCTATCTGAATATGGATCTAATATGAAAAATTCGCTAAGTACATTCGTTAGTAGACAACAAGGAGAATATTATACAAAAAGAAATCCGGGAAATGGATAAAAATTTAGAGGCATGAAAGCGTTCAAAGTTCGGGTCAGAGAAAAAACATAAGCAGTTTCTGACCAACCCGTGGTAATTTACGGAGTTCCTCAACTACGGGAGTTATTCTTGGCTACGGGAGCTATTCTTGGGAGCCATCTCCTCAAGACATGCAAAATAACAATAACCTATCTTTTCCTACTGCTCACGTGTGATGAGATTTGAAGAAAAAGTTGATAAATATGTTCTCTTTCCCCTTGGTTGAATCTGGACAGCAGAACAAAAAATCATTTTCTATCTGAAATGGGTCCAATATGCAAAATTCACTAAGAATATCTGTTAGTCGATAACAAGGAGAATATTCTTAAAAAAGAAATCTGCTAATTGGATAAAAACTAGTGAGATCCAAGCGTTCAAAGTTGGAGTCAGAGAATAAAACTTAAGTTATTTCTGACCAACCTGTGGTAATTAAATATTTCTTCTACTACGGGCGCTATTCTTGGCTCATTCTTTTTTTCTATCTTCTCAAGACATGAAAAATAACAGTAATCTGTATTTTCCTACTCCTCACGTGTGATGAGATGTGAAGAAAAGGTTGATAAATATGTTCTCTCTCCCGTTGGCCGAATCTGGACAACAGAACAAAAAATCATTTTCGATCTGAATACGGGTCGAATTTGCAACATTCACTAAGAACATCTATAAGTCGACAACAATGAGAATATTCTTCAAAATGAAATCTTGCAGTTGGATAAAAACATAGAGAGATCGAAGCGTTCAAAATTAGAGTCAGCGAAAGAAACATAAGCTGTTTCTGACCAACCCGTGGTAATTTAAGGATTTCTTCAACTACAGGCGCTATTCTTGGCTCATTCTTTTTTCTATCTCCTCAAGACATGCAAAATAACGGTAACCTGTATTTTCCTACCCCTCACGTGTGATGAGATTTGAAGAAAAAGTTGATAAATATGTTCTCTCTGCCCTTGGCTGAATCTGGACAACATAACAAAAAATCATTTTCTATCTACATATGGGTCCAATGTGCAAAATTCGTAAGAACATCTGTTAGTCGATGACAAGGAGAACATTTTACAAAAAGAAATCTGGTAATTGGATAAAAACTTAGAGAGATCCAAGCATTCAAAGTTGGAGTCACAGAAAAATAAAATCATAAGTTGTTTCTGATTAACCCGTGGTAATTTAAGGATTTCTTCAACTACGGGTGCTATTCTTAGCTCATTCTTTTTTCTTTCTCCTCATGACATGCAAAAAATAATAACCTATATTTTTCTACCCCTCACGTGTGATGAGATTTGAAGAAAAAGTTGATAAATATGTTCTCTCTCCCCTTGACCGAATCAGGATAGCAGAACAAAAAAATCATTTTCTATCTGAATATGGGTCTAATATACAAAATTCGCAAAGAACATCTGTTAGTAGACAACAAGGAGAATATTATACAAAAAGAAATCCGATCAAAGCATTCAAAGTTCGAGTCAGAGAAAAAACATAAGGGATATCTGACCAACCCGTGGTAATTTACGGAGTTCCTCAACTACGGGAGCTATTCTTGGGAGCTATCTCCTCAAGACATGTAAAATAACAATTACCAATCTATTCCTACTCCTCACGTGTGATGAGATTTGAAGAAAAAGTTGATAAATATGTTCTCTTTCCCTTTGGTTGAATCTGGACAGCAGAACAAAAAATTATTTTCTATCTGATATGGGTCCCATATGCACAATTCACTAAGAATATCTGTTAGTCGACAACAAGGAGAATATTTTTCAAAAAGAAATCTGGTAATTGGATAAAAACTTAGTGAGATCAAAGCATTCAAAGTTGGAGTGAGAGAATAAAACTTAAGTTATTTCTGACCAACTCGTGGTAATTAAATGATTTCTTCAACTACGGACGCTATTCTTGGCTTATTCTTTTTTTTCTATCTCCTCAAGACATGCAAAATAACAATAACCTATCTTTTCCTACCCCTCACGTGTGATGAAATTTGAATAAAAAATTGATAAATATATTCTCTCTCCCCTTGGCTGAATTAGGACAGCAGAAAAAAAATATATCATTTTCTATCTGCATATGGGTCCAATATGCAAAATTCGCTAAGAACATCTGTTAGTGACAACAAGGAAAATATTCTACAAAAAGAAATTTGGCAATTGGATAAAAACTTAGAGAGATCCAAGCGTTCAAAGTTGGAGTCACAGAAAAAAAAAAACATAAGTTGTTTCTACCAACCCGTGGTAATTTAAGCAGTTCATCAATTACGGGCGATATTCTTGGATCATTCTTTTTTCTATCTCCTCAAGGCATACAAAATAACAATAATCTATCTTTTCCTACCCCTCACATGTGATGAGATTTGAAGAAAAGGTTGATAAATATGTTCTCTCTCCCGTTGGCCGAATCTGGACAACATAACAAAAAATCATTTTCGATCTGAATCTGGGTCCAATATGCAAAATTCGCTAAAAATATCTATTAGTCGACAACAATGAGAATATTTTACAAAATGAAATCTGGCAGTTGGATAAAAACTTAGAGAGATCCAAGCATTCAAAATTAGAGTTAGAGAAAAAACATAAGCTGTTTCTGACCAACCCGTGGTAATTTAAGGATTTATTCAACTACGGGCGCTATTCTTGCCTCATTCTTTTTTCTATCTCCTCAAGACATGCAAAATAACAATAACCTATATTTTCCTACCCCTCACGTATGATGAGATTTGAAGAAAAAGTTGATAAATATGTTCTCTCTCACCTTGGCTGAATCTAGACAGCGGAACAAAAAATCATTTTCTATCTGCATATCGGTCCAATATGAAAAATTCGCTAAGAACACCTGTTAGTAGACAACAAGGAGAATATTTTACAAAAAGAAATCTGGCAATTGGATAAAAATTTTGAGAGATCCGAGCGTTCAAAGTTGGAGTTAGAGAAAAAAACATAAGCTGTTTTTGACTAACCCGTGGTAATTTACGGAGTTCTTCAACTACGGGAGCTATTCTTGGCTACGGGAGCTATCTACTCAAGACATGCAAAATAACAATAACCTATCTTTTCCTACTCCTCACGTGTGATGAGATTTGAAGAAAAAGTTGATAAATATGTTCTCTTTCCCCCTGGTTGAATCTGGACAGCAGAACAAAAAATCATTTTCTATCTGAAGGGGGTCCAATATGCAAAATTCGCTAAGAACATCTGTTAGTCGATAACAAGGAGAATATTTTACAAAAATAAATTTGGCAATTGGATAAAAATTTAGAGAGATCCAAGCGTTCAAAGTTGGAGGCACAGAAAAAAAACGAATATGCTGTTTCTAACCATCCCGTGGTAATTTAAGCAGTTCTTCAACTACGGGCGATATTCTTGGATCATTCTTTTTTCTATCTCCTCAAGACATGCAAAATAACAATAATATATCTTTTCCTACCCCTCACATTGTTGGGAAATCCATAGCCATGTACGTTACATGCGCAGTGGAACCTATGGATTTAACCCGCCCTAGGATCTACGTTAAGGGAATAAAAGTACGAGATTAACTATTAAAATTTATACTTCGGATCTTCCTGATCCGCGAGATAAAGAACGGATATAGGTCCGAACTTTTCTGACTTGCAACCTTCTCCTTCCTGAAGCTCGACTCGCGAACCTCCTTGCTTCTCCTAGGGTTGAGGAAGATCGATCGCTCGCAAGTTCCCAAGATAGAGAACCTCTATTCGTATCCACGCGAACTTAAAACGCACGGAATTACCGGACTCGGCTAGACGAGTCCGGAAATACTTTCCGAATTCTCTCAAAACTATTTCTCTCTTTTCTGTGTAATAGACGACCTGAATTGTGTATCTAATTGAGAGACTCTGCCCTTCTATTTATACTAGAGAGAGAGGCGAACGATTGATTAGTTACCATAACTAAAACCCTAATCTGCGCCTATTCCGTTGCCAACGGAACTATTCCGTTGCCAACGGAATATGTATTTCCATAACGGAATACTTGGCAACTTACAGTTTCCATATCTATTCTGTTGGGAACGGAACTATTCCGTTGCCAATGGAATATGGTAATGTTTTGTTCAATCAATTATCCAATAATTGATTATTTCGTTCACCAATTTATACATCATATGTATAATTGTTTTTGAGGTATATTCATCCCGTATGAATGGAGTTCATTGTGTGACCACGTAGGTTCCATTTAACGCTGGCATCGATCTTCTAAAGATCGTAAGTCATGAGTAACCTCTAGACTGATGTCATGACTACCCAGGTTAAATGAAATGATCAGCGATCATAAACCTATCTGAATAGACATTTGCTTATTCCTTTTGTTCTACGATATATGTCTTGATCACAAGGCATGGAAGTATGTCATCCTTTAGTTTGATCAAAGTCTCTTTCCTGATCGAGAATTAGACTGAGTAAATACAAAATGATATTAACAACACATGTTAATCCATTTTGAGCATGGCCATGCATTTCCTTCAGTCCTAGTTCATCAGGGGGCCAGAGATATCTCCCTCTTAACGAGAGGAACAAATCCCATCTTGGTCACTCACATTCCTCGTCATGATTGAGTGCATACCTAATGATGACCATAATGATGACCCTAATGATCATCCCATTACCGATGACGTAGGATCATATTAAATTATGCAGTTCCACATACAGTTATCCATGGTGACCTCAGGTCGTAGGAACAAGCACACTATTCATATGAGAATCACTAATGACATATACCATGCATATTCTCATAGTGTGGTCAGTCCAGTACGTGTTCTCTAACATGTACCTATATTCCAGACTTGACATCTCTATGTCCATGATCAGTAGAACATGATCATCCAGCCTGAGAATATACTAGTGTGGATATGTAGCTTCTTACCTGAAGTATGTCTATCTTTATAAACATCCTACATATCACTAGGTACAGTTTAGAATGCCATTCGTTGGTTCACAGTTCTACTATTAGAATCACGTATTCTGATAACGTGAACCCGAAGTGTCATTCTTGGTTGATATAAGATTTACATTCACAATCCATACACCCAGATATATAAGAAACAACCTTTATTGAATAAATAATAATGTCTTAATACATAATCCATTTCCTAGCACAAATACATTTGGCCTAGGGCACTAATCCTACAGTCTCCCACTTGCACTAGTCTAACTCTAAGCATCTTATACCTATAGACCTAACATGACTCTCATGTTTCGCTTGCGGGAGTGATTTAGTTAATGGATCGGCGACATTGTCGTCCGATGGCACTCTACACATTTTAACATCACCCCTTTGTATAATCTCTCTGATTAGATGGAAGCGTCGCAGTATGTGCTTGGACTTTTGGTGAGATCTCGGTTCCTTTGCTTGTGGGATAGCTCCATTGTTGTCACAATATAGATTCACTGGTTCCGAGATGCTCGGCTCTTAGTTCCTCCAAAAAGTTCTTTATCCAAACAGCTTCTTTAGCCACTTCTGCAGCGGCTATATACTCTGCTTCCGTTGAAGAATCTGCTACAGTACATTGCTTGGAACTCTTCCATATTACTGCACCTCCATTTAGCCAAAATAAATAACTTGATTGCGATCTAAGTCATCTGAGTCTGTCTGGAAGCTTGCGTCGGTGTAACCCTTTACAACGAGCTCGTCTTCCATACCTCCATAGACTAGGAACAGATCCTTAGTTCTTCGTAAGTACTTAAGGATTCTTTTAACAGCTATCCAGTGACTTTCACCTGGATTAGACTGAAACCTGCTTGTTGCGCTCAATGAGTATGACACATCTGGTCTAGTATATATCATGGCATACATGATAGATCCTATAGCCGAAGAATATGGGATCTTATTCATGCGTCTTCATTCCTGCTCACTTGTAGGACATTGTGTCTTACTGAGAGAAACGCCATGTGACAAGGGCATAAATTCTTTTCTTGGATTCTTGCATTCTGAACCGTTTCATGACCTTGTCTATGTATGTACTTTGACTCATACCTATAAGCCTTCTAGATCTATCTCTATAGATCCTGATTCCTAGCACGTAGGAGCCTTCTCCTAGGTCTTTCATCGAGAAATTATCTCCCTACCATTTCTTGACGTTCAATAATGTTGGGACGTCATTTCCCATGAGTAGTATGTCATCTACGTAAAGCACCAGGAATACTACCGTGCTCTCACTGAACTTCACGTAAACACAAGGCTCACCTTCACTTTTGGTAAAACCAAAACTTTTGTTGACTTCATCAAAACGAAGGTTCCAGCTTCGAGACGCTTGCTTCAATCCATAGATGGATTTCTGACGCTTGCAAACCTTACCAGAATTCTTAGGATCGACAAAACCCTCGGGTTGCATCATATGCACGTCCTCGGTCAGATTTCCATTTAGGAAAGCTGTTTTGACATCCATTTGCCATATTTCATACTCATAATATGCTGCTATGGCTAATAGAATTCTGATGGATTTAAGCATAGCTACAGGTGAGAAAGTTTCGTCATAGTCAATACCATGAACTTGTTTGAAACCTTTCGCCACAAGTCTTGCTTTGTAGGTTTGTACATTTCCATCCACGTCAGTCTTCTTCTTGAAAATCCACTTACATCTGATGGTCTTCAAGCCTTCGGATGGGTCAATCAAATTCCAAACTTGATTGTCTTGCATGGATTGCATCTCGACTCTCATGGCCTCTAACTATTTCTGAGAGTCAGGACTCTTCATAGCATCTTGGTAGGACGTGGGTTCATCATCTATGAATGTCACATCATCATCATTAGACACGAGAAATCCGTATCTCTCGGGCTCATGATGAATCCTACTAGATCTACGCTGAGTCTGTTGTGTTTCAAGCTCGCCAATTCTTTGAGAGCTTGTTTGGTCTTCCGTCACAGGTTCTGTAACTGTAGGTGAGTCTCGAATTTCTTCGAGTTGTACTTTACTCCCACTGCTTCTCATAGAGACAAACTCTCTTTCCAAGAAGGCTCCATTGTGAGCAACAAACACTTTGTTCTCCGATGGGTGGTAAAAGTAATATCCTTTAGTTTCCTTACGATATCCCACAAACAGGCACTTATCAAATTTGGGTCCGATTTTATCGGAAAACTGACGTTTGACATAAGTCTCACATCCCCAAATTTTAAGAAAAGACAACTTGGGGCTTTTCTCCGTCCACATCTCATATGACGTCTTTTGAACCGCTTTGGATGGAATCATATTCAGTATGAATGCGGCACTAGTTGATACTCAAATTCGCAAAAAGATGAGAACAAAGGAAAAAAACTGCTTCGAATAACCACATACCTTATGCTTGGCGAGAACGGATCGAGATAGAATGGCGACAGAGACGACAGACAGACAACAATGGACAGGAGATACTGGGTCGCGAGAAGAAATGAAGTATTTCCAGCTTCAAATGATACAGAGAAAGGAGAGATATCCTTCTTCAATTGCGACAGAGAAAGGAGATAGGTCCATTGAGACGCCGGCTCCCGTCGATCAGCGCTAGAGAGAGAGAGAGAGAGAGAGAGAGAGAGCTTCTTGTTTCTTGGATGCTAGAACTTCAAGCCATTTCAGAAATGAGTTTCTGAAGTTATCAACATTCAATTCAGAGCTTACAAAATTATATATAATATATAATAATATGTTAACTATTTATGCACCACAAAACTAATAGGATGGACACTGAACTTTTTAACATACAAAAGATCAATCTCTAAAGAGGTTGCTTATTGTGTAACCATTCAACTGTATAGATCTACTTACCCGTTAAAGTGGGCATGAATTATTAAAGAATAAACTATAGATAACAATAAGTTTATACAACTGGATACCGCAACCGGATTCGCAACCGGATGATAATTTGACATATTCATTACTCAATTATTTTCATACATGACATATTTTATTTACTAGATGTTACCATCGTCCCGCTTCGGAAAAATGTTAACATATATTGAATGCATGAAATTATTGTATTTTATGTGAAATTTTATAATTTATAGGGGCATCCATAATATTTTAAGATTTTGCAGTTACTTAAATTTAAAGATTGGATGAATTATAATGTTTTAAATTTTATTGAGATATATACGATATTTAAAGATTTTAGTGGATATATATAAACAAACAAATATATCTTATATGGTATTTCTTATTTTAATTTTTTGAGATATATACGATATTTAAAGATTTTAGTGGATATATATATTGACAAATATATTCTTGATTGACCTTTTTGAAATTAACGAGGTAGAAAGGGAGGATGACTTTTGGCTCTTTCACTAAAAGACAAAAGTTGGCGATTCCTTAGACGATTTTTAAATCTCCAAAACTTTCTGAGTATTCAAGGTCAATACAACTCAGATACAAAGAAAGAGACACACAACTAAGCAACTATTATATCAAAAGAAAGGTCTTCTCCTCCACTACAAGGAAGATATACACACATAGTCCCTTCTTAGTTAAGTCAAACTCAGAACCCACTTTACACTGCTGCACAGTACTTTACAAGACCAACAAAATAGATCATCGGCCCAAGAGAAAGAAGCAATCTGAGGAGACCTTCAGTTTCTTGTCTTCTTCCCCCCCCCCCCACCCACCCAACACCCATGGGGAAGAGAGTCTTGCATGTCTTGGGAGAAGGCTGGTTTCTCATCCAGCGTAAGCACAACAAACGTTATTATACCAAAATGGCAAAGACAACTTATATCGCAGCAAAAAAGAGATACAGAGGAAATCGTTGCCATGTTACAAACTTCACCCCAGCTGTCTATATCTACCCCAACACAAGATATCACAGAGCTCCCAACACTCAAACTCTCTCTGTCAAACTCAAAAATCTCAACCATAACAAACTCTTCTCTCACTTCCTTCATTCTTCATCATACAAACACAACAAACAATGTAATACTCACTCTCCCATCATGAATTCCCAACTAGGATCCACTAATCACATTTCCAGCTCTCAAGAAACCTCTGCTTTTGTTCCAAGAAACAAAGGAACAAGGCAATTTAGCCCCCAAAATCAATCCCGTACTGCATCAAGAGACTTAACTGAAAGCAAGGAATCAATTCTTTTTGCGGAGTTCAACCCTGCCACTTTCACCCCCATTTATCACTCTGCTCCACCATCAAAGGCAAATCACACTTACTCGAAATATGCCCCCTCTTCCAGCTACAATAAATGCAATTTAGATGTCACTCCTACACTCAAAGAAAGAGAAAATGTTGCTCCAAACCTTCCCTTTCCGCCAAACCCGGCCAACAATGCATAGTGAAATCATTGCATCAATTGCTATCAAGATGGACATATTGTTCCACATTGCAAATTTCCATTACACTGCATCAACTGCAACAAGCCGGGTCACAGCTTCAAACATTGCACGCACAAATCCGCTCATTCCCATGGCTCACCTCAATGGAGATGGACTACCTCAATTTCGCACTCACTACGCTCAATGTTTCATCCCAACTTCATCTCATACTGTAGCTAACCTTGCAAGAACCACTAGATGTGTGGTAATCGATGCACGCCTAGTACAAGGCCATTTCCTCCCTCTTGTCAAGCACCATCTAGCCAAGGCACGGAGATGGGAAGGCATCATTCATCGTACTGATAGTTCTATGGCACTTGCTGTTATTCTCAGTTTGATGATATTTAAAACTATTCCGAGCTACTACTATTATGTGTTTGAGAATGTCTTAAGCTAGATAGTCGCACGATAAAGTTCTCGGAAATGCAGAGTAAATCGTATTGGACATATCTTGCTAATCTCGGAGGAACAAGAAGTTGTCATGCGTGCAAAAGATTTCAAGAGAGGATTTCAAGACGTGGGAGCAAGCTTCTTAGTTCTTCTAGTGTGTAGTTTGTTGAGATATTTTAATCTTTATTAAAAAGAGAGTATAATTCTGCAAAAATATTGAATCTTGACTTGTTCCGTTGGCAACGGAAGTGGTCCGTTGACAACGGACCACTCTGTTGACAACGGAATCCTCCGTTGCGGGTTTTTTCTCCTGACATGACTGATCAATTTTGGTTGTATAGTCCATTGGCAACGGACCTATTCCGTTGGCAACAGACCATCAAAATTATAGCCGTTGGGAGAATATAATGCTTTAATTTCTTTCTGTTCATGCAGTTCGTTAGCAACTGAATGACAACGGAACTATGCAGGATTCCTTTTCTGAGGGCTGCTCTTTCCTCCTTTAAAAGAGGAGCTCTCCTCAGATCCAAAGTCACGAATTCTAAATTGAAAAAGCAAGAAAACTCTCTTCTTAATACTAGTTAAATTACTCTAAATCTTAAAGTGAGATTAGTGGAGTTTTGAGCGTGTTGCTCGTGTTTGTTTGTTGAAGTTCAAGAGATCGTGTTGTAAGTTATTGCTCCATCGATTCGTCAAGTTTGTTGTAAGACGAGCGGTGGTTCAAGGTCTTGTAACGATCAAGTTGTTGGTGAAATCGGAGCCGCAAGGTAAGTCCCGGAGAGTAGGCAACTCGTGAACGCGATAAGGGCCGCTAGCGAGTAAATGGGTGGTTAAGACTCACGCAACCACTTCGCCAAACTTCGTCAACAGATCTGGTGTTCGGTATCACTTCACTTTTAGTATTTACTTTAATTTCTGTTTATTTAATTTTATTTGTTAATTAGAATTTAACCAACCATTAACAAAAGTCCAAAAAAATATTAAAAATATAAAACACTAAAAAGTACTAAATTTACACGCTTCCGTACGTTTAGGCCTATAACCCCCCCCCCCCCCCCCCCCCCCCTCCTCTTTTAGACCTCAATCGATCAAAACCTGCGTAAACAACAAATATAAGTACAATATTTTTACGTAATGAAATAAGTACATATATAAAACCATATTTAAATACAATACCGATGTGCAATGCTGCCTGAACCGATAACCCCCCGGCAGACTCCATGGAACCTGCGTTTCTTCGTCGAAACGCCTCGTTCTGTGTCTATTTTGTAATGCGTTCAGTGAACGATATGTCGGACGCTTGGGCTCAACCATCGGAGCCTTCTCCTTGTCCGCCCGATTAGGTTTGTCCCGACTTGAACCGGCTCCAGATGATATCTTTATTAAAATGAAATGATATAAATTACTACTTAATTTTAAATTATACGTTTTCTTCAAATTACTAAATAAAAAAATTATTTATTAAACATTTTCATAATTTTTTAAATAAAATACTACATAAAATATATTACTACTTAATTTTAAATTATATATTTTCTTCAAATTACTAAATAATGAAAATTATTTATTAAATATTTTCATAATTTTTTAAATAAAAATATAAAATAAAATATACGTACCGAATGAATTGTCTTCTTCTTCTTCTACTTCACCTTCTTCTTCTCCTTCACTTTCCTTCCTTCCTCTTCCTCTTTCTTATTCCTATTTCACCATATTTAAAAAAAAAAAATTCAAACCTATTTCACCCTAATTTCAATCAATTATTTCAACCAAATTAATTCAAACAAATCATTCAAATCAACCTAACTTCAATCAATTCAAATCTATTTCACCCTAATTTCAAACAATTCAAACCTATTTCACCCTAATTTCAATCAATTCAAAAAATATCAACACCAACTAATAAATCTAAACTCAAAATAAAACCAAATCAATTACCTTTCTCTTCTTCTTCCTCCTATTTCCTCCTTTCTCCTTTAATCTCCACTAATTGTTGGTTTTTTTGACAAGATTTATCACCAAAAATCGCCCCCAAATCGCCTCTCTTTCGAACCGTCGGGCTTAATGGGTTTAATGGGTTGAAAAGAGGGGTCCGTTTTAATATATTATAAGGCTGTTCCGCCGCTAGTTCTGGCAGAACAAGCTAAACTGAACTTGTTCCACCACAGGCAGTGGCGAAACAGTGTATTTTTTTTTTTTTTGCATTTTTCAAGTCAAAGAGTAAAAAAAAAAAATTGGCTTGTTCCGCCACTACTAGTGGCGGAACAGGCTAATTCTTAAATTTTTTAGGCTAATTATCCATCTGTGAGGCCTGTTTAGCTGTTATTATGGAAAAAAAAATTATCCTGTTCCGTCACTAGCTCTGGCTTAACACGGTTTTTTATACTAATTAACCATGTTTAGCCAGGCAAACAGGATATTTTTAAAAAAATTGAAAATTCACATGTTCCGTCACTATAAGTGGCGAATCAAGATCTGTTCCGCCACTAATTGTGGCGGAAATGGTAGTCCGTTCATTATTTTCAAAACAGTGGTAACTATTGAATTATTTTTCAAAAGAGTTGTACTTAAAAAAAAAAAGAGTCCTAAAATGAAGGTCGGGAAGCCTTTGCGGACTTTATTAGTATGAAAGGTCAGGCCCAACATAGACCCCGATTTGTTGTTATATCAGCCCGTTACTCCAGAGCGAAGCAAAGGGAAAGAGATGTCTTATATCAGCCCGTTACTCCAGAGCGAAGCAAAGGCAAAGAGATAAGGGTGCGTTTATACCAAAAGAGAGAGATATTAGAGTGTCGGCCCTCTCTCCTTGACATCTGTTTCCTTCCCAAATCAAATCAAATCGTATTCTAGGGTTTTCGTTTTCTCCGATCCAGCGCTCCGACGGCCATCTCTCAGTCACCGGAATATGGATTCGATCCGTATACCACGACGCTACCGTATTCCTGATCTTGTAAACACGATCGGCAGGGTCACCTATGAACAGCAATGGTCTCTCTCTCTCTCTCTCTGTGTGTGTGTGTGTGCGCGCGCGCGCGCGCGTCGTTGTTGTCCACAATCTAATTGGGTCTGTTTTTTATCCTCCGATTAGGTTTTGATTGTTATCTGTTTTTGTGTATTGGATTGCAGGGATCTGAGGTACCGGTGTTTCCTCGCACTTTACGGTTTGAACGTGAAAGATGGCAAGGCATATAGGAGTAGACGGATTGTTAACTCCTTAATGCAAATATACTCTGTCCGGATACTCAATAAGAGCAAAGAAGAGCTGGACCAGATCTGTGGCCGCATCACGGCTGGTTATGTCGTCATCTTTGACCGCCCGATGGACAAGGCTACGCCTCATGACATTGATGAAGAGGTCTCTCTCTCTCTCTCTCTCTCTCTCTCTCTCTCATCATGTGTTTCACTCTGGTCTGCAGGGTTACCTTAGGTTGACTGGCCCAGAGTATCCCCTAGATGGGACATCTTGCATAAGGTGCTGCCCTAGACTCTTCAGGAAGGACAACCCTCACCACTTCTTCCACCCTCATGGTAGTATTAAGTTCAATGAATGGGGCTCGCCGATAGGCAAGGTGGTGATACCAGAGATTGATCGACCAGGCCTCTATGGGAAGTTTCTACTGGAGGATAGGGGCCCGATGTATCGATTGAACAAAGTATGTTGCGACGTGATTAACACCACGTGTGGGCCTGTGGAGGTGACTCATGCTACTTTTGAGGACGCAGCAGATTCGTTTCTGACGATAGAACTTGTCGAGTGGCACGGCAAAGGTGATTCGGCCAATGTTTACGGGAGGATTGAGACGTCAGATATGCGTTTCGGTGGTGATGATCGGGCTAGGAGTGTAGCTTTTGACCTGAAGAGGGACGAGTCCGTCAGGGTTAGACCGGGGCAGTACATCCCTATGCATAGGCCTATGACAGCAGTTCCGATGGATAGTCAGCTCAAAGTCAAAGTAAGCCTCTTTCACAACGATATGAGGTCAGAGCGTGAAGTGATTGTGGAGGACGAATGCTTCTTTACGGCTAAAAGTGCGGTAGATATGGATCTACCTGTGGATTCTCTGCCTCCGGATGATCTACATCTCGATGAAGATGAGGATCCGTCATCCGCGGGCGAATCCTCGGGGGAAGAGGATCAAGCTGCGCATCAGAAATGGCCTGGTCTGGTTGACTCCAAGGGAATAAGTGGGGACTGGGGTGAGATTGAAGTTAAGGCGTATTGGCTACCCTGCTGGTGCCTTAACTACGCTCAAGGTATGTATGTTTTGCTCTAATTCCTTTTCGTTGTTGTTTTATCATGTTTACATTTTATATCTTGCTTCATGTTCCATACCAATTAATGACATAATTTTGCCCCTTTTCTTGTATTGTATTTACATGCAGCTGAAACTGAAGAAGCATGAAGACACCACCTTGCTTTATATCAATATAGTTCGTGTTGATTGTAATAAACTTTTAAGGCTTGATGTTGCCCGCCCTTTACGGCCTTCACATACACCTCATGCCTTTGGGCGTCTTTGTAAATTTGGAGGGATCAAAATTTACAAAGGTACCCCCTAGGCACCTCTTTGGAAGGTCCTTGATGCGCGACAAAAGTCGTTTCAAATTTCTGAACTTTCCTTGTTGTTTTTTTCTTTTGATTCAGAACCTCTTAGATTTTTGTAATAGCACTTGAATGTAGTAGATTACTCATGTTAACAGGTGTTGTGTGTGGGAAAGGTGGACTAAGAGTCCGAAAACTTGTTTACCGTTGCTAACACGTGATTCCGTGTTTGATTATGGTGAAACGACCTCTGCACCGTTTGGTGTTTCTGATCCCGAGGTCATGGTAGGCAGAGGTGCACCGAAAAAATAGTTTAGAATATTCAATGAGAAGGGGACGAGACGATGCCGGCACTGTCGACAACAAGGGCATAATAAAGCAACATGTCCCGAGCGTCATGAAAGCTGATGAAATATGGATTGATGTATTTTTTATATTTTTAGTTGGCATTTTTATTTAAAAGTTATTTTGTTTGAATAAATATGGATTTATGTATTTATGTGTTGAGATCCCTTACTTTGCATTTTTTTTTCTTTCTCTGGATGACTTTTGTTGTTTATAAGATATTCTGCAATTGGTTTTTGATTTTGATTACTTCGAAATTTGTTGTGTAATTTCCTTATTGGATTTATATATAATCAATTGGTGATTGCTATGCAAAGAAACTTAGAAACTTGGTTCATGTTTGGACTGTTTGGAAATTTATTGTATGAAGTCCTTATTGACTACACATAAAAATCAATTAGTTAGTAAGGTTTGATTGCGGTAATTGCTAAAAAATTTAGGAAATTCTATTTCATCTCTCATATGGAATATGTTTTTTACTTTTTAATACCATTTTATTCCCTGTTGTTTGTTCTTGTTCGGCAGAAGAAAAATGTTGAATTTGTTCCCTTTTGGGAACAAAAGTTTTGGGATAAAAACTTTTGGAACAGAATGTCAAACAAAACAAACTAAAATTCTAGTTCTGAAAGAAAAAAATGGTATACAGTAAGACTAGTAAATCATTGTAAAACTGAAATATTAGGTATGGAACAAGTATTAAATTAACTCAATTCACTCAATTAAATTAACTCACTCTAAATTAATTAATCAAAAAAAATATTAGTATTAATCCACAAATAAAAAAAATAAAGAAAATAATCAAATTAAAGTTCTATTCTTTAAAACATAGAAAAATAACAAACTATTTGGAATGTCCTTCGGCTTCGATCCAGAACCCTACAAAACAAATAAATTATGCACAAATTAGAAAAATAACCACAAAAATCAGAAAATTTGGAGAATCCAAATTGACAAGATGGAAACTTTTGAGGTCTAAAACTAAAAAATTACAAATTGAGTGAAAAATACTAGAACCTGTTATTATTAAACTGTTTCTTCGTACCAAAATACCAAAAACCAATCAGTAACACAAAGATCCCCCCCAAAAGTTGTGAATTTTCAACTTAAAAGAGCTAATTCAGAAAAAAAAATAAACAAAAAAAGATCGAACTTTCTCACATGAACAATTGCAACGCCCTTTGTAGCAGAGCTTTTCGGCGTTCCAACTAAACAAAAAAAGAAGAAGAGCTTTCTGTGTGAACCTTTCGTCGGCCTTTCTCTCTCCAGGCGTCCTTCTCGCTCCTCCCCCTTCCTTACTCTCGGACTCCTTACTCTCCTCCTCTTCTTCTTCTTATTCGTCCGTCTTTTCCTCCTTTTTAAAAATCGGCTTGCTCCCTTTACTCGAAAAGCAAACCCTAATTGCGAAGAATCCCACTTGCAAAGCGATTGAGTCGACTCGGCCTCAGGTCAGATTTCACGGCGGAGAGGAGAAGGCGAATTGTGTTGGTGGAGGAGGATTGTGAGTTGAGTCGCAGCGGAGCAGTGAGAGAGAAAGGCGCCAAGACAAATTAACTTTTCTGACTTCTGAGATTGGAGGAGATAAAGAATACGATGGAGTTGTCCATTCGTTTGAAAAACTGGAGGAGAAAATAAGATGAAAATGAATTTAAAATAAGATCTCAGTAATTAATATTACATGTACCGAAAATACTCATGTTAATCTAATAATTATGATTAAATTTATCATTAAATTAAAAAAAAGAATAGAGTATCATAGACAAGCTCGTAATTTACCATTTTAATCATTTACTCAATTTAAGAGGGTAAATTAGTAATTTCCAGGATGCTCATCCCTTCCTTTTCCAATTAGCCCTTCCATCTCTCCAGTAGCAATCTCTCACGCTAACTTCCCTCTCTTCCCTTCTTTTTCCAATTAACCCTTCCTTTTCTCCTTGATTGATAGTGTAACAGTAGAGTATGTTAACATATTTTGGTTCAATGTAACAGAAAAAATGTTTGCTATAATTTAGATGGATGTTCAATATATTTTTTGGGTACAATATTTTGGATAACAATATATATCGTATACAATTTTATTATCAATATATGTTTGTTAAAATATACTTTTGTGTGCGGTTTTTAGTCTTAATATAATACATTTCATTTTTCACTGACATCTCTTTTGTGTATTTTCCTTTCTTTCCTCTCCATGAAACAATATATTAGACCAAAAAATGTTATATTAGCGCTAAAAATCTTCATAAAAAATTAGCATTGTTAAATTTATATCAATACTGAAAATAGTATATTATAATTAAAAAAGATATATTATAAAATTAAAATATATATAATGATACTAAAATATATGTATTGCCACTAAAATTCATTATTTAATAGAAAAATAATATTTTGTCATAAAATTTAAAAATCAGTAACTCAACAATCAAAACATAAGATTCTAAAAAAAATTAAATTAAACTACTATACATAATGGTTTGACACTAAAATGATAAATTGACACAGATATTATATTTGTATAAAAAATAATAGCATTAGCACTAAAATGATATATTGATACTGAAAAATAATATATTCTCATTGAAAACCTTCATATTGGCATAAAAGTGATTGATTAACAATGAAATTAGTACAATTATATTAACATTTAAAAATCTGTATTAGCACTACAAAATTGTATATCATAACTCAATAAAGTACATTATGGCTTGAAAATATATATTAATGCTAAAAAAATATGTATAGTCAAACGATAAAATGATTTATTGACACCAATATCATATCAATTATCACTTACACAAATATGATTTACTGACACTAAAGATGGTATATTTGCATGGACATATTGAAAATGAAAATGATACATTCACACTTATAATGATATAATATTATCACACAAAATGATATGTCATCGCCACAAATTGATATATTCATAATGAAAATAATATATTGTCATATAAAATGATATATTCACATTGAAAATGATATATTATCAACAACAAAATAATATATTCACATGATCCCACAAAATGATATATTCACAATGAATATAATATATTATCACAACGAAATGATATATGCACAATGAAAATGATATACACATAGAAAATGTGCCTCGATTTCTACCCCCCTCATTGTTTACTTATTAGTTATTACTAAATTGCTACTTTGCGAATTTTTTATATGTATTTGTTTTTCTAGTTTGAAGCCTTAGATCGAAAAAATAAAATTTGTATTGTCTTTCACAAAACCACAAAAAATGAATACTAATACGTGAAAATAACTCCAATCTTATTGATTTTCACAAAACCACAAAAATTAAATTGAAGTGAAATACGTGGAAAAGAGATAAGTATTGTTTCTTTAACAAAGCGACAAAATTGAAGTGTTTTAGATCGAAAAATTAAAATTTGTATTGTTTTTCACAAAACCACAAAAAATGAATTGTAATACGTGAAAATGACTCCGATCTTATTGATTTTCACAAAACCACAAAAATTTAATTGAAGTGCAATACGTGAAAACGAGATAAGTTTTGTTTCTTTAACAAAGCTACAAAATTGAAGTGTTTTAGATGGAAAAATAAAATTTGTATTGTTTTTCACAAAACCACAAAAAAAGAAGTCTAATATATGGAAATAACTCTGTTCTTATTGATTTTCACAAAAACACAAAAATTGAATTGAAGTGTAATACGTGGAAAAAAGATAAGTTTTGTTTTTTTAACAAAGCCACAAAATTGAAGTCTTTTGGATAGAAAAAACTAAATTTGTATTGTTTTTCACAAAACCACAAATAATGAAGTCCAATACGTGAAAATAACTCCGTAGTTATCGAAATTGAATTGAAGTGCAATACGTGGAAAAGATATAAGTTTTGTTACTTTAACAAAGCCACAAAAATTGAAGACTTTTACAAGGAAAAAACCAAATTTGTATTGTTTTCCACAAAACAACAAAAAAAGAACTCTATTACGTGAAAATGACTCCAATCTTATTGATATCCACAAAACCACAAAAATTGAATTGAAGTGCAATACGTGGAAAAGAGATATGTTTTGTTTCTTTAACAAAGCCACCAAATTGAAGTCTTTTACATGGAAAAAATAAAATTTGTATTGTTTTTCACAAAACCACAAAAAATAAATTCTAATACGTGAAAATGACTCCAATCTTATTGATTTTCACAAAACCACAAAAATTGAATTGAAGTGCCATACGTGGAAAAGAGATAAGTTTTGTTTCATTAACAAAGCCACAAAATTGAAGTATTTTAGATCGAAAAAATAAAATTTGTATTGTTTTTCACAAAACCACAAAAAATGAAGTCTAATACGTGAAAATAAATCCGTTCTTACTGATTTTCACAAAAACACAAAAATTGAATTGAAGTACAATACGTGGAAAAGAGATAAGTTTTGTTTTTTTAACAAAGCCACAAAATTGAAGTCTTTTACTTGGAAAAAAATAAAATTTGTATTGTTTTTCACAAACCAAAAAAAAAAATGAAGTGTAATACGTGAAAATAACTCCAATCTTATTGATTTTCACAAAACCACAAAAATTGAATTGAAGTGCAATACGTGGAAAAGAGATAAGTTTTGTTTCCTTAACAGAGCCAAAAAATTGAAGTGTTTTAGATCGAAAAAATAAAATTTGTATTGTTTTTCGCAAAACCACAAAAAATGAATTCGAATACGTGAAAATAACTCCAATCTTATTGATTTTCACAAAACCACAAAAATTGAATTGAAGTGCAATACGTGGAAAAGAGATAAGTTTTGTTTCTTTAACAAAGCCACAAAATTGAAGTGTTTTAGATCGAAAAAATAAAATTTGTATTGTTATTCACAAAACCACAAAAAATGAATTCTAATACGTGAAAATAACTCCAATCTTATTGATTTTCGAAAAACCACAAAAATTGAATCGAAGTGCAATACGTGGAAAAGAGATAAGTTTTGTTTCTTTGACAAAGCCACAAAATTGAAGTGTTTAAGATCGAAAAAATAAAATTTGTATTGTTTTTCACGAAACCACAAAAAATGAATTCTAATACGTGAAAATAACTCCAATCTTATTGATTTTCACAAAACCACAAAAATTAAATTGAAGTGAAATACGTGGAAAAGAGATAAGTTTTGTTTCTTTAACAAAGCCACAAAATTGAAGTGTTTTAGATCGAAAAAATAAAATTTGTACAGTTTTTCACAAAACCACAAAAAATGAATTCTAATACGTGAAAATAACTCCAATCTTATTGATTTTCACAAAACCACAAAAATTGAATTCAAGTGCAATACGTGGAAAAGTGATAAGTTTTGTTTCTTTAACAAAGCCACAAAATTGAAGTGTTTTAGATCGAAAAAATAAAATTTGTATTGTTTTTCACAAAACCACAAAAAATGAATTGTAATACATGAAAATAACTCCGATCTTATTGACTTTCACAAAACGACAAAAATTTAATTGAAGTGCAATACGTGGAAAAGAGATAAGTTTTGTTTCTTTAACAAAGCCACGAAATTGAAGTGTTTTAGATGGAAAAATAAAATTTGTATTGTTTTTCACAAAACCACAAAAAAAGAAGTCTAATATATGGAAATAACTCTATTCTTATTGATTTTCACAAAAACACAAAAAATGAATTGAAGTGTAATACGTGGAAAAAAGATAAGTTTTGTTTTTTTAACAAAGCCACAAAATTGAAGTCTTTTGGATAGAAAAAACTAAATTTGTACTGTTTTTCACAAAACCACAAAAAATGAAGTCCAATACGTGAAAATAACTCCGTAGTAATCGAAATTAAATTGAAGTGCAATAGGTGGAAAAGAGATAAGTTTTGTTTCTTTAACAAAGCCACAAAATTGAAGTCTTATACATGGAAAAAGTAAAATTTGTATTGTTTTTCACAAAACCACAAAAATTGAAGTCTAATACGAGAACATTTTTTGTGGTTTTGTGATAAACAATACAAATTTTGTTTTTTCGATCTAAAAGACTTCAATTTTGTGGCTTTGTCAAAGAAACAAAACTTATCTCTTTTCCACGTATTGCTCTTCAATTAAATTTTTGTGGTTTTGTGAAAATCAATAAGATTGAAGTTATTTTCACGTATTAGAATTCATTTTTTGTGGTTTTGTGATAAACAATACAAATTTTGTTTTTTCGATCTAAAACACTTCAATTTTGTGGCTTTGTTAAAGAAACAAAACTTATCTCTTTTCCACGTATTGCACTTCAATTCAATTTTTGTGGTTTTGTGAAAATCAATAAGATTGGAGCTATTTTCACGTATTACACTTCATTTTTTTTTGGTTTGTGAAAAACAATACAAATTTTATTTTTTTCAAGTAAAAGACTTCAATTTTGTGGCTTTGTTAAAAAAACAAAACTTATCTCTTTTCCACGTATTGTACTTCAATTCAATTTTTGTGTTTTTGTGAAAATCAGTAAGAACGGAGTTATTTTTGAATTCTAATACGTGAAAATAACTCCAATCTTATTGATTTTCACAAAACCACAAAAATTTAATTGAAGAGCAATACGTGGATAAGAGATAAGTTTTGTTTCTTTAGGAAAGCCACAAAAATAAAATTTGTATTATTTTTCACAAAACCACAAAAAGTGAAGTCTACTACGTGAAAATAACCCCGTTCTTGTTGATTTTCACAAAAACACAAAAATTGAATTGAAGTGCAATACGTGGAAAAATAGACAAGTTTTATTTCATAACAAATCCACAAAAATTGAAGACTTTTAGATGGAAAAAAATATAATTTGTATTGTTTTTCAAAATCAAAAAAAATGAATTCTGATACATGGAAATAACACCGTTCTTATTGTATTTCACATAAACACAAATATTGCATTGAAGTGCAATACGTGGAAAATAGATAAGTATTGTTTTATAACAGAGCCACAAAAATTGAAATTTTTTACAAGGAAAAAACCAAATTTGTATTGTTTTCCACAAAACAACAAAAAAAGAACTCTATTACGTGAAAATAACTCCAATCTTATTGATTTTCACAAAATCACAAAAATTGATTTGAAGTGCAATATGTGGAAAAGAGACAAGTTTTTATTCTTTGACAAAGCCACAAAATTGAAGTCTTTTACGTGGAAAAAATAAAATTTGTATTGTTTTTCACAAAACCACAAAAAATGAAGTCTAATACACGAAAATGACTCCGTTCTTACTGATTTTCACAAAAACACAAAAATGGAATTGAAGTACAATACGTGGAAAAGAGATAAGTTTTGTTTTTTTAACAAAGCCACAAAATTGAAGTGTTTTAGATCGAAAAAATAAAATTTGTATTGTTTTTCACAAAACTAAAAAAAAATGAAGTGTAATACGTGAAAATGGCTTTGTTCTTATTGTTTCTCACTAAAATTGAAGTGTTTTAGATGGAAAAAATAAAAATTTTATTGTTTTTAATAAAACCACAAAAAATGAATTCTAATACGAGAAAATAACTCCAATCTTATTGATTTTCGAAAAACAACAAAAATTGAATTGAAGTGCAATACGTGGAAAAGAGAAAAGTTTTGTTTCTTTAACAAAGCCACAAAATTGAAGTGTTTTAGATCGAAAAAATAAAATTTGTATAGTTTTTCACAAAACCACAAAAAATGAATTGTAATACGTGAAAATAGCTCCAATCTTATTGATTTTCACAAAACCACAAAAATTGAATTGAAGTGCAATACGTGGAAAAGAGATAAGTTTTGTTTCTTTGACAAATCCACAAAATTGAAGTGTTTTAGATCGAAAAATTAAAATTTGTATTGTTTTTCGCAAAACCACAAAAAATGAATTGTAATACGTGAAAATGACTCCGATCTTATTGATTTTCACAAAACCACAAAAATTTAATTGAAGTGCAATACGTGAAAACGAGATAAGTTTTGTTTCTTTAACAAAGCCAGAAAATTGAAGTGTTTTAGATGGAAAAATAAAATTTGTATTGTTTTTCACAAAACCACAAAAAAAGAAGTCTAATATATGGAAATAACTCTGTTCTTATTGATTTTCACAAAAACACAAAAATTGAATTGAAGTGTAATACGTGGAAAAAAGATAAGTTTTGTTTTTTTAACAAAACCACAAAATTGAAGTCTTTTGGATAGAAAAAACTAAATTTGTATTGTTTTTCACAAAACCACAAAAATTGAAGTCTAATACGTGAAAATGACTCCAATCTTATTGATTTTCACAAAACCACAAAAATTGAATTGAAGTGCAATACGTGGAAAAGAGATAAGTTTTCTTTCTTTAACAAAGCCACAAAATTGAAGTGTTTTAGATCGAAAAAATAAAATTTGTATTGTTTTTCACAAAACCAAAAAAAATGAAGTCCAATACGCGAAAATTACTCCGTTCTTATTGATTTTCACAAAAACACAAAAATTGAATTGAAGTGCAATACATGGAAATATAGACAGGTTTTCTTTCATAACAAATCCACAAAAATTGAAGTCTTTTAGATGGAAAAAAATATAATTTGTATTGTTTTTCAAAAATCATAAAAAATGAATTCTGATACATCGAAATAACACCGTTCTTATTGAATTTCACAAAAACACAAAAATTGCATTGAAGTGCAATACGTGGAAAATAGATAAGTATTGTTTTATAACAGAGCCACAAAAATTGAAGACTTTTACAAGGAAAAAACCAAATTTGTTTTGTTTTCCACAAAACAACAAAAAAAGAACTCTATTACGTGAAAATAACTCCAATCTTATTGATATTCACAAAACCACAAAAATTGAATTGAAGTGCAATACGTGGAAAAGAGATATGTTTTGTTTCTTTAACAAAGCCACCAAATTGAAGTCTTTTACATGGAAAAAATAAAATTTGTATTGTTTTTCACAAAACCACAAAAAATGAATTCTAATACGTGAAAATTAGTCCAACCTTATTGATTTTCGCAAAACCACAAAAATTGAATTGAAGTGCAATACGTGGAAAAGAGATAAGTTTTGTTTCTTTAACAAAGCCACAAAATTGAACTGTTTTAGATCGAAAAAATAAAATTTGTATCGTTTTTCCCAAAACCACAAAAAATGAATTCTGATACGTGAAAATGACTCCAATATTATTGATTTTCACAAAACCACAAAAATTGAATTGAAGTGCAATACGTGGAAAAGAGATAAGTTTTGTTTCTTTAACAAAGCCACAAAATTGAAGTGTTTTAGACGGAAAAATAAAATTTGTATTGTTTTTCACAAAACCACAAAAAAAAAAAGTCTAATACATGGAAATTACTCTGTTCTTATTGATTTTCACAAAAACACAAAAATTGAATTGAAGTGTAATACGTGGAAAAAAGATAAGTTTTGTTCTTTTAACAAAGCCACAAAATTGAAATCTTTTGGATAGAAAAAACCAAATTTGTATTGTTTTTCACAAAACCAAAAAAAAAATGAAGTGTAATACCTGAAAATGGCTTTGTTCTTATTGATTTTCACATAAACACAGAAATTGAATTGAAGTGCAATACATTGAAAAAAGATAAGTTTTGTTTACGAACAAAGCCACTAAAATTGAAGTGTTTTAGATGGAAAAATAAAATTTGTATTGTTTTTCACAAAACGACAAAAATTGAATTCAAATGCGTGAAAATAACTCCAATCTTATAGATTTTCAAAAAACCACAAAAATTGAATTGAAGTGCAATACGTGGAAAAGAGATAAGTTTTGTTTCTTTAACAAAGCCACAAAATTGAAGTGTTTTAGATCGAAAAAATAAAATTTGTATTGTTTTTCACGAAACCACAAAAAATGAATTCTAATACGTGAAAATTACTCCAATCTTATTGATTTTCACAAAACCACAAAAATTAAATTGAAGTGAAATACGTGGAAAAGAGATAAGTTTTGTTTCTTTAACAAAGCCACAAAATTGAAGTGTTTTAGATCGAAAAAATAAAATTTGTACAGTTTTTCACAAAACCACAAAAAATGAATTCTAATACGTGAAAATAACTCCAATCTTATTGATTTTCACAAAACCACAAAAATTGAATTGAAGTGCAATACGTGGAAAAGAGATAAGTTTTGTTTCTTTAACAAAGCCACAAAATTGAAGTGTTTTGGATCGAAAGAATAAAATTTGTATTGTTTTTCACAAAACCACAAAAAATGAATTGTAATACGTGAAAATAACTCCGATCTTATTGATTTTCACAAAACGACAAAAATTTAATTGAAGTGAAATACGTGGAAAAGAGATAAGTTTTGTATCTTTAACAAATCCACAAAATTGAAGTGTTTTAGATCGAAAAAATAAAATTTGTACAGTTTTTCACAAAACCACAAAAAATGAATTCTAATACGTGAAAATAACTCCAATCTTATTGATTTTCACAAAACTACAAAAATTGAATTGAAGTGCAATACGTGGAAAAGAGATAAGTTTTGTTTCTTTAACAAAGCCACAAAATTGAAGTGTTTTAGGTCGAAAAAATAAAATTTGTCTTGTTTTTCACAAAACCACAAAAAATGAATTGTAATACGTGAAAATAACTCCGATCTTATTGATTTTCACAAAACGACAAAAATTTAATTGAAGTGCAATACAAAAGAGATAAGTTTTGTTTCTTTAACAAAGCCACAAAATTGAAGTGTTATAGATGGAAAAATAAAATTTGTATTGTTTTTCACAAAACCACAAAAAAAGAAGTCTAATATATGGAAATAACTCTGTTCTTATTGATTTTCACAAAAACACAAAAATTGAATTGAAGTGTAATACGTGGAAAAAAGATAAGTTTTGTTTTTTTAACAAAGCCACAAAATTGAAGTCTTTTGGATAGAAAAAACTAAATTTGTACTGTTTTTCACAAAACCACAAAAAATGAAGTCCGATACGTGAAAATAACTCCGTAGTAATCGAAATTAAATTGAAGTGCAATAGGTGGAAAAGAGATAAGTTTTGTTTCTTTAACAAAGCCACAAAATTGAAGTCTTATACATGGAAAAAATAAAATTTGTATTGTTTTTCACAAAACCACAAAAATTGAAGTCTAATACGAGAAAATAACTCCGTTCTTACTGATTTTCACAAAAACACAAAAATTGAATTGAAGTGCAATACGTGGAAATATAGACAAGTTTTATTTCATAACAAATCCACAAAAATTGAAGACTTTTAGATGGAAAAAAATATAATTTGTATTGTTTTTCAAAAATCACAAAAAATGAATTCTGATACATGGAAATAACACCGTTCTTATTGTATTTCACAAAAACACAAATATTGCATTGAAGTGCAATACGTGGAAAATAGATAAGTATTGTTTTATAACAGAGCCACAAAAATTGAAGTTTTTTACAAGGAAAAAACCAAATTTGTATTGTTTTCCACAAAACAACAAAAAAAGAACTCTATTACGTGAAAATAACTCCAATCTTATTGATTTTCACAAAAACACAAAAATTGATTTGAAGTGCAATATGTGGAAAAGAGAGAAGTTTTTATTCTTTGACAAAGCCACAAAATTGAAGTCTTTTACGTGGAAAAAATAAAATTTGTATTGTTTTTCACAAAACCACAAAAAATGAAGTCTAATACATGAAAATAACTCCGTTCTTACTGATTTTCACAAAAACACAAAAATGGAATTGAAGTACAATACGTGGAAAAGAGATAAGTTTTGTTTTTTTAACAAAACCACAAAATTGAAGTCTTTTACTTGGAAAAAAATAAAATTTGTATTGTTTTTCACAAAACTAAAAAAAAATGAAGTGTAATACGTGAAAATGGCTTTGTTCTTATTGTTTTTCACTAAAATTGAAGTGTTTTAGATGGAAAAAATAAAATTTTTATTGTTTTTAATAAAACCACAAAAAATGAATTCTAATACGTGAAAATAACTCCAATCTTATTGATTTTCGAAAAACAACAAAAATTGAATTGAAGTGCAATACGTGGAAAAGAGAAAAGTTTTTTTTCTTTAACAAAGCCACAAAATTGAAGTGTTTTAGATCGAAAAAATAAAATTTGTATAGTTTTTCACAAAACCACAAAAAATGAATTGTAATACCTGAAAATAGCTCCAATCTTATTGATTTTCACAAAACCACAAAAATTGAATTGAAGTGCAATACGTGGAAAAGAGATAAGTTTTGTTTCTTTAACAAAGCCACAAAATTGAAGTGTTTTAGATCGAAAAAATAAAATTTGTATTGTTTTTCACAAAACCACAAAAAATGAATTCTAATACGTGAAAATAACTCCAATCTTATTGATTTTCACAAAACCACATAAATTTAATTGAAGTGCAATACGTGGAAAAGAGATAAGTTTTGTTTCTTTAACAAAGCCACAAAATTGAAGTCTTTTACTTGGAAAAAAATAAAATTTGTATTGTTTTTCACAAAACCAAAAAAAAATAATATGTGAAAATGGCTTTGTTCTTATTGATTTTCAAATAAACACAGAAATTGAATTGAAGTGCAATACATGGAAAAAAGGCAAGTTTTGTTTTTGAACAAATCCACTAAAATTGAAGTGTTTTAGATGGAAAAAATAAAATTTTTAATGTTTTTAATAAAAACACAAAAAATGAATTCTAATACGTGAAAATAACTCCAATCTTATTGATTTTCGCAAAACCACAAAAATTGAATTGAAGTGCAATACGTGGAAAAGAGATAAGTTTTGTTTCTTTAACAAAGCCACAAAATTGAAGTGTTTTAGATCGAAAAAATAAAATTTGTATAGTTTTTCACAAAACCACAAAAAATGAATTCTAATACGTGAAAATAACTCCAATCTTACTGATTTTCACAAAACCACAAAAATTGAATTGAAGTGCAATACGTGGAAAAGAGATAAGTTTTGTTTCATTTACAAAGCCACAAAATTGAAGTGTTTTAGATCGAAAAAATAAAATTTGTACTGTTTTTCACAAAACCACAAAAAATGAATTCTAATATGTGAAAATTAGTCCAACCTTATTGATTTTCACAAAACCACAAAAATTGAATTGAAGATACGTGGAAAAGAGATAAGTTTTGTTTCTTTAACAAAGCCACAAAATTGAAGTGTTTTAGATGGAAAAATAAAATTTGTATTGTTTTTTACAAAACCATAAAAAAAGAAGTCTAATACATGGAAATTACTCTGTTCTTATTGATTTTCACAAAAACACGAAAATTGAATTGAAGTGTAATACGTGGAAAAAAGATAAGTTTTGTTCTTTTAACAAAGCCACAAAATTGAAATCTTTTGGATAGAAAAAACCAAATTTGTATTGTTTTTCACAAAACCAAAAAAAAATGAAGTGTAATACCTGAAAATGGCTTTGTTCTTATTGATTTTCACATAAACACAGAAATTGAATTGAAGTGCAATACATTGAAAAAAGATAAGTATTGTTTTCGAACAAAGCCACAAAATTGAAGTGTTTTAGATCGAAAAAATAAAATTTGTATTGTTTTTCAGAAAACCACAAAAAATGAATTCGAATACGTGAAAATAACTCCAATCTTATTGATTTTCACAAAACCACAAAAATTGAATTGAAGTGCAATACGTGGAAAAGAGATAACTTTTGTTTCTTTAACAAACCCACAAAATTGAAGTGTTTTAGATCGAAAAAATAAAATTTGTACTGTTTTTCACAAAACCACAAAAAATGAATTCTAATACGTGAAAATAACTCCAGTCTTATTGATTTTCACAAAACCACAAAAATTGAATTGAAGTGCAATACGTGGAAAAGAGATAAGTTTTGTTTCTTTAACAAAGCCACAAAATTGAAGTGTTTTAGATCGAAAAAATAAAATTTGTATTGTTTTTCACAAAACCACAAAAAATGAATTGTAATACGTGAAAATTACTCCGATCTTATTGATTTTCACAAGACCACAAAAATTTAATTGAAGTGCAATACGTGGAAAAGAGATAAGTTTTGTTTCTTTAACAAAGCCAAAAAATTGAAGTGTTTTAGATCGAAAAAATAAAATTTGTATTGTTTTTCACAAAACCACAAAAAATGAATTCTAATACGTGAAAATAGCTCCAATCTTATTGATTTTCACAAAACCACAAAAATTTAATTGAACTGCAATACGTGGAAAAGAGATAAGTTTTGTTTCTTTAACAAAGCCACAAAATTGAAGTGTTTTAGATGGAAAAATAAAATTTGTATTGTTTTTCACAAAACCACAAAAAAAGAAGTCTAATACATGGAAATAATTCTGTTCTTATTGATTTTCAGAAAAACACAAAAATTGAATTGAAGTGTAATACGTGGAAAAAAGATAAGTTTTGTTTTTTTTAACAAAGCCACAAAATTGAAGTCTTTTGGATAGAAAAAACTAAATTTGTATTGTTTTTCACAAAACCACAAAAAATGAAGTCCAATACGTGAAAATAACTCCGTAGTTATCGATTTTCACGAAAATACAAAAACTGAAATGAAGTGCAATTCGTCGAAAAAAGACATGTTTTGTTTTTTAAGAAATCCACTCAAATTGAAGTCTTTTTCATGGAAAAAGTAAAATTTATATTGTTTTTCACAAAACCACAAAAACTGAAGTCTACTACGTGAAAATAACTCCGTTCTTGTTGATTTTCACAAAAACACAAAAATTGAATTGAAGTGCAATACGTGGAAATATAGACAAGTTTTATTTCATAACAAATCCACAAAAATTGAAGTCTTTTAGATGGGAAAAAATATAATTTGTATTGTTTTTCAAAAATCACAAAAAATGAATTCTGATACATGGAAATAACACCGTTCTTATTGAATTTCACAAAAACACAAAAATTGCATTGAAGTGCAATACGTGGAAAATAGATAAGTATTGTTTTATAACAGAGCCACAAAAATTGAAGTCTTTTACAAGGAAAAAACCAAATTTGTATTGTTTTCCACAAAACAACAAAAAAAGAACTCTATTACGTGAAAATAACTCCAATCTAATTGATTTTCACAAGACCACATAAATTGAATTGAAGTGCAATACGTGGAATTGTTTTTCACAAAACCACAAAAATTGAAGTCTAATACGTGAAAATTACTCCGTTCTTACTGATTTTCACAAAAACACAAAGGGAGCCGAAAACTTGGTGGCCGATCATCTTAGCCGACTCCCAACAAACGAAGGCGATATCATTCCGATCAACGAACTCTTTCCTGACGAGCAACTCTACGCGATCCATGGCATGGCGCCTTGGTACGCCGACATCGTCAACTACCTTGAAACTCGCGAATTGCCAAACACCCTCTCTCGAGCTCAAAAGGACAAAATAAAAAACGGCTCGCGCTATTACCTCTGGGAAGACCCCTACCTCTACAAAATTTGCTCCGATCAAATGGGGAGAAGACATCAAATTCAAGGTCAATGGTCATCGCTTGAAGGCTTTTCACGAGAATCATGATACAAGGTGGTTCGATGAGCATGATTTAGAAGCGACGCCACAAAGCGAGGGAAGGAAAGAATGAAGCATAAATGCGTCGAGCTCAAGACGTAAAACAAGGGCGCTTGGCGAGAGGCAACTCGTCGTGTCAGGTCGTATTTTTCCTTTCTTTATTTTATTTTTCTTCTTTTTACAAAACTCTCTTTCACACTTAAACTTTTGCTATGCAAAAGATTAAGTGTGGTGGGGGAGGTTTTGCATAAAACCCCAACAATTTTTCCGATTTCCACAAATGTCTCATTTTTGACCTTTTTGTTTGAGGACAAACAAAGGTTTAAGTGTGGTGGGGTGGTTTTGTGCAAAACCAAGTTTTGTTTTCTTGTAAAAATGTGAAAATTCATATAAAAAATTCAAAATTTCAAAAAACAACAACAAAACTCATAAATACCATAAAAATTTAAACTTTTTGTTTGTTTTTCTTTCGTTTTTGTTTGTTTTTGTGAATAAATTTTTGTGTGTTTTAAAAGAAAAAGATTTTAAATGAAAATAAATAAAAGGTTTTGTAAAAACAAATTTTAAAACTAAGCCCTTTCAAGCAAAATTTTGAAAACACTTAGGGTTTTGGAAAATGATGAAAAGATTTGAAAATTCAAAAAGAGATTAATTATCATCATGAATGCCATATTTTCCACCTCATCTCATCTATAATATCCATTTAAAATCCATTAAACGTTTCGAAAATTCATAAATATTTCACTTACCCCTTTAATGACATTATAAATCGTTTTCTTTAAAGTAATGCTGTGATTAAAACTTTTGAAAAATCAAACCTTACTTTTAATACCACTAGCTTCGCAAAATTTTTCTAACTCAACCTATCTTTCATGGCATAGTTAATGACTCGTATGTCCATCTCTAATTTTCGCACTAAAAGCAAGTGACCGAAATCGTAACCTGTTATCCCTTCACAAAAAGAATTCAAAAATGTGAAAAATTATTTTTAAACCCTTGAAAAAGAAAAATTTTACATATCCGCAATAGAAAATGAAGGATTTTTTGTACGTGCAAAGCACAGCTTGTCTTTTGATAACATGAGTGGATAACATACCAACTTTTACGTGTTTATAAAAGAGAAAGTTGAGTTAGTTGAAACTTTTGGGGTAAATTTTATAAATTCACCATTTTAAATTTAGGGGGAGAAAGTATCAAAAACAAAATTAGGGCATTACTTTTTGGAAAAAGGTTCGTATTTGAAGGATTGGGGAATTTTAAATAAACTTGAATTTGAAATTATTAATGGATATTCTTCGACCTTCGTGTATTATTATAATAATCAAATATTAGTATATAACATTCATGGCAATAACTAAATCTCTTTTCAAAACGCTTTAACTGATTCTAAAAACCCTAAAACTTGATTTTATTTACGCTTGAGGGCAAGCTTGGTTTAAGTGTGGTGGAATTTGTAATGTGTATTTTTATACACATTTTTAGGGTTTTTATCATCTCAAATTAAATCATAATTCACATCAAATGTATGAAAAATACTCATAATTCATAAAACATAATTTGAAACCTCTTAATACATTTTTGTGTGATTTTACAGGCAAAAAGGCCATAAAATGAAGAATTGGACCAAAACGCAAATAATGGGCCAAAGATGGCCAACTAAAAACCTCAAACACTCTACAAAAAATTCCCCAAACTTTTACGACAATTCAAAAACCTTCTACAACCAAGTCAAACCGAGCCAAACGCCAAAAATCGCCAAGTTGACCAAAAGTCAACTTCTCCAAAATGGGTCAAACGGTATACCAAAACGAAGAGCTCGACGAAACGAACCCAACGGTACAATCCTCGCGATCAGAAACCTTCTAGAACTCTCAGAATCACCAATTGAAAATCAGGTCAAAACTGGTCAAAGTCAACGGTTGACCAGGTCAAACCCGTCTTCTTCAACATCCAAAGTCCGAAATTTTGCTCGAAACTGAACAAACCGGCCAGCCATGGATTCAGCATGACGAGACGAACACGCCGGTGCCATCCTCCGGTCTTGAAAGTTCCAGCGATCGCCGGAATTCGGCCAGAACAGGTGCCAAATACGTACCGAAACCATGGTTGATCTGCCGTGCCTTCCACCATCATCCATTCGAGCCAAAACCGATCTCATTCTCTTCTACATCTTCTACCCTTTCTAACCGTATGAAGAACTCATCGAATGATGCGAAATCGAGCGAGAAATCCGTGTTTCCGTAATCTGTTCGACGAAATCCTCAATGAACTTTTCAAACTGGATGAACCAACGGTCGAGTTTCGAACAGCGAATGAATTCGATCAACCATTTCCGTTTTTCTCAAGCAAAGATGATTCTTTTCGTGTCGTAAAGCTTTAGTGAAGGCTCACGATGAATTCAGAAGCCTCAATTCGATGGAAAAACAACTCGAAATCATAGTTTGATTCACGAGTTCAGCCGTTTTTTGGTTATTTTCGCGAAACTGAAACCGAGTTGGTTAATGGAGGAATTCTCTGGATTCGAGGCGGATTGGGAAGTAATAATGGTTGTGAAGCATCGTGAGGAAGTTGAGAACGAAGCCTGAGTCACCGTTTTGGATTTCGTTGTGTGAATTGCGAACAAGAGGTCGATTTGCACACTCTGGTCAGCAATGGCGGAACAGCGAACCGATGATATTCAAATCAGTAGAACTCGAGTTTTACTCAACGGTTTTCAACCATTCAAAGCCCTGTGGATTCGTGAGAAGATGGAGAAGAGATCTGAGTTGATGAATCACAGCGAAATGTACAGAATCACGAGCTCGAATCGATGGTTGTGAGAAACGGGTAAACGGGTCTGAAATCCAAGAGAAAAATCGATCCAAAGTCCAAATTCGCAACTCACAAGGCTGTCAGAGGATTGTTTTAGAACGAGCACACGACCGCAAGCCACAGAAGATCGAGGAAAGAAATTCAGCGCCAAAACTGAAGAAGAAGACGACTCGTTTCATCAGTTATGACTCGTCTCACGCGTTTCAAACCGATTCGCCACACCAGATCAGCGGCACGAGCTTAAAACGAGTCAGTACCCAGCTCACACAAAAGCGACTCGTTTCAAGCGAGCTGCAGCTCGTTTCGTCGCATGAAATCCGGAAATTTAATTCAAAACTCAGCGCCAAAGGCTGAAGAAGAAGATGACTCGTTTCATCAGTTGTGACTCGTCTCACCGTCTCGCCACAGAAAACCAAAACAAAACAGTTTGAAAACTCAGAGATTAATAACGGAATAGCGACTCGTTTCACGCGATTACGACCCGTTTCACCACAACTTATTCTGAAGGGACCCACTGTCAGTCTCAGTAATGCGATTCAAATCAACTGAACTGAAATTCAGTTCAGTTTTCGCGCGAGTAAACGGATGAAAAATCCGATGATTCAAACTCGTTCAATTCTCAGCCAAATTCAACGAAATTTCGTCCAGATCTTCAGTACACCCCACTTGATCTGCCTGAGCCAATGGAATCGCTCGGTTTGTCCCCCACTCTCCATACCAGTCTCTCTATAAATTAGACCGATGAATCCAATCTCTCATCAATCATTCTTCCATTCTCCAAATTCTTTCAACACACCACTCTCCAATCATCTTCTTTAAGTTTCAGTAACTCCATTACTGAATCTCAGAGCTTTTCGAGTTTCAATTTTCGAGTTTGAGTGAAAATTCACCAATTCGGGCTGATTTTGGTGAAAAAGGCAATTGAGCGGTTCCGGCTGGATCGAGCATCAATTGGAGGTTCAAATCGGCTCAAGGAAGCTTCTGGTTGATCTTCTACGTCTCGGTTTGATTCAATTTTCATTTAATCTCTTGTATCCAATTTTGGATTACAAGATCCAATTTGTAAAAAAATATGATGAACACATGTCTAATTTCGGTTGATCTTATCATGTGTGAGTAGAATTTTGTAGGGATAGGCTTTTTGTGATAGAATTGTTTGAAATCTTGCTTTAATTTGAATTAAATTGACTGATTTGGTTACTGTTCATAATATGCTGTTAAATCTGGTTTTTTTTGGTTTAATCGATTTGGTTGAATTAATTAGGTCATTTAGAACTGAATTTTCCTGCATGTTAGTCCATTTTATCATCTTGAATCTTGGTTGAGGTTTTTGCTTGATTTAGTGAAGTTTTTAGTTCAAAAATTTGAGATCAAACACTAGTTGGTTGACTGGTGTTTGATCTGAAATTTTGATCTATTTGCTGAGTTTTTCTGGTTGGAAATAATTCAAACTTGTTCCAAATCTGAATAATTGAATATTTTGTGATTAATGATACAATTCTTGATCAAATTGCCTTAAAAATCCCTACTTTTATCCTCTAAATTCAAAAATACATTTTTCTGTAATTTGTTTCTGTCAGTTTCAGTAAAAAAATTGTTTGACTTCAGATCTGATCTAAGAAAATTATAAAAAAAATATTTTATGTTTCTTTAGATATTTTAGAACAACGTTCATATAATATGTGCCCAATGTTTTTATGTTAAATTTGTAAGATAAAATCTGTGCAAAGTTTTTCTTTTTTACATTTTCTGTTTTTGATTTTTGAATCTGACTGTTTTTCTACAATTTTTAGAAATTAGTAAAAAAATCCTATAAATAAAAAATCTAAGTCTCAGTAAATCATTTTGAAGTGTAGTTTCTCAATCTGAATTTTAATTGAATTATTGTTTGGATAAAATTTGAATTACACCCTCTTTTGATAACACATACCATTCTCTGTCCAATTCTGTCATATGTTCTAAGTTTTGACCATAACTTTTGGAACATCAGTCTTTTTGATCTGAGATTTTTACCACATAATCGGAACTTTCCTTCCTAATTTCTGTTAAATTTTGGTGATTTTTGAAGTAATTTTCGATTTTCTGTGATTTTATGAAAAACTCTGTTGATTGATTATGAAAAGTGTGGACTAAAACGAAAATTTACATAAAAATATGAATAAAAGTGATAATTGATTTGCCTTATATTATGAAGATCTCATTCTCTAGTTTTCATTGACATATCATTTGTAACTTTTGGACATTTGGAAATATTATTAAAGTATTTCAAAAGAATTGTGTACGAACTTGATTAAATTCATTCTAATATATCATTAACCTTCTTAAATAATCTACAACATTTGAACAAACAAAACTTACTTTTGAAAAGAATTGTAATATCTCAAGGCCATTCTCCTTGTGTTCGACCCCTAAAACTCAAAAGACCACATATACACTTAAGAGTAAAGCTAGGGAAAATTATAAATATTTTTGCTAAATTGTGTGAAATTTAATGACGGTTTTACACAGTTTACAGTCTTATACGTGGAAAAAATAAAATTTGTATTGTTTTTCACAAAACCACAAAAATTGAAGTCTAATACGTGAAAATAATTCCGTTCTTACTGATTTTCACAAAAACACAAAAATTGAATTGAAGTACAATATGTGGAAAAGAGATAAGTTTTGTTTTTTTAACAAAGCCACAAAATTGAAGTCTTTTACTTGGAAAAAAATAAAATTTGTATTGTTTTTCACAAACCAAAAAAAAATGAAGTGTAATACGTGAAAATAGCTCCAATCTTATTGATTTTCACAAAACCACAAAAATTGAATTGAAGTGCAATACGTGGAAAAGAGATAAGTTTTGTTTCTTTAACAAAGCCACAAAATTGAAGTGTTTTAGATCGAAAAAATAAAATTTGTATTGTTTTTCGCAAAACCACAAAAAATGAATTCGAATACGTGAAAATGACTCCAATCTTATTGATTTTCACAAAACCACAAAAATTGAATTGAAGTGCAATACGTGGAAAAGAGATAAGTTTTGTTTCTTTAAAAAGCCACAAAATTGAAGTGTTTTAGATCGAAAAAACAAAATTTGTATTGTTTTTCACAAAACCACAAAAAATGAATTCTAATACGTGAAAATAACTCCAATCTTATTGATTTTCACAAAACCACAAAAATTTAATTGAAGTGCAATACGTGGAAAAGAGATAAGTTTTGTTTCTTTAACAAAGCCACAAAATTGAAGTGTTTTAGATGGAATAATAAAATTTGTATTGTTTTTGACAAAACCACAAAAGCTGAAGTCTACTACGTGAAAATAACCCCGTTCTTGTTGATTTTCACAAAAACACAAAAATTGAATTGAAGTGCAATACGTGGAAATATAGACAAGTTTTATTTCATAACAAATCCACAAAAATTGAAGACTTTTAGATGGAAAAAAATATAATTTGTATTGTTTTTCAAAAATCACAAAAAATGAATTCTGATACATGGAAATAACACCGTTCTTATTGAATTGCACAAAAACACAAATATTGCATTGAAGTGCAATACGTGGAAAATAGATAAGTATTGTTTTATAACAGAGCCACAAAAATTGATGTTTTTTACAAGGAAAAAACCAAATTTGTATTGTTTTCCACAAAACAACAAAAAAAGAACTCTATTACGTGAAAATAACTCCAATCTTATTGATTTTCACAAAACCACAAAAATTGAATTGAAGTGCAATATGTGGAAAAGAGATAAGTTTTTATTCTTTAACAAAGCCACAAAATTGAAGTCTTTTACATGGAAAAAATAAAATTTGTATTGTTTTTCACAAAACCACAAAAAATGAAGTCTAATACGTGAAAATAACTCCGTTCTTACTGATTTTCACAAAAACACAAAAATTGAATTGAAGTACAATACGTGGAAAAGAGATAAGTTTTGTTTTTTTAACAAAGCCACAAAATTGAAGTCTTTTACTTGGAATAAAATAAAATTTGTATTGTTTTTCACAAAACTAAGAAAAAATGAAGTGTAATACGTGAAAATGGCTTTGTTCTTATTGATTTTCACATAAACACAGAAATTGAATTGAAGTGCAACACATGGAAAAAAGGCCAGTTTTGTTTTTGAACAAAGTCACTAAAATTGAAGTGTTTTAGATGGAAAAAATAAAATTTTTATTGTTTTTAATAAAACCACAAAAAATGAATTCTAATACGTGAAAATAACTCCAATCTTATTGATTTTCGAAAAACAACAAAAATTGAATTGAAGTGCAATACGTGGAAAAAAGAAAAGTTTTGTTTCTTTAACAAAGCCACAAAATTGAAGTGTTTTAGATCGAAAAAATAAAATTTGTATAGTTTTTCACAAAACCACAAAAAATGAATTGTAATACGTGAAAATAGCTCCAATCTTATTGATTTTCACAAAACCACAAAAATTGAATTGAAGTGCAATACGTGGAAAAGAGATAAGTTTTGTTTCTTTGACAAAGCCACAAAATTGAAGTGTTTTAGATCGAAAAAATATTTGTATTGTTTTTCGCAAAACCACAAAAAATGAATTCGAATACGTGAAAATAACTCCAATCTTATTGATTTTCACAAAACCACAAAAATTGAATTGAAGGGCAATACGTGGAAAAGAGATAAGTTTTGTTTCTTTAACAAAGCCACAAAATTGAAGTGTTTTAGATAGAAAAAATAAAATTTGTACTGTTTTTCACAAAACCACAAAAAATGAATTCTAATACGTGAAAATAACTCCAATCTTATTGATTTTCACAAAACCACAAAAATTGAATTGAAGTGCAATACGTGGAAAAGAGATAAGTTTTGTTTCTTTAACAAAGCCACACAATTGAAGTGTTTTAGATCGAAAAAATAAAATTTGTATTGTTTTTCACAAAACCACAAAAACGGAATTGTAATACGTGAAAATTACTCCGATCTTATTGATTTTCACAAAACCACAAAAATTTAATTGAAGTGCAATACGTGGAAAAGAGATAAGTTTTGTTTCTTTAACAAAGCCACAAAATTGAAGTGTTTTAGATGGAGAAATAAAATTTGTATTGTTTTTCACAAAACCACAAAAAAAGAAGTCTAATACATGGAAATAACTCTGTTCTTATTGATTTTCACAAAAACACAAAAATTGAATTGAAGTGTAATACGTGGAAAAAAGATAAGTTTTGTTTTTTTAACAAAGCCACAAAATTGAAGTCTTTTGGATAGAAAAAACTAAATTTGTATTGTTTTTCACAAAACCACAAAAAATGAAGTCCAATACGTGAAAATAACTCCGTAGTTATCGATTTTCACGAAAATACAAAAGCTGAATTGAAGTGCAATTCGTCGAAAAAAGACATGTTTTGTTTTTTAAGAAATCAACTCAAATTGAAGTCTTTTTCATGGAAAAAGTAAAATTTATAATGTTTTTCACAAAACCACAAAAACTGAAGTCTACTACGTGACAATAACTCCGTTCTTGTTGATTTTCACAAAAACACAAAAATTAAATTGAAGTGCAATACGTGGAAATATAGACAAGTTTTATTTCATAACAAATCCACAAAAATTGAAGTCTTTTAGACGGAAAAAAATATAATTTGTATAGTTTTTCAAAAATCACAAAAAATGAATTCTGATACATGGAAATAACACCGTTCTTATTGAATTTCACAAAAACACAAAAATTCGCAAAACCACAAAAAATGAAGTCTACTACGTGAAAATAACTCCGTTCTTATTGATTTTCACAAAAACACAATAATTGAATTGAAGTGCAATACGTGGAAATATAGACAAGTTTTATTTCATAACAAATCCACAAAAATTGAAGTCTTTTAGATGGAAAAAAATATAATTTGTATTGTTTTTCAAAAATCACAAAAAATGAATTCTGATACAAGGAAATAACACCGTTCTTATTGAATTTCAGAAAAACACAAAAATTGCATTGAAGTGCAATACGTGGAAAATAGATAAGTATTGTTTTATAACAGAGCCACAAAAATTGATGTCTTTTACAAGGAAAATACCAAATTTGTTTGGTTTTCCACAAAACAACAAAAAAATAACTCTATTACGTGAAAATAACTCCAATCTTATTGATTTTCACAAAACCACAAAAATTGAATTGAAGTCCAATACGTGGAAAAGAGATAAGTTTTGTTTTTTTAACAAAGCCACAAAATTGAAATCTTTTGGATAGAAAAAACCAAATTTGTATTGTTTTTCACAAAACCAAAAAAAATGAAGTGTAATACCTGAAAATGGCTTTGTTCCTATTGATTTTCACATAAACACAGAAATTGAATTGAAGTGCAATACATGGAAAAAGGCAAGTTTTGTTTTTGAACAAAGCCACTAAAATTGAAGTGTTTTAGATGGAAAAAAAAAATTTGTATTGTTTTTAATAAAACCACGAAAAATGAATTCTAATACGTGAAAATAACTCCAGTCTTATTGATTTTCACAAAACCAGAAAAATTGAATTGAAGTGCAATACGTGGAAAAGAGATAAGTTTTGTTTCTTTAACAAAGCCACAAAATTGAAGTGTTTTAGATGGAAAAATAAAATATGTTTTGTTTTTCACAAAACCACAAAAAAAGAATTCTAATACGTGAAAATAACTCCAATCTTATTGAATTTCACAAAACCACAAAAATTGAATTGAAGTGCAATACGTGGAAAAGAGATAAGTTTTGTTTCTTTAACAAAGCCACAAAATTGAAGTGTTTTAGATCGAAAAAATAAAATTTGTATTGTTTTTCACAAAACCACAAAAAATGAATTCTAATACGTGAAAATAACTCCAATCTTATTGATTTTCACAAAACCACAAAAATTGAATTGAAGTGCAATACGTGGAAAAGAGATAAGTTTTGTTTCTTTAACAAAGCCACAAAATTGAAGTGTCTTAGATCGAAAAAATAAAATTTGTATTGTTTTTCACAAAACCACAAAAAATGAATTCTAATACGTGAAAATAACTCCAATCTTATTGATTTTCACAAAACCACAAAAATTGAATTGAAGTGCAATACGTGGAAAAGAGATAAGTTTTGTTTCTTTAACAAAGCCACAAAATTGAAGTGTCTTAGATCGAAAAAATAAAATTTGTATTGTTTTTCACAAAACCACAAAAAATGAATTCTAATACGTGAAAATAACTCCAATCTTATTGATTTTCACAAAACCACAAAAATTTAATTGAAGTGCAATACGTGGAAAAAAGATAAGTTTTGTTTCTTTAACAAAGCCACAAAATTGAAGTGCTTTAGATGGAAAAATAAAATTTGTATTGTTTTTCACAAGACCACAAAAAAAGAAGTCTAATACATGGAAATTACTCTGTTCTTATTGATTTTCACAAAAACAAAAATTGAATCGAAGTGTAATACGTGGAAAAAAGATAAGTTTTGTTTTTTTAACAAAGCCACAAAATTGAAATCTTTTGGATAGAAAAAACCAAATTTGTATTGTTTTTCACAAAACCAAAAAAAAATGAAGTCTACTACCTGAAAATGGCTTTGTTCTTATTGATTTTCACATAAACACAGAAATTGAATTGAAGTGCAATACATGGAAAAAAGGCAAGTTTTGTTTTTGAACAAAGCCACTAAAATTGAAGTGCTTTAGATGGAAAAAATAAAATTTGTATTGTTTTTAATAAAACCACGAAAAATGAATTCTAATACGTGAAAATAACTCCAATCTTATTGATTTTCACGAAACCACAAAAATTGAATTGAAGTGCAATACGTGGAAAAGAGATAAGTTTTGTTTCTTTAACAAAGCCACAAAATTGAAGTGTTTTAGATGGAAAAATAAAATATGTATTGTTTTTCACAAAACCACAAAAAAAGAATTCTAATACGTGAAAATAACTCCAATCTTATTGAATTTCACAAAACCAGAAAAATTGAATTGAAGTGCAATACGTGGAAAAGAGATAAGTTTTGTTTCTTTAACAAAGCCACAAAATTGAAGTGTTTTAGATGGAAAAATAAAATATGTATTGTTTTTCACAAAACCACAAAAAAAGAATTCTAATACGTGAAAATAACTCCAATCTTATTGAATTTCACAAAACCACAAAAATTGAATTGAAGTGCAATACGTGGAAAAGAGATAAGTTTTGTTTCTTTAACAAAGCTACAAAATTGAAGTGTCTTAGATCGAAAAAATAAAATTTGTATTGTTTTTCACAAAACCACAAAAAATGAATTCTAATACGTGAAAATAACTCCAATCTTATTGATTTTCACAAAACCACAAAAATTGAATTGAAGTGCAATACGTGGAAAAGAGATAAGTTTTGTTTCTTTAACAAAGCCACAAAATTGAAGTCTTTTAGATCGAAAAAATAAAATTTGTATTGTTTTTCACAAAACCACAAAAAATGAATTCTAATACGTGAAAATAACTCCAATCTTACTGATTTTCACAAAACCACAAAAATTGAATTGAAGTGCAATACGTGGAAAAGAGATAAGTTTTGTTTCTTTAACAAAGCAACAAAATTGAAGTGTTTTAGATGGAAAAATAAAATACGTATTGTTTTTCACAAAACCACAAAAAAAGAAGTCTAATACATGGAAATAACTCTGTTCTTATTGATTTTCACAAAAACAAAAAAATTGAATTGAAGTGTAATACGTGGAAAAAAGATAAGTTTTGTTTTTTTAACAAAGCCACAAAATTGAAATCTTTTGGATAGAAAAAACCAAATTTGTATTGTTTTTCGCAAAACCACAAAAAATGAAGTCCAATACGTGAAAATAACTCCGTAGTTATCGATTTTCACGAAAATACAAAAACTGAATTGAAGTGCAATTCGTGGAAAAAAGACATGTTTTGTTTTTTAAGAAATCCACTAAAATTGAAGTCTTTTTCATGGAAAAAATAAAATTTATATTGTTTTTCACAAAACCACAAAAAATGAAGTCTACTACGTGAAAATAACTCCGTTCTTATTGATTTTCACAAAAACACAAAAATTGAATTGAAGTGCAATACGTGGAAATATAGACAAGTTTTATTTCATAACAAATCCACAAAAATTGAAGTCTTTTAGATGGAAAAAAATATAATTTGTATTGTTTTTCAAAAATCACAAAAAATGAATTCTGATACAAGGAAATAACACCGTTCTTATTGAATTTCAGAAAAACACAAAAATTGCATTGAAGTGCAATACGTGGAAAATAGATAAGTATTGTTTTATAACAGAGCCACAAAAATTGATGTCTTTTACAAGGAAAATACCAAATTTGTTTGGTTTTCCACAAAACAACAAAAAAATAACTCTATTACGTGAAAATAACTCCAATCTTATTGATTTTCACAAAACCACAAAAATTGAATTGAAGTGCAATACGTGGAAAAGAGATAAGTTTTGTTTTTTTAACAAAGCCACAAAATTGAAATCTTTTGGATAGAAAAAACCAAATTTGTATTGTTTTTCACAAAACCAAAAAAAAATGAAGTGTAATACCTGAAAATGGCTTTGTTCTTATTGATTTTCACATAAACACAGAAATTGAATTGAAGTGCAATACATGGAAAAAAGGCAAGTTTTGTTTTTGAACAAAGCCACTAAAATTGAAGTGTTTTAGATGGAAAAAAAAAATTTGTATTGTTTTTAATAAAACCACGAAAAATGAATTCTAATACGTGAAAATAACTCCAGTCTTATTGATTTTCACAAAACCACAAAAATTGAATTGAAGTGCAATACGTGGAAAAGAGATAAGTTTGGTTTCTTTAACAAAGCCACAAAATTGAAGTGTTTTAGATGGAAAAATAAAATATGTTTTGTTTTTCACAAAACCACAAAAAAAAAATTCTAATACGTGAAAATAACTCCAATCTTATTGAATTTCACAAAACCACAAAAATTGAATTGAAGTGCAATACGTGGAAAAGAGATAAGTTTTGTTTCTTTAACAAAGCCACAAAATTGAAGTGTTTTAGATCGAAAAAATAAAATTTGTATTGTTTTTCACAAAACCACAAAAAATGAATTCTAATACGTGAAAATAACTCCAATCTTATTGATTTTCACAAAACCACAAAAATTGAATTGAAGTGCAATACGTGGAAAAGAGATAAGTTTTGTTTCTTTAACAAAGCCACAAAATTGAAGTGTCTTAGATCGAAAAAATCAAATATGTATTGTTTTTCACAAAACCACAAAAAAAGAATTCTAATACGTGAAAATAACTCCAATCTTATTGATTTTCACAAAACCACAAAAATTTAATTGAAGTGCAATACGTGGAAAAGAGATAAGTTTTGTTTCTTTAACAAAGCCACAAAATTGAAGTGCTTTAGATGGAAAAATAAAATTTGTATTGTTTTTCACAAGACCACAAAAAAAGAAGTCTAATACATGGAAATTACTCTGTTCTTATTGATTTTCACAAAAACAAAAATTGAATCGAAGTGTAATACGTGGAAAAAAGATAAGTTTTGTTTTTTTAACAAAGCCACAAAATTGAAATCTTTTGGATAGAAAAAACCAAATTTGTATTGTTTTTCACAAAACCAAAAAAAAATGAAGTCTACTACCTGAAAATGGCTTTGTTCTTATTGATTTTCACATAAACACAGAAATTGAATTGAAGTGCAATACATGGAAAAAAGGCAAGTTTTGTTTTTGAACAAAGCCACTAAAATTGAAGTGCTTTAGATGGAAAAAATAAAATTTGTATTGTTTTTAATAAAACCACGAAAAATGAATTCTAATACGTGAAAATAACTCCAATCTTATTGATTTTCACGAAACCACAAAAATTGAATTGAAGTGCAATACGTGGAAAAGAGATAAGTTTTGTTTCTTTAACAAAGCCACAAAATTGAAGTGTTTTAGATGGAAAAATAAAATATGTATTGTTTTTCACAAAACCACAAAAAAAGAATTCTAATACGTGAAAATAACTCCAATCTTATTGAATTTCACAAAACCAGAAAAATTGAATTGAAGTGCAATACGTGGAAAAGAGATAAGTTTTGTTTCTTTAACAAAGCCACAAAATTGAAGTGTTTTAGATGGAAAAATAAAATATGTATTGTTTTTCACAAAACCACAAAAAAAGAATTCTAATACGTGAAAATAACTCCAATCTTATTGAATTTCACAAAACCACAAAAATTGAATTGAAGTGCAATACGTGGAAAAGAGATAAGTTTTGTTTCTTTAACAAAGCTACAAAATTGAAGTGTCTTAGATCGAAAAAATAAAATTTGTATTGTTTTTCACAAAACCACAAAAAATGAATTCTAATACGTGAAAATAACTCCAATCTTATTGATTTTCACAAAACCACAAAAATTGAATTGAAGTGCAATACGTGGAAAAGAGATAAGTTTTGTTTCTTTAACAAAGCCACAAAATTGAAGCCTTTTAGATCGAAAAAATAAAATTTGTATTGTTTTTCACAAAACCACAAAAAATGAATTCTAATACGTGAAAATAACTCCAATCTTACTGATTTTCACAAAACCACAAAAATTGAATTGAAGTGCAATACGTGGAAAAGAGATAAGTTTTGTTTCTTTAACAAAGCAACAAAATTGAAGTGTTTTAGATGGAAAAATAAAATATGTATTGTTTTTCACAAAACCACAAAAAAAGAAGTCTAATACATGGAAATAACTCTGTTCTTATTGATTTTCACAAAAACATAAAAATTGAATTGAAGTGTAATACGTGGAAAAAAGATAAGTTTTGTTTTTTTAACAAAGCCACAAAATTGAAATCTTTTGGATAGAAAAAACCAAATTTGTATTGTTTTTCGCAAAACCACAAAAAATGAAGTCCAATACGTGAAAATAACTCCGTAGTTATCGATTTTCACGAAAATACAAAAACTGAATTGAAGTGCAATTCGTGGAAAAAAGACATGTTTTGTTTTTTAAGAAATCCACTAAAATTGAAGTCTTTTTCATGAAAAAAATAAAATTTATATTGTTTTTCACAAAACCACAAAAAATGAAGTCTACTACGTGAAAATAACTCCGTTCTTATTGATTTTCACAAAAACACAAAAAATTGAATTGAAGTGCAATACGTGGAAATATAGACAAGTTTTATTTCATAACAAATCCACAAAAATTGAAGTCTTTTAGATGGAAAAATATATAATTTGTATTGTTTTTCAAAAATCACAAAAAATGAATTCTGATACAAGGAAATAACACCGTTCTTATTGAATTTCAGAAAAACACAAAAATTGCATTGAAGTGCAATACGTGGACAATAGATAAGTATTGTTTTATAACAGAGCCACAAAAATTGATGTCTTTTACAAGGAAAATACCAAATTTGTTTGGTTCTCCACAAAACAACAAAAAAATAACTCTATTACGTGAAAATAACTCCAATCTTATTGATTTTCACAAAACCACAAAAATTGAATTGAAGTGCAATACGTGGAAAAGAGATAAGTTTTGTTTTTTTAACAAAGCCACAAAATTGAAATCTTTTGGATAGAAAAAATCAAATTTGTATTGTTTTTCACAAAACCAAAAAAAAATGATGTGTAATACCTGAAAATGGCTTTGTTCTTATTGATTTTCACATAAACACAGAAATTGAATTGAAGTGCAATACATGGAAAAAAGGCAAGTTTTGTTTTTGAACAAAGCCACTAAAATTGAAGTGTTTTAGATGGAAAAAAAAAATTTGTATTGTTTTTAATAAAACCACGAAAAATGAATTCTAATACGTGAAAATAACTCCAGTCTTATTGATTTTCACAAAACCACAAAAATTGAATTGAAGTGCAATACGTGGAAAAGAGATAAGTTTTGTTTCTTTAACAAAGCCACAAAATTGAAGTGTTTTAGATGGAAAAATAAAATATGTTTTGTTTTTCACAAAACCACAAAAAAAGAATTCTAATACGTGAAAATAACTCCAATCTTATTGAATTTCACAAAACCACAAAAATTGAATTGAAGTGCAATACGTGGAAAAGAGATAAGTTTTGTTTCTTTAACAAAGCCACAAAATTGAAGTGTTTTAGATCGAAAAAATAAAATTTGTATTGTTTTTCACAAAACCACAAAAAATGAATTCTAATACGTGAAAATAACTCCAATCTTATTGATTTTCACAAAACCACAAAAATTGAATTGAAGTGCAATACGTGGAAAAGAGATAAGTTTTGTTTCTTTAACAAAGCCACAAAATTGAAGTGTCTTAGATCGAAAAAATAAAATTTGTATTGTTTTTCACAAAACCACAAAAAATGAATTCTAATACGTGAAAATAACTCCAATCTTATTGATTTTCACAAGACCACAAAAATTTAATTGAAGTGCAATACGTGGAAAAGAGATAAGTTTTGTTTCTTTAACAAAGCCACAAAATTGAAGTGCTTTAGATGGAAAAATAAAATTTGTATTGTTTTTCACAAGACCACAAAAAAAGAAGTCTAATACATGGAAATTACTCTGTTCTTATTGATTTTCACAAAAACAAAAATTGAATCGAAGTGTAATACGTGGAAAAAAGATAAGTTTTGTTTTTTTAACAAAGCCACAAAATTGAAATCTTTTGGATAGAAAAAACCAAATTTGTATTGTTTTTCACAAAACCAAAAAAAAATGAAGTCTACTACCTGAAAATGGCTTTGTTCTTATTGATTTTCACATAAACACAGAAATTGAATTGAAGTGCAATACATGGAAAAAAGGCAAGTTTTGTTTTTGAACAAAGCCACTAAAATTGAAGTGCTTTAGACGGAAAAAATAAAATTTGTATTTTTTTTAATAAAACCACGAAAAATGAATTCTAATACGTGAAAATAACTCCAATCTTATTGATTTTCACAAAACCACAAAAATTGAATTGAAGTGCAATACGTGGAAAAGAGATAAGTTTTGTTTCTTTAACAAAGCCACAAAATTGAAGTGTTTTAGATGGAAAAATAAAATATGTATTGTTTTTCACAAAACCACAAAAAAAGAATTCTAATACGTGAAAATAACTCCAATCTTATTGAATTTCACAAAACCACAAAAATTGAATTGAAGTGCAATACGTGGAAAAGAGATAAGTTTTGTTTCTTTAACAAAGCCACAAAATTGAAGTGTCTTAGATCGAAAAAATAAAATTTGTATTGTTTTTCACAAAACCACAAAAAATGAATTCTAATACGTGAAAATAACTCCAATCTTATTGATTTTCACAAAACCACAAAAATTGAATTGAAGTGCAATACGTGGAAAAGAGATAAGTTTTGTTTCTTTAACAAAGCCACAAAATTGAAGTCTTTTAGATCGAAAAAATAAAATTTGTATTGTTTTTCACAAAACCACAAAAAATGAATTCTAATACGTGAAAATAACTCCAATCTTACTTATTTTCACAAAACCACAAAAATTGAATTGAAGTGCAATACGTGGAAAAGAGATAAGTTTTGTTTCTTTAAGAAAGCAACAAAATTGAAGTGTTTTAGATGGAAAAATAAAATATGTATTGTTTTTCACAAAACCACAAAAAAAGAAGTCTAATACATGGAAATAACTCTGTTCTTATTGATTTTCACAAAAACACAAAAATTGAATTGAAGTGTAATACGTGGAAAAAAGATAAGTTTTGTTTTTTTAACAAAGCCAAAAAATTGAAATCTTTTGGATAGAAAAAACCAAATTTGTATTGTTTTTCGCAAAACCACAAAAAATGAAGTCCAATACGTGAAAATAACTCCGTAGTTATCGATTTTCACGAAAATACAAAAACTGAATTGAAGTGCAATTCGTGGAAAAAAGACATGTTTTGTTTTTTAAGAAATCCACTAAAATTGAAGTCTTTTTCATGGAAAAAATAAAATTTATATTGTTTTTCACAAAACCACAAAAAATGAAGTCTACTATGTGAAAATAACTCCGTTCTTATTGATTTTCACAAAAACACAAAAATTGAATTGAAGTGCAATACGTGGAAATATAGACAAGTTTTATTTCATAACAAATCCACAAAAATTGAAGTCTTTTAGATGGAAAAAAATATAATTTGTATTGTTTTTCAAAAATCACAAAAAATGAATTCTGATACAAGGAAATAACACCGTTCTTATTGAATTTCAGAAAAACACAAAAATTGCATTGAAGTGCAATACGTGGAAAATAGATAAGTATTGTTTTATAACAGAGCCACAAAAATTGATGTCTTTTACAAGGAAAATACCAAATTTGTTTGGTTCTCCACAAAACAACAAAAAGATAACTTTATTACGTGAAAATAACTCCAATCTTATTGATTTTCACAAAACCACAAAAATTGAATTGAAGTGCAATACGTGGAAAAGAGATAAGTTTTGTTTTTTTAACAAAGCCACAAAATTGAAATCTTTTGGATAGAAAAAACCAAATTTGTATTGTTTTTCACAAAACCAAAAAAAAATGAAGTGTAATACCTGAAAATGGCTTTGTTCTTATTGATTTTCACATAAACACAGAAATTGAATTGAAGTGCAATACATGGAAAAAAGGCAAGTTTTGTTTTTGAACAAAGCCACTAAAATTGAAGTGTTTTAGATGGAAAAAAAAAATTTGTATTGTTTTTAATAAAACCACGAAAAATGAATTCTAATACGTGAAAATAACTCCAGTCTTATTGATTTTCACAAAACCACAAAAATTGAATTGAAGTGCAATACGTGGAAAAGAGATAAGTTTTGTTTCTTTAACAAAGCCACAAAATTGAAGTGTTTTAGATGGAAAAATAAAATATGTTTTGTTTTTCACAAAACCACAAAAAAAGAATTCTAATACGTGAAAATAACTCCAATCTTATTGAATTTCACAAAACCACAAAAATTGAATTGAAGTGCAATACGTGGAAAAGAGATAAGTTTTGTTTCTTTAACAAAGCCACAAAATTGAAGTGTTTTAGATCGAAAAAATAAAATTTGTATTGTTTTTCACAAAACCACAAAAAATGAATTCTAATACGTGAAAAATAACTCCAATCTTATTGATTTTCACAAAACCACAAAAATTGAATTGAAGTGCAATACGTGGAAAAGAGATAAGTTTTGTTTCTTTAACAAAGCCACAAAATTGAAGTGTCTTAGATCGAAAAAATAAAATTTGTATTGTTTTTCACAAAACCACAAAAAATGAATTCTAATACGTGAAAATAACTCCAATCTTATTGATTTTCACAAAACCACAAAAATTTAATTGAAGTGCAATACGTGGAAAAGAGATAAGTTTTGTTTCTTTAACAAAGCCACAAAATTGAAGTGCTTTAGATGGAAAAATAAAATTTGTATTGTTTTTCACAAGACCACAAAAAAAGAAGTCTAATACATGGAAATTACTCTGTTCTTATTGATTTTCACAAAAACAAAAATTGAATCGAAGTGTAATACGTGGAAAAAAGATAAGTTTTGTTTTTTTAACAAAGCCACAAAATTGAAATCTTTTGGATAGAAAAAACCAAATTTGTATTGTTTTTCACAAAACCAAAAAAAAATGAAGTCTACTACCTGAAAATGGCTTTGTTCTTATTGATTTTCACATAAACACAGAAATTGAATTGAAGTGCAATACATGGAAAAAAGGCAAGTTTTGTTTTTGAACAAAGCCACTAAAATTGAAGTGCTTTAGATGGAAAAAATAAAATTTGTATTGTTTTTAATAAAACCACGAAAAATGAATTCTAATACGTGAAAATAACTCCAATCTTATTGATTTTCACAAAACCACAAAAATTGAATTGAAGTGCAATACGTGGAAAAGAGATAAGTTTTGTTTCTTTAACAAAGCCACAAAATTGAAGTGTTTTAGATGGAAAAATAAAATATGTATTGTTTTTCACAAAACCACAAAAAAAGAATTCTAATACGTGAAAATAACTCCAATCTTATTGAATTTCACAAAACCACAAAAATTGAATTGAAGTGCAATACGTGGAAAAGAGATAAGTTTTGTTTCTTTAACAAAGCCACAAAATTGAAGTGTCTTAGATCGAAAAAATAAAATTTGTATTGTTTTTCACAAAACCACAAAAAATGAATTCTAATACGTGAAAATAACTCCAATCTTATTGATTTTCACAAAACCACAAAAATTGAATTGAAGTGCAATACGTGGAAAAGAGAAAAGTTTTGTTTCTTTAACAAAGCCACAAAATTGAAGTCTTTTAGATCGAAAAAATAAAATTTGTATTGTTTTTCACAAAACCACAAAAAATGAATTCTAATACATGGAAATAACTCTGTTCTTATTGATTTTCACAAAAACACAAAAATTGAATTGAAGTGTAATACGTGGAAAAAAGATAAGTTTTGTTTTTTTAACAAAGCCACAAAATTGAAATCTTTTGGATAGAAAAAACCAAATTTGTATTGTTTTTCACAAAACCAAAAAAAAATGAAGTGTAATACCTGAAAATGGCTTTGTTCTTATTGATTTTCACATAAACACAGAAATTGAATTGAAGTGCAATACATGGAAAAAAGGCAAGTTTTGTTTTTGAACAAAGCCACTAAAATTGAAGTGTTTTAGATGGAAAAAAAAAATTTGTATTGTTTTTAATAAAACCACGAAAAATGAATTCTAATACGTGAAAATAACTCCAGTCTTATTGATTTTCACAAAACCACAAAAATTGAATTGAAGTGCAATACGTGGAAAAGAGATAAGTTTTGTTTCTTTAACAAAGCCACAAAATTGAAGTGTTTTAGATGGAAAAATAAAATATGTATTGTTTTTCACAAAACCACAAAAAAAGAATTCTAATACGTGAAAATAACTCCAATCTTATTGAATTTCACAAAACCACAAAAATTGAATTGAAGTGCAATACGTGGAAAAGAGATAAGTTTTGTTTCTTTAACAAAGCCACAAAATTGAAGTGTCTTAGATCGAAAAAATAAAATTTGTATTGTTTTTCACAAAACCACAAAAAATGAATTCTAATACGTGAAAATAACTCCAATCTTATTGTTTTTCACAAAACCACAAAAATTGAATTGAAGTGCAATACGTGGAAAAGAGATAAGTTTTGTTTCTTTAACAAAGCCACAAAATTGAAGTGTCTTAGATCGAAAAAATAAAATTTGTATTGTTTTTCACAAAACCACAAAAAATGAATTCTAATACGTGAAAATAACTCCAATCTTATTGATTTTCACAAAACCACAAAAATTGAATTGAAGTGCAATACGTGGAAAAGAGATAAGTTTTGTTTCTTTAACAAAGCCACAAAATTGAAGTGTTTTAGATCGAAAAAATAAAATTTGTATTGTCTTTCACAAAACCACAAAAAATGAATTCTAATACGTGAAAATAACTCCAATCTTATTGATTTTCACAAAACCACAAAAATTGAATTGAAGTGCAATACGTGGAAAAGAGATAAGTTTTGTTTCTTTAACAAAGCCACAAAATTGAAGTGTTTTAGATGGAAAAATAAAATTTGTATTGTTTTTCACAAAACCACAAAAAAAGAAGTCTAATACATGGAAATTACTCTGTTCTTATTGATTTTCACAAAAACACAAAAATTGAATTGAAGTGTAATACGTGGAAAAAAGATAAGTTTTGTTTTTTTAACAAAGCCACAAAATTGAAATCTTTTGGATAGAAAAAACCAAATTTGTATTGTTTTTCACAAAACCAAAAAAAAATGAAGTGTAATACCTGAAAATGGCTTTGTTCTTATTGATTTTCACATAAACACAGAAATTGAATTGAAGTGCAATACATGGAAAAAAGGCAAGTTTTGTTTTTGAACAAAGCCACTAAAATTGAAGTGTTTTAGATGGAAAAAATAAAATTTGTATTTTTTTAATAAAACCACGAAAAATGAATTCTAATACGTGAAAATAACTCCAATCTTATTGATTTTCACAAAACCACAAAAATTGAATTGAAGTGCAATACGTGGAAAAGAGATAAGTTTTGTTTCTTTAACAAAGCCACAAAATTGAAGTGTCTTAGATCGAAAAAATAAAATTTGTATTGTTTTTCACAAAACCACAAAAAATGAAATCTAATACGTGAAAATAACTCCAATCTTATTGATTTTCACAAAACCAAAAAAATTGAATTGAAGTGTAATACGTGGAAAAGACATAAGTTTTGTTTCTTTAACAAAGCAACAAAATTGAAGTGTTTTAGATCGAAAAAATAAAATTTGTATTGTTTTTCACAAAACCACAAAAAAAGAATTCTAATACGTGAAAATAACTCCAATCTTATTGATTTTCACAAAACCACAAAAATTTAATTGAAGTGCAATACGTGGAAAAGAGATCAGTTTTGTTTCTTTAACAAAGCCACAAAATTGAAGTGTTTTAGATCGAAAAAATAAAATTTGTATTGTTTTTCACAAAACCACAAAAAATGAATTCTAATACGTGAAAATAACTCCAATCTTATTGATTTTCACAAAACCACAAAAATTGAATTGAAGTGCAATACGTGGAAAAGAGATAAGTTTTGTTTCTTTAACAAAGCCACAAAATTGAAGTGCTTTAGATGGAAAAATAAAATTTGTATTGTTTTTCACAAGACCACAAAAAAAGAAGTCTAAGACATGGAAATTACTCTGTTCTTATTGATTTTCACAAAAACATAAATTGAATCGAAGTGTAATACGTGGAAAAAAGATAAGTTTTGTTTTTTTAACAAAGCCACAAAATTGAAATCTTTTGGATAGAAAAAACCAAATATGTATTGTTTTTCACAAAACGAAAAAAAAATGAAGTGTAATACCTGAAAATGGCTTTGTTCTTATTGATTTTCACATAAACACAGAAATTGAATTGAAGTGCAATACATGGAAAAAAGGCAAGTTTTGTTTTTGAACAAAGCCACTAAAATTGAAGTGTTTTAGATGGAAAAAATAAAATTTGTATTGTTTTTAATAAAACCACGAAAATTGAATTCTAATACGTGAAAATAACTCCAATCTTATTGATTTTCACAAAACCACAAAAATTGAATTGAAGTGCAATACGTGGAAAAGAGATAAGTTTTGTTTCTTTAACAAAGCCACAAAATTGAAGTGTTTTAGATGGAAAAATAAAATATGTATTGTTTTTCACAAAACCACAAAAAAAGAATTCTAATACGTGAAAATAACTCCAATCTTATTGAATTTCACAAAACCACAAAAATTGAATTGAAGTGCAATACGTGGAAAAGAGATAAGTTTTGTTTCTTTAACAAAGCCACAAAATTGAAGTGTCTTAGATCGAAAAAATAAAATTTGTATTGTTTTTCACAAAACCACAAAAAATGAATTCTAATACGTGAAAATAACTCCAATCTTATTGATTTTCACAAAACCACAAAAATTGAATTGAAGTGCAATACGTGGAAAAGAGATAAGTTTTGTTTCTTTAACAAAGCCACAAAATTGAAGTCTTTTAGATCGAAAAAATAAAATTTGTATTGTTTTTCACAAAACCACAAAAAATGAATTCTAATACATGGAAATAACTCTGTTCTTATTGATTTTCACAAAAACACAAAAATTGAATTGAAGTGTAATACGTGGAAAAAAGATAAGTTTTGTTTTTTTAACAAAGCCACAAAATTGAAATCTTTTGGATAGAAAAAACCAAATTTGTATTGTTTTTCGCAAAACCACAAAAAATGAAGTCCAATACGTGAAAATAACTCCGTAGTTATCGATTTTCACGAAAATACAAAAACTGAATTGAAGTGCAATTCGTGGAAAAAAGACATGTTTTGTTTTTTAAGAAATCCACTAAAATTGAAGTCTTTTTCATGGAAAAAATAAAATTTATATTGTTTTTCACAAAACCACAAAAAATGAAGTCTACTACGTGAAAATAACTCCGTTCTTATTGATTTTCACAAAAACACAAAAATTGAATTGAAGTGCAATACGTGGAAATATAGACAAGTTTTATTTCATAACAAATCCACAAAAATTGAAGTCTTTTCGATGGAAAAAAATATAATTTGTATTGTTTTTCAAAAATCACAAAAAATGAATTCTGATACAAGGAAATAACACCGTTCATATTGAATTTCAGAAAAACACAAAAATTGCATTGAAGTGCAATACGTGGAAAATAGATAAGTATTGTTTTATAACAGAGCCACAAAAATTGATGTCTTTTACTAGGAAAATACCAAATTTGTTTGGTTTTCCACAAAACAACAAAAAAATAACTCTATTACGTGAAAATAACTCCAATCTTATTGATTTTCACAAAACCACAAAAATTGAATTGAAGTGCAATACGTGGAAAAGAGATAAGTTTTGTTTTTTTAACAAAGCCACAAAATTGAAATCTTTTGGATAGAAAAAACCAAATTTGTATTGTTTTTCACAAAACCAAAAAAAAATGAAGTGTAATACCTGAAAATGGCTTTGTTCTTATTGATTTTCACATAAACACAGAAATTGAATTGAAGTGCAATACATGGAAAAAAGGCAAGTTTTGTTTTTGAACAAAGCCACTAAAATTGAAGTGTTTTAGATGGAAAAAAAAAATTTGTATTGTTTTTAATAAAACCACGAAAAATGAATTCTAATACGTGAAAATAACTCCAGTCTTATTGATTTTCACAAAACCACAAAAATTGAATTGAAGTGCAATACGTGGAAAAGAGATAAGTTTTGTTTCTTTAACAAAGCCACAAAATTGAAGTGTTTTAGATGGAAAAATAAAATATGTTTTGTTTTTCACAAAACCACAAAAAAAGAATTCTAATACGTGAAAATAACTCCAATCTTATTGAATTTCACAAAACCACAAAAATTGAATTGAAGTGCAATACGTGGAAAAGAGATAAGTTTTGTTTCTTTAACAAAGCCACAAAATTGAAGTGTTTTAGATCGAAAAAATAAAATTTGTATTGTCTTTCACAAAACCACAAAAAATGAATTCTAATACGTGAAAATAACTCCAATCTTATTGATTTTCACAAAACCACAAAAATTGAATTGAAGTGCAATACGTGGAAAAGAGATAAGTTTTGTTTCTTTAACAAAGCCACAAAATTGAAGTGTTTTAGATGGAAAAATAAAATTTGTATTGTTTTTCACAAAACCACAAAAAAAGAAGTCTAATACATGGAAATTACTCTGTTCTTATTGATTTTCACAAAAACACAAAAATTGAATTGAAGTGTAATACGTGGAAAAAAGATAAGTTTTGTTTTTTTAACAAAGCCACAAAATTGAAATCTTTTGGATAGAAAAAACCAAATTTGTATTGTTTTTCACAAAACCAAAAAAAAATGAAGTGTAATACCTGAAAATGGCTTTGTTCTTATTGATTTTCACATAAACACAGAAATTGAATTGAAGTGCAATACATGGAAAAAAGGCAAGTTTTGTTTTTGAACAAAGCCACTAAAATTGAAGTGTTTTAGATGGAAAAAATAAAATTTGTATTGTTTTTAATAAAACCACGAAAAATGAATTCTAATACGTGAAAATAACTCCAATCTTATTGATTTTCACAAAACCACAAAAATTGAATTGAAGTGCAATACGTGGAAAAGAGATAAGTTTTGTTTCTTTAACAAAGCCACAAAATTGAAGTGTTTTAGATCGAAAAAATAAAATTTGTATTGTTTTTCACAAAACCACAAAAAATGAATTCTAATACGTGAAAATAACTCCAATCTTATTGATTTTCACAAAACCACAAAAATTGAATTGAAGTGCAATACGTGGAAAAGAGATAAGTTTTGTTTCTTTAACAAAGCCACAAAATTGAAGTGTCTTAGATCGAAAAAATAAAATTTGTATTGTTTTTCACAATACCACAAAAAATGAATTCTAATACGTGAAAATAACTCCAATTTTATTGATTTTCACAAAACCACAAAAATTTAATTAAAGTTCAATACGTGGAAAAGAGATAAGTTTTGTTTCTTTAACAAAGCCACAAAATTGAAGTGTTTTAGATGGAAAAATAAAATTTGTATTGTTTTTCACAAAACCACAAAAAAAGAAGTCTAATACATGGAAATTACTCTGTTCTTATTGATTTTCACAAAAACACAAAAATTGAATTGAAGTGTAATACGTGGAAAAAAGATAAGTTTTGTTTTTTTAACAAAGCCACAAAATTGAAATCTTTTGGATAGAAAAAACCAAATTTGTATTGTTTTTCACAAAACCAAAAAAAAATTGAAGTGTAATACCTGAAAATGGCTTTGTTCTTATTGATTTTCACATAAACACAGAAATTGAATTGAAGTGCAATACATGGAAAAAAGGCAAGTTTTGTTTTTGAACAAAGCCACTAAAATTGAAGTGTTTTAGATGGAAAAAATAAAATTTGTATTGTTTTTATTAAAACCACGAAAAATGAATTCTAATACGTGAAAATAACTCCAATCTTATTGATTTTCACAAAACCACAAAAATTGAATTGAAGTGCAATACGTGGAAAAGAGATAAGTTTTGTTTCTTTAACAAAGCCACAAAATTGAAGTGTCTTAGATCGAAAAAATAAAATTTGTATTGTTTTTCACAATATCACAAAAAATGAATTCTAATACGTGAAAATAACTCCAATTTTATTGATTTTCACAAAACCACAAAAATTGAATTGAAGTGTAATACGTGGAAAAGAGATAAGTTTTGTTTCTTTAACAAAGCAACAAAATTGAAGTGTTTTAGATCGAAAAAATAAAATTTGTATTGTTTTTCACAAAACCACAAAAAAAGAATTCTAATACGTGAAAATAACTCCAATCTTATTGATTTTCACAAAACCACAAAAATTTAATTGAAGTGCAATACGTGGAAAAGAGATAAGTTTTGTTTCTTTAACAAAGCCACAAAATTGAAGTGTTTTAGATGGAAAAATAAAATTTGTATTGTTTTTCACAAAACCACAAAAAAAGAAGTCTAATACATGGAAATTACTCTGTTCTTATTGATTTTCACAAAAACACAAAAATTGAATTGAAGTGTAATACGTGGAAAAAAGATAAGTTTTGTTTTTTTAACAAAGCCACAAAATTGAAATCTTTTGGATAGAAAAAACCAAATTTGTATTGTTTTTCACAAAACCAAAAAAAAATGAAGTGTAATACCTGAAAATGGCTTTGTTCTTATTGATTTTCACATAAACACAGAAATTGAATTGAAGTGCAATACATGGAAAAAAGGCAAGTTTTGTTTTTGAACAAAGCCACTAAAATTGAAGTGTTTTAGATGGAAAAAATAAAATTTGTATTGTTTTTAATAAAACCACGAAAAATGAATTCTAATACGTGAAAATAACTCCAATCTTATTGATTTTCACAAAACCACAAAAATTGAATTGAAGTGCAATACGTGGAAAAGAGATAAGTTTTGTTTCTTTAACAAAGCCACAAAATTGAAGTGTCTTAGATCGAAAAAATAAAATTTGTATTGTTTTTCATAAAACCACAAAAAATGAATTCTAATACGTGAAAATAACTCCAATCTTATTGATTTTCACAAAACCACAAAAATTGAATTGAAGTGTAATACGTGGAAAAGAGATAAGTTTTGTTTCTTTAACAAAGCAACAAAATTGAAGTGTTTTAGATCGAAAAAATAAAATTTGTATTGTTTTTCACAAAACCACAAAAAAAGAATTCTAATACGTTAAAATAACTCCAATCTTATTGATTTTCACAAAACCACAAAAATTTAATTGAAGTGCAATACGTGGAAAAGAGATAAGTTTTGTTTCTTTAACAAAGCCACAAAATTGAAGTGTTTTAGATGGAAAAATAAAATTTGTTTTGTTTTTCACAAAACCACAAAAAAAGAAGTCTAATACATGAAAATTACTCTGTTCTTATTGATTTTCACAAAAACACAAAAATTGAAATGAAGTGTAATACGTGGTAAAAAGATAAGTTTTGTTTTTTTAACAAAGCCACAAAATTGAAATCTTTTGGATAGAAAAAACCAAATTTGTATTGTTTTTCACAAAACCAAAAAAAAATGAAGTGTAATACCTGAAAATGGCTTTATTCTTATTAATTTTCACATAAACACAGAAATTGAATTGAAGTGCAATACATGGAAAAAAGGCAAGTTTTGTTTTTGAACAAAGCCACTAAAATTGAAGTGTTTTAGATGGAAAAAATAAAATTTGTATTGTTTTTAATAAAACCACGAAAAATGAATTCTAATACGTGAAAATAACTCCAATCTTATTGATTTTCACAAAACCACAAAAATTGAATTGAAGTGCAATACGTGGAAAAGAGATAAGTTTTGTTTCTTTAACAAAGCCACAAAATTGAAGTGTCTTAGATCGAAAAAATAAAATTTGTATTGTTTTTCATAAAACCACAAAAAATGAATTCTAATACGTGAAAATAACTCCAATCTTACTGATTTTCACAAAACCACAAAAATTGAATTGAAGTGTAATACGTGGAAAAGAGATAAGTTTTGTTCTTTAACAAAGCAACAAAATTGAAGTGTTTTAGATCGAAAAAATAAAATTTGTATTGTTTTTCACAAAACCACAAAAAAAGAATTCTAATACGTGAAAATGACTCCAATCTTATTGATTTTCACAAAACCACAAAAATTTAATTGAAGTGCAATACGTGGAAAAGAGATAAGTTTTGTTTCTTTAACAAAGCCACAAAATTGAAGTGTTTTAGATGGAAAAATAAAATTTGTATTGTTTTTCACAAAACCACAAAAAAAGAAGTCTAATACATGGAAATTACTCTGTTCTTATTGATTTTCACAAAAACACAAAAATTGAATTGAAGTGTAATACGTGGAAAAAAGATAAGTTTTGTTTTTTTAACAAAGCCACAAAATTGAAATCTTTTGGATAAAAAAACCAAATTTGTATTGTTTTTCACAAAACCAAAAAAAAATGAAGTGTAATACCTGAAAATGGCTTTGTTCTTATTGATTTTCACATAAACACAGAAATTGAATTGAAGTGCAATACATGGAAAAAAGGCAAGTTTTGTTTTTGAACAAAGCCACTAAAATTGAAGTGTTTTAGATGGAAAAAATAAAATTTGTATTGTTTTTAATAAAACCACGAAAAATGAATTCTAATACGTGAAAATAACTCCAATCTTATTGATTTTCACAAAACCACAAAAATTGAATTGAAGTGCAATACGTGGAAAAGAGATAAGTTTTGTTTCTTTAACAAAGCCACAAAATTGAAGTGTTTTAGATCGTAAAAATAAAATTTGTATTGTTTTTCACAAAACCACAAAAAATGAATTCTAATACGTGAAAATAACTCCAATCTTATTGATTTTCACAAAACCACAAAAATTGAATTGAAGTGCAATACGTGGAAAAGAGATAAGTTTTGTTTCTTTAACAAAGCCACAAAATTGAAGTGTCTTAGATCGAAAAAATAAAATTTGTATTGTTTTTCACAATACCACAAAAAATGAATTCTAATACGTGAAAATAACTCCAATTTTATTGATTTTCACAAAACCACAAAAATTTAATTAAAGTTCAATACGTGGAAAAGAGATAAGTTTTGTTTCTTTAACAAAGCCACAAAATTGAAGTGTTTTAGATGGAAAAATAAAATTTGTATTGTTTTTCACAAAACCACAAAAAAAGAAGTCTAATACATGGAAATTACTCTGTTCTTATTGATTTTCACAAAAACACAAAAATTGAATTGAAGTGTAATACGTGGAAAAAAGATAAGTTTTGTTTTTTTAACAAAGCCACAAAATTGAAATCTTTTGGATAGAAAAAACCAAATTTGTATTGTTTTTCACAAAACCAAAAAAAAATGAAGTGTAATACCTGAAAATGGCTTTGTTCTTATTGATTTTCACATAAACACAGAAATTGAATTGAAGTGCAATACATGGAAAAAAGGCAAGTTTTGTTTTTGAACAAAGCCACTAAAATTGAAGTGTTTTAGATGGAAAAAATAAAATTTGTATTGTTTTTATTAAAACCACGAAAAATGAATTCTAATACGTGAAAATAACTCCAATCTTATTGATTTTCACAAAACCACAAAAATTGAATTGAAGTGCAATACGTGGAAAAGAGATAAGTTTTGTTTCTTTAACAAAGCCACAAAATTGAAGTGTCTTAGATCGAAAAAATAAAATTTGTATTGTTTTTCACAATACCACAAAAAATGAATTCTAATACGTGAAAATAACTCCAATTTTATTGATTTTCACAAAACCACAAAAATTGAATTGAAGTGTAATACGTGGAAAAGAGATAAGTTTTGTTTCTTTAACAAAGCAACAAAATTGAAGTGTTTTAGATCGAAAAAATAAAATTTGTATTGTTTTTCACAAAACCACAAAAAAAGAATTCTAATACGTGAAAATAACTCCAATCTTATTGATTTTCACAAAACCACAAAAATTTAATTGAAGTGCAATACGTGGAAAAGAGATAAGTTTTGTTTCTTTAACAAAGCCACAAAATTGAAGTGTTTTAGATGGAAAAATAAAATTTGTATTGTTTTTCACAAAACCACAAAAAAAGAAGTCTAATACATGGAAATTACTCTGTTCTTATTGATTTTCACAAAAACACAAAAATTGAATTGAAGTGTAATACGTGGAAAAAAGATAAGTTTTGTTTTTTTAACAAAGCCACAAAATTGAAATCTTTTGGATAGAAAAAACCAAATTTGTATTGTTTTTCACAAAACCAAAAAAAAATGAAGTGTAATACCTGAAAATGGCTTTGTTCTTATTGATTTTCACATAAACACAGAAATTGAATTGAAGTGCAATACATGGAAAAAAGGCAAGTTTTGTTTTTGAACAAAGCCACTAAAATTGAAGTGTTTTAGATGGAAAAAATAAAATTTGTATTGTTTTTAATAAAACCACGAAAAATGAATTCTAATACGTGAAAATAACTCCAATCTTATTGATTTTCACAAAACCACAAAAATTGAATTGAAGTGCAATACGTGGAAAAGAGATAAGTTTTGTTTCTTTAACAAAGCCACAAAATTGAAGTGTCTTAGATCGAAAAAATAAAATTTGTATTGTTTTTCATAAAACCACAAAAAATGAATTCTAATACGTGAAAATAACTCCAATCTTATTGATTTTCACAAAACCACAAAAATTGAATTGAAGTGTAATACGTGGAAAAGAGATAAGTTTTGTTTCTTTAACAAAGCAACAAAATTGAAGTGTTTTAGATCGAAAAAATAAAATTTGTATTGTTTTTCACAAAACCACAAAAAAAGAATTCTAATACGTTAAAATAACTCCAATCTTATTGATTTTCACAAAACCACAAAAATTTAATTGAAGTGCAATACGTGGAAAAGAGATAAGTTTTGTTTCTTTAACAAAGCCACAAAATTGAAGTGTTTTAGATGGAAAAATAAAATTTGTTTTGTTTTTCACAAAACCACAAAAAAAGAAGTCTAATACATGAAAATTACTCTGTTCTTATTGATTTTCACAAAAACACAAAAATTGAAATGAAGTGTAATACGTGGTAAAAAGATAAGTTTTGTTTTTTTAACAAAGCCACAAAATTGAAATCTTTTGGATAGAAAAAACCAAATTTGTATTGTTTTTCACAAAACCAAAAAAAAATGAAGTGTAATACCTGAAAATGGCTTTATTCTTATTAATTTTCACATAAACACAGAAATTGAATTGAAGTGCAATACATGGAAAAAAGGCAAGTTTTGTTTTTGAACAAAGCCACTAAAATTGAAGTGTTTTAGATGGAAAAAATAAAATTTGTATTGTTTTTAATAAAACCACGAAAAATGAATTCTAATACGTGAAAATAACTCCAATCTTATTGATTTTCACAAAACCACAAAAATTGAATTGAAGTGCAATACGTGGAAAAGAGATAAGTTTTGTTTCTTTAACAAAGCCACAAAATTGAAGTGTCTTAGATCGAAAAAATAAAATTTGTATTGTTTTTCATAAAACCACAAAAAATGAATTCTAATACGTGAAAATAACTCCAATCTTACTGATTTTCACAAAACCACAAAAATTGAATTGAAGTGTAATACGTGGAAAAGAGATAAGTTTTGTTCTTTAACAAAGCAACAAAATTGAAGTGTTTTAGATCGAAAAAATAAAATTTGTATTGTTTTTCACAAAACCACAAAAAAAGAATTCTAATACGTGAAAATGACTCCAATCTTATTGATTTTCACAAAACCACAAAAATTTAATTGAAGTGCAATACGTGGAAAAGAGATAAGTTTTGTTTCTTTAACAAAGCCACAAAATTGAAGTGTTTTAGATGGAAAAATAAAATTTGTATTGTTTTTCACAAAACCACAAAAAAAGAAGTCTAATACATGGAAATTACTCTGTTCTTATTGATTTTCACAAAAACACAAAAATTGAATTGAAGTGTAATACGTGGAAAAAAGATAAGTTTTGTTTTTTTAACAAAGCCACAAAATTGAAATCTTTTGGATAGAAAAAACCAAATTTGTATTGTTTTTCACAAAACCAAAAAAAAATGAAGTGTAATACCTGAAAATGGCTTTGTTCTTATTGATTTTCACATAAACACAGAAATTGAATTGAAGTGCAATACATGGAAAAAAGGCAAGTTTTGTTTTTGAACAAAGCCACTAAAATTGAAGTGTTTTAGATGGAAAAAATAAAATTTGTATTGTTTTTATTAAAACCACGAAAAATGAATTCTAATACGTGAAAATAACTCCAATCTTATTGATTTTCACAAAACCACAAAAATTGAATTGAAGTGCAATACGTGGAAAAGAGATAAGTTTTGTTTCTTTAACAAAGCCACAAAATTGAAGTGTTTTAGATCGTAAAAATAAAATTTGTATTGTTTTTCACAAAACCACAAAAAATGAATTCTAATACGTGAAAATAACTCCAATCTTATTGATTTTCACAAAACCACAAAAATTGAATTGAAGTGCAATACGTGGAAAAGAGATAAGTTTTGTTTCTTTAACAAAGCCACAAAATTGAAGTGTCTTAGATCGAAAAAATAAAATTTGTATTGTTTTTCACAATACCACAAAAAATGAATTCTAATACGTGAAAATAACTCCAATTTTATTGATTTTCACAAAACCACAAAAATTTAATTAAAGTTCAATACGTGGAAAAGAGATAAGTTTTGTTTCTTTAACAAAGCCACAAAATTGAAGTGTTTTAGATGGAAAAATAAAATTTGTATTGTTTTTCACAAAACCACAAAAAAAGAAGTCTAATACATGGAAATTACTCTGTTCTTATTGATTTTCACAAAAACACAAAAATTGAATTGAAGTGTAATACGTGGAAAAAAGATAAGTTTTGTTTTTTTAACAAAGCCACAAAATTGAAATCTTTTGGATAGAAAAAACCAAATTTGTATTGTTTTTCACAAAACCAAAAAAAAATGAAGTGTAATACCTGAAAATGGCTTTGTTCTTATTGATTTTCACATAAACACAGAAATTGAATTGAAGTGCAATACATGGAAAAAAGGCAAGTTTTGTTTTTGAACAAAGCCACTAAAATTGAAGTGTTTTAGATGGAAAAAATAAAATTTGTATTGTTTTTATTAAAACCACGAAAAATGAATTCTAATACGTGAAAATAACTCCAATCTTATTGATTTTCACAAAACCACAAAAATTGAATTGAAGTGCAATACGTGGAAAAGAGATAAGTTTTGTTTCTTTAACAAAGCCACAAAATTGAAGTGTCTTAGATCGAAAAAATAAAATTTGTATTGTTTTTCACAATACCACAAAAAATGAATTCTAATACGTGAAAATAACTCCAATTTTATTGATTTTCACAAAACCACAAAAATTGAATTGAAGTGTAATACGTGGAAAAGAGATAAGTTTTGTTTCTTTAACAAAGCAACAAAATTGAAGTGTTTTAGATCGAAAAAATAAAATTTGTATTGTTTTTCACAAAACCACAAAAAAAGAATTCTAATACGTGAAAATAACTCCAATCTTATTGATTTTCACAAAACCACAAAAATTTAATTGAAGTGCAATACGTGGAAAAGAGATAAGTTTTGTTTCTTTAACAAAGCCACAAAATTGAAGTGTTTTAGATGGAAAAATAAAATTTGTATTGTTTTTCACAAAACCACAAAAAAAGAAGTCTAATACATGGAAATTACTCTGTTCTTATTGATTTTCACAAAAACACAAAAATTGAATTGAAGTGTAATACGTGGAAAAAAGATAAGTTTTGTTTTTTTAACAAAGCCACAAAATTGAAATCTTTTGGATAGAAAAAACCAAATTTGTATTGTTTTTCACAAAACCAAAAAAAAATGAAGTGTAATACCTGAAAATGGCTTTGTTCTTATTGATTTTCACATAAACACAGAAATTAAATTGAAGTGCAATACATGGAAAAAAGGCAAGTTTTGTTTTTGAACAAAGCCACTAAAATTGAAGTGTTTTAGATGGAAAAAATAAAATTTGTATTGTTTTTAATAAAACCACGAAAAATGAATTCTAATACGTGAAAATAACTCCAATCTTATTGATTTTCACAAAACCACAAAAATTGAATTGAAGTGCAATACGTGGAAAAGAGATAAGTTTTGTTTCTTTAACAAAGCCACAAAATTGAAGTGTCTTAGATCGAAAAAATAAAATTTGTATTGTTTTTCATAAAACCACAAAAAATGAATTCTAATACGTGAAAATAACTCCAATCTTATTGATTTTCACAAAACCACAAAAATTGAATTGAAGTGTAATACGTGGAAAAGAGATAAGTTTTGTTTCTTTAACAAAGCAACAAAATTGAAGTGTTTTAGATCGAAAAAATAAAATTTGTATTGTTTTTCACAAAACCACAAAAAAAGAATTCTAATACGTTAAAATAACTCCAATCTTATTGATTTTCACAAAACCACAAAAATTTAATTGAAGTGCAATACGTGGAAAAGAGATAAGTTTTGTTTCTTTAACAAAGCCACAAAATTGAAGTGTTTTAGATGGAAAAATAAAATTTGTTTTGTTTTTCACAAAACCACAAAAAAAGAAGTCTAATACATGAAAATTACTCTGTTCTTATTGATTTTCACAAAAACACAAAAATTGAAATGAAGTGTAATACGTGGTAAAAAGATAAGTTTTGTTTTTTTAACAAAGCCACAAAATTGAAATCTTTTGGATAGAAAAAACCAAATTTGTATTGTTTTTCACAAAACCAAAAAAAAATGAAGTGTAATACCTGAAAATGGCTTTATTCTTATTAATTTTCACATAAACACAGAAATTGAATTGAAGTGCAATACATGGAAAAAAGGCAAGTTTTGTTTTTGAACAAAGCCACTAAAATTGAAGTGTTTTAGATGGAAAAAATAAAATTTGTATTGTTTTTAATAAAACCACGAAAAATGAATTCTAATACGTGAAAATAACTCCAATCTTATTGATTTTCACAAAACCACAAAAATTGAATTGAAGTGCAATACGTGGAAAAGAGATAAGTTTTGTTTCTTTAACAAAGCCACAAAATTGAAGTGTCTTAGATCGAAAAAATAAAATTTGTATTGTTTTTCATAAAACCACAAAAAATGAATTCTAATACGTGAAAATAACTCCAATCTTACTGATTTTCACAAAACCACAAAAATTGAATTGAAGTGTAATACGTGGAAAAGAGATAAGTTTTGTTCTTTAACAAAGCAACAAAATTGAAGTGTTTTAGATCGAAAAAATAAAATTTGTATTGTTTTTCACAAAACCACAAAAAAAGAATTCTAATACGTGAAAATGACTCCAATCTTATTGATTTTCACAAAACCACAAAAATTTAATTGAAGTGCAATACGTGGAAAAGAGATAAGTTTTGTTTCTTTAACAAAGCCACAAAATTGAAGTGTTTTAGATGGAAAAAAAAAATTTGTATTGTTTTTCACAAAACCACAAAAAAAGAAGTCTAATACATGGAAATTACTCTGTTCTTATTGATTTTCACAAAAACACAAAAATTGAATTGAAGTGTAATACGTGGAAAAAAGATAAGTTTTGTTTTTTTAACAAAGCCACAAAATTGAAATCTTTTGGATAGAAAAAACCAAATTTGTATTGTTTTTCACAAAACCAAAAAAAAATGAAGTGTAATACCTGAAAATGGCTTTGTTCTTATTGATTTTCACATAAACACAGAAATTGAATTGAAGTGCAATACATGGAAAAAAGGCAAGTTTTGTTTTTGAACAAAGCCACTAAAATTGAAGTGTTTTAGATGGAAAAAATAAAATTTGTATTGTTTTTAATAAAACCACGAAAAATGAATTCTAATACGTGAAAATAACTCCAATCTTATTGATTTTCACAAAACCACAAAAATTGAATTGAAGTGCAATACGTGGAAAAGAGATAAGTTTTGTTTCTTTAACAAAGCCACAAAATTGAAGTGTTTTAGATCGTAAAAATAAAATTTGTATTGTTTTTCACAAAACCACAAAAAATGAATTCTAATACGTGAAAATAACTCCAATCTTATTGATTTTCACAAAACCACAAAAATTGAATTGAAGTGCAATACGTGGAAAAGAGATAAGTTTTGTTTCTTTAACAAAGCCACAAAATTGAAGTGTCTTAGATCGAAAAAATAAAATTTGTATTGTTTTTCACAATACCACAAAAAATGAATTCTAATACGTGAAAATAACTCCAATTTTATTGATTTTCACAAAACCACAAAAATTTAATTAAAGTTCAATACGTGGAAAAGAGATAAGTTTTGTTTCTTTAACAAAGCCACAAAATTGAAGTGTTTTAGATGGAAAAATAAAATTTGTATTGTTTTTCACAAAACCACAAAAAAAGAAGTCTAATACATGGAAATTACTCTGTTCTTATTGATTTTCACAAAAACACAAAAATTGAATTGAAGTGTAATACGTGGAAAAAAGATAAGTTTTGTTTTTTTAACAAAGCCACAAAATTGAAATCTTTTGGATAGAAAAAACCAAATTTGTATTGTTTTTCACAAAACCAAAAAAAAATGAAGTGTAATACCTGAAAATGGCTTTGTTCTTATTGATTTTCACATAAACACAGAAATTGAATTGAAGTGCAATACATGGAAAAAAGGCAAGTTTTGTTTTTGAACAAAGCCACTAAAATTGAAGTGTTTTAGATGGAAAAAATAAAATTTGTATTGTTTTTATTAAAACCACGAAAAATGAATTCTAATACGTGAAAATAACTCCAATCTTATTGATTTTCACAAAACCACAAAAATTGAATTGAAGTGCAATACGTGGAAAAGAGATAAGTTTTGTTTCTTTAACAAAGCCACAAAATTGAAGTGTCTTAGATCGAAAAAATAAAATTTGTATTGTTTTTCACAATACCACAAAAAATGAATTCTAATACGTGAAAATAACTCCAATTTTATTGATTTTCACAAAACCACAAAAATTGAATTGAAGTGTAATACGTGGAAAAGAGATAAGTTTTGTTTCTTTAACAAAGCAACAAAATTGAAGTGTTTTAGATCGAAAAAATAAAATTTGTATTGTTTTTCACAAAACCACAAAAAAAGAATTCTAATACGTGAAAATAACTCCAATCTTATTGATTTTCACAAAACCACAAAAATTTAATTGAAGTGCAATACGTGGAAAAGAGATAAGTTTTGTTTCTTTAACAAAGCCACAAAATTGAAGTGTTTTAGATGGAAAAAAAAAATTTGTATTGTTTTTCACAAAACCACAAAAAAAGAAGTCTAATACATGGAAATTACTCTGTTCTTATTGATTTTCACAAAAACACAAAAATTGAATTGAAGTGTAATACGTGGAAAAAAGATAAGTTTTGTTTTTTTAACAAAGCCACAAAATTGAAATCTTTTGGATAGAAAAAACCAAATTTGTATTGTTTTTCACAAAACCAAAAAAAAATGAAGTGTAATACCTGAAAATGGCTTTGTTCTTATTGATTTTCACATAAACACAGAAATTGAATTGAAGTGCAATACATGGAAAAAAGGCAAGTTTTGTTTTTGAACAAAGCCACTAAAATTGAAGTGTTTTAGATGGAAAAAATAAAATTTGTATTGTTTTTAATAAAACCACGAAAAATGAATTCTAATACGTGAAAATAACTCCAATCTTATTGATTTTCACAAAACCACAAAAATTGAATTGAAGTGCAATACGTGGAAAAGAGATAAGTTTTGTTTCTTTAACAAAGCCACAAAATTGAAGTGTTTTAGATCGTAAAAATAAAATTTGTATTGTTTTTCACAAAACCACAAAAAATGAATTCTAATACGTGAAAATAACTCCAATCTTATTGATTTTCACAAAACCACAAAAATTGAATTGAAGTGCAATACGTGGAAAAGAGATAAGTTTTGTTTCTTTAACAAAGCCACAAAATTGAAGTGTCTTAGATCGAAAAAATAAAATTTGTATTGTTTTTCACAATACCACAAAAAATGAATTCTAATACGTGAAAATAACTCCAATTTTATTGATTTTCACAAAACCACAAAAATTTAATTAAAGTTCAATACGTGGAAAAGAGATAAGTTTTGTTTCTTTAACAAAGCCACAAAATTGAAGTGTTTTAGATGGAAAAATAAAATTTGTATTGTTTTTCACAAAACCACAAAAAAAGAAGTCTAATACATGGAAATTACTCTGTTCTTATTGATTTTCACAAAAACACAAAAATTGAATTGAAGTGTAATACGTGGAAAAAAGATAAGTTTTGTTTTTTTAACAAAGCCACAAAATTGAAATCTTTTGGATAGAAAAAACCAAATTTGTATTGTTTTTCACAAAACCAAAAAAAAATGAAGTGTAATACCTGAAAATGGCTTTGTTCTTATTGATTTTCACATAAACACAGAAATTGAATTGAAGTGCAATACATGGAAAAAAGGCAAGTTTTGTTTTTGAACAAAGCCACTAAAATTGAAGTGTTTTAGATGGAAAAAATAAAATTTGTATTGTTTTTATTAAAACCACGAAAAATGAATTCTAATACGTGAAAATAACTCCAATCTTATTGATTTTCACAAAACCACAAAAATTGAATTGAAGTGCAATACGTGGAAAAGAGATAAGTTTTGTTTCTTTAACAAAGCCACAAAATTGAAGTGTCTTAGATCGAAAAAATAAAATTTGTATTGTTTTTCACAATACCACAAAAAATGAATTCTAATACGTGAAAATAACTCCAATTTTATTGATTTTCACAAAACCACAAAAATTGAATTGAAGTGTAATACGTGGAAAAGAGATAAGTTTTGTTTCTTTAACAAAGCAACAAAATTGAAGTGTTTTAGATCGAAAAAATAAAATTTGTATTGTTTTTCACAAAACCACAAAAAAAGAATTCTAATACGTGAAAATAACTCCAATCTTATTGATTTTCACAAAACCACAAAAATTTAATTGAAGTGCAATACGTGGAAAAGAGATAAGTTTTGTTTCTTTAACAAAGCCACAAAATTGAAGTGTTTTAGATGGAAAAATAAAATTTGTATTGTTTTTCACAAAACCACAAAAAAAGAAGTCTAATACATGGAAATTACTCTGTTCTTATTGATTTTCACAAAAACACAAAAATTGAATTGAAGTGTAATACGTGGAAAAAAGATAAGTTTTGTTTTTTTAACAAAGCCACAAAATTGAAATCTTTTGGATAGAAAAAACCAAATTTGTATTGTTTTTCACAAAACCAAAAAAAAATGAAGTGTAATACCTGAAAATGGCTTTGTTCTTATTGATTTTCACATAAACACAGAAATTGAATTGAAGTGCAATACATGGAAAAAAGGCAAGTTTTGTTTTTGAACAAAGCCACTAAAATTGAAGTGTTTTAGATGGAAAAAATAAAATTTGTATTGTTTTTAATAAAACCACGAAAAATGAATTCTAATACGTGAAAATAACTCCAATCTTATTGATTTTCACAAAACCACAAAAATTGAATTGAAGTGCAATACGTGGAAAAGAGATAAGTTTTGTTTCTTTAACAAAGCCACAAAATTGAAGTGTTTTAGATCGTAAAAATAAAATTTGTATTGTTTTTCACAAAACCACAAAAAATGAATTCTAATACGTGAAAATAACTCCAATCTTATTGATTTTCACAAAACCACAAAAATTGAATTGAAGTGCAATACGTGGAAAAGAGATAAGTTTTGTTTCTTTAACAAAGCCACAAAATTGAAGTGTCTTAGATCGAAAAAATAAAATTTGTATTGTTTTTCACAATACCACAAAAAATGAATTCTAATACGTGAAAATAACTCCAATTTTATTGATTTTCACAAAACCACAAAAATTTAATTAAAGTTCAATACGTGGAAAAGAGATAAGTTTTGTTTCTTTAACAAAGCCACAAAATTGAAGTGTTTTAGATGGAAAAATAAAATTTGTATTGTTTTTCACAAAACCACAAAAAAAGAAGTCTAATACATGGAAATTACTCTGTTCTTATTGATTTTCACAAAACACAAAAATTGAATTGAAGTGTAATACGTGGAAAAAAGATAAGTTTTGTTTTTTTAACAAAGCCACAAAATTGAAATCTTTTGGATAGAAAAAACCAAATTTGTATTGTTTTTCACAAAACCAAAAAAAAATGAAGTGTAATACCTGAAAATGGCTTTGTTCTTATTGATTTTCACATAAACACAGAAATTGAATTGAAGTGCAATACATGGAAAAAAGGCAAGTTTTGTTTTTGAACAAAGCCACTAAAATTGAAGTGTTTTAGATGGAAAAAATAAAATTTGTATTGTTTTTATTAAAACCACGAAAAATGAATTCTAATACGTGAAAATAACTCCAATCTTATTGATTTTCACAAAACCACAAAAATTGAATTGAAGTGCAATACGTGGAAAAGAGATAAGTTTTGTTTCTTTAACAAAGCCACAAAATTGAAGTGTCTTAGATCGAAAAAATAAAATTTGTATTGTTTTTCACAATACCACAAAAAATGAATTCTAATACGTGAAAATAACTCCAATTTTATTGATTTTCACAAAACCACAAAAATTGAATTGAAGTGTAATACGTGGAAAAGAGATAAGTTTTGTTTCTTTAACAAAGCAACAAAATTGAAGTGTTTTAGATCGAAAAAATAAAATTTGTATTGTTTTTCACAAAACCACAAAAAAAGAATTCTAATACGTGAAAATAACTCCAATCTTATTGATTTTCACAAAACCACAAAAATTTAATTGAAGTGCAATACGTGGAAAAGAGATAAGTTTTGTTTCTTTAACAAAGCCACAAAATTGAAGTGTTTTAGATGGAAAAATAAAATTTGTATTGTTTTTCACAAAACCACAAAAAAAGAAGTCTAATACATGGAAATTACTCTGTTCTTATTGATTTTCACAAAAACACAAAAATTGAATTGAAGTGTAATACGTGGAAAAAAGATAAGTTTTGTTTTTTTAACAAAGCCACAAAATTGAAATCTTTTGGATAGAAAAAACCAAATTTGTATTGTTTTTCACAAAACCAAAAAAAAATGAAGTGTAATACCTGAAAATGGCTTTGTTCTTATTGATTTTCACATAAACACAGAAATTGAATTGAAGTGCAATACATGGAAAAAAGGCAAGTTTTGTTTTTGAACAAAGCCACTAAAATTGAAGTGTTTTAGATGGAAAAAATAAAATTTGTATTGTTTTTAATAAAACCACGAAAAATGAATTCTAATACGTGAAAATAACTCCAATCTTATTGATTTTCACAAAACCACAAAAATTGAATTGAAGTGCAATACGTGGAAAAGAGATAAGTTTTGTTTCTTTAACAAAGCCACAAAATTGAAGTGTCTTAGATCGAAAAAATAAAATTTGTATTGTTTTTCATAAAACCACAAAAAATGAATTCTAATACGTGAAAATAACTCCAATCTTATTGATTTTCACAAAACCACAAAAATTGAATTGAAGTGTAATACGTGGAAAAGAGATAAGTTTTGTTTCTTTAACAAAGCAACAAAATTGAAGTGTTTTAGATCGAAAAAATAAAATTTGTATTATTTTTCACAAAACCACAAAAAAAGAATTCTAATACGTTAAAATAACTCCAATCTTATTGATTTTCACAAAACCACAAAAATTTAATTGAAGTGCAATACGTGGAAAAGAGATAAGTTTTGTTTCTTTAACAAAGCCACAAAATTGAAGTGTTTTAGATGGAAAAATAAAATTTGTTTTGTTTTTCACAAAACCACAAAAAAAGAAGTCTAATACATGAAAATTACTCTGTTCTTATTGATTTTCACAAAAACACAAAAATTGAAATGAAGTGTAATACGTGGTAAAAAGATAAGTTTTGTTTTTTTAACAAAGCCACAAAATTGAAATCTTTTGGATAGAAAAAACCAAATTTGTATTGTTTTTCACAAAACCAAAAAAAAATGAAGTGTAATACCTGAAAATGGCTTTATTCTTATTAATTTTCTCATAAACACAGAAATTGAATTGAAGTGCAATACATGGAAAAAAGGCAAGTTTTGTTTTTGAACAAAGCCACTAAAATTGAAGTGTTTTAGATGGAAAAAATAAAATTTGTATTGTTTTTAATAAAACCACGAAAAATGAATTCTAATACGTGAAAATAACTCCAATCTTATTGATTTTCACAAAACCACAAAAATTGAATTGAAGTGCAATACGTGGAAAAGAGATAAGTTTTGTTTCTTTAACAAAGCCACAAAATTGAAGTGTCTTAGATCGAAAAAATAAAATTTGTATTGTTTTTCATAAAACCACAAAAAATGAATTCTAATACGTGAAAATAACTCCAATCTTACTGATTTTCACAAAACCACAAAAATTGAATTGAAGTGTAATACGTGGAAAAGAGATAAGTTTTGTTCTTTAACAAAGCAACAAAATTGAAGTGTTTTAGATCGAAAAAATAAAATTTGTATTGTTTTTCACAAAACCACAAAAAAAGAATTCTAATACGTGAAAATAACTCCAATCTTATTGATTTTCACAAAACCACAAAAATTTAATTGAAGTGCAATACGTGGAAAAGAGATAAGTTTTGTTTCTTTAACAAAGCCACAAAATTGAAGTGTTTTAGATGGAAAAATAAAATTTGTATTGTTTTTCACAAAACCACAAAAAAAGAAGTCTAATACATGAAAATACTCTGTTCTTATTGATTTTCACAAAAACACAAAAATTGAAATGAAGTGTAATACGTGGAAAAAAGATAAGTTTTGTTTTTTTAACAAAGCCACAAAATTGAAATCTTTTGGATAGAAAAAACCAAATTTGTATTGTTTTTCACAAAACCAAAAAAAAATGAAGTGTAATACCTGAAAATGGCTTTGTTCTTATTAATTTTCACATAAACACAGAAATTGAATTGAAGTGCAATACATGGAAAAAAGGCAAGTTTTGTTTTTGAACAAAGCCACTAAAATTGAAGTGTTTTAGATGGAAAAAATAAAATTTGTATTTTTTTTAATAAAACCACGAAAAATGAATTCTAATACGTGAAAATAACTCCAATCTTATTGATTTTCACAAAACCACAAAAATTTAATTGAAGTGCAATACGTGGAAAAGAGATAAGTTTTGTTTCTTTAACAAAGCCACAAAATTGAAGTGCTTTAGATGGAAAAATAAAATTTGTATTGTTTTTCACAAGACCACAAAAAAAGAAGTCTAAGACATGGAAATTACTCTGTTCTTATTGATTTTCACAAAAACAAAAATTGAATCGAAGTGTAATACGTGGAAAAAAGATATGTTTTGTTTTTTTAACAAAGCCACAAAATTGAAATCTTTTGGATAGAAAAAACCAAATTTGTATTGTTTTTCACAAAACCAAAAAAAAATGAAGTCTACTACCTGAAAATGGCTTTGTTCTTATTGATTTTCACATAAACACAGAAATTGAATTGAAGTGCAATACATGGAAAAAAGGCAAGTTTTGTTTTTGAACAAAGCCACTAAAATTGAAGTGTTTTAGATGGAAAAAATAAAATTTGTATTGTTTTTAATAAAACCACGAAAAATGAATTCTAATACGTGAAAATAACTCCAATCTTATTGATTTTCACAAAACCACAAAAATTGAATTGAAGTGCAATACGTGGAAAAGAGATAAGTTTTGTTTCTTTAACAAAGCCACAAAATTGAAGTGTTTTAGATGGAAAAATAAAATATGTATTGTTTTTCACAAAACCACAAAAAAAGAATTCTAATACGTGAAAATAACTCCAATCTTATTGAATTTCACAAAACCACAAAAATTGAATTGAAGTGCAATACGTGGAAAAGAGATAAGTTTTGTTTCTTTAACAAAGCCACAAAATTGAAGTGTTTAGATCGAAAAAATAAAATTTGTATTGTTTTTCACAAAACCACAAAAAATGAATTCTAATACGTGAAAATAACTCCAATCTTATTGATTTTCACAAAACCACAAAAATTGAATTGAAGTGCAATACGTGGAAAAGAGATAAGTTTTGTTTCTTTAACAAAGCCACAAAATTGAAGTCTTTTAGATCGAAAAAATAAAATTTGTATTGTTTTTCACAAAACCACAAAAAATGAATTCTAATACGTGAAAATAACTCCAATCTTACTGATTTTCACAAAACCACAAAAATTGAATTGAAGTGCAATACGTGGAAAAGAGATAAGTTTTGTTTCTTTAAGAAAGCAACAAAATTGAAGTGTTTTAGATGGAAAAATAAAATATGTATTGTTTTTCACAAAACCACAAAAAAAGAAGTCTAATACATGGAAATAACTCTGTTCTTATTGATTTTCACAAAAACACAAAAATTGAATTGAAGTGTAATACGTGGAAAAAAGATAAGTTTTGTTTTTTTAACAAAGCCACAAAATTGAAATCTTTTGGATAGAAAAAACCAAATTTGTATTGTTTTTCGCAAAACCACAAAAAATGAAGTCCAATACGTGAAAATAACTCCGTAGTTATCGATTTTCACGAAAATACAAAAACTGAATTGAAGTGCAATTCGTGGAAAAAAGACATGTTTTGTTTTTTAAGAAATCCACTAAAATTGAAGTCTTTTTCATGGAAAAAATAAAATTTATATTGTTTTTCACAAAACCACAAAAAATGAAGTCTACTACGTGAAAATAACTCCGTTCTTATTGATTTTCACAAAAACACAAAAATTGAATTGAAGTGTAATACGTGGAAATATAGACAAGTTTTATTTCATAACAAATCCACAAAAATTGAAGTCTTTTAGATGGAAAAAAATATAATTTGTATTGTTTTTCAAAAATCACAAAAAATGAATTCTGATACAAGGAAATAACACCGTTCTTATTGAATTTCCGAAAAACACAAAAATTGCATTGAAGTGCAATACGTGGAAAATAGATAAGTATTGTTTTATAACAGAGCCACAAAAATTGATGTCTTTTACAAGGAAAATACCAAATTTGTTTGGTTTTCCACAAAGCAACACAAAAAGAACTCTATTACGTGAAAATAACTCCAATCTTATTGATTTTCACAAAACCAGAAAAATTGAATTGAAGTGCAATACGTGGAAAAGAGATAAGTTTTGTTTTTTTAACAAAGCCACAAAATTGAAATCTTTTGGATAGAAAAAACCAAATTTGTATTGTTTTTCACAAAACCAAAAAAAAATGAAGTGTAATACCTGAAAATGGCTTTGTTCTTATTGATTTTCACATAAACACAGAAATTGAATTGAAGTGCAATACATGGAAAAAAGGCAAGTTTTGTTTTTGAACAAAGCCACTAAAATTGAAGTCTTTTAGATGGAAAAAAAAAAATTTGTATTGTTTTTAATAAAACCACGAAAAATGAATTCTAATACGTGAAAATAACTCCAGTCTTACTGATTTTCACAAAACCACAAAAATTGAATTGAAGTGCAATACGTGGAAAAGAGATAAGTTTTGTTTCTTTAACAAAGACACAAAATTGAAGTGTTTTAGATGGAAAAACAAAATATGTATTGTTTTTCACAAAACCACAAAAAAAGAATTCTAATACGTGAAAATAACTCCAATCTTATTGAATTTCACAAAACCACAAAAATTGAATTGAAGTGCAATACGTGGAAAAGAGATAAGTTTTGTTTCTTTAACAAAGCCACAAAATTGAAGTGTTTTAGATCGAAAAAATAAAATTTGTATTGTTTTTCACAAAACCACAAAAAATGAATTCTAATACGTGAAAATAACTCCAATCTTATTGATTTTCACAAAACGACAAAAATTGAATTGAAGTGCAATACGTGGAAAAGAGATAAGTTTTGTTTCTTTAACAAAGCCACAAAATTGAAGTGTCTTAGATCGAAAAAATAAAATTTGTATTGTTTTTCACAATACCAAAAAAAATGAATTCTAATACGTGAAAATAACTCCAATTTTATTGATTTTCACAAAACCACAAAAATTGAATTGAAGTGTAATACGTGGAAAAGAGATAAGTTTTGTTTCTTTAACAAAGCAACAAAATTGAAGTGTTTTAGATCGAAAAAATAAAATTTGTATTGTTTTTCACAAAACCACAAAAAAAGAATTCTAATACGTGAAAATAACTCCAATCTTATTGATTTTCACAAGACCACAAAAATTTAATTGAAGTGCAATACGTGGAAAAGAGATAAGTTTTGTTTCTTTAACAAAGCCACAAAATTGAAGTGTTTTAGATGGAAAAATAAAATTTGTATTGTTTTTCACAAAACCACAAAAAAAGAAGTCTAATACATGGAAATTACTCTGTTCTTATTGATTTTCACAAAAACACAAAAATTGAATTGAAGTGTAATACGTGGAAAAAAGATAAGTTTTGTTTTTTTAACAAAGCCACAAAATTGAAATCTTTTGGATAGAAAAAACCAAATTTGTATTGTTTTTCACAAAACCAAAAAAAAATGAAGTGTAATACCTGAAAATGGCTTTGTTCTTATTGATTTTCACATAAACACAGAAATTGAATTGAAGTGCAATACATGGAAAAAAGGCAAGTTTTGTTTTTGAACAAAGCCACTAAAATTGAAGTGTTTTAGATGGAAAAAAAAAAATTTGTATTGTTTTTAATAAAACCACGAAAAATGAATTCTAATACGTGAAAATAAGTCCAGTCTTACTGATTTTCACAAAACCACAAAAATTGAATTGAAGTGCAATACGTGGAAAAGAGATAAGTTTTGTTTCTTTAACAAAGACACAAAATTGAAGTGTTTTAGATGGAAAAATAAAATATGTATTGTTTTTCACAAAACCACAAAAAAAGAATTCTAATACGTGAAAATAACTCCAATCTTATTGAATTTCACAAAACCACAAAAATTGAATTGAAGTGCAATACGTGGAAAAGAGATAAGTTTTGTTTCTTTAACAAAGCCACAAAATTGAAGTGTTTTAGATCGAAAAAATAAATTTTGTATTGTTTTTCACAAAACCACAAAAAAAGAATTCTAATACGTGAAAATAACTCCAATCTTATCGATTTTCACAAAACCACAAAAATTTAATTGAAGTGCAATACGTGGAAAAGAGATAAGTTTTGTTTCTTTAACAAAGCCACAAAATTGAAGTGTTTTAGATGGAAAAATAAAATTTGTATTGTTTTTCACAAAACCACAAAAAAAGAAGTCTAATACATGAAAATTACTCTGTTCTTATTGATTTTCACAAAAACACAAAAATTGAAATGAAGTGTAATACGTGGAAAAAAGATAAGTTTTGTTTTTTTAACAAAGCCACAAAATTGAAATCTTTTGGGTAGAAAAAACCAAATTTGTATTGTTTTTCACAAAACCAAAAAAAAATGAAGTGTAATACCTGAAAATGGCTTTGTTCTTATTAATTTTCACATAAACACAGAAATTGAATTGAAGTGCAATACATGGAAAAAAGGCAAGTTTTGTTTTTGAACAAAGCCACTAAAATTGAAGTGTTTTAGATGGAAAAAATAAAATTTGTATTTTTTTTAATAAAACCACGAAAAATGAATTCTAATACGTGAAAATAACTCCAATCTTATTGATTTTCACAAAACCACAAAAATTGAATTGAAGCGCAATACGTGGAAAAGAGATAAGTTTTGTTTCTTTAACAAAGCCACAAAATTGAAGTGTTTTAGATGGAAAAATAAAATTTGTATTGTTTTTAACAAAACCACAAAAAAAGAAGTCTCATACATGGAAATTACTCTGTTCTTATTGATTTTCACAAAAACACAAAAATTGAATTGAAGTGTAATACGTGGAAAAAAGATAAGTTTTGTTTTTTTAACAAAGCCACAAAATTGAAATCTTTTGGATAGAAAAAACCAAATTTGTATTGTTTTTCACAAAACCAAAAAAAAATGAAGTGTAATACCTGAAAATGGCTTTGTTCTTATTGATTTTCACATAAACACAGAAATTGAATTGAAGTGCAATACATGGAAAAAAGGCAAGTTTTGTTTTTGAACAAAGCCACTAAAATTGAAGTGTTTTAGATGGAAAAAAAAAAATTTGTATTGTTTTTAATAAAACCACGAAAAATGAATTCTAATACGTGAAAATAAGTCCAGTCTTACTGATTTTCACAAAACCACAAAAATTGAATTGAAGTGCAATACGTGGAAAAGAGATAAGTTTTGTTTCTTTAACAAAGACACAAAATTGAAGTGTTTTAGATGGAAAAATAAAATATGTATTGTTTTTCACAAAACCACAAAAAAAGAATTCTAATACGTGAAAATAACTCCAATCTTATTGAATTTCACAAAACCACAAAAATTGAATTGAAGTGCAATACGTGGAAAAGAGATAAGTTTTGTTTCTTTAACAAAGCCACAAAATTGAAGTGTTTTAGATCGAAAAAATAAAATTTGTATTGTTTTTCACAAAACCACAAAAAATGAATTCTAATACGTGAAAATAACTCCAATCTTATTGATTTTCACAAAACCACAAAAATTGAATTGAAGTGCAATACGTGGAAAAGAGATAAGTTTTGTTTCTTTAACAAAGCCACAAAATTGAAGTGTTTTAGATGGAAAAATAAAATTTGTATTGTTTTTAACAAAACCACAAAAAAAGAAGTCTCATACATGGAAATTACTCTGTTCTTATTGATTTTCACAAAAACACAAAAATTGAATTGAAGTGTAATACGTGGAAAAAAGATAAGTTTTGTTTTTTTAACAAAGCCACAAAATTGAAATCTTTTGGATAGAAAAAACCAAATTTGTATTGTTTTTCACAAAACCAAAAAAAAATGAAGTGTAATACCTGAAAATGGCTTTGTTCTTATTGATTTTCACATAAACACAGAAATTGAATTGAAGTGCAATACATGGAAAAAAGGCAAGTTTTGTTTTTGAACAAAGCCACTAAAATTGAAGTGTTTTAGATGGAAAAAAAAAATTTGTATTGTTTTTAATAAAACCACGAAAAATGAATTCTAATACGTGAAAATAAGTCCAGTCTTACTGATTTTCACAAAACCACAAAAATTGAATTGAAGTGCAATACGTGGAAAAGAGATAAGTTTTGTTTCTTTAACAAAGACACAAAATTGAAGTGTTTTAGATGGAAAAATAAAATATGTATTGTTTTTCACAAAACCACAAAAAAAGAATTCTAATACGTGAAAATAACTCCAATCTTATTGAATTTCACAAAACCACAAAAATTGAATTGAAGTGCAATACGTGGAAAAGAGATAACTTTTGTTTCTTTAACAAAGCCACAAAATTGAAGTGTTTTAGATCGAAAAAATAAAATTTGTATTGTTTTTCACAAAACCACAAAAAATGAATTCTAATACGTGAAAATAACTCCAATCTTATTGATTTTCACAAAACCACAAAAATTGAATTGAAGTGCAATACGTGGAAAAGAGATAAGTTTTGTTTCTTTAACAAAGCCACAAAATTGAAGTGTCTTAGATCGAAAAAATAAATTTGTATTGTTTTTCACAATACCACAAAAAATGAATTCTAATACGTGAAAATAACTCCAATTTTATTGATTTTCACAAAACCACAAAAATTGAATTGAAGTGTAATACGTGGAAAAGAGATAAGTTTTGTTTCTTTAACAAAGCAACAAAATTGAAGTGTTTTAGATCGAAAAAATAAAATTTGTATTGTTTTTCACAAAACCACAAAAAAAGAATTCTAATATGTGAAAATAACTCCAATCTTATTGATTTTCACAAAACCACAAAAATTTAATTGAAGTGCAATACGTGGAAAAGCGATAAGTTTTGTTTCTTTAACAAAGCCACAAAATTGAAGTGTTTTAGATGGAAAAATAAAATTTGTATTGTTTTTCACAAAACCACAAAAAAAGAAGTCTAATACATGGAAATTACTCTGTACTTATTGATTTTCACAAAAACACAAAAATTGAATTGAAGTGTAATACGTGGAAAAAAGATAAGTTTTGTTTTTTTAACAAAGCCACAAAATTGAAATCTTTTGGATAGAAAAAACCAAATTTGTATTGTTTTTCACAAAACCAAAAAAAAATGAAGTGTAATACCTGAAAATGGCTTTGTTCTTATTGATTTTCACATAAACACAGAAATTGAATTGAAGTGCAATACATGGAAAAAAGGCAAGTTTTGTTTTTGAACAAAGCCACTAAAATTGAAGTGCTTTAGATGGAAAAAAAAAATTTGTATTGTTTTTAATAAAACCACGAAAAATGAATTCTAATACGTGAAAATAAGTCCAGTCTTACTGATTTTCACAAAACCACAAAAATTGAATTGAAGTGCAATACGTGGAAAAGAGATAAGTTTTGTTTCTTTAACAAAGACACAAAATTGAAGTGTTTTAGATGGAAAAATAAAATATGTATTGTTTTTCACAAAACCACAAAAAAAGAATTCTAATACGTGAAAATAACTCCAATCTTATTGAATTTCACAAAACCACAAAAATTGAATTGAAGTGCAATACGTGGAAAAGAGATAAGTTTTGTTTCTTTAACAAAGCCACAAAATTGAAGTGTTTTAGATCGAAAAAATAAAATTTGTATTGTTTTTCACAAAACCACAAAAAATGAATTCTAATACGTGAAAATAACTCCAATCTTATTGATTTTCACAAAACCACAAAAATTGAATTGAAGTGCAATACGTGGAAAAGAGATAAGTTTTGTTTCTTTAACAAAGCCACAAAATTGAAGTGTCTTAGATCGAAAAAATAAATTTGTATTGTTTTTCACAATACCACAAAAAATGAATTCTAATACGTGAAAATAACTCCAATTTTATTGATTTTCACAAAACCACAAAAATTGAATTGAAGTGTAATACGTGGAAAAGAGATAAGTTTTGTTTCTTTAACAAAGCAACAAAATTGAAGTGTTTTAGATCGAAAAAATAAAATTTGTATTGTTTTTCACAAAACCACAAAAAAAGAATTCTAATAAGTGAAAATAACTCCAATCTTATTGATTTTCACAAAACCACAAAAATTTAATTGAAGTGCAATACGTGGAAAAGCGATAAGTTTTGTTTCTTTAACAAAGCCACAAAATTGAAGTGTTTTAGATGGAAAAATAAAATTTGTATTGTTTTTCACAAAACCACAAAAAAAGAAGTCTAATACATGGAAATTACTCTGTTCTTATTGATTTTCACAAAAACACAAAAATTGAATTGAAGTGTAATACGTGGAAAAAAGATAAGTTTTGTTTTTTTAACAAAGCCACAAAATTGAAATCTTTTGGATAGAAAAAACCAAATTTGTATTGTTTTTCACAAAACCAAAAAAAAATGAAGTGTAATACCTGAAAATGGCTTTGTTCTTATTGATTTTCACATAAACACAGAAATTGAATTGAAGTGCAATACATGGAAAAAAGGCAAGTTTTGTATTTGAACAAAGCCACTAAAATTGAAGTGTTTTAGATGGAGAAAATAAAATTTGTATTGTTTTTAATAAAACCACGAAAAATGAATTCTAATACGTGAAAATAACTCCAATCTTATTGATTTTCACAAAACCACAAAAATTGAATTGAAGTGCAATACGTGGAAAAGAGATAAGTTTTGTTTCTTTAACAAAGCCACAAAATTGAAGTGTCTTAGATCGAAAAAATAAAATTTGTATTGTTTTTCATAAAACCACAAAAAATGAATTCTAATACGTGAAAATAACTCCAATCTTATTGATTTTCACAAAACCACAAAAATTGAATTGAAGTGTAATACGTGGAAAAGAGATAAGTTTTGTTTCTTTAACAAAGCAACAAAATTGAAGTGTTTTAGATCGAAAAAATAAAATTTGTATTGTTTTTCACAAAACCACAAAAAAAGAATTCTAATACATGAAAATAACTCCAATCTTATTGATTTTCACAAAACCACAAAAATTTAATTGAAGTGCAATACGTGGAAAAGAGATAAGTTTTGTTTCTTTAACAATGCCACAAAATTGAAGTGTTTTAGATGGAAAAATAAAATTTGTATTGTTTTTCACAAAACCACAAAAAAAGAAGTCTAATACATGAAAATTACTATGTTCTTATTGATTTTCACAAAAACACAAAAATTGAAATGAAGTGTAATACGTGGAAAAAAGATAAGTTTTGTTTTTTTAACAAAGCCACAAAATTGAAATCTTTTGGATAGAATTTTCACATAAACACAGAAATTGAATTGAAGTGCCATACATGGAAAAAAGGCAAGTTTTGTTTTTGAACAAAGCCACTAAAATTGAAGTGTTTTAGATGGAAAAAATAAAATTTGTATTGTTTTTAATAAAACCACGAAAAATGAATTCTAATACGTGAAAATAACTCCAATCTTATTGATTTTCACAAAACCACAAAAATTGAATTGAAGTGCAATACGTGGAAAAGAGATAAGTTTTGTTTCTTTAACAAAGCCACAAAATTGAAGTGTTTTAGATGGAAAAATAAAATTTGTATTGTTTTTCACAAAACCACAAAAAAAGAAGTCTAATACATGGAAATTACTCTGTTCTTATTGATTTTCACAAAAACACAAAAATTGAATTGAAGTGTAATACGTGGAAAAAAGATAAGTTTTGTTTTTTTAACAAAGCCACAAAATTGAAATCTTTTGGATAGAAAAAACCAAATTTGTATTGTTTTTCACAAAACCAAAAAAAAATGAAGTGTAATACCTGAAAATGGCTTTGTTCTTATTAATTTTCACATAAACACAGAAATTGAATTGAAGTGCAATACATGGAAAAAAGGCAAGTTTTGTTTTTGAACAAAGCCACTAAAATTGAAGTGTTTTAGATGGAAAAAATAAAATTTGTATTTTTTTTAATAAAACCACGAAAAATGAATTCTAATACGTGAAAATAACTCCAATCTTATTGATTTTAACAAAACCACAAAAATTGAATTGAAGTGCAATACGTGGAAAAGAGATAAGTTTTGTTTCTTTAACAAAGCCACAAAATTGAAGTGTTTTAGATGGAAAAATAAAATATGTATTGTTTTTCACAAAACCACAAAAAAAGAATTCTAATACGTGAAAATAACTCCAATCTTATTGATTTTCACAAAACCACAAAAATTGAATTGAAGTGCAATACGTGGAAAAGAGATAAGTTTTGTTTCTTTAACAAAGCCACAAAATTGAAGTGTTTTAGATGGAAAAATAAAATTTGTATTGTTTTTCACAAAACCACAAAAAAAGAAGTCTAATACATGGAAATTACTCTGTTCTTATTGATTTTCACAAAAACACAAAAATTGAATTGAAGTGTAATACGTGGAAAAAAGATAAGTTTTGTTTTTTTAACAAAGCCACAAAATTGAAATCTTTTGGATAGAAAAAACCAAATTTGTATTGTTTTTCACAAAACCAAAAAAAAATGAAGTGTAATACCTGAAAATGGCTTTGTTCTTATTGATTTTCACATAAACACAGAAATTGAATTGAAGTGCAATACATGGAAAAAAGGCAAGTTTTGTTTTTGAACAAAGCCACTAAAATTGAAGTGTTTTAGATGGAAAAAATAAAATTTGTATTGTTTTTAATAAAACCACGAAAAATGAATTCTAATACGAGAAAATAACTCCAATCTTATTGATTTTCACAAAACCACAAAAATTGAATTGAAGTGCAATACGTGGAAAAGAGATAAGTTTTGTTTCATTAACAAAGCCACAAAATTGAAGTGTCTTATATCGAAAAAATAAAATTTGTATTGTTTTTCATAAAACCACAAAAAATGAATTCTAATACGTGAAAATAACTCCAATCTTACTGATTTTCACAAAACCACAAAAATTGAATTGAAGTGTAATACGTGGAAAAGAGATAAGTTTTGTTTCTTTAACAAAGCAACAAAATTGAAGTGTTTTAGATCGAAAAAATAAAATATGTATTGTTTTTCACAAAACCACAAAAAAAGAATTCTAATACGTGAAAATAACTCCAATCTTATTGATTTTCACAAAACCACAAAAATTGAATTGAAGTGCAATACGTGGAAAAGAGATAAGTTTTGTTTCTTTAACAAAGCCACAAAATTGAAGTGTTTTAGATGGAAAAATAAAATTTGTATTGTTTTTCACAAAACCACAAAAAAAGAAGTCTAATACATGGAAATTACTCTGTTCTTATTGATTTTCACAAAAACACAAAAATTGAATTGAAGTGTAATACGTGGAAAAAAGATAAGTTTTGTTTTTTTAACAAAGCCACAAAATTGAAATCTTTTGGATAGAAAAAACCAAATTTGTATTGTTTTTCACAAAACCAAAAAAAAATGAAGTGTAATACCTGAAAATGGCTTTGTTCTTATTGATTTTCACATAAACACAGAAATTGAATTGAAGTGCAATACATGGAAAAAAGGCAAGTTTTGTTTTTGAACAAAGCCACTAAAATTGAAGTGTTTTAGATGGAAAAAATAAAATTTGTATTGTTTTTAATAAAACCACGAAAAATGAATTCTAATACGAGAAAATAACTCCAATCTTATTGATTTTCACAAAACCACAAAAATTGAATTGAAGTGCAATACGTGGAAAAGAGATAAGTTTTGTTTCTTTAACAAAGCCACAAAATTGAAGTGTCTTAGATCGAAAAAATAAAATTTGTATTGTTTTTCATAAAACCACAAAAAATGAATTCTAATACGTGAAAATAACTCCAATCTTATTGATTTTCACAAAACCACAAAAATTGAATTGAAGTGTAATACGTGGAAAAGAGATAAGTTTTGTTTCTTTAACAAAGCAACAAAATTGAAGTGTTTTAGATCGAAAAAATAAAATTTGTATTGTTTTTCACAAAACCACAAAAAAAGAATTCTAATACGTGAAAATAACTCCAATCTTATTGATTTTCACAAAACCACAAAAATTTAATTGAAGTGCAATACGTGGAAAAGAGATAAGTTTTGTTTCTTTAACAAAGCCACAAAATTGAAGTGTTTTAGATGGAAAAATAAAATTTGTATTGTTTTTCACAAAACCACAAAAAAAGAAGTCTAATACATGAAAATTACTCTGTTCTTATTGATTTTCACAGAAACACAAAAATTGAAATGAAGTGTAATACGTGGAAAAAAGATAAGTTTTGTTTTTTTAACAAAGCCACAAAATTGAAATCTTTTGGATAGAAAAAACCAAATTTGTATTGTTTTTCACAAAACTAAAAAAAAATGAAGTGTAATACCTGAAAATGGCTTTGTACTTATTAATTTTCACATAAACACAGAAATTGAATTGAAGTGCCATACATGGAAAAAAGGCAAGTTTTGTTTTTGAACAAAGCCACTAAAATTGAAGTGTTTTAGATGGAAAAAATAAAATTTGTATTGTTTTTAATAAAACCACGAAAAATGAATTCTAATACGTGAAAATAACTCCAATCTTATTGATTTTCACAAAACCACAAAAATTGAATTGAAGTGCAATACGTGGAAAAGAGATAAGTTTTGTTTCATTAACAAAGCCACAAAATTGAAGTGTCTTATATCGAAAAAATAAAATTTGTATTGTTTTTCATAAAACCACAAAAAATGAATTCTAATACGTGAAAATAACTCCAATCTTACTGATTTTCACAAAACCACAAAAATTGAATTGAAGTGTAATACGTGGAAAAGAGATAAGTTTTGTTTCTTTAACAAAGCAACAAAATTGAAGTGTTTTAGATCGAAAAAATAAAATTTGTATTGTTTTTCACAAAACCACAAAAAAAGAATTCTAATACGTGAAAATAACTCCAATCTTATTGATTTTCACAAAACCACAAAAATTTAATTGAAGTGCAATACGTGGAAAAGAGATAAGTTTTGTTTCTTTAACAAAGCCACAAAATTGAAGTGTTTTAGATGGAAAAATAAAATTTGTATTGTTTTTCACAAAACCACAAAAAAAGAAGTCTAATACATGAAAATTACTCTGTTCTTATTGATTTTCACAAAAACACAAAAATTGAAATGAAGTGTAATACGTGGAAAAAAGATAAGTTTTGTTTTTTTAACAAAGCCACAAAATTGAAATCTTTTGGATAGAAAAAACCAAATTTGTATTGTTTTTCACAAAACCAAAAAAAAATGAAGTGTAATACCTGAAAATGGCTTTGTTCTTATTAATTTTCACATAAACACAGAAATTGAATTGAAGTGCAATACATGGAAAAAAGGCAAGTTTTGTTTTTGAACAAAGCCACTAAAATTGAAGTGTTTTAGATGGAAAAAATAAAATTTGTATTGTTTTTAATAAAACCACGAAAAATGAATTCTAATACGTGAAAATAACTCCAGTCTTATTGATTTTCACAAAACCACAAAAATTGAATTGAAGTGCAATACGTGGAAAAGAGATAAGTTTTGTTTCTTTAACAAAGCCACAAAATTGAAGTGTCTTAGATCGAAAAAATAAAATTTGTATTGTTTTTCATAAAACCACAAAAAATGAATTCTAATACGTGAAAATAACTCCAATCTTATTGATTTTCACAAAACCACAAAAATTGAATTGAAGTGTAATACGTGGAAAAGAGATAAGTTTTGTTTCTTTAACAAAGCAACAAAATTGAAGTGTTTTAGATCGAAAAAATAAAATTTGTATTGTTTTTCACAAAACCACAAAAAAAGAATTCTAATACGTGAAAATAACTCCAATCTTATTGATTTTCACAAAACCACAAAAATTTAATTGAAGTGCAATACGTGGAAAAGAGATAAGTTTTGTTTCTTTAACAATGCCACAAAATTGAAGTGTTTTAGATGGAAAAATAAAATTTGTATTGTTTTTCACAAAACCACAAAAAAAGAAGTCTAATACATGAAAATTACTCTGTTCTTATTGATTTTCACAAAAACACAAAAATTGAAATGAAGTGTAATACGTGGAAAAAAGATAAGTTTTGTTTTTTTAACAAAGCCACAAAATTGAAATCTTTTGGATAGAAAAAACCAAATTTGTATTGTTTTTCACAAAACCAAAAAAAATTGAAGTGTAATACCTGAAAATGGCTTTGTTCTTATTAATTTTCACATAAACACAGAAATTGAATTGAAGTGCAATACATGGAAAAAAGGCAAGTTTTGTTTTTGAACAAAGCCACTAAAATTGAAGTGTTTTAGATGGAAAAAATAAAATTTGTATTTTTTTTAATAAAACCACGAAAAATGAATTCTAATACGTGAAAATAACTCCAATCTTATTGATTTTCACAAAACCACAAAAATTGAATTGAAGTGCAATACGTGGAAAAGAGATAAGTTTTGTTTCTTTAACAAAGCCACAAAATTGAAGTGTTTTAGATGGAAAAATAAAATTTGTATTGTTTTTCACAAAACCACAAAAAAAGAAGTCTCATACATGGAAATTACTCTGTTCTTATTGATTTTCACAAAAACACAAAAATTGAATTGAAGTGTAATACGTGGAAAAAAGATAAGTTTTGTTTTTTTAACAAAGCCACAAAATTGAAATCTTTTGGATTGAAAAAACCAAATTTGTATTGTTTTTCACAAAACCAAAAAAAAATGAAGTGTAATACCTGAAAATGGCTTTGTTCTTATTGATTTTCACATAAACACAGAAATTGAATTGAAGTGCAATACATGGAAAAAAGGCAAGTTTTGTTTTTGAACAAAGCCACTAAAATTGAAGTGTTTTAGATGGAAAAAATAAAATTTGTATTGTTTTTAATAAAACCACGAAAAATGAATTCTAATACGTGAAAATAACTCCAATCTTATTGATTTTCACAAAACCACAAAAATTGAATTGAAGTGCAATACGTGGAAAAGAGATAAGTTTTGTTTCTTTAACAAAGCCACAAAATTGAAGTGTCTTAGATCGAAAAAATAAAATTTGTATTGTTTTTCACAAAACCACAAAAAATGAAATCTAATACGTGAAAATAACTCCAATCTTATTGATTTTCACAAAACCACAAAAATTGAATTGAAGTGTAATACGTGGAAAAGAGATAAGTTTTGTTTCTTTAACAAAGCAACAAAATTGAAGTGTTTTAGATCGAAAAAATAAAATTTGTATTGTTTTTCACAAAACCACAAAAAAAGAATTCCAATACGTGAAAATAACTCCAATCTTATTGATTTTCACAAAACCACAAAAATTTAATTGAAGTGCAATACGTTGAAAAGAGATCAGTTTTGTTTCTTTAACAAAGCCACAAAATTGAAGTGTATTAGATCGAAAGAATAAAATTTGTATTGTTTTTCACAAAACCACAAAAAATGAATTCTAATACGTGAAAATAACTCCAATCTTATTGATTTTCACAAAACCACAAAAATTGAATTGAAGTGCAATACGTGGAAAAGAGATAAGTTTTGTTTCTTTAACAAAGCCACAAAATTGAAGTGTCTTAGATCGAAAAAATTAAATTTGTATTGTTTTTCACAAAACCACAAAAAATGAATTCTAATACGTGAAAATAACTCCAATCTTATTGATTTTCACAAAACCACAAAAATTGAATTGAAGTGCAATACGTGGAAAAGAGATAAGTTTTGTTTCTTTAACAAAGCCACAAAATTGAAGTGTTTTAGATGGAAAAATAAAATTTGTATTGTTTTTCACAAAACCACAAAAAAAGAAGTCTCATACATGGAAATTACTCTGTTCTTATTGATTTTCACAAAAACACAAAAATTGAATTGAAGTGTAATACATGGAAAAAAGATAAGTTTTGTTTTTTTAACAAAGCCACAAAATTGAAATCTTTTGGATAGAAAAAACCAAATTTGTATTGTTTTTCACAAAACCAAAAAAAAATGAAGTGTAATACCTGAAAATGGCTTTGTTCTTATTGATTTTCACATAAACACAGAAATTGAATTGAAGTGCAATACATGGAAAAAAGGCAAGTTTTGTTTTTGAACAAAGCCACTAAAATTGAAGTGTTTTAGATGGAAAAAATAAAATTTGTATTGTTTTTAATAAAACCACGAAAAATGAATTCTAATACGTGAAAATAACTCAAATCTTATTGATTTTCACAAAACCACAAAAATTGAATTGAAGTGCAATACGTGGAAAAGAGATAAGTTTTGTTTCTTTAACAAAGCCACAAAATTGAAGTGTCTTAGATCGAAAAAATAAAATTTGTATTGTTTTTCACAAAACCACAAAAAATGAAATCTAATACGTGAAAATAACTCCAATCTTATTGATTTTCACAAAACCACAAAAATTGAATTGAAGTGTAATACGTGGAAAAGAGATAAGTTTTGTTTCTTTAACAAAGCAACAAAATTGAAGTGTTTTAGATCGAAAAAATAAAATTTGTATTGTTTTTCACAAAACCACAAAAAAAGAATTCCAATACGTGAAAATAACTCCAATCTTATTGATTTTCACAAAACCACAAAAATTTAATTGAAGTGCAATACGTTGAAAAGAGATCAGTTTTGTTTCTTTAACAAAGCCACAAAATTGAAGTGTATTAGATCGAAAAAATAAAATTTGTATTGTTTTTCACAAAACCACAAAAAATGAATTCTAATACGTGAAAATAACTCCAATCTTATTGATTTTCACAAAACCACAAAAATTGAATTGAAGTGCAATACGTGGAAAAGAGATAAGTTTTGTTTCTTTAACAAAGCCACAAAATTGAAGTGTCTTAGATCGAAAAAATTAAATTTGTATTGTTTTTCACAAAACCACAAAAAATGAATTCTAATACGTGAAAATAACTCCAATCTTATTGATTTTCACAAAACCACAAAAATTTAATTGAAGTGCAATACGTGGAAAAGAGATAAGTTTTGTTTCTTTAACAAAGCCACAAAATTGAAGTGCTTTAGATGGAAAAATAAAATTTGTATTGTTTTTCACAAGACCACAAAAAAAGAAGTCTAAGACATGGAAATTACTCTGTTCTTATTGATTTTCACAAAAACAAAAATTGAATCGAAGTGTAATACGTGGAAAAAAGATAAGTTTTGTTTTTTTAACAAAGCCACAAAATTGAAATCTTTTGGATAGAAAAAACCAAATTTGTATTGTTTTTCACAAAACCAAAAAAAAATGAAGTCTACTACCTGAAAATGGCTTTGTTCTTATTGATTTTCACATAAACACAGAAATTGAATTGAAGTGCAATACATGGAAAAAAGGCAAGTTTTGTTTTTGAACAAAGCCACTAAAATTGAAGTGTTTTAGATGGAAAAAATAAAATTTGTATTGTTTTTAATAAAACCACGAAAAATGAATTCTAATACGAGAAAATAACTCCAATCTTATTGATTTTCACAAAACCACAAAAATTGAATTGAAGTGCAATACGTGGAAAAGAGATAAGTTTTGTTTCTTTCACAAAGCCACAAAATTGAAGTGTTTTAGATGGAAAAATAAAATATGTATTGTTTTTCACAAAACCACAAAAAAAGAATTCTAATACGTGAAAATAACTCCAATCTTATTGAATTGCACAAAACCACAAAAATTGAATTGAAGTGCAATACGTGGAAAAGAGATAAGTTTTGTTTCTTTAACAAAGCCACAAAATTGAAGTGTCTTAGATCGAAAAAATAAAATTTGTATTGTTTTTCACAAAACCACAAAAAATGAATTCTAATACGTGAAAATAACTCCAATCTTATTGATTTTCACAAAACCACAAAAATTGAATTGAAGTGCAATACGTGGAAAAGAGATAAGTTTTGTTTCTTTAACAAAGCCACAAAATTGAAGTCTTTTAGATCGAAAAAATAAAATTTGTATTGTTTTTCACAAAACCACAAAAAATGAATTCTAATACGTGAAAATAACTCCAATCTTACTGATTTTCAGAAATCCACAAAAATTGAATTGAAGTGCAATACGTGGAAAAGAGATAAGTTTTGTTTCTTTAAGAAAGCAACAAAATTGAAGTGTTTTAGATGGAAAAATAAAATATGTATTGTTTTTCACAAAACCACAAAAAAAGAAGTCTAAGACATGGAAATAACTCTGTTCTTATTGATTTTCACAAAAACACAAAAATTGAATTGAAGTGTAATACGTGGAAAAAAGATAAGTTTTGTTTTTTTAACAAAGCCACAAAATTGAAATCTTTTGGATGGAAAAAAATATAATTTGTATTGTTTTTCAAAAATCACAAAAAATGAATTCTTATACAAGGAAATAACACCGTTCTTATTGAATTTCAGAAAAACACAAAAATTGCATTGAAGTGCAATACGTGGAAAATAGATAAGTATTGTTTTATAACAGAGCCACAAAAATTGATGTCTTTTACAAGGAAAATACCAAATTTGTTTGGTTTTCCACAAAACAACACAAAAAGAACTCTATTACGTGAAAATAACTCCAATCTTATTGATTTTCACAAAACCACAAAAATTGAATTGAAGTGCAATACGTGGAAAAGAGATAAGTTTTGTTTTTTTAACAAAGCCACAAAATTGAAATCTTTTGGATAGAAAAAACCAATTTTGTATTGTTTTTCACAAAACCAAAAAAAAATGAAGTGTAATACCTGAAAATGGCTTTGTTCTTATTGATTTTCACATAAACACAGAAATTGAATTGAAGTGCAATACATGGAAAAAAGGCAAGTTTTGTTTTTGAACAAAGCCACTAAAATTGAAGTGTTTTAGATGGAAAAAAAAAATTTGTATTGTTTTTAATAAAACCACGAAAAATGAATTCTAATACGTGAAAATAACTCAAATCTTATTGATTTTCACAAAACCACAAAAATTGAATTGAAGTGCAATACGTGGAAAAGAGATAAGTTTTGTTTCTTTAACAAAGACACAAAATTGAAGTGTTTTAGATGGAAAAATAAAATATGTATTGTTTTTCACAAAACGACAAAAAAAGAATTCTAATACGTGAAAATAACTCCAATCTTATTGATTTTCACAAAACCACAAAAATTGAATTGAAGTGCAATACGTGGAAAAGAGATAAGTTTTGTTTCTTTAACAAAGCCACAAAATTGAAGTGTTTTAGATCGAAAAAATAAAATTTGTATTGTTTTTCACAAAACCACAAAAAATGAATTCTAATACGTGAAAGTCACTCCAATCTTATTGATTTTCACAAAACCACAAAAATTTAATTGAAGTGCAATACGTGGAAAAGAGATAAGTTTTGTTTCTTTAACAAAGCCACAAAATTGAAGTGTTTTAGATGGAAAAATAAAATTTGTATTGTTTTTCACAAAACCACAAAAAAAGAAGTCTAATACAGGAAAATTACTCTGTTCTTATTGATTTTCACAAAAACACAAAAATTGAAATGAAGTGTAATACGTGGAAAAAAGATAAGTTTTGTTTTTTTAACAAAACCACAAAAATTGAATTGAAGTGCAATACGTGGAAAAGAGATAAGTTTTGTTTTTTTAACAAAGCCACAAAATTGAAATCTTTTGGATAGAAAAAACCAATTTTGTATTGTTTTTCACAAAACCAAAAAAAAATGAAGTGTAATACCTGAAAATGGCTTTGTTCTTATTGATTTTCACATAAACACAGAAATTGAATTGAAGTGCAATACATGGAAAAAAGGCAAGTTTTGTTTTTGAACAAAGCCACTAAAATTGAAGTGTTTTAGATGGAAAAAAAAAAATTTGTATTGTTTTTAATAAAACCACGAAAAATGAATTCTAATACGTGAAAATAACTCCAGTCTTACTGATTTTCACAAAACCACAAAAATTGAATTGAAGTGCAATACGTGGAAAAGAGATAAGTTTTGTTTCTTTAACAAAGACACAAAATTGAAGTGTTTTAGATGGAAAAATAAAATATGTATTGTTTTTCACAAAACCACAAAAAAAGAATTCTAATACGTGAAAATAACTCCAATCTTATTTAATTTCACAAAACCACAAAAATTGAATTGAAGTGCAATACGTGGAAAAGAGATAAGTTTTGTTTCTTTAACAAAGCCACAAAATTGAAGTGTTTTAGATCGAAAAAATAAAATTTGTATTGTTTTTCACAAAACCACAAAAAATGAATTCTAATACGTGAAAGTCACTCCAATCTTATTGATTTTCACAAAACCACAAAAATTGAATTGAAGTGCAATACGTGGAAAAGAGATAAGTTTTGTTTCTTTAACAAAGCCACAAAATTGAAGTGTCTTAGATCGAAAAAATAAAATTTGTATTGTTTTTCACAAAACCACAAAAAATGAATTCTAATACGTGAAAATAACTCCAATTTTATCGATTTTCACAAAACCACAAAAATTGAATTGAAGTGTAATACGTGGAAAAGAGATAAGTTTTGTTTCTTTAACAAAGCAACAAAATTGAAGTGTTTTAGATCGAAAAAATAAAATTTGTATTCTTTTTCACAAAACCACAAAAAAAGAATTCTAATACGTGAAAATAACTCCAATCTTATTGATTTTCACAAAACCACAAAAATTTAATTGAAGTGCAATACGTGGAAAAGAGATAAGTTTTGTTTCTTTAACAAAGCCACAAAATTGAAGTGTTTTAGATGGAAAAATAAAATTTGTATTGTTTTTCACAAAACCACAAAAAAAGAAGTCTAATACATGAAAATTACTCTGTTCTTATTGATTTTCACAAAAACACAAAAATTGAAATGAAGTGTAATACGTGGAAAAAAGATAAGTTTTGTTTTTTTAACAAAGCCACAAAATTGAAATCTTTTGGATAGAAAAAACCAAATTTGTATTGTTTTTCACAAAACCAAAAAAAAATGAAGTGTAATACCTGAAAATGGCTTTGTTCTTATTAATTTTCACATAAACACAGAAATTGAATTGAAGTGCAATACATGGAAAAAAGGCAAGTTTTGTTTTTGAACAAAGCCACTAAAATTGAAGTGTTTTAGATGGAAAAAAAAAATTTGTATTGTTTTTAATAAAACCACGAAAAATGAATTCTAATACGTGAAAATAACTCCAGTCTTACTGATTTTCACAAAACCACAAAAATTGAATTGAAGTGCAATACGTGGAAAAGAGATAAGTTTTGTTTCTTTAACAAAGACACAAAATTGAAGTGTTTTAGATGGAAAAATAAAATATGTATTGTTTTTCACAAAACCACAAAAAAAGAATTCTAATACGTGAAAATAACTCCAATCTTATTGAATTTCACAAAACCACAAAAATTGAATTGAAGTGCAATACGTGGAAAAGAGATAAGTTTTGTTTCTTTAACAAAGCCACAAAATTGAAGTGTTTTAGATCGAAAAAATAAAATTTGTATTGTTTTTCACAAAACCACAAAAAATGAATTCTAATACGTGAAAGTCACTCCAATCTTATTGATTTTCACAAAACCACAAAAATTGAATTGAAGTGCAATACGTGGAAAAGAGATAAGTTTTGTTTCTTTAACAAAGCCACAAAATTGAAGTGTCTTAATTCGAAAAAATAAAATTTGTATTGTTTTTCACAAAACCACAAAAAATGAATTCTAATACGTGAAAATAACTCCAATTTTATCGATTTTCACAAAACCACAAAAATTGAATTGAAGTGTAATACGTGGAAAAGAGATAAGTTTTGTTTCTTTAACAAAGCAACAAAATTGAAGTGTTTTAGATCGAAAAAATAAAATTTGTATTCTTTTTCACAAAACCACAAAAAAAGAATTCTAATACGTGAAAATAACTCCAATCTTATTGATTTTCACAAAACCACAAAAATTTAATTGAAGTGCAATACGTGGAAAAGAGATAAGTTTTGTTTCTTTAACAAAGCCACAAAATTGAAGTGTTTTAGATGGAAAAATAAAATTTGTATTGTTTTTCACAAAACCACAAAAAAAGAAGTCTAATACATGAAAATTACTCTGTTCTTATTGATTTTCACAAAAACACAAAAATTGAAATGAAGTGTAATACGTGGAAAAAAGATAAGTTTTGTTTTTTTAACAAAGCCACAAAATTGAAATCTTTTGGATAGAAAAAACCAAATTTGTATTGTTTTTCACAAAACCAAAAAAAAATGAAGTGTAATACCTGAAAATGGCTTTGTTCTTATTAATTTTCACATAAACACAGAAATTGAATTGAAGTGCAATACATGGAAAAAAGGCAAGTTTTGTTTTTGAACAAAGCCACTAAAATTGAAGTGTTTTAGATGGAAAAAAAAAAATTTGTATTGTTTTTAATAAAACCACGAAAAATGAATTCTAATACGTGAAAATAACTCCAGTCTTACTGATTTTCACAGAACCACAAAAATTGAATTGAAGTGCAATACGTGGAAAAGAGATAAGTTTTGTTTCTTTAACAAAGACACAAAATTGAAGTGTTTTAGATGGAAAAATAAAATATGTATTGTTTTTCACAAAACCACAAAAAAAGAATTCTAATACGTGAAAATAACTCCAATCTTATTGAATTTCACAAAACCACAAAAATTGAATTGAAGTGCAATACGTGGAAAAGAGATAAGTTTTGTTTCTTTAACAAAGCCACAAAATTGAAGTGTTTTAGATCGAAAAAATAAAATTTGTATTGTTTTTCACAAAACCACAAAAAATGAATTCTAATACGTGAAAGTCACTCCAATCTTATTGATTTTCACAAAACCACAAAAATTGAATTGAAGTGCAATACGTGGAAAAGAGATAAGTTTTGTTTCTTTAACAAAGCCACAAAATTGAAGTGTCTTAGATCGAAAAAATAAAATTTGTATTGTTTTTCACAAAACCACAAAAAATGAATTCTAATACGTGAAAATAACTCCAATTTTATTGATTTTCACAAAACCACAAAAATTGAATTGAAGTGTAATACGTGGAAAAGAGATAAGTTTTGTTTCTTTAACAAAGCAACAAAATTGAAGTGTTTTAGATCGAAAAAATAAAATTTGTATTCTTTTTCACAAAACCACAAAAAAAGAATTCTAATACGTGAAAATAACTCCAATCTTATTGATTTTCACAAAACCACAAAAATTTAATTGAAGTGCAATACGTGGAAAAGAGATAAGTTTTGTTTCTTTAACAAAGCCACAAAATTGAAGTGTTTTAGATGGAAAAATAAAATTTGTATTGTTTTTCACAAAACCACAAAAAAAGAAGTCTAATACATGAAAATTACTCTGTTCTTATTGATTTTCACAAAAACACAAAAATTGAAATGAAGTGTAATACGTGGAAAAAAGATAAGTTTTGTTTTTTTAACAAAGCCACAAAATTGAAATCTTTTGGATAGAAAAAACCAAATTTGTATTGTTTTTCACAAAACCAAAAAAAAATGAAGTGTAATACCTGAAAATGGCTTTGTTCTTATTAATTTTCACATAAACACAGAAATTGAATTGAAGTGCAATACATGGAAAAAAGGCAAGTTTTGTTTTTGAACAAAGCCACTAAAATTTAAGTGTTTTAGATGGAAAAAAAAAATTTGTATTTTTTTTAATAAAACCACGAAAAATGAATTCTAATACGTGAAAATAACTCCAGTCTTACTGATTTTCACAAAACCACAAAAATTGAATTGTAGTCCAATACGTGGAAAAGAGATAAGTTTTGTTTCTTTAACAAAGACACAAAATTGAAGTGTTTTAGATGGAAAAATAAAATATGTATTGTTTTTCACAAAACCACAAAAAAAGAATTCTAATACGTGAAAATAACTCCAATCTTATTGAATTTCACAAAACCACAAAAATTGAATTGAAGTGCAATACGTGGAAAAGAGATAAGTTTTGTTTCTTTAACAAAGCCACAAAATTGAAGTGTTTTAGATCGAAAAAATAAAATTTGTATTGTTTTTCACAAAACCACAAAAAATGAATTCTAATACGTGAAAGTCACTCCAATCTTATTGATTTTCACAAAACCACAAAAATTGAATTGAAGTGCAATACGTGGAAAAGAGATAAGTTTTGTTTCTTTAACAAAGCCACAAAATTGAAGTGTCTTTGATCGAAAAAATAAAATTTGTATTGTTTTTCACAAAACCACAAAAAATGAATTCTAATACGTGAAAATAACTCCAATTTTATTGATTTTCACAAAACCACAAAAATTGAATTGAAGTGTAATACGTGGAAAAGAGATAAGTTTTGTTTCTTTAACAAAGCAACAAAATTGAAGTGTTTTAGATCGAAAAAATAAAATTTGTATTGTTTTTCACAAAACCACAAAAAAAGAATTCTAATACGTGAAAATAACTCCAATCTTATTGATTTTCACAAAACCACAAAAATTTAATTGAAGTGCAATACGTGGAAAAGAGATAAGTTTTGTTTCTTTAACAAAGCCACAAAATTGAAGTGTTTTAGATGGAAAAATAAAATTTGTATTGTTTTTCACAAAACCACAAAAAAAGAAGTCTAATTCATGAAAATTACTCTGTTCTTATTGATTTTCACAAAAACACAAAAATTGAAATGAAGTGTAATACGTGGAAAAAAGATAAGTTTTGTTTTTTTAACAAAGCCACAAAATTGAAATCTTTTGGATAGAAAAAACCAAATTTGTATTGTTTTTCACAAAACCAAAAAAAAATGAAGTGTAATACCTGAAAATGGCTTTGTTCTTATTAATTTTCACATAAACACGGAAATTGAATTGAAGTGCAATACATGGAAAAAAGGCAAGTTTTGTTTTTGAACAAAGCCACTAAAATTGAAGTGTTTTAGATGGAAAAAATAAAATTTGTATTTTTTTTAATAAAACCACGAAAAATGAATTCTAATACGTGAAAATAACTCCAATCTTATTGATTTTCACAAAACCACAAAAATTGAATTGAAGTGCAATACGTGGAAAAGAGATAAGTTTTGTTTCTTTAACAAAGCCACAAAATTGAAGTGTTTTAGATGGAAAAATAAAATTTGTATTGTTTTTCACAAAACCACAAAAAAAGAAGTCTAATACATGGAAATTACTCTGTTCTTATTGATTTTCACAAAAACACAAAAATTGAATTGAAGTGTAATACGTGGAAAAAAGATAAGTTTTGTTTTTTTAACAAAGCCACAAAATTGAAATCTTTTGGATAGAAAAAACCAAATTTGTATTGTTTTTCACAAAACCAAAAAAAAATGAAGTGTAATACCTGAAAATGGCTTTGTTCTTATTGATTTTCACATAAACACAGAAATTGAATTGAAGTGCAATACATGGAAAAAAGGCAAGTTTTGTTTTTGAACAAAGCCACTAAAATTGAAGTGTTTTAGATGGAAAAAATAAAATTTGTATTGTTTTTAATAAAACCACGAAAAATGAATTCTAATACGTGAAAATAACTCCAGTCTTATTGATTTTCACAAAACCACAAAAATTGAATTGAAGTGCAATACGTGGAAAAGAGATAAGTTTTGTTTCTTTAACAAAGCCACAAAATTGAAGTGTTTTAGATCGAAAAAATAAAATTTGTATTGTCTTTCACAAAACCACAAAAAATGAATTCTAATACGTGAAAATAACTCCAATCTTATTGAATTTCACAAAACCACAAAAATTGAATTGAAGTGCAATACGTGGAAAAGAGATAAGTTTTGTTTCTTTAACAAAGCCACAAAATTGAAGTGTTTTAGATGGAAAAATAAAATATGTATTGTTTTTCACAAAACCACAAAAAAAGAATTCTAATACGTGAAAATAACTCCAATCTTATTGAATTTCACAAAACCACAAAAATTTAATTGAAGTGCAATACGTGGAAAAGAGATAAGTTTTGTTTCTTTAACAAAGCCACAAAATTGAAGTGTTTTAGATGGAAAAATAAAATTTGTATTGTTTTTCATAAAACCACAAAAAAAGAAGTCTAATACATGAAAATTACTCTGTTCTTATTGATTTTCACAAAAACACAAAAATTGAAATTCAAATACGCGTATTCAAATGCGTATTTCGCCACCCGCTCTGAGCAGAACTTTGTAATCACCTTGCAAAATAAAAAAATTAGGAAATAGGAAGAAACATTGTGTGTTTTTTATGCTTTTTGAGAGGGATTTGTAGAAAAAAGAGGGGAGAAATGAACAGAAAAGATGAAATTGAGATGAAAAGATTATACCTTTAGGCTTTCTACAACGCCCGGCACGACTTCATGCTCCAATCCAGAATACTCTCCCTCAGTATTCTCTCTGATCACAACAATGTCGACATTCTCATGTCTTGTCGGCAAACCAGGCAGATTAAAGCAATGCACCAGAGAAGCGAACAAATCAAGCTCCTTTCGCAACTGCATGTTCAACGAACTAACCCCTCCGCCGACCGGAGTCGCCAGTCCGCCCTTCAAGCACACCTTATTCCTCCGGATCGAGTCCATTACCTCCTGCGGCACGGTCTCCATGTCGCCGTGCACGTCGTACGTCTCGAAGTACACAGGCGCGTGCATCGTCTCCATTACCTGCCGCACGGCGCCGGTGACGAGAGGCCCAATACCGTCGCCGGGGATCAAGTGTAATACGTGGAAAAAAGATAAGTTTTGTTTTTTTAACAAAGCCACAAAATTGAAATCTTTTGGATAGAAAAAACCAAATTTGTATTGTTTTTCACAAAACCAAAAAAAAATGAAGTGTAATACCTGAAAATGGCTTTGTTCTTATTAATTTTCACATAAACACAGAAATTGAATTGAAGTGCAATACATGGAAAAAAGGCAAGTTTTGTTTTTGAACAAAGCCACTAAAATTGAAGTGTTTTAGATGGAAAAAAAAAAATTTGTATTGTTTTTAATAAAACCACGAAAAATGAATTCTAATACTTGAAAATAACTCCAGTCTTACTGATTTTCACAAAACCACAAAAATTGAATTGAAGTCCAATACGTGGAAAAGAGATAAGTTTTGTTTCTTTAACAAAGACACAAAATTGAAGTGTTTTAGATGGAAAAATAAAATATGTATTGTTTTTCACAAAACCACAAAAAAAGAATTCTAATACGTGAAAATAACTCCAATCTTATTGAATTTCACAAAACCACAAAAATTGAATTGAAGTGCAATACGTGGAAAAGAGATAAGTTTTGTTTCTTTAACAAAGCCACAAAATTGAAGTGTTTTAGATCGAAAAAATAAAATTTGTATTGTTTTTCACAAAACCACAAAAAATGAATTCTAATACGTGAAAGTCACTCCAATCTTATTGATTTTCACAAAACCACAAAAATTGAATTGAAGTGCAATACGTGGAAAAGAGATAAGTTTTGTTTCTTTAACAAAGCCACAAAATTGAAGTGTCTTAGATCGAAAAAATAAAATTTGTATTGTTTTTCACAAAACCACAAAAAATGAATTCTAATACGTGAAAATAACTCCAATTTTATTGATTTTCACAAAACCACAAAAATTGAATTGAAGTGTAATACGTGGAAAAGAGATAAGTTTTGTTTCTTTTACAAAGCAACAAAATTGAAGTGTTTTAGATCGAAAAAATAAAATTTGTATTCTTTTTCACAAAACCACAAAAAAAGAATTCTAATACGTGAAAATAACTCCAATCTTATTGATTTTCACAAAACCACAAAAATTTAATTGAAGTGCAATACGTGGAAAAGAGATAAGTTTTGTTTCTTTAACAAAGCCACAAATTTGAAGTGTTTTAGATGGAAAAATAAAATTTGTATTGTTTTTCACAAAACCACAAAAAAAGAAGTCTAATTCATGAAAATTACTCTGTTCTTATTGATTTTCACAAAAACACAAAAATTGAAATGAAGTGTAATACGTGGAAAAAAGATAAGTTTTGTTTTTTTAACAAAGCCACAAAATTGAAATCTTTTGGATAGAAAAAACCAAATTTGTATTGTTTTTCACAAAACCAAAAAAAAATGAAGTGTAATACCTGAAAATGGCTTTGTTCTTATTAATTTTCACATAAACACAGAAATTGAATTGAAGTGCAATACATGGAAAAAAGGCAAGTTTTGTTTTTGAACAAAGCCACTAAAATTGAAGTGTTTTAGATGGAAAAAATAAAATTTGTATTTTTTTTAATAAAACCACGAAAAATGAATTCTAATACGTGAAAATAACTCCAATCTTATTGATTTTCACAAAACCACAAAAATTGAATTGAAGTGCAATACGTGGAAAAGAGATAAGTTTTGTTTCTTTAACAAAGACACAAAATTGAAGTGTTTTAGATGGAAAAATAAAATATGTATTGTTTTTCACAAAACCACAAAAAAAGAATTCTAATACGTGAAAATAACTCCAATCTTATTGAATTTCACAAAACCACAAAAATTGAATTGAAGTGCAATACGTGGAAAAGAGATAAGTTTTGTTTCTTTAACAAAGCCACAAAATTGAAGTGTTTTAGATCGAAAAAATAAAATTTGTATTGTTTTTCACAAAACCACAAAAAATGAATTCTAATACGTGAAAGTCACTCCAATCTTATTGATTTTCACAAAACCACAAAAATTGAATTGAAGTGCAATACGTGGAAAAGAGATAAGTTTTGTTTCTTTAACAAAGCCACAAAATTGAAGTGTCTTAGATCGAAAAAATAAAATTTGTATTGTTTTTCACAAAACCACAAAAAATGAATTCTAATACGTGAAAATAACTCCAATTTTATTGATTTTCACAAAACCACAAAAATTGAATTGAAGTGTAATACGTGGAAAAGAGATAAGTTTTGTTTCTTTAACAAAGCAACAAAATTGAAGTGTTTTAGATCGAAAAAATAAAATTTGTATTCTTTTTCACAAAACCACAAAAAAAGAATTCTAATACGTGAAAATAACTCCAATCTTATTGATTTTCACAAAACCACAAAAATTTAATTGAAGTGCAATACGTGGAAAAGAGATAAGTTTTGTTTCTTTAACAAAGCCACAAAATTGAAGTGTTTTAGATGGAAAAATAAAATTTGTATTGTTTTTCACAAAACCACAAAAAAAGAAGTCTAATACATGAAAATTACTCTGTTCTTATTGATTTTCACAAAAACACAAAAATTGAAATGAAGTGTAATACGTGGAAAAAAGATAAGTTTTGTTTTTCTAACAAAGCCACAAAATTGAAATCTTTTGGATAGAAAAAACCAAATTTGTATTGTTTTTCACAAAACCAAAAAAAAATGAAGTGTAATACCTGAAAATGGTTTTGTTCTTATTAATTTTCACATAAACACAGAAATTGAATTGAAGTGCAATACATGGAAAAAAGGCAAGTTTTGTTTTTGAACAAAGCCACTAAAATTGAAGTGTTTTAGATGGAAAAAAAAAAATTTGTATTGTTTTTAATAAAACCACGAAAAATGAATTCTAATACGTGAAAATAACTCCAGTCTTACTGATTTTCACAAAACCACAAAAATTGAATTGAAGTGCAATACGTGGAAAAGAGATAAGTTTTGTTTCTTTAACAAAGCCACAAAATTGAAGTGTCTTAGATCGAAAAAATAAAATTTGTATTGTTTTTCACAAAACCACAAAAAATGAATTCTAATACGTGAAAATAACTCCAATTTTATTTATTTTCACAAAACCACAAAAATTGAATTGAAGTGTAATACGTGGAAAAGAGATAAGTTTTGATTTTTTAACAAAGCCACAAAATTGAAATCTTTTGGATAGAAAAAACCAAATTTGTATTGTTTTTCACAAAACCAAAAAAAAATGAAGTGTAATACCTGAAAATGGCTTTGTTCTTATTGATTTTCACATAAACACAGAAATTGAATTGAAGTGCAATACATGGAAAAAAGGCAAGTTTTGTTTTTGAACAAAGCCACTAAAATTGAAGTGTTTTAGATGGAAAAAATAAAATTTGTATTGTTTTTAATAAAACCACGAAAAATGAATTCTAATACGTGAAAATAACTCCAATCTTATTGATTTTCACAAAACCACAAAAATTGAATTGAAGTGCAATACGTGGAAAAGAGATAAGTTTTGTTTCTTTAACAAAGCCACAAAATTGAAGTGTCTTAGATCGAAAAAATAAAATTTGTATTGTTTTTCACAAAACCACAAAAAATGAAATCTAATACGTGAAAATAACTCCAATCTTATTGATTTTCACAAAACCACAAAAATTGAATTGAAGTGTAATACGTGGAAAAGAGATAAGTTTTGTTTCTTTAACAAAGCAACAAAATTGAAGTGTTTTAGATCGAAAAAATAAAATTTGTATTGTTTTTCACAAAACCACAAAAAAAGAATTCTAATACGTGAAAATAACTCCAATCTTATTGATTTTCACAAAACCACAAAAATTTAATTGAAGTGCAATACGTGGAAAAGAGATCAGTTTTGTTTCTTTAACAAAGCCACAAAATTGAAGTGTTTTAGATGGAAAAATAAAATTTGTATTGTTTTTCACAAAACCACAAAAAAAGAAGTCTAATACATGAAAATTACTCTGTTCTTATTGATTTTCACAAAAACACAAAAATTGAAATGAAGTGTAATACGTGGAAAAAAGATAAGTTTTGATTTTTTAACAAAGCCACAAAATTGAAATCTTTTGGATAGAAAAAACCAAATTTGTATTGTTTTTCACAAAACCAAAAAAAAATGAAGTTTAATACCTGAAAATGGCTTTGTTCTTATTAATTTTCACATAAACACAGAAATTGAATTGAAGTGCAATACATGGAAAAAAGGCAAGTTTTGTTTTTGAACAAAGCCACTAAAATTTAAGTGTTTTAGATGGAAAAAAAAAAATTTGTATTTTTTTTAATAAAACCACGAAAAATGAATTCTAATACGTGAAAATAACTCCAATCTTATTGAATTTCACAAAACCACAAAAATTGAATTAAAGTGCAATACGTGGAAAAGAGATAAGTTTTGTTTCTTTAACAAAGCCACAAAATTGAAGTGTTTTAGATGGAAAAATAAAATATGTATTGTTTTTCACAAAACCACAAAAAAAGAATTCTAATACGTGAAAATAACTCCAATCTTATTGAATTTCACAAAACCACAAAAATTTAATTGAAGTGCAATACGTGGAAAAGAGATAAGTTTTGTTTCTTTAACAAAGCCACAAAATTGAAGTGTTTTAGATGGAAAAATAAAATTTGTATTGTTTTTCACAAAACCACAAAAAAAGAATTCTAATACGTGAAAATAACTCCAATCTTATTGAATTTCACAAAACCACAAAAATTGAATTGAAGTGCAATACGTGGAAAAGAGATAAGTTTTGTTTCTTTAACAAAGCCACAAAATTGAAGTGTTTTAGATGGAAAAATAAAATTTGTATTGTTTTTCACAAAACCACAAAAAAAGAAGTCTAATACATGAAAATTACTCTGTTCTTATTGATTTTCACAAAAACACAAAAATTGAAATGAAGTGTAATACGTGGAAAAAAGATAAGTTTTGTTTTTCTAACAAAGCCACAAAATTGAAATCTTTTGGATAGAAAAAACCAAATTTGTATTGTTTTTCACAAAACCAAAAAAAAATGAAGTGTAATACCTGAAAATGGTTTTGTTCTTATTAATTTTCACATAAACACAGAAATTGAATTGAAGTGCAATACATGGAAAAAAGGCAAGTTTTGTTTTTGAACAAAGCCACTAAAATTGAAGTGTTTTAGATGGAAAAAAAAAAATTTGTATTGTTTTTAATAAAACCACGAAAAATGAATTCTAATACGTGAAAATAACTCCAGTCTTACTGATTTTCACAAAACCACAAAAATTGAATTGAAGTGCAATACGTGGAAAAGAGATAAGTTTTGTTTCTTTAACAAAGCCACAAAATTGAAGTGTCTTAGATCGAAAAAATAAAATTTGTATTGTTTTTCACAAAACCACAAAAAATGAATTCTAATACGTGAAAATAACTCCAATTTTATTTATTTTCACAAAAACACAAAAATTGAATTGAAGTGTAATACGTGGAAAAAAGATAAGTTTTGTTTTTTTAACAAAGCCACAAAATTGAAATCTTTTGGATAGAAAAAACCAAATTTGTATTGTTTTTCACAAAACCAAAAAAAAATGAAGTGTAATACCTGAAAATGGCTTTGTTCTTATTGATTTTCACATAAACACAGAAATTGAATTGAAGTGCAATACATGGAAAAAAGGCAAGTTTTGTTTTTGAACAAAGCCACTAAAATTGAAGTGTTTTAGATGGAAAAAATAAAATTTGTATTGTTTTTAATAAAACCACGAAAAATGAATTCTAATACGTGAAAATAACTCCAATCTTATTGATTTTCACAAAACCACAAAAATTGAATTGAAGTGCAATACGTGGAAAAGAGATAAGTTTTGTTTCTTTAACAAAGCCACAAAATTGAAGTGTCTTAGATCGAAAAAATAAAATTTGTATTGTTTTTCACAAAACCACAAAAAATGAAATCTAATACGTGAAAATAACTCCAATCTTATTGATTTTCACAAAACCACAAAAATTGAATTGAAGTGTAATACGTGGAAAAGAGATAAGTTTTGTTTCTTTAACAAAGCAACAAAATTGAAGTGTTTTAGATCGAAAAAATAAAATTTGTATTGTTTTTCACAAAACCACAAAAAAAGAATTCTAATACGTGAAAATAACTCCAATCTTATTGATTTTCACAAAACCACAAAAATTTAATTGAAGTGCAATACGTGGAAAAGAGATCAGTTTTGTTTCTTTAACAAAGCCACAAAATTGAAGTGTTTTAGATGGAAAAATAAAATTTGTATTGTTTTTCACAAAACCACAAAAAAAGAAGTCTAATACATGAAAATTACTCTGTTCTTATTGATTTTCACAAAAACACAAAAATTGAAATGAAGTGTAATACGTGGAAAAAAGATAAGTTTTGATTTTTTAACAAAGCCACAAAATTGAAATCTTTTGGATAGAAAAAACCAAATTTGTATTGTTTTTCACAAAACCAAAAAAAAATGAAGTTTAATACCTGAAAATGGCTTTGTTCTTATTAATTTTCACATAAACACAGAAATTGAATTGAAGTGCAATACATGGAAAAAAGGCAAGTTTTGTTTTTGAACAAAGCCACTAAAATTTAAGTGTTTTAGATGGAAAAAAAAAAATTTGTATTTTTTTTAATAAAACCACGAAAAATGAATTCTAATACGTGAAAATAACTCCAATCTTATTGAATTTCACAAAACCACAAAAATTGAATTAAAGTGCAATACGTGGAAAAGAGATAAGTTTTGTTTCTTTAACAAAGCCACAAAATTGAAGTGTTTTAGATGGAAAAATAAAATATGTATTGTTTTTCACAAAACCACAAAAAAAGAATTCTAATACGTGAAAATAACTCCAATCTTATTGAATTTCACAAAACCACAAAAATTTAATTGAAGTGCAATACGTGGAAAAGAGATAAGTTTTGTTTCTTTAACAAAGCCACAAAATTGAAGTGTTTTAGATGGAAAAATAAAATTTGTATTGTTTTTCACAAAACCACAAAAAAAGAAGTCTAATACATGAAAATTACTCTGTTCTTATTGATTTTCACAAAAACACAAAAATTGAAATGAAGTGTAATACGTGGAAAAAAGATAAGTTTTGTTTTTTTAACAAAGCCACAAAATTGAAATCTTTTGGATAGAAAAAACCAAATTTGTATTGTTTTTCACAAAACCAAAAAAAAATGAAGTGTAATACCTGAAAATGGCTTTGTTCTTATTAATTTTCACATAAACACAGAAATTGAATTGAAGTGCAATACATGGAAAAAAGGCAAGTTTTGTTTTTGAACAAAGCCACTAAAATTGAAGTGTTTTAGATGGAAAAAAAAAAATTTGTATTGTTTTTAATAAAACCACGAAAAATGAATTCTAATACGTGAAAATAACTCCAGTCTTACTGATTTTCACAAAACCACAAAAATTGAATTGAAGTCCAATACGTGGAAAAGAGATAAGTTTTGTTTCTTTAACAAAGACACAAAATTGAAGTGTTTTAGATGGAAAAATAAAATATGTATTGTTTTTCACAAAACCACAAAAAAAGAATTCTAATACGTGAAAATAACTCCAATCTTATTGAATTTCACAAAACCACAAAAATTGAATTGAAGTGCAATACGTGGAAAAGAGATAAGTTTTGTTTCTTTAACAAAGCCACAAAATTGAAGTGTTTTAGATCGAAAAAATAAAATTTGTATTGTTTTTCACAAAACCACAAAAAATGAATTCTAATACGTGAAAGTCACTCCAATCTTATTGATTTTCACAAAACCACAAAAATTGAATTGAAGTGCAATACGTGGAAAAGAGATAAGTTTTGTTTCTTTAACAAAGCCACAAAATTGAAGTGTCTTAGATCGAAAAAATAAAATTTGTATTGTTTTTCACAAAACCACAAAAAATGAATTCTAATACGTGAAAATAACTCCAATTTTATTGATTTTCACAAAACCACAAAAATTGAATTGAAGTGTAATACGTGGAAAAGAGATAAGTTTTGTTTCTTTTACAAAGCAACAAAATTGAAGTGTTTTAGATCGAAAAAATAAAATTTGTATTGTTTTTCACAAAACCACAAAAAAAGAATTCTAATACGTGAAAATAACTCCAATCTTATTGATTTTCACAAAACCACAAAAATTTAATTGAAGTGCAATACGTGGAAAAGAGATAAGTTTTGTTTCTTTAACAAAGCCACAAAATTGAAGTGTTTTAGATGGAAAAATAAAATTTGTATTGTTTTTCACAAAACCACAAAAAAAGAAGTCTAATTCATGAAAATTACTCTGTTCTTATTGATTTTCACAAAAACACAAAAATTGAAATGAACTGTAATACGTGGAAAAAAGATAAGTTTTGTTTTTTTAACAAAGCCACAAAATTGAAATCTTTTGGATAGAAAAAACCAAATTTGTATTGTTTTTCACAAAACCAAAAAAAAATGAAGTGTAATACCTGAAAATGGCTTTGTTCTTATTAATTTTCACATAAACACAGAAATTGAATTGAAGTGCAATACATGGAAAAAAGGCAAGTTTTGTTTTTGAACAAAGCCACTAAAATTGAAGTGTTTTAGATGGAAAAAATAAAATTTGTATTTTTTTTAATAAAACCACGAAAAATGAATTCTAATACGTGAAAATAACTCCAATCTTATTGATTTTCACAAAACCACAAAAATTGAATTGAAGTGCAATACGTGGAAAAGAGATAAGTTTTGTTTCTTTAACAAAGACACAAAATTGAAGTGTTTTAGATGGAAAAATAAAATATGTATTGTTTTTCACAAAACCACAAAAAAAGAATTCTAATACGTGAAAATAACTCCAATCTTATTGAATTTCACAAAACCACAAAAATTGAATTGAAGTGCAATACGTGGAAAAGAGATAAGTTTTGTTTCTTTAACAAAGCCACAAAATTGAAGTGTTTTAGATCGAAAAAATAAAATTTGTATTGTTTTTCACAAAACCACAAAAAATGAATTCTAATACGTGAAAGTCACTCCAATCTTATTGATTTTCACAAAACCACAAAAATTGAATTGAAGTGCAATACGTGGAAAAGAGATAAGTTTTGTTTCTTTAACAAAGCCACAAAATTGAAGTGTCTTAGATCGAAAAAATAAAATTTGTATTGTTTTTCACAAAACCACAAAAAATGAATTCTAATACGTGAAAATAACTCCAATTTTATTGATTTTCACAAAACCACAAAAATTGAATTGAAGTGTAATACGTGGAAAAGAGATAAGTTTTGTTTCTTTTACAAAGCAACAAAATTGAAGTGTTTTAGATCGAAAAAATAAAATTTGTATTGTTTTTCACAAAACCACAAAAAAAGAATTCTAATACGTGAAAATTACTCCAATCTTATTGATTTTCACAAAACCACAAAAATTTAATTGACCTGCAATACGTGGAAAAGAGATAAGTTTTGTTTCTTTAACAAAGCCACAAAATTGAAGTGTTTTAGATGGAAAAATAAAATTTGTATTGTTTTTCACAAAACCACAAAAAAAGAAGTCTAATTCATGAAAATTACTCTGTTCTTATTGATTTTCACAAAAACACAAAAATTGAAATGAAGTGTAATACGTGGAAAAAAGATAAGTTTTGTTTTTTTAACAAAGCCACAAAATTGAAATCTTTTGGATAGAAAAAACCAAATTTGTATTGTTTTTCACAAAACCAAAAAAAAATGAAGTGTAATACCTGAAAATGGCTTTGTTCTTATTAATTTTCACATAAACACAGAAATTGAATTGAAGTGCAATACATGGAAAAAAGGCAAGTTTTGTTTTTGAACAAAGCCACTAAAATTGAAGTGTTTTAGATGGAAAAATAAAATTTGTATTGTTTTTCACAAAACCACAAAAAATGAATTCTAATACGTGAAAGTCACTCCAATCTTATTGATTTTCACAAAACCACAAAAATTGAATTGAAGTGCAATACGTGGAAAAGAGATAAGTTTTGTTTCTTTAACAAAGCCACAAAATTGAAGTGTCTTAGATCGAAAAAATAAAATTTGTATTGTTTTTCACAAAACCACAAAAAATGAATTCTAATACGTGAAAGTCACTCCAATCTTATTGATTTTCACAAAACCACAAAAATTGAATTGAAGTGCAATACGTGGAAAAGAGATAAGTTTTGTTTCTTTAACAAAGCCACAAAATTGAAGTGTCTTAGATCGAAAAAATAAAATTTGTATTGTTTTTCACAAAACCACAAAAAATGAATTCTAATACGTGAAAATAACTCCAATTTTATTGATTTTCACAAAACCACAAAAATTGAATTGAAGTGTAATACGTGGAAAAGAGATAAGTTTTGTTTCTTTAACAAAGCAACAAAATTGAAGTGTTTTAGATCGAAAAAATAAAATTTGTATTCTTTTTCACAAAACCACAAAAAAAGAATTCTAATACGTGAAAATAACTCCAATCTTATTGATTTTCACAAAACCACAAAAATTTAATTGAAGTGCAATACGTGGAAAAGAGATAAGTTTTGTTTCTTTAACAAAGCCACAAAATTGAAGTGTTTTAGATGGAAAAATAAAATTTGTATTGTTTTTCACAAAACCACAAAAAAAGAAGTCTAATACATGAAAATTACTCTGTTCTTATTGATTTTCACAAAAACACAAATATTGAAATGAAGTGTAATACGTGGAAAAAAGATAAGTTTTGTTTTTTTAACAAAGCCACAAAATTGAAATCTTTTGGATAGAAAAAACCAAATTTGTATTGTTTTTCACAAAACCAAAAAAAAATGAAGTGTAATACCTGAAAATGGCTTTGTTCTTATTAATTTTCACATAAACACAGAAATTGAATTGAAGTGCAATACATGGAAAAAAGGCAAGTTTTGTTTTTGAACAAAGCCACTAAAATTGAAGTGTTTTAGATGGAAAAAAAAAATTTGTATTGTTTTTAATAAAACCACGAAAAATGAATTCTAATACGTGAAAATAACTCCAGTCTTACTGATTTTCACAAAACCACAAAAATTGAATTGTAGTCCAATACGTGGAAAAGAGATAAGTTTTGTTTCTTTAACAAAGACACAAAATTGAAGTGTTTTAGATGGAAAAATAAAATATGTATTGTTTTTCACAAAACCACAAAAAAAGAATTCTAATACGTGAAAATAACTCCAATCTTATTGAATTTCACAAAACCACAAAAATTGAATTGAAGTGCAATACGTGGAAAAGAGATAAGTTTTGTTTCTTTAACAAAGCCACAAAATTGAAGTGTTTTAGATCGAAAAAATAAAATTTGTATTGTTTTTCACAAAACCACAAAAAATGAATTCTAATACGTGAAAGTCACTCCAATCTTATTGATTTTCACAAAACCACAAAAATTGAATTGAAGTGCAATACGTGGAAAAGAGATAAGTTTTGTTTCTTTAACAAAGCCACAAAATTGAAGTGTCTTAGATCGAAAAAATAAAATTTGTATTGTTTTTCACAAAACCACAAAAAATGAATTCTAATACGTGAAAATAACTCCAATTTTATTGATTTTCACAAAACCACAAAAATTGAATTGAAGTGTAATACGTGGAAAAGAGATAAGTTTTGTTTCTTTAACAAAGCAACAAAATTGAAGTGTTTTAGATCGAAAAAATAAAATTTGTATTGTTTTTCACAAAACCACAAAAAAAGAATTCTAATACGTGAAAATAACTCCAATCTTATTGATTTTCACAAAACCACAAAAATTTAATTGAAGTGCAATACGTGGAAAAGAGATAAGTTTTGTTTCTTTAACAAAGCCACAAAATTGAAGTGTTTTAGATGGAAAAATAAAATTTGTATTGTTTTTCACAAAACCACAAAAAAAGAAGTCTAATTCATGAAAATTACTCTGTTCTTATTGATTTTCACAAAAACACAAAAATTGAAATGAAGTGTAATACGTGGAAAAAAGATAAGTTTTGTTTTTTTAACAAAGCCACAAAATTGAAATCTTTTGGATAGAAAAAACCAAATTTGTATTGTTTTTCACAAAACCAAAAAAAAATGAAGTGTAATACCTGAAAATGGCTTTGTTCTTATTAATTTTCACATAAACACAGAAATTGAATTGAAGTGCAATACATGGAAAAAAGGCAAGTTTTGTTTTTGAACAAAGCCACTAAAATTGAAGTGTTTTAGATGGAAAAAAAAAAATTTGTATTGTTTTTAATAAAACCACGAAAAATGAATTCTAATACGTGAAAATAACTCCAGTCTTACTGATTTTCACAAAACCACAAAAATTGAATTGTAGTCCAATACGTGGAAAAGAGATAAGTTTTGTTTCTTTAACAAAGACACAAAATTGAAGTGTTTTAGATGGAAAAATAAAATATGTATTGTTTTTCACAAAACCACAAAAAAAGAATTCTAATACGTGAAAATAACTCCAATCTTATTGAATTTCACAAAACCACAAAAATTGAATTGAAGTGCAATACGTGGAAAAGAGATAAGTTTTGTTTCTTTAACAAAGCCACAAAATTGAAGTGTTTTAGATCGAAAAAATAAAATTTGTATTGTTTTTCACAAAACCACAAAAAATGAATTCTAATACGTGAAAGTCACTCCAATCTTATTGATTTTCACAAAACCACAAAAATTGAATTGAAGTGCAATACGTGGAAAAGAGATAAGTTTTGTTTCTTTAACAAAGCCACAAAATTGAAGTGTCTTAGATCGAAAAAATAAAATTTGTATTGTTTTTCACAAAACCACAAAAAATGAATTCTAATACGTGAAAATAACTCCAATTTTATTGATTTTCACAAAACCACAAAAATTGAATTGAAGTGTAATACGTGGAAAAGAGATAAGTTTTGTTTCTTTAACAAAGCAACAAAATTGAAGTGTTTTAGATCGAAAAAATAAAATTTGTATTGTTTTTCACAAAACCACAAAAAAAGAATTCTAATACGTGAAAATAACTCCAATCTTATTGATTTTCACAAAACCACAAAAATTTAATTGAAGTGCAATACGTGGAAAAGAGATAAGTTTTGTTTCTTTAACAAAGCCACAAAATTGAAGTGTTTTAGATGGAAAAATAAAATTTGTATTGTTTTTCACAAAACCACAAAAAAAGAAGTCTAATTCATGAAAATTACTCTGTTCTTATTGATTTTCACAAAAACACAAAAATTGAAATGAAGTGTAATACGTGGAAAAAAGATAAGTTTTGTTTTTTTAACAAAGCCACAAAATTGAAATCTTTTGGATAGAAAAAACCAAATTTGTATTGTTTTTCACAAAACCAAAAAAAAATGAAGTGTAATACCTGAAAATGGCTTTGTTCTTATTAATTTTCACATAAACACAGAAATTGAATTGAAGTGCAATACATGGAAAAAAGGCAAGTTTTGTTTTTGAACAAAGCCACTAAAATTGAAGTGTTTTAGATGGAAAAAATAAAATTTGTATTGTTTTTAATAAAACCACGAAAAATGAATTCTAATACGTGAAAATAACTCCAATCTTATTGATTTTCACAAAACCACAAAAATTGAATTGAAGTGCAATACGTGGAAAAGAGATAAGTTTTGTTTCTTTAACAAAGCCACAAAATTGAAGTGTTTTAGATGGAAAAATAAAATTTGTATTGTTTTTCACAAAACCACAAAAAAAGAAGTCTAATACATGGAAATTACTCTGTTCTTATTGATTTTCACAAAAACACAAAAATTGAATTGAAGTGTAATACGTGGAAAAAAGATAAGTTTTGTTTTTTTAACAAAGCCACAAAATTGAAATCTTTTGGATAGAAAAAACCAAATTTGTATTGTTTTTCACAAAACCAAAAAAAAATGAAGTGTAATACCTGAAAATGGCTTTGTTCTTATTGATTTTCACATAAACACAGAAATTGAATTGAAGTGCAATACATGGAAAAAAGGCAAGTTTTGTTTTTGAACAAAGCCACTAAAATTGAAGTGTTTTAGATGGAAAAAATAAAATTTGTATTGTTTTTAATAAAACCACGAAAAATGAATTCTAATACGTGAAAATAACTCCAATCTTATTGATTTTCACAAAACCACAAAAATTGAATTGAAGTGCAATACGTGGAAAAGAGATAAGTTTTGTTTCTTTAACAAAGCCACAAAATTGAAGTGTCTTAGATCGAAAAAATAAAATTTGTATTGTTTTTCACAAAACCACAAAAAATGAAATCTAATACGTGAAAATAACTCCAATCTTATTGATTTTCACAAAACCACAAAAATTGAATTGAAGTGTAATACGTGGAAAAGAGATAAGTTTTGTTTCTTTAACAAAGCAACAAAATTGAAGTGTTTTAGATCGAAAAAATAAAATTTGTATTGTTTTTCACAAAACCACAAAAAAAGAATTCTAATACGTGAAAATAACTCCAATCTTATTGATTTTCACAAAACCACAAAAATTTAATTGAAGTGCAATACGTGGAAAAGAGATCAGTTTTGTTTCTTTAACAAAGCCACAAAATTGAAGTGTTTTAGATGGAAAAATAAAATTTGTATTGTTTTTCACAAAACCACAAAAAAAGAAGTCTAATACATGAAAATTACTCTGTTCTTATTGATTTTCACAAAAACACAAAAATTGAAATGAAGTGTAATACGTGGAAAAAAGATAAGTTTTGATTTTTTAACAAAGCCACAAAATTGAAATCTTTTGGATAGAAAAAACCAAATTTGTATTGTTTTTCACAAAACCAAAAAAAAATGAAGTGTAATACCTGAAAATGGCTTTGTTCTTATTAATTTTCACATAAACACAGAAATTGAATTGAAGTGCAATACATGGAAAAAAGGCAAGTTTTGTTTTTGAACAAAGCCACTAAAATTGAAGTGTTTTAGATGGAAAAAAAAAAATTTGTATTGTTTTTAATAAAACCACGAAAAATGAATTCTAATACGTGAAAATAACTCCAGTCCTACTGATTTTCACAAAACCACAAAAATTGAATTGAAGTCCAATACGTGGAAAAGAGATAAGTTTTGTTTCTTTAACAAAGACACAAAATTGAAGTGTTTTAGATGGAAACATAAAATATGTATTGTTTTTCACAAAACCACAAAAAAAGAATTCTAATACGTGAAAATAACTCCAATCTTATTGAATTTCACAAAACCACAAAAATTGAATTGAAGTGCAATACGTGGAAAAGAGATAAGTTTTGTTTCTTTAACAAAGCCACAAAATTGAAGTGTTTTAGATCGAAAAAATAAAATTTGTATTGTTTTTCACAAAACCACAAAAAATGAATTCTAATACGTGAAAGTCACTCCAATCTTATTGATTTTCACAAAACCACAAAAATTGAATTGAAGTGCAATACGTGGAAAAGAGATAAGTTTTGTTTCTTTAACAAAGCCACAAAATTGAAGTGTCTTAGATCGAAAAAATAAAATTTGTATTGTTTTTCACAAAACCACAAAAAATGAATTCTAATACGTGAAAATAACTCCAATTTTATTGATTTTCACAAAACCACAAAAATTGAATTGAAGTGTAATACGTGGAAAAGAGATAAGTTTTGTTTCTTTAACAAAGCAACAAAATTGAAGTGTTTTAGATCGAAAAAATAAAATTTGTATTGTTTTTCACAAAACCACAAAAAAAGAATTCTAATACGTGAAAATAACTCCAATCTTATTGATTTTCACAAAACCACAAAAATTTAATTGAAGTGCAATACGTGGAAAAGAGATAAGTTTTGTTTCTTTAACAAAGCCACAAAATTGAAGTGTTTTAGATGGAAAAATAAAATTTGTATTGTTTTTCACAAAACCACAAAAAAAGAAGTCTAATTCATGAAAATTACTCTGTTCTTATTGATTTTCACAAAACCACAAAAATTGAATTGAAGTGCAATACGTGGAAAAGAGATAAGTTTTGTTTCTTTAACAAAGCCACAAAATTGAAGTGTCTTAGATCGAAAAAATAAAATTTGTATTGTTTTTCACAAAACCACAAAAAATGAATTCTAATACGTGAAAATAACTCCAATTTTATTGATTTTCACAAAACCACAAAAATTGAATTGAAGTGTAATACGTGGAAAAGAGATAAGTTTTGTTTCTTTAACAAAGCAACAAAATTGAAGTGTTTTAGATCGAAAAAATAAAATTTGTATTGTTTTTCACAAAACCACAAAAAAAGAATTCTAATACGTGAAAATAACTCCAATCTTATTGATTTTCACAAAACCACAAAAATTTAATTGAAGTGCAATACGTGGAAAAGAGATAAGTTTTGTTTCTTTAACAAAGCCACAAAATTGAAGTGTTTTAGATGGAAAAATAAAATTTGTATTGTTTTTCACAAAACCACAAAAAAAGAAGTCTAATTCATGAAAATTACTCTGTTCTTATTGATTTTCACAAAAACACAAAAATTGAAATGAAGTGTAATACGTGGAAAAAAGATAAGTTTTGTTTTTTTAACAAAGCCACAAAATTGAAATCTTTTGGATAGAAAAAACCAAATTTGTATTGTTTTTCACAAAACCAAAAAAAAATGAAGTGTAATACCTGAAAATGGCTTTGTTCTTATTAATTTTCACATAAACACAGAAATTGAATTGAAGTGCAATACATGGAAAAAAGGCAAGTTTTGTTTTTGAACAAAGCCACTAAAATTTAAGTGTTTTAGATGGAAAAAAAAAAATTTGTATTTTTTTTAATAAAACCACGAAAAATGAATTCTAATACGTGAAAATAACTCCAATCTTATTGATTTTCACAAAACCACAAAAATTGAATTGAAGTGCAATACGTGGAAAAGAGATAAGTTTTGTTTCTTTAACAAAGCCACAAAATTGAAGTGTTTTAGATGGAAAAATAAAATTTGTATTGTTTTTCACAAAACCACAAAAAAAGAAGTCTAATACATGGAAATTACTCTGTTCTTATTGATTTTCACAAAAACACAAAAATTGAATTGAAGTGTAATACGTGGAAAAAAGAAAAGTTTTGTTTTTTTAACAAAGCCACAAAATTGAAATCTTTTGGATAGAAAAAACCAAATTTGTATTGTTTTTCACAAAACCAAAAAAAAATGAAGTGTAATACCTGAAAATGGCTTTGTTCTTATTGATTTTCACATAAACACAGAAATTGAATTGAAGTGCAATACATGGAAAAAAGGCAAGTTTTGTTTTTGAACAAAGCCACTAAAATTGAAGTGTTTTAGATGGAAAAAATAAAATTTGTATTGTTTTTAATAAAACCACGAAAAATGAATTCTAATACGTGAAAATAACTCCAATCTTATTGATTTTCACAAAACCACAAAAATTGAATTGAAGTGCAATACGTGGAAAAGAGATAAGTTTTGTTTCTTTAACAAAGCCACAAAATTGAAGTGTCTTAGATCGAAAAAATAAAATTTGTATTGTTTTTCACAAAACCACAAAAAATGAAATCTAATACGTGAAAATAACTCCAATCTTATTGATTTTCACAAAACCACAAAAATTGAATTGAAGTGTAATACGTGGAAAAGAGATAAGTTTTGTTTCTTTAACAAAGCAACAAAATTGAAGTGTTTTAGATCGAAAAAATAAAATTTGTATTGTTTTTCAAAAAACCACAAAAAAAGAATTCTAATACGTGAAAATAACTCCAATCTTATTGATTTTCACAAAACCACAAAAATTTAATTGAAGTGCAATACGTGGAAAAGAGATCAGTTTTGTTTCTTTAACAAAGCCACAAAATTGAAGTGTTTTAGATGGAAAAATAAAATTTGTATTGTTTTTCACAAAACCACAAAAAAAGAAGTCTAATACATGAAAATTACTCTGTTCTTATTGATTTTCACAAAAACACAAAAATTGAAATGAAGTGTAATACGTGGAAAAAAGATAAGTTTTGATTTTTTAACAAAGCCACAAAATTGAAATCTTTTGGATAGAAAAAACCAAATTTGTATTGTTTTTCACAAAACCAAAAAAAAATGAAGTGTAATACCTGAAAATGGCTTTGTTCTTATTAATTTTCACATAAACACAGAAATTGAATTGAAGTGCAATACATGGAAAAAAGGCAAGTTTTGTTTTTGAACAAAGCCACTAAAATTTAAGTGTTTTAGATGGAAAAAATAAAATTTGTATTTTTTTTAATAAAACCACGAAAAATGAATTCTAATACGTGAAAATAACTCCAATCTTATTGATTTTCACAAAACCACAAAAATTGAATTGAAGTGCAATACGTGGAAAAGAGATAAGTTTTGTTTCTTTAACAAAGCCACAAAATTGAAGTGTCTTTGATCGAAAAAATAAAATTTGTATTGTTTTTCACAAAACCACAAAAAATGAATTCTAATACGTGAAAATAACTCCAATCTTATTGATTTTCACAAAACCACAAAAATTGAATTGAAGTGTAATACGTGGAAAAGAGATAAGTTTTGTTTCTTTAACAAAGCAACAAAATTGAAGTGTTTTAGATCGAAAAAATAAAATTTGTATTGTTTTTCACAAAACCACAAAAAAAGAATTCTAATACGTGAAAATAACTCCAATCTTATTGAATTTCACAAAACCACAAAAATTTAATTGAAGTGCAATACGTGGAAAAGAGATAAGTTTTGTTTCTTTAACAAAGCCACAAAATTGAAGTGTTTTAGATGGAAAAATAAAATTTGTATTGTTTTTCACAAAACCACAAAAAAAGAAGTCTAATACATGAAAATTACTCTGTTCTTATTGATTTTCACAAAAACACAAAAATTGAAATGAAGTGTAATACGTGGAAAAAAGATAAGTTTTGTTTTTTTAACAAAGCCACAAAATTGAAATCTTTTGGATAGAAAAAACCAAATTTGTATTGTTTTTCACAAAACCAAAAAAAAATGAAGTGTAATACCTGAAAATGGCTTTGTTCTTATTAATTTTCACATAAACACAGAAATTGAATTGAAGTGCAATACATGGAAAAAAGGCAAGTTTTGTTTTTGAACAAAGCCACTAAAATTGAAGTGTTTTAGATGGAAAAAAAAAAATTTGTATTGTTTTTAATAAAACCACGAAAAATGAATTCTAATACGTGAAAATAACTCCAGTCTTACTGATTTTCACAAAACCACAAAAATTGAATTGAAGTCCAATACGTGGAAAAGAGATAAGTTTTGTTTCTTTAACAAAGACACAAAATTGAAGTGTTTTAGATGGAAAAATAAAATATGTATTGTTTTTCACAAAACCACAAAAAAAGAATTCTAATACGTGAAAATAACTCCAATCTTATTGAATTTCACAAAACCAAAAAAATTGAATTGAAGTGCAATACGTGGAAAAGAGATAAGTTTTGTTTCTTTAACAAAGCCACAAAATTGAAGTGTTTTAGATCGAAAAAATAAAATTTGTATTGTTTTTCACAAAACCACAAAAAATGAATTCTAATACGTGAAAGTCACTCCAATCTTATTGATTTTCACAAAACCACAAAAATTGAATTGAAGTGCAATACGTGGAAAAGAGATAAGTTTTGTTTCTTTAACAAAGCCACAAAATTGAAGTGTCTTAGATCGAAAAAATAAAATTTGTATTGTTTTTCACAAAACCACAAAAAATGAATTCTAATACGTGAAAATAACTCCAATTTTATTGATTTTCACAAAACCACAAAAATTGAATTGAAGTGTAATACGTGGAAAAGAGATAAGTTTTGTTTCTTTAACAAAGCAACAAAATTGAAGTGTTTTAGATCGAAAAAATAAAATTTGTATTGTTTTTCACAAAACCACAAAAAAAGAATTCTAATACGTGAAAATAACTCCAATCTTATTGATTTTCACAAAACCACAAAAATTTAATTGAAGTGCAATACGTGGAAAAGAGATAAGTTTTGTTTCTTTAACAAAGCCACAAAATTGAAGTGTTTTAGATGGAAAAATAAAATTTGTATTGTTTTTCACAAAACCACAAAAAAAGAAGTCTAATTCATGAAAATTACTCTGTTCTTATTGATTTTCACAAAAACACAAAAATTGAAATGAAGTGTAATACGTGGAAAAAAGATAAGTTTTGTTTTTTTAACAAAGCCACAAAATTGAAATCTTTTGGATAGAAAAAACCAAATTTGTATTGTTTTTCACAAAACCAAAAAAAAATGAAGTGTAATACCTGAAAATGGCTTTGTTCTTATTAATTTTCACATAAACACAGAAATTGAATTGAAGTGCAATACATGGAAAAAAGGCAAGTTTTGTTTTTGAACAAAGCCACTAAAATTTAAGTGTTTTAGATGGAAAAAAAAAAATTTGTATTTTTTTTAATAAAACCACGAAAAATGAATTCTAATACGTGAAAATAACTCCAATCTTATTGATTTTCACAAAACCACAAAAATTGAATTGAAGTGCAATACGTGGAAAAGAGATAAGTTTTGTTTCTTTAACAAAGCCACAAAATTGAAGTGTTTTAGATGGAAAAATAAAATTTGTATTGTTTTTCACAAAACCACAAAAAAAGAAGTCTAATACATGGAAATTACTCTGTTCTTATTGATTTTCACAAAAACACAAAAATTGAATTGAAGTGTAATACGTGGAAAAAAGAAAAGTTTTGTTTTTTTAACAAAGCCACAAAATTGAAATCTTTTGGATAGAAAAAACCAAATTTGTATTGTTTTTCACAAAACCAAAAAAAAATGAAGTGTAATACCTGAAAATGGCTTTGTTCTTATTGATTTTCACATAAACACAGAAATTGAATTGAAGTGCAATACATGGAAAAAAGGCAAGTTTTGTTTTTGAACAAAGCCACTAAAATTGAAGTGTTTTAGATGGAAAAAATAAAATTTGTATTGTTTTTAATAAAACCACGAAAAATGAATTCTAATACGTGAAAATAACTCCAATCTTATTGATTTTCACAAAACCACAAAAATTGAATTGAAGTGCAATACGTGGAAAAGAGATAAGTTTTGTTTCTTTAACAAAGCCACAAAATTGAAGTGTCTTAGATCGAAAAAATAAAATTTGTATTGTTTTTCACAAAACCACAAAAAATGAAATCTAATACGTGAAAATAACTCCAATCTTATTGATTTTCACAAAACCACAAAAATTGAATTGAAGTGTAATACGTGGAAAAGAGATAAGTTTTGTTTCTTTAACAAAGCAACAAAATTGAAGTGTTTTAGATCGAAAAAATAAAATTTGTATTGTTTTTCAAAAAACCACAAAAAAAGAATTCTAATACGTGAAAATAACTCCAATCTTATTGATTTTCACAAAACCACAAAAATTTAATTGAAGTGCAATACGTGGAAAAGAGATCAGTTTTGTTTCTTTAACAAAGCCACAAAATTGAAGTGTTTTAGATGGAAAAATAAAATTTGTATTGTTTTTCACAAAACCACAAAAAAAGAAGTCTAATACATGAAAATTACTCTGTTCTTATTGATTTTCACAAAAACACAAAAATTGAAATGAAGTGTAATACGTGGAAAAAAGATAAGTTTTGATTTTTTAACAAAGCCACAAAATTGAAATCTTTTGGATAGAAAAAACCAAATTTGTATTGTTTTTCACAAAACCAAAAAAAAATGAAGTGTAATACCTGAAAATGGCTTTGTTCTTATTAATTTTCACATAAACACAGAAATTGAATTGAAGTGCAATACATGGAAAAAAGGCAAGTTTTGTTTTTGAACAAAGCCACTAAAATTTAAGTGTTTTAGATGGAAAAAATAAAATTTGTATTTTTTTTAATAAAACCACGAAAAATGAATTCTAATACGTGAAAATAACTCCAATCTTATTGATTTTCACAAAACCACAAAAATTGAATTGAAGTGCAATACGTGGAAAAGAGATAAGTTTTGTTTCTTTAACAAAGCCACAAAATTGAAGTGTCTTTGATCGAAAAAATAAAATTTGTATTGTTTTTCACAAAACCACAAAAAATGAATTCTAATACGTGAAAATAACTCCAATCTTATTGATTTTCACAAAACCACAAAAATTGAATTGAAGTGTAATACGTGGAAAAGAGATAAGTTTTGTTTCTTTAACAAAGCAACAAAATTGAAGTGTTTTAGATCGAAAAAATAAAATTTGTATTGTTTTTCACAAAACCACAAAAAAAGAATTCTAATACGTGAAAATAACTCCAATCTTATTGATTTTCACAAAACCACAAAAATTTAATTGAAGTGCAATACGTGGAAAAGAGATAAGTTTTGTTTCTTTAACAAAGCCACAAAATTGAAGTGTTTTAGATGGAAAAATAAAATTTGTATTGTTTTTCACAAAACCACAAAAAAAGAAGTCTAATTCATGAAAATTACTCTGTTCTTATTGATTTTCACAAAACCACAAAAATTGAATTGAAGTGCAATACGTGGAAAAGAGATAAGTTTTGTTTCTTTAACAAAGCCACAAAATTGAAGTGTCTTAGATCGAAAAAATAAAATTTGTATTGTTTTTCACAAAACCACAAAAAATGAATTCTAATACGTGAAAATAACTCCAATTTTATTGATTTTCACAAAACCACAAAAATTGAATTGAAGTGTAATACGTGGAAAAGAGATAAGTTTTGTTTCTTTAACAAAGCAACAAAATTGAAGTGTTTTAGATCGAAAAAATAAAATTTGTATTGTTTTTCACAAAACCACAAAAAAAGAATTCTAATACGTGAAAATAACTCCAATCTTATTGATTTTCACAAAACCACAAAAATTTAATTGAAGTGCAATACGTGGAAAAGAGATAAGTTTTGTTTCTTTAACAAAGCCACAAAATTGAAGTGTTTTAGATGGAAAAATAAAATTTGTATTGTTTTTCACAAAACCACAAAAAAAGAAGTCTAATACATGAAAATTACTCTGTTCTTATTGATTTTCACAAAAACACAAAAATTGAAATGAAGTGTAATACGTGGAAAAAAGATAAGTTTTGATTTTTTAACAAAGCCACAAAATTGAAATCTTTTGGATAGAAAAAACCAAATTTGTATTGTTTTTCACAAAACCAAAAAAAAATGAAGTGTAATACCTGAAAATGGCTTTGTTCTTATTAATTTTCACATAAACACAGAAATTGAATTGAAGTGCAATACATGGAAAAAAGGCAAGTTTTGTTTTTGAACAAAGCCACTAAAATTTAAGTGTTTTAGATGGAAAAAATAAAATTTGTATTTTTTTTAATAAAACCACGAAAAATGAATTCTAATACGTGAAAATAACTCCAATCTTATTGATTTTCACAAAACCACAAAAATTGAATTGAAGTGCAATACGTGGAAAAGAGATAAGTTTTGTTTCTTTAACAAAGCCACAAAATTGAAGTGTCTTTGATCGAAAAAATAAAATTTGTATTGTTTTTCACAAAACCACAAAAAATGAATTCTAATACGTGAAAATAACTCCAATCTTATTGATTTTCACAAAACCACAAAAATTGAATTGAAGTGTAATACGTGGAAAAGAGATAAGTTTTGTTTCTTTAACAAAGCAACAAAATTGAAGTGTTTTAGATCGAAAAAATAAAATTTGTATTGTTTTTCACAAAACCACAAAAAAAGAATTCTAATACGTGAAAATAACTCCAATCTTATTGATTTTCACAAAACCACAAAAATTTAATTGAAGTGCAATACGTGGAAAAGAGATAAGTTTTGTTTCTTTAACAAAGCCACAAAATTGAAGTGTTTTAGATGGAAAAATAAAATTTGTATTGTTTTTCACAAAACCACAAAAAAAGAAGTCTAATTCATGAAAATTACTCTGTTCTTATTGATTTTCACAAAACCACAAAAATTGAATTGAAGTGCAATACGTGGAAAAGAGATAAGTTTTGTTTCTTTAACAAAGCCACAAAATTGAAGTGTCTTAGATCGAAAAAATAAAATTTGTATTGTTTTTCACAAAACCACAAAAAATGAATTCTAATACGTGAAAATAACTCCAATTTTATTGATTTTCACAAAACCACAAAAATTGAATTGAAGTGTAATACGTGGAAAAGAGATAAGTTTTGTTTCTTTAACAAAGCAACAAAATTGAAGTGTTTTAGATCGAAAAAATAAAATTTGTATTGTTTTTCACAAAACCACAAAAAAAGAATTCTAATACGTGAAAATAACTCCAATCTTATTGATTTTCACAAAACCACAAAAATTTAATTGAAGTGCAATACGTGGAAAAGAGATAAGTTTTGTTTCTTTAACAAAGCCACAAAATTGAAGTGTTTTAGATGGAAAAATAAAATTTGTATTGTTTTTCACAAAACCACAAAAAAAGAAGTCTAATTCATGAAAATTACTCTGTTCTTATTGATTTTCACAAAAACACAAAAATTGAAATGAAGTGTAATACGTGGAAAAAAGATAAGTTTTGTTTTTTTAACAAAGCCACAAAATTGAAATCTTTTGGATAGAAAAAACCAAATTTGTATTGTTTTTCACAAAACCAAAAAAAAATGAAGTGTAATACCTGAAAATGGCTTTGTTCTTATTAATTTTCACATAAACACAGAAATTGAATTGAAGTGCAATACATGGAAAAAAGGCAAGTTTTGTTTTTGAACAAAGCCACTAAAATTTAAGTGTTTTAGATGGAAAAAAAAAAATTTGTATTTTTTTTAATAAAACCACGAAAAATGAATTCTAATACGTGAAAATAACTCCAATCTTATTGATTTTCACAAAACCACAAAAATTGAATTGAAGTGCAATACGTGGAAAAGAGATAAGTTTTGTTTCTTTAACAAAGCCACAAAATTGAAGTGTTTTAGATGGAAAAATAAAATTTGTATTGTTTTTCACAAAACCACAAAAAAAGAAGTCTAATACATGGAAATTACTCTGTTCTTATTGATTTTCACAAAAACACAAAAATTGAATTGAAGTGTAATACGTGGAAAAAAGAAAAGTTTTGTTTTTTTAACAAAGCCACAAAATTGAAATCTTTTGGATAGAAAAAACCAAATTTGTATTGTTTTTCACAAAACCAAAAAAAAATGAAGTGTAATACCTGAAAATGGCTTTGTTCTTATTGATTTTCACATAAACACAGAAATTGAATTGAAGTGCAATACATGGAAAAAAGGCAAGTTTTGTTTTTGAACAAAGCCACTAAAATTGAAGTGTTTTAGATGGAAAAAATAAAATTTGTATTGTTTTTAATAAAACCACGAAAAATGAATTCTAATACGTGAAAATAACTCCAATCTTATTGATTTTCACAAAACCACAAAAATTGAATTGAAGTGCAATACGTGGAAAAGAGATAAGTTTTGTTTCTTTAACAAAGCCACAAAATTGAAGTGTCTTAGATCGAAAAAATAAAATTTGTATTGTTTTTCACAAAACCACAAAAAATGAAATCTAATACGTGAAAATAACTCCAATCTTATTGATTTTCACAAAACCACAAAAATTGAATTGAAGTGTAATACGTGGAAAAGAGATAAGTTTTGTTTCTTTAACAAAGCAACAAAATTGAAGTGTTTTAGATCGAAAAAATAAAATTTGTATTGTTTTTCAAAAAACCACAAAAAAAGAATTCTAATACGTGAAAATAACTCCAATCTTATTGATTTTCACAAAACCACAAAAATTTAATTGAAGTGCAATACGTGGAAAAGAGATCAGTTTTGTTTCTTTAACAAAGCCACAAAATTGAAGTGTTTTAGATGGAAAAATAAAATTTGTATTGTTTTTCACAAAACCACAAAAAAAGAAGTCTAATACATGAAAATTACTCTGTTCTTATTGATTTTCACAAAAACACAAAAATTGAAATGAAGTGTAATACGTGGAAAAAAGATAAGTTTTGATTTTTTAACAAAGCCACAAAATTGAAATCTTTTGGATAGAAAAAACCAAATTTGTATTGTTTTTCACAAAACCAAAAAAAAATGAAGTGTAATACCTGAAAATGGCTTTGTTCTTATTAATTTTCACATAAACACAGAAATTGAATTGAAGTGCAATACATGGAAAAAAGGCAAGTTTTGTTTTTGAACAAAGCCACTAAAATTTAAGTGTTTTAGATGGAAAAAATAAAATTTGTATTTTTTTTAATAAAACCACGAAAAATGAATTCTAATACGTGAAAATAACTCCAATCTTATTGATTTTCACAAAACCACAAAAATTGAATTGAAGTGCAATACGTGGAAAAGAGATAAGTTTTGTTTCTTTAACAAAGCCACAAAATTGAAGTGTCTTTGATCGAAAAAATAAAATTTGTATTGTTTTTCACAAAACCACAAAAAATGAATTCTAATACGTGAAAATAACTCCAATCTTATTGATTTTCACAAAACCAAAAAAATTGAATTGAAGTGTAATACGTGGAAAAGAGATAAGTTTTGTTTCTTTAACAAAGCAACAAAATTGAAGTGTTTTAGATCGAAAAAATAAAATTTGTATTGTTTTTCACAAAACCACAAAAAAAGAATTCTAATACGTGAAAATAACTCCAATCTTATTGATTTTCACAAAACCACAAAAATTTAATTGAAGTGCAATACGTGGAAAAGAGATAAGTTTTGTTTCTTTAACAAAGCCACAAAATTGAAGTGTTTTAGATGGAAAAATAAAATTTGTATTGTTTTTCACAAAACCACAAAAAAAGAAGTCTAATTCATGAAAATTACTCTGTTCTTATTGATTTTCACAAAAACACAAAAATTGAAATGAAGTGTAATACGTGGAAAAAAGATAAGTTTTGTTTTTTTAACAAAGCCACAAAATTGAAATCTTTTGGATAGAAAAAACCAAATTTGTATTGTTTTTCACAAAACCAAAAAAAAATGAAGTGTAATACCTGAAAATGGCTTTGTTCTTATTAATTTTCACATAAACACAGAAATTGAATTGAAGTGCAATACATGGAAAAAAGGCAAGTTTTGTTTTTGAACAAAGCCACTAAAATTTAAGTGTTTTAGATGGAAAAAAAAAAATTTGTATTTTTTTTAATAAAACCACGAAAAATGAATTCTAATACGTGAAAATAACTCCAATCTTATTGATTTTCACAAAACCACAAAAATTGAATTGAAGTGCAATACGTGGAAAAGAGATAAGTTTTGTTTCTTTAACAAAGCCACAAAATTGAAGTGTTTTAGATGGAAAAATAAAATTTGTATTGTTTTTCACAAAACCACAAAAAAAGAAGTCTAATACATGGAAATTACTCTGTTCTTATTGATTTTCACAAAAACACAAAAATTGAATTGAAGTGTAATACGTGGAAAAAAGAAAAGTTTTGTTTTTTTAACAAAGCCACAAAATTGAAATCTTTTGGATAGAAAAAACCAAATTTGTATTGTTTTTCACAAAACCAAAAAAAAATGAAGTGTAATACCTGAAAATGGCTTTGTTCTTATTGATTTTCACATAAACACAGAAATTGAATTGAAGTGCAATACATGGAAAAAAGGCAAGTTTTGTTTTTGAACAAAGCCACTAAAATTGAAGTGTTTTAGATGGAAAAAATAAAATTTGTATTGTTTTTAATAAAACCACGAAAAATGAATTCTAATACGTGAAAATAACTCCAATCTTATTGATTTTCACAAAACCACAAAAATTGAATTGAAGTGCAATACGTGGAAAAGAGATAAGTTTTGTTTCTTTAACAAAGCCACAAAATTGAAGTGTCTTAGATCGAAAAAATAAAATTTGTATTGTTTTTCACAAAACCACAAAAAATGAAATCTAATACGTGAAAATAACTCCAATCTTATTGATTTTCACAAAACCACAAAAATTGAATTGAAGTGTAATACGTGGAAAAGAGATAAGTTTTGTTTCTTTAACAAAGCAACAAAATTGAAGTGTTTTAGATCGAAAAAATAAAATTTGTATTGTTTTTCAAAAAACCACAAAAAAAGAATTCTAATACGTGAAAATAACTCCAATCTTATTGATTTTCACAAAACCACAAAAATTTAATTGAAGTGCAATACGTGGAAAAGAGATCAGTTTTGTTTCTTTAACAAAGCCACAAAATTGAAGTGTTTTAGATGGAAAAATAAAATTTGTATTGTTTTTCACAAAACCACAAAAAAAGAAGTCTAATACATGAAAATTACTCTGTTCTTATTGATTTTCACAAAAACACAAAAATTGAAATGAAGTGTAATACGTGGAAAAAAGATAAGTTTTGATTTTTTAACAAAGCCACAAAATTGAAATCTTTTGGATAGAAAAAACCAAATTTGTATTGTTTTTCACAAAACCAAAAAAAAATGAAGTGTAATACCTGAAAATGGCTTTGTTCTTATTAATTTTCACATAAACACAGAAATTGAATTGAAGTGCAATACATGGAAAAAAGGCAAGTTTTGTTTTTGAACAAAGCCACTAAAATTTAAGTGTTTTAGATGGAAAAAATAAAATTTGTATTTTTTTTAATAAAACCACGAAAAATGAATTCTAATACGTGAAAATAACTCCAATCTTATTGATTTTCACAAAACCACAAAAATTGAATTGAAGTGCAATACGTGGAAAAGAGATAAGTTTTGTTTCTTTAACAAAGCCACAAAATTGAAGTGTCTTTGATCGAAAAAATAAAATTTGTATTGTTTTTCACAAAACCACAAAAAATGAATTCTAATACGTGAAAATAACTCCAATCTTATTGATTTTCACAAAACCAAAAAAATTGAATTGAAGTGTAATACGTGGAAAAGAGATAAGTTTTGTTTCTTTAACAAAGCAACAAAATTGAAGTGTTTTAGATCGAAAAAATAAAATTTGTATTGTTTTTCACAAAACCACAAAAAAAGAATTCTAATACGTGAAAATAACTCCAATCTTATTGATTTTCACAAAACCACAAAAATTTAATTGAAGTGCAATACGTGGAAAAGAGATAAGTTTTGTTTCTTTAACAAAGCCACAAAATTGAAGTGTTTTAGACGGAAAAATAAAATTTGTATTGTTTTTCACAAAACCACAAAAAAAGAAGTCTAATACATGAAAATTACTCTGTTCTTATTGATTTTCACAAAAACACAAAAATTGAAATGAAGTGTAATACGTGGAAAAAAGATAAGTTTTGTTTTTTTAACAAAGCCACAAAATTGAAATCTTTTGGATAGAAAAAACCAAATTTGTATTGTTTTTCACAAAACCAAAAAAAAATGAAGTGTAATACCTGAAAATGGCTTTGTTCTTATTGATTTTCACATAAACACAGAAATTGAATTGAAGTGCAATACATGGAAAAAAGGCAAGTTTTGTTTTTGAACAAAGCCACTAAAATTGAAGTGTTTTAGATGGAAAAAATAAAATTTGTATTGTTTTTAATAAAACCACGAAAAATGAATTCTAATACGTGAAAATAACTCCAATCTTATTGATTTTCACAAAACCACAAAAATTGAATTGAAGTGCAATACGTGGAAAAGAGATAAGTTTTGTTTCTTTAACAAAGCCACAAAATTGAAGTGTCTTAGATCGAAAAAATAAAATTTGTATTGTTTTTCACAAAACCACAAAAAATGAATTCTAATACGTGAAACTAACTCCAATCTTATTGATTTTCACAAAACCACAAAAATTGAATTGAAGTGTAATACGTGGAAAAGAGATAAGTTTTGTTTCTTTAACAAAGCAACAAAATTGAAGTGTTTTAGATCGAAAAAATAAAATTTGTATTGTTTTTCACAAAACCACAAAAAATGAATTCTAATACGTGAAAATAACTCCAATCTTATTGATTTTCACAAAACGACAAAAATTTAATTGAAGTACAATACGTGGAAAAGAGATAAGTTTTGTTTCTTTAACAAAGCCACAAAATTGAAGTGTTTTAGATGGAAAAATAAAATTTGTATTGTTTTTCACAAAACCACAAAAAAAGAAGTCTAATATATGAAAATTACTCTGTTCTTATTGATTTTCACAAAAACACAAAAATTGAAATGAAGTACAATACGTGGAAAAGAGATAAGTTTTGTTTCTTTAACAAAGCCACAAAATTGAAGTGTTTTAGATGGAAAAATAAAATTTGTATTGTTTTTCACAAAACCACAAAAAAAGAAGTCTAATACATGAAAATTACTCTGTTCTTATTGATTTTCACAAAAACACAAAAATTGAAATGAAGTGTAATACGTGGAAAAAAGATAAGTTTTGTTTTTTTAACAAAGCCACAAAATTGAAATCTTTTGAATAGAAAAAACCAAATTTGTATTGTTTTTCACAAAACCAAAAAAAAATGAAGTGTAATACCTGAAAATGGCTTTGTTCTTATTGATTTTCACATAAACACAGAAATTGAATTGAAGTGCAATACATGGAAAAAAGGCAAGTTATGTTTTTGAACAAAGCCACTAAAATTGAAGTGTTTTAGATGGAAAAAATAAAATTTGTATTGTTTTTAATAAACCACGAAAAATGAATTCTAATACGTGAAAATAACTCCAATCTTATTGATTTTCACAAAACCACAAAAATTGAATTGAAGTGCAATACGTGGAAAAGAGATAAGTTTTGTTTCTTTAACAAAGCCACAAAATTGAAGTGTCTTAGATCGAAAAAATAAAATTTGTATTGTTTTTCACAAAACCACAAAAAAAGAAGTCTAATACATGAAAATTACTCTGTTCTTATTGATTTTCACAAAAACACAAAAATTGAAATGAAGTCTAATACGTGGAAAAAAGATAAGTTTTGTTTTTTTAACAAAGCCACAAAATTGAAGTGTTTTAGATGGAAAAAATAAAATTTGTATTGTTTTTAATAAACCACGAAAAATGAATTCTAATACGTGAAAATAACTCCAATCTTATTGATTTTCACAAAACCACAAAAATTGAATTGAAGTGCAATACGTGGAAAAGAGATAAGTTTTGTTTCTTTAACAAAGCCACAAAATTGAAGTGTCTTAGATCGAAAAAATAAAATTTGTATTGTTTTTCACAAAACCACAAAAAAAGAAGTCTAATACATGAAAATTACTCTGTTCTTATTGATTTTCACAAAACCACAAAAATTGAATTGAAGTGTAATACGTGGAAAAGAGATAAGTTTTGTTTCTTTAACAAAGTAACAAAATTGAAGTGTTTTAGATCGAAAAAATAAAATTTGTATTGTTTTTCACAAAACCACAAAAAAAGAATTCTAATACGTGAAAATAATTCCAATCTTATTGATTTTCACAAAACCACAAAAATTTAATTGAAGTGCAATACGTGGAAAAGAGATAAGTTTTGTTTCTTTAACAAAGCCACAAAATTGAAGTGTTTTAGATGGAAAAATAAAATTTGTATTGTTTTTCACAAAACCACAAAAAAAGAAGTCTAATACATGAAAATTACTCTGTTCTTATTGATTTTCACAAAAACACAAAAATTGAAATGAAGTGTAATACGTGGAAAAAAGATAAGTTTTGTTTTTTTAACAAAGCCACAAAATTGAAATCTTTTGGATAGAAAAAACCAAATTTGTATTGTTTTTCACAAAACCAAAAAAAAATGAAGTGTAATACCTGAAAATGGCTTTGTTCTTATTGATTTTCACATAAACACAGAAATTGAATTGAAGTGCAATACATGGAAAAAAGGCAAGTTTTGTTTTTGAACAAAGCCACTAAAATTGAAGTGTTTTAGATGGAAAAAATAAAATTTGTATTGTTTTTAATAAAACCACGAAAAATGAATTCTAATACGTGAAAATTACTCCAATCTTATTGATTTTCACAAAACCACAAAAATTGAATTGAAGTGCAATACGTGGAAAAGAGATAAGTTTTGTTTCTTTAACAAAGCCACAAAATTGAAGTGTCTTAGATCGAAAAAATAAAATTTGTATTGTTTTTCACAAAACCACAAAAAATGAAATCTAATACGTGAAAATAACTCCAATCTTATTGATTTTTACAAAACCACAAAAATTGAATTGAAGTGTAATACGTGGAAAAGAGATAAGTTTTGTTTCTTTAACAAAGCAACAAAATTGAAGTGTTTTAGATCGAAAAAATAAAATTTGTATTGTTTTTCACAAAACCACAAAAAAAGAATTCTAATACGTGAAAATTACTCCAATCTTATTGATTTTCACAAAACCACAAAAATTTAATTGAAGTGCAATACGTGGAAAAGAGATCAGTTTTGTTTCTTTAACAAAGCCACAAAATTGAAGTGTTTTAGATGGAAAAATAAAATTTGTATTGTTTTTCACAAAACCACAAAAAAAGAAGTCTAATACATGAAAATTACTCTGTTCTTATTGATTTTCACAAAAACACAAAAATTGAAATGAAGTGTAATACGTGGAAAAAAGATAAGTTTTGATTTTTTAACAAAGCCACAAAATTGAAATCTTTTGGATAGAAAAAACCAAATTTGTATTGTTTTTCACAAAACCAAAAAAAAATGAAGTGTAATACCTGAAAATGGCTTTGTTCTTATTAATTTTCACATAAACACAGAAATTGAATTGAAGTGCAATACATGGAAAAAAGGCAAGTTTTGTTTTTGAACAAAGCCACTAAAATTTAAGTGTTTTATATGGAAAAAATAAAATTTGTATTTTTTTTAATAAAACCACGAAAAATGAATTCTAATACGTGAAAATAACTCCAATCTTATTGATTTTCACAAAACCACAAAAATTGAATTGAAGTGCAATACGTGGAAAAGAGATAAGTTTTGTTTCTTTAACAAAGCCACAAAATTGAAGTGTCTTTGATCGAAAAAATAAAATTTGTATTGTTTTTCACAAAACCACAAAAAATGAATTCTAATACGTGAAAATAACTCCAATCTTATTGATTTTCACAAAACCACAAAAATTGAATTGAAGTGTAATACGTGGAAAAGAGATAAGTTTTGTTTCTTTAACAAAGCAACAAAATTGAAGTGTTTTAGATCGAAAAAATAAAATTTGTATTGTTTTTCACAAAACCACAAAAAATGAATTCTAATACGTGAAAATAACTCCAATCTTATTGATTTTCACAAAACCACAAAAATTTAATTGAAGTGCAATACGTGGAAAAGAGATAAGTTTTGTTTCTTTAACAAAGCCACAAAATTGTAGTGTTTTAGACGGAAAAATAAAATTTGTATTGTTTTTCACAAAACCACAAAAAAAGAAGTCTAATACATGAAAATTACTCTGTTCTTATTGATTTTCACAAAAACACAAAAATTGAAATGAAGTACAATACGTGGAAAAGAGATAAGTTTTGTTTCTTTAACAAAGCCACAAAATTGAAGTGTTTTAGATGGAAAAATAAAATTTGTATTGTTTTTCACAAAACCACAAAAAAAGAAGTCTAATACATGAAAATTACTCTGTTCTTATTGATTTTCACAAAAACACAAAAATTGAAATGAAGTGTAATACGTGGAAAAAAGATAAGTTTTGTTTTTTTAACAAAGCCACAAAATTGAAATCTTTTGAATAGAAAAAATCAAATTTGTATTGTTTTTCACAAAACCAAAAAAAAATGAAGTGTAATACCTGAAAATGGCTTTGTTCTTATTGATTTTCACATAAACACAGAAATTGAATTGAAGTGCAATACATGGAAAAAAGGCAAGTTATGTTTTTGAACAAAGCCACTAAAATTGAAGTGTTTTAGATGGAAAAAATAAAATTTGTATTGTTTTTAATAAACCACGAAAAATGAATTCTAATACGTGAAAATAACTCCAATCTTATTGATTTTCACAAAACCACAAAAATTGAATTGAAGTGCAATACGTGGAAAAGAGATAAGTTTTGTTTCTTTAACAAAGCCACAAAATTGAAGTGTCTTAGATCGAAAAAATAAAATTTGTATTGTTTTTCACAAAACCACAAAAAAAGAAGTCTAATACATGAAAATTACTCTGTTCTTATTGATTTTCACAAAAACACAAAAATTGAAATGAAGTCTAATACGTGGAAAAAAGATAAGTTTTGTTTTTTTAACAAAGCCACAAAATTGAAGTGTTTTAGATGGAAAAAATAAAATTTGTATTGTTTTTAATAAACCACGAAAAATGAATTCTAATACGTGAAAATAACTCCAATCTTATTGATTTTCACAAAACCACAAAAATTGAATTGAAGTGCAATACGTGGAAAAGAGATAAGTTTTGTTTCTTTAACAAAGCCACAAAATTGAAGTGTCTTAGATCGAAAAAATAAAATTTGTATTGTTTTTCACAAAACCACAAAAAAAGAAGTCTAATACATGAAAATTACTCTGTTCTTATGGATTTTCACAAAACCACAAAAATTGAATTGAAGTGTAATACGTGGAAAAGAGATAAGTTTTGTTTCTTTAACAAAGTAACAAAATTGAAGTGTTTTAGATCGAAAAAATAAAATTTGTATTGTTTTTCACAAAACCACAAAAAAAGAATTCTAATACGTGAAAATAATTCCAATCTTATTGATTTTCACAAAACCACAAAAATTTAATTGAAGTGCAATACGTGGAAAAGAGATAAGTTTTGTTTCTTTAACAAAGCCACAAAATTGAAGTGTTTTAGATGGAAAAATAAAATTTGTATTGTTTTTCACAAAACCACAAAAAAAGAAGTCTAATACATGAAAATTACTCTGTTCTTATTGATTTTCACAAAAACACAAAAATTGAAATGAAGTGTAATACGTGGAAAAAAGATAAGTTTTGTTTTTTTAACAAAGCCACAAAATTGAAATCTTTTGGATAGAAAAAACCAAATTTGTATTGTTTTTCACAAAACCAAAAAAAAATGAAGTGTAATACCTGAAAATGGCTTTGTTCTTATTGATTTTCACATAAACACAGAAATTGAATTGAAGTGCAATACATGGAAAAAAGGCAAGTTTTGTTTTTGAACAAAGCCACTAAAATTGAAGTGTTTTAGATGGAAAAAATAAAATTTGTATTGTTTTTAATAAAACCACGAAAAATGAATTCTAATACGTGAAAATTACTCCAATCTTATTGATTTTCACAAAACCACAAAAATTGAATTGAAGTGCAATACGTGGAAAAGAGATAAGTTTTGTTTCTTTAACAAAGCCACAAAATTGAAGTGTCTTAGATCGAAAAAATAAAATTTGTATTGTTTTTCACAAAACCACAAAAAATGAATTCTAATACGTGAAAATTACTCCAATCTTATTGATTTTCACAAAACCACAAAAATTGAATTGAAGTGTAATACGTGGAAAAGAGATAAGTTTTGTTTCTTTAACAAAGCAACAAAATTGAAGTGTTTTAGATCGAAAAAATAAAATTTGTATTGTTTTTCACAAAACCACAAAAAATGAATTCTAATACGTGAAAATAACTCCAATCTTATTGATTTTCACAAAACCACAAAAATTTAATTGAAGTGCAATACGTGGAAAAGAGATAAGTTTTGTTTCTTTAACAAAGCCACAAAATTGAAGTGTTTTAGATGGAAAAATAAAATTTGTATTGTTTTTCACAAAACCACAAAAAAAGAAGTCCAATACATGAAAATTACTCTATTCTTATTGATTTTCACAAAAACACAAAAATTGAAATGAAGTGTAATACGTGGAAAAAAGATAAGTTTTGTTTTTTTAACAAAGCCACAAAATTTAAATCTTTTGGATAGAAAAAACCAAATATGTATTGTTTTTCACAAAACCAAAAAAAAATGAAGTGTAATACCTGAAAATGGCTTTGTTCTTATTGATTTTCACATAAACACAGAAATTGAATTGAAGTGCAATACATGGAAAAAAGGCAAGTTTTGTTTTTGAACAAAGCCACTAAAATTGAAGTGTTTTAGATGGAAAAAATAAAATTTGTATTGTTTTTAATAAAACCACGAAAAATGAATTCTAATACGTGAAAATAACTCCAATCTTATTGATTTTCACAAAACCACAAAAATTTAATTGAAGTGCAATACGTGGAAAAGAGATAAGTTTTGTTTCTTTAACAAAGCCACAAAATTGAAGTGTTTTAGATGGAAAAATAAAATTTGTATTGTTTTTCACAAAACCACAAAAAAAGAAGTCTAATACATGAAAATTACTCTGTTCTTATTGATTTTCACAAAAACACAAAAATTGAAATGAAGTGTAATACGTGGAAAAAAGATAAGTTTTGTTTTTTTAACAAAGCCACAAAATTGAAATCTTTTGAATAGAAAAAACCAAATTTGTATTGTTTTTCACAAAACCAAAAAAAAAATGAAGTGTAATACCTGAAAATGGCTTTGTTCTTATTGATTTTCACATAAACACAGAAATTGAATTGAAGTGCAATACATGGAAAAAAGGCAAGTTATGTTTTTGAACAAAGCCACTAAAATTGAAGTGTTTTAGATGGAAAAAATAAAATTTGTATTGTTTTTAATAAACCACGAAAAATGAATTCTAATACGTGAAAATAACTCCAATCTTATTGATTTTCACAAAACCACAAAAATTGAATTGAAGTGCAATACGTGGAAAAGAGATAAGTTTTGTTTCTTTAACAAAGCCACAAAATTGAAGTGTCTTAGATCGAAAAAATAAAATTTGTATTGTTTTTCACAAAACCACAAAAAATGAATTCTAATACGTGAAAATAACTCCAATCTTATTGATTTTCACAAAACCACAAAAATTGAATTGAAGTGTAATACGTGGAAAAGAGATAAGTTTTGTTTCTTTAACAAAGTAACAAAATTGAAGTGTTTTAGATCGAAAAAATAAAATTTGTATTGTTTTTCACAAAACCACAAAAAAAGAATTCTAATACGTGAAAATAATTCCAATCTTATTGATTTTCACAAAACCACAAAAATTTAATTGAAGTGCAATACGTGGAAAAGAGATAAGTTTTGTTTCTTTAACAAAGCCACAAAATTGAAGTGTTTTAGATGGAAAAATAAAATTTGTATTGTTTTTCACAAAACCACAAAAAAAGAAGTCTAATACATGAAAATTACTCTGTTCTTATTGATTTTCACAAAAACACAAAAATTGAAATGAAGTGTAATACGTGGAAAAAAGATAAGTTTTGTTTTTTTAACAAAGCCACAAAATTGAAATCTTTTGGATAGAAAAAACCAAATATGTATTGTTTTTCACAAAACCAAAAAAAAATGAAGTGTAATACCTGAAAATGGCTTTGTTCTTATTGATTTTCACATAAACACAGAAATTGAATTGAAGTGCAATACATGGAAAAAAGGCAAGTTTTGTTTTTGAACAAAGCCACTAAAATTGAAGTGTTTTGGATGGAAAAAATAAAATTTGTATTGTTTTTAATAAAACCACGAAAAATGAATTCTAATACGTGAAAATTACTCCAATCTTATTGATTTTCACAAAACCACAAAAATTGAATTGAAGTGCAATACGTGGAAAAGAGATCAGTTTTGTTTCTTTAACAAAGCCACAAAATTGAAGTGTCTTAGATCGAAAAAATAAAATTTGTATTGTTTTTCACAAAACCACAAAAAATGAATTCTAATACGTGAAAATAACTCCAATCTTATTGATTTTCACAAAACCACAAAAATTGAATTGAAGTGTAATACGTGGAAAAGAGATAAGTTTTGTTTCTTTAACAAAGCAACAAAATTGAAGTGTTTTAGATCGAAAAAATAAAATTTGTATTGTTTTTCACAAAACCACAAAAAAAGAATTCTAATACGTGAAAATAATTCCAATCTTATTGATTTTCACAAAACCACAAAAATTTAATTGAAGTGCAATACGTGGAAAAGAGATAAGTTTTGTTTCTTTAACAAAGCCACAAAATTGAAGTGTTTTAGATGGAAAAATAAAATTTGTATTGTTTTTCACAAAACCACAAAAAAAGAAGTCTAATACATGAAAATTACTCTGTTCTTATTGATTTTCACAAAAACACAAAAATTGAAATGAAGTGTAATACGTGGAAAAAAGATATGTTTTGTTTTTTTAACAAAGCCACAAAATTGAAATCTTTTGGATAGAAAAAACCAAATTTGTATTGTTTTTCACAAAACCAAAAAAAAATGAAGTGTAATACCTGAAAATGGCTTTGTTCTTATTGATTTTCACATAAACACAGAAATTGAATTGAAGTGCAATACATGGAAAAAAGGCAAGTTTTGTTTTTGAACAAAGCCACTAAAATTGAAGTGTTTTAGATGGAAAAAATAAAATTTGTATTGTTTTTAATAAAACCACGAAAAATGAATTCTAATACGTGAAAATTACTCCAATCTTATTGATTTTCACAAAACCACAAAAATTGAATTGAAGTGCAATACGTGGAAAAGAGATAAGTTTTGTTTCTTTAACAAAGCCACAAAATTGAAGTGTCTTAGATCGAAAAAATAAAATTTGTATTGTTTTTCACAAAACCACAAAAAATGAATTCTAATACGTGAAAATAACTCCAATCTTATTGATTTTCACAAAACCACAAAAATTGAATTGAAGTGTAATACGTGGAAAAGAGATAAGTTTTGTTTCTTTAACAAAGCAACAAAATTGAAGTGTTTTAGATCGAAAAAATAAAATTTGTATTGTTTTTCACAAAACCACAAAAAATGAATTCTAATACGTGAAAATAACTCCAATCTTATTGATTTTCACAAAACCACAAAAATTTAATTGAAGTGCAATACGTGGAAAAGAGATAAGTTTTGTTTCTTTAACAAAGCCACAAAATTGAAGTGTTTTAGATGGAAAAATAAAATTTGTATTGTTTTTCACAAAACCACAAAAAAAGAAGTCTAATACATGAAAATTACTCTATTCTTATTGATTTTCACAAAAACACAAAAATTGAAATGAAGTGTAATACGTGGAAAAAAGATAAGTTTTGTTTTTTTAACAAAGCCACAAAATTTAAATCTTTTGGATAGGAAAAACCAAATATGTATTGTTTTTCACAAAACCAAAAAAAAATGAAGTGTAATACCTGAAAATGGCTTTGTTCTTATTGATTTTCACATAAACACAGAAATTGAATTGAAGTGCAATACATGGAAAAAAGGCAAGTTTTGTTTTTGAACAAAGCCACTAAAATTGAAGTGTTTTAGATGGAAAAAATAAAATTTGTATTGTTTTTAATAAAACCACGAAAAATGAATTCTAATACGTGAAAATAACTCCAATCTTAATGATTTTCACAAAACCGCAAAAATTGAATTGAAGTGCAATACGTGGAAAAGAGATAAGTTTTGTTTCTTTAACAAAGCCACAAAATTGAAGTGTTTTAGATGGAAAAATAAAATTTGTATTGTTTTTCACAAAACCACAAAAAATGAATTCTAATACGTGAAAATAACTCCAATCTTATTGATTTTCACAAAACCACAAAAATTTAATTGAAGTGCAATACGTGGAAAAGAGATAAGTTTTGTTTCTTTAACAAAGCCACAAAATTGAAGTGTTTTAGATGGAAAAATAAAATTTGTATTGTTTTTCACAAAACCACAAAAAAAGAAGTCTAATACATGAAAATTACTCTGTTCTTATTGATTTTCACAAAAACACAAAAATTGAAATGAAGTGTAATACGTGGAAAAAAGATAAGTTTTGTTTTTTTAACAAAGCCACAAAATTGAAATCTTTTGAATAGAAAAAACCAAATTTGTATTGTTTTTCACAAAACCAAAAAAAAAATGAAGTGTAATACCTGAAAATGGCTTTGTTCTTATTGATTTTCACATAAACACAGAAATTGAATTGAAGTGCAATACATGGAAAAAAGGCAAGTTATGTTTTTGAACAAAGCAACTAAAATTGAAGTGTTTTAGATGGAAAAAATAAAATTTGTATTGTTTTTAATAAACCACGAAAAATGAATTCTAATACGTGAAAATAACTCCAATCTTATTGATTTTCACAAAACCACAAAAATTGAATTGAAGTGCAATACGTGGAAAAGAGATAAGTTTTGTTTCTTTAACAAAGCCACAAAATTGAAGTGTCTTAGATCGAAAAAATAAAATTTGTATTGTTTTTCACAAAACCACAAAAAATGAATTCTAATACGTGAAAATAACTCCAATCTTATTGATTTTCACAAAACCACGAAAATTGAATTGAAGTGTAATACGTGGAAAAGAGATAAGTTTTGTTTCTTTAACAAAGTAACAAAATTGAAGTGTTTTAGATCGAAAAAATAAAATTTGTATTGTTTTTCACAAAACCACAAAAAAAGAATTCTAATACGTGAAAATAATTCCAATCTTATTGATTTTCACAAAACCACAAAAATTTAATTGAAGTGCAATACGTGGAAAAGAGATAAGTTTTGTTTCTTTAACAAAGCCACAAAATTGAAGTGTTTTAGATGGAAAAATAAAATTTGTATTGTTTTTCACAAAACCACAAAAAAAGAAGTCTAATACATGAAAATTACTCTGTTCTTATTGATTTTCACAAAAACACAAAAATTGAAATGAAGTGTAATACGTGGAAAAAAGATAAGTTTTGTTTTTTTAACAAAGCCACAAAATTGAAATCTTTTGGATAGAAAAAACCAAATATGTATTGTTTTTCACAAAACCAAAAAAAAATGAAGTGTAATACCTGAAAATGGCTTTGTTCTTATTGATTTTCACATAAACACAGAAATTGAATTGAAGTGCAATACATGGAAAAAAGGCAAGTTTTGTTTTTGAACAAAGCCACTAAAATTGAAGTGTTTTAGATGGAAAAAATAAAATTTGTATTGTTTTTAATAAAACCACGAAAAATGAATTCTAATACGTGAAAATTACTCCAATCTTATTGATTTTCACAAAACCACAAAAATTGAATTGAAGTGCAATACGTGGAAAAGAGATAAGTTTTGTTTCTTTAACAAAGCCACAAAATTGAAGTGTCTTAGATCGAAAAAATAAAATTTGTATTGTTTTTCACAAAACCACAAAAAATGAATTCTAATACGTGAAAATAACTCCAATCTTATTGATTTTCACAAAACCACAAAAATTGAATTGAAGTGTAATACGTGGAAAAGAGATAAGTTTTGTTTCTTTAACAAAGCAACAAAATTGAAGTGTTTTAGATCGAAAAAATAAAATTTGTATTGTTTTTCACAAAACCACAAAAAATGAATTCTAATACGTGAAAATAACTCCAATCTTATTGATTTTCACAAAACCACAAAAATTTAATTGAAGTGCAATACGTGGAAAAGAGATAAGTTTTGTTTCTTTAACAAAGCCACAAAATTGAAGTGTTTTAGATGGAAAAATAAAATTTGTATTGTTTCTTATTGATTTTCACAAAAACACAAAAATTGAAATGAAGTGTAATACGTGGAAAAAAGATATGTTTTGTTTTTTTAACAAAGCCACAAAATTGAAATCTTTTGGATAGAAAAAACCAAATTTGTATTGTTTTTCACAAAACCAAAAAAAAATGAAGTGTAATACCTGAAAATGGCTTTGTTCTTATTGATTTTCACATAAACACAGAAATTGAATTGAAGTGCAATACATGGAAAAAAGGCAAGTTTTGTTTTTGAACAAAGCCACTAAAATTGAAGTGTTTTAGATGGAAAAAATAAAATTTGTATTGTTTTTAATAAAACCACGAAAAATGAATTCTAATACGTGAAAATTACTCCAATCTTATTGATTTTCACAAAACCACAAAAATTGAATTGAAGTGCAATACGTGGAAAAGAGATAAGTTTTGTTTCTTTAACAAAGCCACAAAATTGAAGTGTCTTAGATCGAAAAAATAAAATTTGTATTGTTTTTCACAAAACCACAAAAAATGAATTCTAATACGTGAAAATAACTCCAATCTTATTGATTTTCACAAAACCACAAAAATTGAATTGAAGTGTAATACGTGGAAAAGAGATAAGTTTTGTTTCTTTAACAAAGCAACAAAATTGAAGTGTTTTAGATCGAAAAAATAAAATTTGTATTGTTTTTCACAAAACCACAAAAAATGAATTCTAATACGTGAAAATAACTCCAATCTTATTGATTTTCACAAAACCACAAAAATTTAATTGAAGTGCAATACGTGGAAAAGAGATAAGTTTTGTTTCTTTAACAAAGCCACAAAATTGAAGTGTTTTAGATGGAAAAATAAAATTTGTATTCTTTTTCACAAAACCACAAAAAAAGATGTCTAATACATGAAAATTACTCTATTCTTATTGATTTTCACAAAAACACAAAAATTGAAATGAAGTGTAATACGTGGAAAAAAGATAAGTTTTGTTTTTTTAACAAAGCCACAAAATTGAAATCTTTTGGATAGAAAAAACCAAATATGTATTGTTTTTCACAAAACCAAAAAAAAATGAAGTGTAATACCTGAAAATGGCTTTGTTCTTATTGATTTTCACATAAACACAGAAATTGAATTGAAGTGCAATACATGGAAAAAAGGCAAGTTTTGTTTTTGAACAAAGCCACTAAAATTGAAGTGTTTTAGATGGAAAAAATAAAATTTGTATTGTTTTTAATAAAACCACGAAAAATGAATTCTAATACGTGAAAATAACTCCAATCTTAGTGATTTTCACAAAACCGCAAAAATTGAATTGAAGTGCAATACGTGGAAAAGAGATAAGTTTTGTTTCTTTAACAAAGCCACAAAATTGAAGTGTTTTAGATGGAAAAATAAAATTTGTATTGTTTTTCACAAAACCACAAAAAATGAATTCTAATACGTGAAAATAACTCCAATCTTATTGATTTTCACAAAACCACAAAAATTGAATTGAAGTGCAATACGTGGAAAAGAGATAAGTTTTGTTTCTTCAACAAAGCCACAAAATTGAAGTGTCTTAGATCGAAAAAATAAAATTTGTATTGTTTTTCACAAAACCACAAAAAAAGAAGTCTAATACATGAAAATTACTCTGTTCTTATTGATTTTCACAAAAACACAAAAATTGAAATGAAGTCTAATACGTGGAAAAAAGATAAGTTTTGTTTTTTTAACAAAGCCACAAAATTGAAGTGTTTTAGATGGAAAAAATAAAATTTGTATTGTTTTTAATAAACCACGAAAAATGAATTCTAATACGTGAAAATAACTCCAATCTTATTGATTTTCACAAAACCACAAAAATTGAATTGAAGTGCAATACGTGGAAAAGAGATAAGTTTTGTTTCTTTAACAAAGCCACAAAATTGAAGTGTCTTAGATCGAAAAAATAAAATTTGTATTGTTTTTCACAAAACCACAAAAAAAGAAGTCTAATACATGAAAATTACTCTGTTCTTATGGATTTTCACAAAACCACAAAAATTGAATTGAAGTGTAATACGTGGAAAAGAGATAAGTTTTGTTTCTTTAACAAAGTAACAAAATTGAAGTGTTTTAGATCGAAAAAATAAAATTTGTATTGTTTTTCACAAAACCACAAAAAAAGAATTCTAATACGTGAAAATAATTCCAATCTTATTGATTTTCACAAAACCACAAAAATTTAATTGAAGTGCAATACGTGGAAAAGAGATAAGTTTTGTTTCTTTAACAAAGCCACAAAATTGAAGTGTTTTAGATGGAAAAATAAAATTTGTATTGTTTTTCACAAAACCACAAAAAAAGAAGTCTAATACATGAAAATTACTCTGTTCTTATTGATTTTCACAAAAACACAAAAATTGAAATGAAGTGTAATACGTGGAAAAAAGATAAGTTTTGTTTTTTTAACAAAGCCACAAAATTGAAATCTTTTGGATAGAAAAAACCAAATTTGTATTGTTTTTCACAAAACCAAAAAAAAATGAAGTGTAATACCTGAAAATGGCTTTGTTCTTATTGATTTTCACATAAACACAGAAATTGAATTGAAGTGCAATACATGGAAAAAAGGCAAGTTTTGTTTTTGAACAAAGCCACTAAAATTGAAGTGTTTTAGATGGAAAAAATAAAATTTGTATTGTTTTTAATAAAACCACGAAAAATGAATTCTAATACGTGAAAATTACTCCAATCTTATTGATTTTCACAAAACCACAAAAATTGAATTGAAGTGCAATACGTGGAAAAGAGATAAGTTTTGTTTCTTTAACAAAGCCACAAAATTGAAGTGTCTTAGATCGAAAAAATAAAATTTGTATTGTTTTTCACAAAACCACAAAAAATGAATTCTAATACGTGAAAATAACTCCAATCTTATTGATTTTCACAAAACCACAAAAATTGAATTGAAGTGTAATACGTGGAAAAGAGATAAGTTTTGTTTCTTTAACAAAGCAACAAAATTGAAGTGTTTTAGATCGAAAAAATAAAATTTGTATTGTTTTTCACAAAACCACAAAAAATGAATTCTAATACGTGAAAATAACTCCAATCTTATTGATTTTCACAAAACCACAAAAATTTAATTGAAGTGCAATACGTGGAAAAGAGATAAGTTTTGTTTCTTTAACAAAGCCACAAAATTGAAGTGTTTTAGATGGAAAAATAAAATTTGTATTGTTTTTCACAAAACCACAAAAAAAGAAGTCTAATACATGAAAATTACTCTATTCTTATTGATTTTCACAAAAACACAAAAATTGAAATGAAGTGTAATACGTGGAAAAAAGATAAGTTTTGTTTTTTTAACAAAGCCACAAAATTTAAATCTTTTGGATAGAAAAAACCAAATATGTATTGTTTTTCACAAAACCAAAAAAAAATGAAGTGTAATACCTGAAAATGGCTTTGTTCTTATTGATTTTCACATAAACACAGAAATTGAATTGAAGTGCAATACATGGAAAAAAGGCAAGTTTTGTTTTTGAACAAAGCCACTAAAATTGAAGTGTTTTAGATGGAAAAAATAAAATTTGTATTGTTTTTAATAAAACCACGAAAAATGAATTCTAATACGTGAAAATAACTCCAATCTTAATGATTTTCACAAAACCGCAAAAATTGAATTGAAGTGAAATACGTGGAAAAGAGATAAGTTTTGTTTCTTTAACAAAGCCACAAAATTGAAGTGTTTTAGATGGAAAAATAAAATTTGTATTGTTTTTCACAAAACCACAAAAAATGAATTCTAATACGTGAAAATAACTCCAATCTTATTGATTTTCACAAAACCACAAAAATTTAATTGAAGTGCAATACGTGGAAAAGAGATAAGTTTTGTTTCTTTAACAAAGCCACAAAATTGAAGTGTTTTAGATGGAAAAATAAAATTTGTATTGTTTTTCACAAAACCACAAAAAAAGAAGTCTAATACATGAAAATTACTCTGTTCTTATTGATTTTCACAAAAACACAAAAATTGAAATGAAGTGTAATACGTGGAAAAAAGATAAGTTTTGTTTTTTTAACAAAGCCACAAAATTGAAATCTTTTGAATAGAAAAAACCAAATTTGTATTGTTTTTCACAAAACCAAAAAAAAAATGAAGTGTAATACCTGAAAATGGCTTTGTTCTTATTGATTTTCACATAAACACAGAAATTGAATTGAAGTGCAATACATGGAAAAAAGGCAAGTTATGTTTTTGAACAAAGCAACTAAAATTGAAGTGTTTTAGATGGAAAAAATAAAATTTGTATTGTTTTTAATAAACCACGAAAAATGAATTCTAATACGTGAAAATAACTCCAATCTTATTGATTTTCACAAAACCACAAAAATTGAATTGAAGTGCAATACGTGGAAAAGAGATAAGTTTTGTTTCTTTAACAAAGCCACAAAATTGAAGTGTCTTAGATCGAAAAAATAAAATTTGTATTGTTTTTCACAAAACCACAAAAAATGAATTCTAATACGTGAAAATAACTCCAATCTTATTGATTTTCACAAAACCACGAAAATTGAATTGAAGTGTAATACGTGGAAAAGAGATAAGTTTTGTTTCTTTAACAAAGTAACAAAATTGAAGTGTTTTAGATCGAAAAAATAAAATTTGTATTGTTTTTCACAAAACCACAAAAAAAGAATTCTAATACGTGAAAATAATTCCAATCTTATTGATTTTCACAAAACCACAAAAATTTAATTGAAGTGCAATACGTGGAAAAGAGATAAGTTTTGTTTCTTTAACAAAGCCACAAAATTGAAGTGTTTTAGATGGAAAAATAAAATTTGTATTGTTTTTCACAAAACCACAAAAAAAGAAGTCTAATACATGAAAATTACTCTGTTCTTATTGATTTTCACAAAAACACAAAAATTGAAATGAAGTGTAATACGTGGAAAAAAGATAAGTTTTGTTTTTTTAACAAAGCCACAAAATTGAAATCTTTTGGATAGAAAAAACCAAATATGTATTGTTTTTCACAAAACCAAAAAAAAATGAAGTGTAATACCTGAAAATGGCTTTGTTCTTATTGATTTTCACATAAACACAGAAATTGAATTGAAGTGCAATACATGGAAAAAAGGCAAGTTTTGTTTTTGAACAAAGCCACTAAAATTGAAGTGTTTTAGATGGAAAAAATAAAATTTGTATTGTTTTTAATAAAACCACGAAAAATGAATTCTAATACGTGAAAATTACTCCAATCTTATTGATTTTCACAAAACCACAAAAATTGAATTGAAGTGCAATACGTGGAAAAGAGATAAGTTTTGTTTCTTTAACAAAGCCACAAAATTGAAGTGTCTTAGATCGAAAAAATAAAATTTGTATTGTTTTTCACAAAACCACAAAAAATGAATTCTAATACGTGAAAATAACTCCAATCTTATTGATTTTCACAAAACCACAAAAATTGAATTGAAGTGTAATACGTGGAAAAGAGATAAGTTTTGTTTCTTTAACAAAGCAACAAAATTGAAGTGTTTTAGATCGAAAAAATAAAATTTGTATTGTTTTTCACAAAACCACAAAAAATGAATTCTAATACGTGAAAATAACTCCAATCTTATTGATTTTCACAAAACCACAAAAATTTAATTGAAGTGCAATACGTGGAAAAGAGATAAGTTTTGTTTCTTTAACAAAGCCACAAAATTGAAGTGTTTTAGATGGAAAAATAAAATTTGTATTGTTTCTTATTGATTTTCACAAAAACACAAAAATTGAAATGAAGTGTAATACGTGGAAAAAAGATATGTTTTGTTTTTTTAACAAAGCCACAAAATTGAAATCTTTTGGATAGAAAAAACCAAATTTGTATTGTTTTTCACAAAACCAAAAAAAAATGAAGTGTAATACCTGAAAATGGCTTTGTTCTTATTGATTTTCACATAAACACAGAAATTGAATTGAAGTGCAATACATGGAAAAAAGGCAAGTTTTGTTTTTGAACAAAGCCACTAAAATTGAAGTGTTTTAGATGGAAAAAATAAAATTTGTATTGTTTTTAATAAAACCACGAAAAATGAATTCTAATACGTGAAAATTACTCCAATCTTATTGATTTTCACAAAACCACAAAAATTGAATTGAAGTGCAATACGTGGAAAAGAGATAAGTTTTGTTTCTTTAACAAAGCCACAAAATTGAAGTGTCTTAGATCGAAAAAATAAAATTTGTATTGTTTTTCACAAAACCACAAAAAATGAATTCTAATACGTGAAAATAACTCCAATCTTATTGATTTTCACAAAACCACAAAAATTGAATTGAAGTGTAATACGTGGAAAAGAGATAAGTTTTGTTTCTTTAACAAAGCAACAAAATTGAAGTGTTTTAGATCGAAAAAATAAAATTTGTATTGTTTTTCACAAAACCACAAAAAATGAATTCTAATACGTGAAAATAACTCCAATCTTATTGATTTTCACAAAACCACAAAAATTTAATTGAAGTGCAATACGTGGAAAAGAGATAAGTTTTGTTTCTTTAACAAAGCCACAAAATTGAAGTGTTTTAGATGGAAAAATAAAATTTGTATTCTTTTTCACAAAACCACAAAAAAAGATGTCTAATACATGAAAATTACTCTATTCTTATTGATTTTCACAAAAACACAAAAATTGAAATGAAGTGTAATACGTGGAAAAAAGATAAGTTTTGTTTTTTTAACAAAGCCACAAAATTGAAATCTTTTGGATAGAAAAAACCAAATATGTATTGTTTTTCACAAAACCAAAAAAAAATGAAGTGTAATACCTGAAAATGGCTTTGTTCTTATTGATTTTCACATAAACACAGAAATTGAATTGAAGTGCAATACATGGAAAAAAGGCAAGTTTTGTTTTTGAACAAAGCCACTAAAATTGAAGTGTTTTAGATGGAAAAAATAAAATTTGTATTGTTTTTAATAAAACCACGAAAAATGAATTCTAATACGTGAAAATAACTCCAATCTTAATGATTTTCACAAAACCGCAAAAATTGAATTGAAGTGCAATACGTGGAAAAGAGATAAGTTTTGTTTCTTTAACAAAGCCACAAAATTGAAGTGTTTTAGATGGAAAAATAAAATTTGTATTGTTTTTCACAAAACCACAAAAAATGAATTCTAATACGTGAAAATAACTCCAATCTTATTGATTTTCACAAAACCACAAAAATTTAATTGAAGTGCAATACGTGGAAAAGAGATAAGTTTTGTTTCTTTAACAAAGCCACAAAATTGAAGTGTTTTAGATGGAAAAATAAAATTTGTATTGTTTTTCACAAAACCACAAAAAAAGAAGTCTAATACATGAAAATTACTCTGTTCTTATTGATTTTCACAAAAACACAAAAATTGAAATGAAGTGTAATACGTGGAAAAAAGATAAGTTTTGTTTTTTTAACAAAGCCACAAAATTGAAATCTTTTGAATAGAAAAAACCAAATTTGTATTGTTTTTCACAAAACCAAAAAAAAAATGAAGTGTAATACCTGAAAATGGCTTTGTTCTTATTGATTTTCACATAAACACAGAAATTGAATTGAAGTGCAATACATGGAAAAAAGGCAAGTTATGTTTTTGAACAAAGCCACTAAAATTGAAGTGTTTTAGATGGAAAAAATAAAATTTGTATTGTTTTTAATAAACCACGAAAAATGAATTCTAATACGTGAAAATAACTCCAATCTTATTGATTTTCACAAAACCACAAAAATTGAATTGAAGTGCAATACGTGGAAAAGAGATAAGTTTTGTTTCTTTAACAAAGCCACAAAATTGAAGTGTCTTAGATCGAAAAAATAAAATTTGTATTGTTTTTCACAAAACCACAAAAAATGAATTCTAATACGTGAAAATAACTCCAATCTTATTGATTTTCACAAAACCACAAAAATTGAATTGAAGTGTAATACGTGGAAAAGAGATAAGTTTTGTTTCTTTAACAAAGTAACAAAATTGAAGTGTTTTAGATCGAAAAAATAAAATTTGTATTGTTTTTCACAAAACCACAAAAAAAGAATTCTAATACGTGAAAATAATTCCAATCTTATTGATTTTCACAAAACCACAAAAATTTAATTGAAGTGCAATACGTGGAAAAGAGATAAGTTTTGTTTCTTTAACAAAGCCACAAAATTGAAGTGTTTTAGATGGAAAAATAAAATTTGTATTGTTTTTCACAAAACCACAAAAAAAGAAGTCTAATACATGAAAATTACTCTGTTCTTATTGATTTTCACAAAAACACAAAAATTGAAATGAAGTGTAATACGTGGAAAAAAGATAAGTTTTGTTTTTTTAACAAAGCCACAAAATTGAAATCTTTTGGATAGAAAAAACCAAATATGTATTGTTTTTCACAAAACCAAAAAAAAATGAAGTGTAATACCTGAAAATGGCTTTGTTCTTATTGATTTTCACATAAACACAGAAATTGAATTGAAGTGCAATACATGGAAAAAAGGCAAGTTTTGTATTTGAACAAAGCCACTAAAATTGAAGTGTTTTAGATGGAAAAAATAAAATTTGTATTGTTTTTAATAAAACCACGAAAAATGAATTCTAATACGTGAAAATTACTCCAATCTTATTGATTTTCACAAAACCACAAAAATTGAATTGAAGTGCAATACGTGGAAAAGAGATAAGTTTTGTTTCTTTAACAAAGCCACAAAATTGAAGTGTCTTAGATCGAAAAAATAAAATTTGTATTGTTTTTCACAAAACCACAAAAAATGAATTCTAATACGTGAAAATAACTCCAATCTTATTGATTTTCACAAAACCACAAAAATTGAATTGAAGTGTAATACGTGGAAAAGAGATAAGTTTTGTTTCTTTAACAAAGCAACAAAATTGAAGTGTTTTAGATCGAAAAAATAAAATTTGTATTGTTTTTCACAAAACCACAAAAAATGAATTCTAATACGTGAAAATAACTCCAATCTTATTGATTTTCACAAAACCACAAAAATTTAATTGAAGTGCAATACGTGGAAAAGAGATAAGTTTTGTTTCTTTAACAAAGCCACAAAATTGAAGTGTTTTAGATGGAAAAATAAAATTTGTATTGTTTCTTATTGATTTTCACAAAAACACAAAAATTGAAATGAAGTGTAATACGTGGAAAAAAGATATGTTTTGTTTTTTTAACAAAGCCACAAAATTGAAATCTTTTGGATAGAAAAAACCAAATTTGTATTGTTTTTCACAAAACCAAAAAAAAATGAAGTGTAATACCTGAAAATGGCTTTGTTCTTATTGATTTTCACATAAACACAGAAATTGAATTGAAGTGCAATACATGGAAAAAAGGCAAGTTTTGTTTTTGAACAAAGCCACTAAAATTGAAGTGTTTTAGATGGAAAAAATAAAATTTGTATTGTTTTTAATAAAACCACGAAAAATGAATTCTAATACGTGAAAATTACTCCAATCTTATTGATTTTCACAAAACCACAAAAATTGAATTGAAGTGCAATACGTGGAAAAGAGATAAGTTTTGTTTCTTTAACAAAGCCACAAAATTGAAGTGTCTTAGATCGAAAAAATAAAATTTGTATTGTTTTTCACAAAACCACAAAAAATGAATTCTAATACGTGAAAATAACTCCAATCTTATTGATTTTCACAAAACCACAAAAATTGAATTGAAGTGTAATACGTGGAAAAGAGATAAGTTTTGTTTCTTTAACAAAGCAACAAAATTGAAGTGTTTTAGATCGAAAAAATAAAATTTGTATTGTTTTTCACAAAACCACAAAAAATGAATTCTAATACGTGAAAATAACTCCAATCTTATTGATTTTCACAAAACCACAAAAATTTAATTGAAGTGCAATACGTGGAAAAGAGATAAGTTTTGTTTCTTTAACAAAGCCACAAAATTGAAGTGTTTTAGATGGAAAAATAAAATTTGTATTCTTTTTCACAAAACCACAAAAAAAGATGTCTAATACATGAAAATTACTCTATTCTTATTGATTTTCACAAAAACACAAAAATTGAAATGAAGTGTAATACGTGGAAAAAAGATAAGTTTTGTTTTTTTAACAAAGCCACAAAATTGAAATCTTTTGGATAGAAAAAACCAAATATGTATTGTTTTTCACAAAACCAAAAAAAAATGAAGTGTAATACCTGAAAATGGCTTTGTTCTTATTGATTTTCACATAAACACAGAAATTGAATTGAAGTGCAATACATGGAAAAAAGGCAAGTTTTGTTTTTGAACAAAGCCACTAAAATTGAAGTGTTTTAGATGGAAAAAATAAAATTTGTATTGTTTTTAATAAAACCACGAAAAATGAATTCTAATACGTGAAAATTACTCCAATCTTAATGATTTTCACAAAACCGCAAAAATTGAATTGAAGTGCAATACGTGGAAAAGAGATAAGTTTTGTTTCTTTAACAAAGCCACAAAATTGAAGTGTTTTAGATGGAAAAATAAAATTTGTATTGTTTTTCACAAAACCACAAAAAATGAATTCTAATACGTGAAAATAACTCCAATCTTATTGATTTTCACAAAACCACAAAAATTTAATTGAAGTGCAATACGTGGAAAAGAGATAAGTTTTGTTTCTTTAACAAAGCCACAAAATTGAAGTGTTTTAGATGGAAAAATAAAATTTGTATTGTTTTTCACAAAACCACAAAAAAAGAAGTCTAATACATGAAAATTACTCTGTTCTTATTGATTTTCACAAAAACACAAAAATTGAAATGAAGTGTAATACGTGGAAAAAAGATAAGTTTTGTTTTTTTAACAAAGCCACAAAATTGAAATCTTTTGAATAGAAAAAACCAAATTTGTATTGTTTTTCACAAAACCAAAAAAAAAATGAAGTGTAATACCTGAAAATGGCTTTGTTCTTATTGATTTTCACATAAACACAGAAATTGAATTGAAGTGCAATACATGGAAAAAAGGCAAGTTATGTTTTTGAACAAAGCCACTAAAATTGAAGTGTTTTAGATGGAAAAAATAAATTTTGTATTGTTTTTAATAAACCACGAAAAATGAATTCTAATACGTGAAAATAACTCCAATCTTATTGATTTTCACAAAACCACAAAAATTGAATTGAAGTGCAATACGTGGAAAAGAGATAAGTTTTGTTTCTTTAACAAAGCCACAAAATTGAAGTGTCTTAGATCGAAAAAATAAAATTTGTATTGTTTTTCACAAAACCACAAAAAATGAATTCTAATACGTGAAAATAACTCCAATCTTATTGATTTTCACAAAACCACAAAAATTGAATTGAAGTGTAATACGTGGAAAAGAGATAAGTTTTGTTTCTTTAACAAAGTAACAAAATTGAAGTGTTTTAGATCGAAAAAATAAAATTTGTATTGTTTTTCACAAAACCACAAAAAAAGAATTCTAATACGTGAAAATAATTCCAATCTTATTGATTTTCACAAAACCACAAAAATTTAATTGAAGTGCAATACGTGGAAAAGAGATAAGTTTTGTTTCTTTAACAAAGCCACAAAATTGAAGTGTTTTAGATGGAAAAATAAAATTTGTATTGTTTTTCACAAAACCACAAAAAAAGAAGTCTAATACATGAAAATTACTCTGTTCTTATTGATTTTCACAAAAACACAAAAATTGAAATGAAGTGTAATACGTGGAAAAAAGATAAGTTTTGTTTTTTTAACAAAGCCACAAAATTGAAATCTTTTGGATAGAAAAAACCAAATATGTATTGTTTTTCACAAAACCAAAAAAAAATGAAGTGTAATACCTGAAAATGGCTTTGTTCTTATTGATTTTCACATAAACACAGAAATTGAATTGAAGTGCAATACATGGAAAAAAGGCAAGTTTTGTTTTTGAACAAAGCCACTAAAATTGAAGTGTTTTAGATGGAAAAAATAAAATTTGTATTGTTTTTAATAAAACCACGAAAAATGAATTCTAATACGTGAAAATTACTCCAATCTTATTGATTTTCACAAAACCACAAAAATTGAATTGAAGTGCAATACGTGGAAAAGAGATAAGTTTTGTTTCTTATTAGAATTCTTTTTTTGTGGTTTTGTGAAAAACAATACATATTTTATTTTTCCATCTAAAACGCTTCAATTTTGTGGCTTTGTAAAAGAAACAAAACTTATCTCTTTTCCACGTATTGCACTTCAATTAAATTTTTGTGGTTTTGTGAAAATCAATAAGATTGGAGTTATTTTCACGTATTAGAATTCTTTTTTTGTGGTTTTGTGAAAAACAATACAAATTTTATTTTTTCGATCTAAAACACTTCAATTTTGTTGCTTTGTTAAAGAAACAAAACTTATCTCTTTTCCACGTATTGCACTTCAATTCAATTTTTGTGGTTTTGTGAAAATCAATAAGATTGGAGTTATTTTCACGTATTAGAATTCATTTTTCGTGGTTTTATTAAAAACTATACAAATTTTATTTTTTCCATCTAAAACACTTCAATTTTAGTGGCTTTGTTCAAAAACAAAACTTTCCTTTTTTCCATGTATTGCACTTCAATTCAATTTCTGTGTTTATGTGAAAATCAATAAGAACAAAGCCATTTTCAGGTATTACACTTCATTTTTTTTTGGTTTTGTGAAAAACAATACAAATTTGGTTTTTTCTATCCAAAGGATTTCAATTTTGTGGCTTTGTTAAAAAAACAAAACTTATCTTTTTTCCACGTATTACACTTCATTTCAATTTTTGTGTTTTTGTGAAAATCAATAAGAACAGAGTAATTTTCATGTATTAGACTTCTTTTTTTGTGATTTTGTGAAAAACAATACAAATTTTATTTTTTCCATCTAAAAGACTTCAATTTTGTGGCTTTGTTAAAGAAACAAAACTTATCTCTTTTCCACGTATTGCACTTCAATTAAATTTTTGTGGTTTTGTGAAAATCAATAAGATTGGAGTTATTTTCACGTATTAGAATTCTTTTTTTGTGGTTTTGTGAAAAACAATACAAATTTTATTTTTTCGATCTAAAACACTTCAATTTTGTTGCTTTGTTAAAGAAACAAAACTTATCTCTTTTCCACGTATTGCACTTCAATTAAATTTTTGTGGTTTTGTGAAAATCAATAAGATTGGAGTTATTTTCACGTATTAGAATTCTTTTTTTGTGGTTTTGTGAAAAACAATACAAATTTTATTTTTTCGATCTAAAACACTTCAATTTTGTTGCTTTGTTAAAGAAACAAAACTTATCTCTTTTCCACGTATTACACTTCAATTCAATTTTTGTGGTTTTGTGAAAATCAATAAGATTGGAGTTATTTTCACGTATTAGAATTCATTTTTTGTGGTTTTGTGAAAAAACAATACAAATTTTATTTTTTTCGATCTAAGACACTTCAATTTTGTGGCTTTGTTAAAGAAACAAAACTTATCTCTTTTCCACGTATTGCACTTCAATTCAATTTTTGTGGTTTTGTGAAATTCAATAAGATTGGAGTTATTTTCACGTATTAGAATTCTTTTTTTGTGGTTTTGTGAAAAACAATACATATTTTATTTTTTCCATCTAAAACACTTCAATTTTGTGGCATTGTTAAAGAAACAAAACTTATCTCTTTTCCACGTATTGCACTTCAATTAAATTTTTGTGGTTTTGTGAAAATCAATAAGATTGGAGTTATTTTCACGTATTAAAATTCTTTTTTTGTGGTTTTGTGAAAAACAATACAAATTTTATTTTTTCGATCTAAAACACTTCAATTTTGTTGCTTTGTTAAAGAAACAAAACTTATCTCTTTTCCACGTATTGCACTTCAATTCAATTTTTGTGGTTTTGTGAAAATCAATAAGATTGGAGTTATTTTCACGTATTAGAATTCATTTTTCGTGGTTTTATTAAAAACAATACAAATTTTATTTTTTCCATCTAAAACACTTCAATTTTAGTGGCTTTGTTCAAAAACAAAACTTTCCTTTTTTCCATGTATTGCACTTCAATTCAATTTCTGTGTTTATGTGAAAATCAATAAGAACAAAGCCATTTTCAGGTATTACACTTCATTTTTTTTTGGTTTTGTGAAAAACAATACAAATTTGGTTTTTTCTATCCAAAGGATTTCAATTTTGTGGCTTTGTTAAAAAAACAAAACTTATCTTTTTTCCACGTATTACACTTCATTTCAATTTTTGTGTTTTTGTGAAAATCAATAAGAACAGAGTAATTTTCATGTATTAGACTTCTTTTTTTGTGATTTTGTGAAAAACAATACAAATTTTATTTTTTCCATCTAAAACACTTCAATTTTGTGGCTTTGTTAAAGAAACAAAACTTATCTCTTTTCCACGTATTGCACTTCAATTAAATTTTTGTGGTTTTGTGAAAATCAATAAGATTGGAGTTATTTTCACGTATTAGAATTCTTTTTTTGTGGTTTTGTGAAAAACAATACAAATTTTATTTTTTCGATCTAAAACACTTCAATTTTGTTGCTTTGTTAAAGAAACAAAACTTATCTCTTTTCCACGTATTACACTTCAATTCAATTTTTGTGGTTTTGTGAAAATCAATAAGATTGGAGTTATTTTCACGTATTAGAATTCATTTTTTGTGGTTTTGTGAAAAAACAATACAAATTTTATTTTTTTCGATCTAAGACACTTCAATTTTGTGGCTTTGTTAAAGAAACAAAACTTATCTCTTTTCCACGTATTGCACTTCAATTCAATTTTTGTGGTTTTGTGAAATTCAATAAGATTGGAGTTATTTTCACGTATTAGAATTCTTTTTTTGTGGTTTTGTGAAAAACAATACATATTTTATTTTTCCATCTAAAACGCTTCAATTTTGTGGCTTTGTAAAAGAAACAAAACTTATCTCTTTTCCACGTATTGCACTTCAATTAAATTTTTGTGGTTTTGTAAAAATCAATAAGATTGGAGTTATTTTCACGTATTAGAATTCTTTTTTTGTGGTTTTGTGAAAAACAATACAAATTTTATTTTTTCGATCTAAAACACTTCAATTTTGTTGCTTTGTTAAAGAAACAAAACTTATCTCTTTTCCACGTATTACACTTCAATTCAATTTTTGTGGTTTTGTGAAAATCAATAAGATTGGAGTTATTTTCACGTATTAGAATTCATTTTTTGTGGTTTTGTGAAAAACAATACAAATTTTATTTTTTCGATCTAAGACACTTCAATTTTGTGGCTTTGTTAAAGAAACAAAACTTATCTCTTTTCCACGTATTACACTTCAATTCAATTTTTGTGGTTTTGTGAAAATCAATAAGATTGGAGTTATTTTCACGTATTAGAATTCATTTTTTGTGGTTTTGTGAAAAACAATACAAATTTTATTTTTTCGATCTAAGACACTTCAATTTTGTGGCTTTGTTAAAGAAACAAAACTTATCTCTTTTCCACGTATTACACTTCAATTCAATTTTTATGGTTTTGTGAAAATCAATAAGATTGGAGTTATTTTCACGTATTAGAATTCATTTTTCGTGGTTTTATTAAAAACAATACAAATTTTATTTTTTCCATCTAAAACACTTCAATTTTAGTGGCTTTGTTCAAAAACAAAACTTGCCTTTTTTCCATGTATTGCACTTCAATTCAATTTCTGTGTTTATGTGAAAATCAATAAGAACAAAGCCATTTTCAGGTATTACACTTCATTTTTTTTTGGTTTTGTGAAAAACAATACAAATTTGGTTTTTTCTATCCAAAGATTTCAATTTTGTGGCTTTGTTAAAAAAACAAAACTTATCTTTTTTCCACGTATTACACTTCAATTCAATTTTTGTGTTTTTGTGAAAATCAATAAGAACAGAGTAATTTCCATGTATTAGACTTCTTTTTTTGTGGTTTTGTGAAAAACAATACAAATTTTATTTTTCCATCTAAAACACTTCAATTTTGTGGCTTTGTTAAAGAAACAAAACTTATCTCTTTTCCACGTATTGCACTTCAATTAAATTTTTGTGGTTTTGTGAAAATCAATAAGATTGGAGTTATTTTCACGTATTAGAATTCTTTTTTTGTGGTTTTGTGAAAAACAATACAAATTTTATTTTTTCGATCTAAAACACTTCAATTTTGTTGCTTTGTTAAAGAAACAAAACTTATCTCTTTTCCACGTATTGCACTTCAATTAAATTTTTGTGGTTTTGTGAAAATCAATAAGATTGGAGTTATTTTCACGTATTAGAATTCTTTTTTTGTGGTTTTGTGAAAAACAATAAAAATTTTATTTTTTCGATCTAAAACACTTCAATTTAGTTGCTTTGTTAAAGAAACAAAACTTATCTCTTTTCCACGTATTACACTTCAATTCAATTTTTGTGGTTTTGTGAAATTCAATAAGATTGGAGTTATTTTCACGTATTAGAATTCATTTTTTGTGGTTTTGTGAAAAAACAATACAAATTTTATTTTTTCGATCTAAGACACTTCAATTTTGTGGCTTTGTTAAAGAAACAAAACTTATCTCATTTCCACGTATTGCACTTCAATTCAATTTTTGTGGTTTTGTGAAATTCAATAAGATTGGAGTTATTTTCACGTATTAGAATTCTTTTTTTGTGGTTTTGTGAAAAACAATACAAATTTTATTTTTTCGATCTAAAACACTTCAATTTTGTTGCTTTGTTAAAGAAACAAAACTTATCTCTTTTCCACGTATTGCACTTCAATTCAATTTTTGTGGTTTTGTGAAAATCAATAAGATTGGAGTTATTTTCACGTATTAGAATTCATTTTTCGTGGTTTTATTAAAAACAATACAAATTTTATTTTTTCCATCTAAAACACTTCAATTTTAGTGGCTTTGTTCAAAAACAAAACTTTCCTTTTTTCCATGTATTGCACTTCAATTCAATTTCTGTGTTTATGTGAAAATCAATAAGAACAAAGCCATTTTCAGGTATTACACTTCATTTTTTTTTGGTTTTGTGAAAAACAATACAAATTTGGTTTTTTCTATCCAAAGGATTTCAATTTTGTGGCTTTGTTAAAAAAACAAAACTTATCTTTTTTCCACGTATTACACTTCATTTCAATTTTTGTGTTTTTGTGAAAATCAATAAGAACAGAGTAATTTTCATGTATTAGACTTCTTTTTTTGTGATTTTGTGAAAAACAATACAAATTTTATTTTTTCCATCTAAAACACTTCAATTTTGTGGCTTTGTTAAAGAAACAAAACTTATCTCTTTTCCACGTATTGCACTTCAATTAAATTTTTGTGGTTTTGTGAAAATCAATAAGATTGGAGTTATTTTCACGTATTAGAATTCTTTTTTTGTGGTTTTGTGAAAAACAATACAAATTTTATTTTTTCGATCTAAAACACTTCAATTTTGTTGCTTTGTTAAAGAAACAAAACTTATCTCTTTTCCACGTATTACACTTCAATTCAATTTTTGTGGTTTTGTGAAAATCAATAAGATTGGAGTTATTTTCACGTATTAGAATTCATTTTTTGTGGTTTTGTGAAAAAACAATACAAATTTTATTTTTTTCGATCTAAGACACTTCAATTTTGTGGCTTTGTTAAAGAAACAAAACTTATCTCTTTTCCACGTATTGCACTTCAATTCAATTTTTGTGGTTTTGTGAAATTCAATAAGATTGGAGTTATTTTCACGTATTAGAATTCTTTTTTTGTGGTTTTGTGAAAAACAATACATATTTTATTTTTCCATCTAAAACGCTTCAATTTTGTGGCTTTGTAAAAGAAACAAAACTTATCTCTTTTCCACGTATTGCACTTCAATTAAATTTTTGTGGTTTTGTAAAAATCAATAAGATTGGAGTTATTTTCACGTATTAGAATTCTTTTTTTGTGGTTTTGTGAAAAACAATACAAATTTTATTTTTTCGATCTAAAACACTTCAATTTTGTTGCTTTGTTAAAGAAACAAAACTTATCTCTTTTCCACGTATTACACTTCAATTCAATTTTTGTGGTTTTGTGAAAATCAATAAGATTGGAGTTATTTTCACGTATTAGAATTCATTTTTTGTGGTTTTGTGAAAAACAATACAAATTTTATTTTTTCGATCTAAGACACTTCAATTTTGTGGCTTTGTTAAAGAAACAAAACTTATCTCTTTTCCACGTATTACACTTCAATTCAATTTTTGTGGTTTTGTGAAAATCAATAAGATTGGAGTTATTTTCACGTATTAGAATTCATTTTTTGTGGTTTTGTGAAAAACAATACAAATTTTATTTTTTCGATCTAAGACACTTCAATTTTGTGGCTTTGTTAAAGAAACAAAACTTATCTCTTTTCCACGTATTACACTTCAATTCAATTTTTATGGTTTTGTGAAAATCAATAAGATTGGAGTTATTTTCACGTATTAGAATTCATTTTTCGTGGTTTTATTAAAAACAATACAAATTTTATTTTTTCCATCTAAAACACTTCAATTTTAGTGGCTTTGTTCAAAAACAAAACTTGCCTTTTTTCCATGTATTGCACTTCAATTCAATTTCTGTGTTTATGTGAAAATCAATAAGAACAAAGCCATTTTCAGGTATTACACTTCATTTTTTTTTGGTTTTGTGAAAAACAATACAAATTTGGTTTTTTCTATCCAAAGATTTCAATTTTGTGGCTTTGTTAAAAAAACAAAACTTATCTTTTTTCCACGTATTACACTTCAATTCAATTTTTGTGTTTTTGTGAAAATCAATAAGAACAGAGTAATTTCCATGTATTAGACTTCTTTTTTTGTGGTTTTGTGAAAAACAATACAAATTTTATTTTTCCATCTAAAACACTTCAATTTTGTGGCTTTGTTAAAGAAACAAAACTTATCTCTTTTCCACGTATTGCACTTCAATTAAATTTTTGTGGTTTTGTGAAAATCAATAAGATTGGAGTTATTTTCACGTATTAGAATTCTTTTTTTGTGGTTTTGTGAAAAACAATACAAATTTTATTTTTTCGATCTAAAACACTTCAATTTTGTTGCTTTGTTAAAGAAACAAAACTTATCTCTTTTCCACGTATTGCACTTCAATTAAATTTTTGTGGTTTTGTGAAAATCAATAAGATTGGAGTTATTTTCACGTATTAGAATTCTTTTTTTGTGGTTTTGTGAAAAACAATAAAAATTTTATTTTTTCGATCTAAAACACTTCAATTTAGTTGCTTTGTTAAAGAAACAAAACTTATCTCTTTTCCACGTATTACACTTCAATTCAATTTTTGTGGTTTTGTGAAATTCAATAAGATTGGAGTTATTTTCACGTATTAGAATTCATTTTTTGTGGTTTTGTGAAAAAACAATACAAATTTTATTTTTTCGATCTAAGACACTTCAATTTTGTGGCTTTGTTAAAGAAACAAAACTTATCTCATTTCCACGTATTGCACTTCAATTCAATTTTTGTGGTTTTGTGAAATTCAATAAGATTGGAGTTATTTTCACGTATTAGAATTCTTTTTTTGTGGTTTTATGAAAAACAATACATATTTTATTTTTCCATCTAAAACGCTTCAATTTTGTGGCTTTGTTAAAGAAACAAAACTTATCTCTTTTCCACGTATTGCACTTCAATTCAATTTTTGTGGTTTTGTGAAAATCAATAAGATTGGAGTTATTTTCACGTATTAGAATTCATTTTTAGTGGTCTTATTAAAAACAATACAAATTTTATTTTTTCCATCTAAAACACATCAATTTTAGTGGCTTTGTTCAAAAACAAAACTTGCCTTTTTTCCATGTATTGCACTTCAATTCAATTTCTGTGTTTATGTGAAAATCAATAAGAACAAAGCCATTTTCAGGTATTACACTTCATTTTTTTTTGGTTTTGTGAAAAACAATACAAATTTGGTTTTTTCTATCCAAAGATTTCAATTTTGTGGCTTTGTTAAAAAAACAAAACTTATCTTTTTTCCACGTATTACACTTCAATTCAATTTTTGTGTTTTTATGAAAATCAATAAGAACAGAGTAATTTCCATGTATTAGACTTCTTTTTTTGTGGTTTTGTGAAAAACAATACAAATTTTATTTTTCCATCTAAAACACTTCAATTTTGTGGCTTTGTAAAAGAAACAAAACTTATCTCTTTTCCACGTATTGCACTTCAATTAAATTTTTGTGGTTTTGTGAAAATCAATAAGATTGGAGTTATTTTCACGTATTAGAATTCTTTTTTTGTGGTTTTGTGAAAAACAATACAAATTTTATTTTTTCGATCTAAAACACTTCAATTTTGTTGCTTTGTTAAAGAAACAAAACTTATCTCTTTTCCACGTATTACACTTCAATTCAATTTTTGTGGTCTTCTGAAAATCAATAAGATTGGAGTTATTTTCACGTATTAGAATTCATTTTTTGTGGTTTTGTGAAAAAACAATACAAATTTTATTTTTTCGATCTAAGACACTTCAATTTTGTGGCTTTGTTAAAGAAACAAAACTTATCTCTTTTCCACGTATTGCACTTCAATTCAATTTTTGTGGTTTTGTGAAATTCAATAAGATTGGAGTTATTTTCACGTATTAGAATTCTTTTTTTGTGGTTTTGTGAAAAACAATACATATTTTATTTTTCCATCTAAAACGCTTCAATTTTGTGGCTTTGTTAAAGAAACAAAACTTATCTCTTTTCCACGTATTGCACTTCAATTCAATTTTTGTGGTTTTGTGAAAATCAATAAGATTGGAGTTATTTTCACGTATTATAATTCATTTTTCGTGGTTTTATTAAAAACAATACAAATTTTATTTTTTCCATCTAAAACACTTCAATTTTAGTGGCTTTGTTCAAAAACAAAACTTGCCTTTTTTCCATGTATTGCACTTCAATTCAATTTCTGTGTTTATGTGAAAATCAATAAGAACAAAGCCATTTTCAGGTATTACACTTCATTTTTTTTTGGTTTTGTGAAAAACAATACAAATTTGGTTTTTTCTATCCAAAGGATTTCAATTTTGTGGCTTTGTTAAAAAAACAAAACTTATCTTTTTTCCACGTATTACACTTCATTTCAATTTTTGTGTTTTTGTGAAAATCAATAAGAACAGAGTAATTTTCATATATTAGACTTCTTTTTTTGTGGTTTTGTGAAAAACAATACAAATTTTATTTTTTCCATCTAAAACACTTCAATTTTGTGGCATTGTTAAAGAAACAAAACTTATCTCTTTTCCACGTATTGCACTTCAATTAAATTTTTGTGGTTTTGTGAAAATCAATAAGATTGGAGTTATTTTCACGTATTAGAATTCTTTTTTTGTGGTTTTGTGAAAAACAATACAAATTTTATTTTTTCGATCTAAAACACTTCAATTTTGTTGCTTTGTTAAAGAAACAAAACTTATCTCTTTTCCACATATTACACTTCAATTCAATTTTGTTGGTTTTCTGAAAATCAATAAGATTGGAGTTATTTTCACGTATTAGAATTCATTTTTTGTGGTTTTGTGAAAAAACAATACAAATTTTATTTTTTTCGATCTAAGACACTTCAATTTTGTGGCTTTGTTAAAGAAACAAAACTTATCTCTTTTCCACGTATTGCACTTCAATTCAATTTTTGTGGTTTTGTGAAATTCAATAAGATTGGAGTTATTTTCACGTATTAGAATTCATTTTTTGTGGTTTTGTGAAAAACAATACATATTTTATTTTTCCATCTAAAACGCTTCAATTTTGTGGCTTTGTAAAAGAAAGAAAACTTATCTCTTTTCCACGTATTGCACTTCAATTAAATTTTTGTGGTTTTGTGAAAATCAATAAGATTGGAGTTATTTTCACGTATTAGAATTCTTTTTTTGTGGTTTTGTGAAAAACAATACAAATTTTATTTTTTCGATCTAAAACACTTCAATTTTGTTGCTTTGTCAAAGAAACAAAACTTATCTCTTTTCCACGTATTACACTTCAATTCAATTTTTGTGGTTTTGTGAAAATCAATAAGATTGGAGTTATTTTCACGTATTAGAATTCTTTTTTTGTGGTTTTGTGAAAAACAATAAAAATTTTATTTTTTCGATCTAAAACACTTCAATTTTGTTGCTTTGTTAAAGAAACAAAACTTATCTCTTTTCCACGTATTACACTTCAATTCAATTTTTGTGGTTTTGTGAAAATCAATAAGATTGGAGTTATTTTCACGTATTAGAATTCATTTTTTGTGGTTTTGTGAAAAAACAATACAAATTTTATTTTTTCGATCTAAGACACTTCAATTTTGTGGCTTTGTTAAAGAAACAAAACTTATCTCATTTCCACGTATTGCACTTCAATTCAATTTTTGTGGTTTTGTGAAATTCAATAAGATTGGAGTTATTTTCACGTATTAGAATTCTTTTTTTGTGGTTTTATGAAAAACAATACATATTTTATTTTTCCATCTAAAACGCTTCAATTTTGTGGCTTTGTTAAAGAAACAAAACTTATCTCTTTTCCACGTATTGCACTTCAATTCAATTTTTGTGGTTTTGTGAAAATCAATAAGATTGGAGTTATTTTCACGTATTAGAATTCATTTTTAGTGGTCTTATTAAAAACAATACAAATTTTATTTTTTCCATCTAAAACACATCAATTTTAGTGGCTTTGTTCAAAAACAAAACTTGCCTTTTTTCCATGTATTGCACTTCAATTCAATTTCTGTGTTTATGTGAAAATCAATAAGAACAAAGCCATTTTCAGGTATTACACTTCATTTTTTTTTGGTTTTGTGAAAAACAATACAAATTTGGTTTTTTCTATCCAAAGATTTCAATTTTGTGGCTTTGTTAAAAAAACAAAACTTATCTTTTTTCCACGTATTACACTTCAATTCAATTTTTGTGTTTTTATGAAAATCAATAAGAACAGAGTAATTTCCATGTATTAGACTTCTTTTTTTGTGGTTTTGTGAAAAACAATACAAATTTTATTTTTCCATCTAAAACACTTCAATTTTGTGGCTTTGTTAAAGAAACAAAACTTATCTCTTTTCCACGTATTGCACTTCAATTCAATTTTTGTGGTTTTGTGAAAATCAATAAGATTGGAGTTATTTTCACGTATTAGAATTCTTTTTTTGTGGTTTTGTGAAAAACAATACAAATTTTATTTTTTCGATCTAAAACACTTCAATTTTGTTGCTTTGTTAAAGAAACAAAACTTATCTCTTTTCCACGTATTACACTTCAATTCAATTTTTGTGGTCTTCTGAAAATCAATAAGATTGGAGTTATTTTCACGTATTAGAATTCATTTTTTGTGGTTTTGTGAAAAAACAATACAAATTTTATTTTTTCGATCTAAGACACTTCAATTTTGTGGCTTTGTTAAAGAAACAAAACTTATCTCTTTTCCACGTATTCCACTTCAATTCAATTTTTGTGGTTTTGTGAAATTCAATAAGATTGGAGTTATTTTCACGTATTAGAATTCTTTTTTTGTGGTTTTGTGAAAAACAATACATATTTTATTTTTCCATCTAAAACGCTTCAATTTTGTGGCTTTGTTAAAGAAACAAAACTTATCTCTTTTCCACGTATTGCACTTCAATTCAATTTTTGTGGTTTTGTGAAAATCAATAAGATTGGAGTTATTTTCACGTATTATAATTCATTTTTCGTGGTTTTATTAAAAACAATACAAATTTTATTTTTCCATCTAAAACACTTCAATTTTAGTGGCTTTGTTCAAAAACAAAACTTGCCTTTTTTCCATGTATTGCACTTCAATTCAATTTCTGTGTTTATATGAAAATCAATAAGAACAAAGCCATTTTCAGGTATTACACTTCATTTTTTTTTGGTTTTGTGAAAAACAATACAAATTTGGTTTTTTCTATCCAAAGGATTTCAATTTTGTGGCTTTGTTAAAAAAACAAAACTTATCTTTTTTCCACGTATTACACTTCATTTCAATTTTTGTGTTTTTGTGAAAATCAATAAGAACAGAGTAATTTTCATATATTAGACTTCTTTTTTTGTGGTTTTGTGAAAAACAATACAAATTTTATTTTTTCCATCTAAAACACTTCAATTTTGTGGCATTGTTAAAGAAACAAAACTTATCTCTTTTCCACGTATTGCACTTCAATTAAATTTTTGTGGTTTTGTGAAAATCAATAAGATTGGAGTTATTTTCACGTATTAGAATTCTTTTTTTGTGGTTTTGTGAAAAACAATACAAATTTTATTTTTTCGATCTAAAACACTTCAATTTTGTTGCTTTGTTAAAGAAACAAAACTTATCTCTTTTCCACGTATTACACTTCAATTCAATTTTTGTGGTTTTCTGAAAATCAATAAGATTGGAGTTATTTTCACGTATTAGAATTCATTTTTTGTGGTTTTGTGAAAAAACAATACAAATTTTATTTTTTTCGATCTAAGACACTTCAATTTTGTGGCTTTGTTAAAGAAACAAAACTTATCTCTTTTCCACGTATTGCACTTCAATTCAATTTTTGTGGTTTTGTGAAATTCAATAAGATTAAAGTTATTTTCACGTATTAGAATTCATTTTTTGTGGTTTTGTGAAAAACAATACATATTTTATTTTTCCATCTAAAACGCTTCAATTTTGTGGCTTTGTAAAAGAAAGAAAACTTATCTCTTTTCCACGTATTGCACTTCAATTAAATTTTTGTGGTTTTGTGAAAATCAATAAGATTGGAGTTATTTTCACGTATTAGAATTCTTTTTTTGTGGTTTTGTGAAAAACAATACAAATTTTATTTTTTCGATCTAAAACACTTCAATTTTGTTGCTTTGTCAAAGAAACAAAACTTATCTCTTTTCCACGTATTACACTTCAATTCAATTTTTGTGGTTTTGTGAAAATCAATAAGATTGGAGTTATTTTCACGTATTAGAATTCATTTTTTGTGGTTTTGTGAAAAACAATACAAATTTTATTTTTTCGATCTAAGACACTTCAATTTTGTGGCTTTGTTAAAGAAACAAAACTTATCTCTTTTCCACGTATTGCACTTCAATTCAATTTTTGTGGTTTTGTGAAAATCAATAAGATTGGAGTTATTTTCACGTATTAGAATTCATTTTTCGTGGTTTTATTAAAAACAATACAAATTTTATTTTTTCCATCTAAAACACTTCAATTTTAGTGGCTTTGTTCAAAAACAAAACTTGCCTTTTTTCCATGTATTGCACTTCAATTCAATTTCTGTGTTTATGTGAAAATCAATAAGAACAAAGCCATTTTCAGGTATTACACTTCATTTTTTTTTGGTTTTGTGAAAAACAATACAAATTTGGTTTTTTCTATCCAAAGATTTCAATTTTGTGGCTTTGTTAAAAAAACAAAACTTATCTTTTTTCCACGTATTACACTTCAATTCAATTTTTGTGTTTTTGTGAAAATCAATAAGAACAGAGTAATTTCCATGTATTAGACTTCTTTTTTTGTGGTTTTGTGAAAAACAATACAAATTTTATTTTTCCATCTAAAACACTTCAATTTTGTGGCTTTCTTAAAGAAACAAAACTTATCTCTTTTCCACGTATTGCACTTCAATTCAATTTTTGTGGTTTTGTGAAATTCAATAAGATTGGAGTTATTTTCACGTATTAGAATTCTTTTTTTGTGGTTTTGTGAAAAACAATACATATTTTATTTTTCCATCTAAAACGCTTCAATTTTGTGGCTTTGTAAAAGAAACAAAACTTATCTCTTTTCCACGTATTGCACTTCAATTCAATTTTTGTGGTTTTGTGAAAATCAATAAGATTGGAGTTATTTTAACGTATTAGAATTCATTTTTCGTGGTTTTATTAAAAACAATACAAATTTTATTTTTTCCATCTAAATCACTTCAATTTTAGTGGCTTTGTTCAAAAACAAAACTTGCCTTTTTTCCATGTATTGCACTTCAATTCAATTTCTGTGTTTATGTGAAAATCAATAAGAACAAAGCCATTTTCAGGTATTACACTTCATTTTTTTTTGGTTTTGTGAAAAACAATACAAATTTGGTTTTTTCTATCCAAAGATTTCAATTTTATGGCTTTGTTAAAAAAACAAAACTTATCTTTTTTCCACGTATTACACTTCAATTAAATTTTTGTGTTTTTATGAAAATCAATAAGAACAGAGTAATTTCCATGTATTAGACTTCTTTTTTTGTGGTTTTGTGAAAAACAATACAAATTTTATTTTTCCATCTAAAACACTTCAATTTTGTGGCTTTGTTAAAGAAACAAAACTTATCTCTTTTCCACGTATTGCACTTCAATTATATTTTTGTGGTTTTGTGAAAATCAATAAGATTGGAGTTATTTTCACGTATTAGAATTCTTTTTTTGTCGTTTTGTGAAAAACAATAAAAATTTTATTTTTTCGATCTAAAACACTTCAATTTTGTTGCTTTGTTAAAGAAACAAAACTTATCTCTTTTCCACGTATTACACTTCAATTCAATTTTTGTGGTTTTGTGAAAATCAATAAGATTGGAGTTATTTTCACGTATTAGAATTCATTTTTCGTGGTTTTATTAAAAACAATACAAATTTTATTTTTTCCATCTAAAACACTTCAATTTTAGTGGCTTTGTTCAAAAACAAAACATGCCTTTTTTCCATGTATTGCACTTCAATTCAATTTCTGTGTTTATGTGAAAATCAATAAGAACAAAGCCATTTTCAGGTATTACACTTCATTTTTTTTTGGTTTTGTGAAAAACAATACAAATTTGGTTTTTTCTATCCAAAGATTTCAATTTTGTGGCTTTGTTAAAAAAACAAAACTTATCTTTTTTCCACGTATTACACTTCATTTCAATTTTTGTGTTTTTGTGAAAATCAATAAGAACAGAGTAATTTTCATGTATTAGACTTCTTTTTTTGTGGTTTTGTGAAAAACAATACAAATTTTATTTTTCCATCTTAAACACTTCAATTTTGTGGCTTTGTTAAAGAAACAAAACTTATCTCTTTTCCACGTATTGCACTTCAACTAAATTTTTGTGGTTTTGTGAAAATCAATAAGATTGGAGTTACTTTCACGTACTAGAATTCTTTTTTTGTGGTTTTGTGAAAAACAATACAAATTTTATTTTTTCGATCTAAAACACTTAAATTTTGTTGCTTTGTTAAAGAAACAAAACTTATCTCTTTTCCACGTATTACACTTCAATTCAATTTTTGTGGTTTCGTGAAAAGCAATAAGATTGGAGTTATTTTCACGTATTAGAATTCATTTTTTGTGGTTTTGTGAAAAACAATACAAATTTTATTTTTTCGATCTAAGACACTTCAATTTTGTGGCTTTGTTAAAGAAACAAAACTTATCTCTTTTCCACGTATTGCACTTCAATTCCATTTTTGTGGTTTTGTGAAAATCAATAAGATTGGAGTTATTTTCACGTATTAGAATTCATTTTTCGTGGTTTTATTAAAAACAATAAAAATTTTATTTTTTCCATCTAAAACACTTCAATTTTAGTGGCTTTGTTCAAAAACAAAACTTGCCTTTTTTCCATGTATTGCACTTCAATTCAATTTCTGTGTTTATGTGAAAATCAATAAGAACAAAGCCAATTTCAGGTATTACACTTCATTTTTTTTTGGTTTTGTGAAAAACAATACAAATTTGGTTTTTTCTATCCAAAGATTTCAATTTTGTGGCTTTGTTAAAAAAACAAAACATATCTTTTTTCCACGTATTACACTTCAATTCAATTTTTGTGTTTTTATGAAAATCAATAAGAACAGAGTAATTTCCATGTATTAGACTTCTTTTTTTGTGGTTTTGTGAAAAACAATACAAATTTTATTTTTCCATCTAAAACACTTCAATTTTGTGGCTTTGTTAAAGAAACAAAACTTATCTCTTTTCCACGTATTGCACTTCAATTAAATTTTTGTGGTTTTGTGAAAATCAATAAGATTGGAGTTATTTTCACGTATTAGAATTCTTTTTTTGTGGTTTTGTGAAAAACAATAAAAATTTTATTTTTTCGATCTAAAACACTTCAATTTTGTTGCTTTGTTAAAGAAACAAAATTTACTCTTTTCCACGTATTACACTTCAATTCAATTTTTGTGGTTTTGTGAAAATCAATAAGATTGGAGTTATTTTCACGTATTAGAATTCATTTTTTGTGGTTTTGTGAAAAAACAATACAAATTTTATTTTTTTCGATCTAAGACACTTCAATTTTGTGGCTTTGTTAAAGAAACAAAACTTATCTCTTTTCCACGTATTGCACTTCAATTCAATTTTTGTGGGTTTGTGAAATTCAATAAGATTGGAGTTATTTTCACGTATTAGAATTCATTTTTTGTGGTTTTGTGAAAAACAATACATATTTTATTGTTCCATCTAAAACGCTTCAATTTTGTGGCTTTGTTAAAGAAAGAAAACTTATCTCTTTTCCACGTATTGCACTTCAATTCAATTTTTGTGGTTTTGTGAAAATCAATAAGATTGGAGTTATTTTCACGTATTAGAATTCATTTTTCGTGGTTTTATTAAAAACAATACAAATTTTATTTTTTCCATCTAAAACACTTCAATTTTAGTGGCTTTGTTCAAAAACAAAACTTGCCTTTTTTCCATGTATTGCACTTCAATTCAATTTCTGTGTTTATGTGAAAATCAATAAGAACAAAGCCATTTTCAGCTATTACACTTCATTTTTTTTTGGTTTTGTGAAAAACAATACAAATTTGGTTTTTTCTATCCAAAGATTTCAATTTTGTGGCTTTGTTAAAAAAACAAAACTTATCTTTTTTCCACGTATTACACTTCAATTCAATTTTTGTGTTTTTGTGAAAATCAATAAGAACAGAGTAATTTCCATGTATTAGACTTCTTTTTTTGTGGTTTTGTGAAAAACAATACAAATTTTATTTTTCCATCTAAAACACTTCAATTTTGTGGCTTTGTTAAAGAAACAAAACTTATCTCTTTTCCACGTATTGCACTTCAATTAAATTTTTGTGGTTTTGTGAAAATCAATAAGATTGGAGTTATTTTCACGTATTAGAATTCTTTTTTTGTGGTTTTGTGAAAAACAATAAAATTTTTATTTTTTCGATCTAAAACACTTCAATTTTGTTGCTTTGTTAAAGAAACAAAACTTATCTCTTTTCCACGTATTACACTTCAATTCAATTTTTGTGGTTTTGTGAAAATCAATAAGATTGGAGTTATTTTCACGTATTAGAATTCTTTTTTTGTGGTTTTGTGAAAAACAATACATATTTTATTTTTCCATCTAAAACGCTTCAATTTTGTGGCTTTGTTAAAGAAACAAAACTTATCTCTTTTCCACGTATTGCACTTCAATTCAATTTTTGTGGTTTTGTGAAAATCAATAAGATTGGAGTTATTTTCACGTATTATAATTCATTTTTGTGGTTTTATTAAAAACAATACAAATTTTATTTTTCCATCTAAAACACTTCAATTTTAGTGGCTTTGTTCAAAAACAAAACTTGCCTTTTTTCCATGTATTGCACTTCAATTCAATTTCTGTGTTTATGTGAAAATCAATAAGAACAAAGCCATTTTCAGGTATTACACTTCATTTTTTTTTGGTTTTGTGAAAAACAATACAAATTTCGTTTTTTCTATCCAAAGGATTTCAATTTTGTGGCTTTGTTAAAAAAACAAAACTTATCTTTTTTCCACGTATTACACTTCATTTCAATTTTTGTGTTTTTGTGAAAATCAATAAGAACAGAGTAATTTTCATATATTAGACTTCTTTTTTTGTGGTTTTGTGAAAAACAATACAAATTTTATTTTTTCCATCTAAAACACTTCAATTTTGTGGCATTGTTAAAGAAACAAAACTTATCTCTTTTCCACGTATTGCACTTCAATTAAATTTTTGTGGTTTTGTGAAAATCAATAAGATTGGAGTTATTTTCACGTATTAGAATTCTTTTTTTGTGGTTTTGTGAAAAACAATACAAATTTTATTTTTTCGATCTAAAACACTTCAATTTTGTTGCTTTGTTAAAGAAACAAAACTTATCTCTTTTCCACGTATTACACTTCAATTCAATTTTTGTGGTTTTCTGAAAATCAATAAGATTGGAGTTATTTTCACGTATTAGAATTCATTTTTTGTGGTTTTGTGAAAAAACAATACAAATTTTATTTTTTTCGATCTAAGACACTTCAATTTTGTGGCTTTGTTAAAGAAACAAAACTTATCTCTTTTCCACGTATTGCACTTCAATTCAATTTTTGTGGTTTTGTGAAATTCAATAAGATTGGAGTTATTTTCACGTATTAGAATTCATTTTTTGTGGTTTTGTGAAAAACAATACATATTTTATTTTTCCATCTAAAACGCTTCAATTTTGTGGCTTTGTAAAAGAAAGAAAACTTATCTCTTTTCCACGTATTGCACTTCAATTAAATTTTTGTGGTTTTGTGAAAATCAATAAGATTGGAGTTATTTTCACGTATTAGAATTCTTTTTTTGTGGTTTTGTGAAAAACAATACAAATTTTATTCTTTCGATCTAAAACACTTCAATTTTGTTGCTTTGTCAAAGAAACAAAACTTATCTCTTTTCCACGTATTACACTTCAATTCAATTTTTGTGGTTTTGTGAAAATCAATAAGATTGGAGTTATTTTCACGTATTAGAATTCATTTTTTGTGGTTTTGTGAAAAACAATACAAATTTTATTTTTTCGATCTAAGACACTTCAATTTTGTGGCTTTGTTAAAGAAACAAAACTTATCTCTTTTCCACGTATTGCACTTCAATTAAATTTTTGTGGTTTTGTGAAAATCAATAAGATTGGAGTTATTTTCACGTATTAGAATTCTTTTTTTGTGGTTTTGTGAAAAACAATAAAAATTTTATTTTTTCGATCTAAAACACTTCAATTTTGTTGCTTTGTTAAAGAAACAAAATTTACTCTTTTCCACGTATTACACTTCAATTCAATTTTTGTGGTTTTGTGAAAATCAATAAGATTGGAGTTATTTTCACGTATTAGAATTCATTTTTTGTGGTTTTGTGAAAAAACAATACAAATTTTATTTTTTTCGATCTAAGACACTTCAATTTTGTGGCTTTGTTAAAGAAACAAAACTTATCTCTTTTCCACGTATTGCACTTCAATTCAATTTTTGTGGGTTTGTGAAATTCAATAAGATTGGAGTTATTTTCACGTATTAGAATTCATTTTTTGTGGTTTTGTGAAAAACAATACATATTTTATTGTTCCATCTAAAACGCTTCAATTTTGTGGCTTTGTTAAAGAAAGAAAACTTATCTCTTTTCCACGTATTGCACTTCAATTCAATTTTTGTGGTTTTGTGAAAATCAATAAGATTGGAGTTATTTTCACGTATTAGAATTCATTTTTCGTGGTTTTATTAAAAACAATACAAATTTTATTTTTTCCATCTAAAACACTTCAATTTTAGTGGCTTTGTTCAAAAACAAAACTTGCCTTTTTTCCATGTATTGCACTTCAATTCAATTTCTGTGTTTATGTGAAAATCAATAAGAACAAAGCCATTTTCAGCTATTACACTTCATTTTTTTTTGGTTTTGTGAAAAACAATACAAATTTGGTTTTTTCTATCCAAAGATTTCAATTTTGTGGCTTTGTTAAAAAAACAAAACTTATCTTTTTTCCACGTATTACACTTCAATTCAATTTTTGTGTTTTTGTGAAAATCAATAAGAACAGAGTAATTTCCATGTATTAGACTTCTTTTTTTGTGGTTTTGTGAAAAACAATACAAATTTTATTTTTCCATCTAAAACACTTCAATTTTGTGGCTTTGTTAAAGAAACAAAACTTATCTCTTTTCCACGTATTGCACTTCAATTAAATTTTTGTGGTTTTGTGAAAATCAATAAGATTGGAGTTATTTTCACGTATTAGAATTCTTTTTTTGTGGTTTTGTGAAAAACAATAAAATTTTTATTTTTTCGATCTAAAACACTTCAATTTTGTTGCTTTGTTAAAGAAACAAAACTTATCTCTTTTCCACGTATTACACTTCAATTCAATTTTTGTGGTTTTGTGAAAATCAATAAGATTGGAGTTATTTTCACGTATTAGAATTCTTTTTTTGTGGTTTTGTGAAAAACAATACATATTTTATTTTTCCATCTAAAACGCTTCAATTTTGTGGCTTTGTTAAAGAAACAAAACTTATCTCTTTTCCACGTATTGCACTTCAATTCAATTTTTGTGGTTTTGTGAAAATCAATAAGATTGGAGTTATTTTCACGTATTATAATTCATTTTTGTGGTTTTATTAAAAACAATACAAATTTTATTTTTCCATCTAAAACACTTCAATTTTAGTGGCTTTGTTCAAAAACAAAACTTGCCTTTTTTCCATGTATTGCACTTCAATTCAATTTCTGTGTTTATGTGAAAATCAATAAGAACAAAGCCATTTTCAGGTATTACACTTCATTTTTTTTTGGTTTTGTGAAAAACAATACAAATTTCGTTTTTTCTATCCAAAGGATTTCAATTTTGTGGCTTTGTTAAAAAAACAAAACTTATCTTTTTTCCACGTATTACACTTCATTTCAATTTTTGTGTTTTTGTGAAAATCAATAAGAACAGAGTAATTTTCATATATTAGACTTCTTTTTTTGTGGTTTTGTGAAAAACAATACAAATTTTATTTTTTCCATCTAAAACACTTCAATTTTGTGGCATTGTTAAAGAAACAAAACTTATCTCTTTTCCACGTATTGCACTTCAATTAAATTTTTGTGGTTTTGTGAAAATCAATAAGATTGGAGTTATTTTCACGTATTAGAATTCTTTTTTTGTGGTTTTGTGAAAAACATTACAAATTTTATTTTTTCGATCTAAAACACTTCAATTTTGTTGCTTTGTTAAAGAAACAAAACTTATCTCTTTTCCACGTATTACACTTCAATTCAATTTTTGTGGTTTTCTGAAAATCAATAAGATTGGAGTTATTTTCACGTATTAGAATTCATTTTTTGTGGTTTTGTGAAAAAACAATACAAATTTTATTTTTTTCGATCTAAGACACTTCAATTTTGTGGCTTTGTTAAAGAAACAAAACTTATCTCTTTTCCACGTATCGCACTTCAATTCAATTTTTGTGGTTTTGTGAAATTCAATAAGATTGGAGTTATTTTCACGTATTAGAATTCATTTTTTGTGGTTTTGTGAAAAACAATACATATTTTATTTTTCCATCTAAAACGCTTCAATTTTGTGGCTTTGTAAAAGAAAGAAAACTTATCTCTTTTCCACGTATTGCACTTCAATTAAATTTTTGTGGTTTTGTGAAAATCAATAAGATTGGAGTTATTTTCACGTATTAGAATTCTTTTTTTGTGGTTTTGTGAAAAACAATACAAATTTTATTCTTTCGATCTAAAACACTTCAATTTTGTTGCTTTGTCAAAGAAACAAAACTTATCTCTTTTCCACGTATTACACTTCAATTCAATTTTTGTGGTTTTGTGAAAATCAATAAGATTGGAGTTATTTTCACGTATTAGAATTCATTTTTTGTGGTTTTGTGAAAAACAATACAAATTTTATTTTTTCGATCTAAGACACTTCAATTTTGTGGCTTTGTTAAAGAAACAAAACTTATCTCTTTTCCACGTATTGCACTTCAATTCAATTTTTGTGGTTTTGTGAAAATCAATAAGATTGGAGTTATTTTCACGTATTAGAATTCATTTTTCGTGGTTTTATTAAAAACAATACAAATTTTATTTTTTCCATCTAAAACACTTCAATTTTAGTGGCTTTGTTCAAAAACAAAACTTGCCTTTTTTCCATGTATTGCACTTCAATTCAATTTCTGTGTTTATGTGAAAATCAATAAGAACAAAGCCATTTTCAGGTATTACACTTCATTTTTTTTTGGTTTTGTGAAAAACAATACAAATTTGGTTTTTTCTATCCAAAGATTTCAATTTTGTGGCTTTGTTAAAAAAACAAAACTTATCTTTTTTCCACGTATTACACTTCAATTCAATTTTTGTGTTTTTGTGAAAATCAATAAGAACAGAGTAATTTCCACGTATTAGACTTCTTTTTTTGTGGTTTTGTGAAAAACAATACAAATTTTATTTTTCCATCTAAAACACTTCAATTTTGTGGCTTTGTTAAAGAAACAAAACTTATCTCTTTTCCACGTATTGCACTTCAATTCAATTTTTGTGGTTTTGTGAAATTCAATAAGATTGGAGTTATTTTCACGTATTAGAATTCTTTTTTTGTGGTTTTGTGAAAAACAATACATATTTTATTTTTCCATCTAAAACGCTTCAATTTTGTGGCTTTGTAAAAGAAACAAAACTTATCTCTTTTCCACGTATTGCACTTCAATTCAATTTTTGTGGTTTTGTGAAAATCAATAAGATTGGAGTTATTTTAACGTATTAGAATTCATTTTTCGTGGTTTTATTAAAAACAATACAAATTTTATTTTTTCCATCTAAATCACTTCAATTTTAGTGGCTTTGTTCAAAAACAAAACTTGCCTTTTTTCCATGTATTGCACTTCAATTCAATTTCTGTGTTTATGTGAAAATCAATAAGAACAAAGCCATTTTCAGGTATTACACTTCATTTTTTTTTGGTTTTGTGAAAAACAATACAAATTTGGTTTTTTCTATCCAAAGATTTCAAGTTTGTGGCTTTGTTAAAAAAACAAAACTTATCTTTTTTCCACGTATTACACTTCAATTAAATTTTTGTGTTTTTATGAAAATCAATAAGAACAGAGTAATTTCCATGTATTAGACTTCTTTTTTTGTGGTTTTGTGAAAAACAATACAAATTTTATTTTTCCATCTAAAACACTTCAATTTTGTGGCTTTGTTAAAGAAACAAAACTTATCTCTTTTCCACGTATTGCACTTCAATTAAATTTTTGTGGTTTTGTGAAAATCAATAAGATTGGAGTTATTTTCACGTATTAGAATTCTTTTTTTGTCGTTTTGTGAAAAACAATAAAAATTTTATTTTTTCGATCTAAAACACTTCAATTTTGTTGCTTTGTTAAAGAAACAAAACTTATCTCTTTTCCACGTATTACACTTCAATTCAATTTTTGTGGTTTTGTGAAAATCAATAAGATTGGAGTTATTTTCACGTATTAGAATTCATTTTTCGTGGTTTTATTAAAAACAATACAAATTTTATTTTTTCCATCTAAAACACTTCAATTTTAGTGGCTTTGTTCAAAAACAAAACTTGCCTTTTTTCCATGTATTGCACTTCAATTCAATTTCTGTGTTTATGTGAAAATCAATAAGAACAAAGCCATTTTCAGGTATTACACTTCATTTTTTTTTGGTTTTGTGAAAAACAATACAAATTTGGTTTTTTCTATCCAAAGATTTCAATTTTGTGGCTTTGTTAAAAAAACAAAACTTATCTTTTTTCCACGTATTACACTTCATTTCAATTTTTGTGTTTTTGTGAAAATCAATAAGAACAGAGTAATTTTCATGTATTAGACTTCTTTTTTTGTGGTTTTGTGAAAAACAATACAAATTTTATTTTTCCATCTAAAACACTTCAATTTTGTGGCTTTGTTAAAGAAACAAAACTTATCTCTTTTCCACGTATTGCACTTCAACTAAATTTTTGTGGTTTTGTGAAAATCAATAAGATTGGAGTTACTTTCACGTACTAGAATTCTTTTTTTGTGGTTTTGTGAAAAACAATACAAATTTTATTTTTTCGATCTAAAACACTTAAATTTTGTTGCTTTGTTAAAGAAACAAAACTTATCTCTTTTCCACGTATTACACTTCAATTCAATTTTTGTGGTTTTGTGAAAAGCAATAAGATTGGAGTTATTTTCACGTATTAGAATTCATTTTTTGTGGTTTTGTGAAAAACAATACAAATTTTATTTTTTCGATCTAAGACACTTCAATTTTGTGGCTTTGTTAAAGAAACAAAACTTATCTCTTTTCCACGTATTGCACTTCAATTCAATTTTTGTGGTTTTGTGAAAATCAATAAGATTGGAGTTATTTTCACGTATTAGAATTCATTTTTAGTGGTCTTATTAAAAACAATACAAATTTTATTTTTTCCATCTAAAACACTTCAATTTTAGTGGCTTTGTTCAAAAACAAAACTTGCCTTTTTTCCATGTATTGCACTTCAATTCAATTTCTGTGTTTATGTGAAAATCAATAAGAACAAAGCCATTTTCAGGTATTACACTTCATTTTTTTTTGGTTTTGTGAAAAACAATACAAATTTGGTTTTTTCTATCCAAAGATTTCAATTTTGTGGCTTTGTTAAAAAAACAAAACTTATCTTTTTTCCACGTATTACACTTCAATTCAATTTTTGTGTTTTTATGAAAATCAATAAGAACAGAGTAATTTCCATGTATTAGACTTCTTTTTTTGTGGTTTTGTGAAAAACAATACAAATTTTATTTTTCCATCTAAAACACTTCAATTTTGTGGCTTTGTTAAAGAAACAAAACTTATCTCTTTTCCACGTATTGCACTTCAATTAAATTTTTGTGGTTTTGTGAAAATCAATAAGATTGGAGTTATTTTCACGTATTAGAATTCTTTTTTTGTGGTTTTGTAAAAAACAATAAAAATTTTATTTTTTCGATCTAAAACACTTCAATTTTGTTGCTTTGTTAAAGAAACAAAACTTACTCTTTTCCACGTATTACACTTCAATTCAATTTTTGTGGTTTTGTGAAAATCAATAAGATTGGAGTTATTTTCACGTATTAGAATTCATTTTTTGTGGTTTTGTGAAAAAACAATACAAATTTTATTTTTTTCGATCTAAGACACTTCAATTTTGTGGCTTTGTTAAAGAAACAAAACTTATCTCTTTTCCACGTATTGCACTTCAATTCAATTTTTGTGGGTTTGTGAAATTCAATAAGATTGGAGTTATTTTCACGTATTAGAATTCATTTTTTGTGGTTTTGTGAAAAACAATACATATTTTATTGTTCCATCTAAAACGCTTCAATTTTGTGGCTTTGTTAAAGAAAGAAAACTTATCTCTTTTCCACGTATTGCACTTCAATTCAATTTTTGTGGTTTTGTGAAAATCAATAAGATTGGAGTTATTTTCACGTATTAGAATTCATTTTTCGTGGTTTTATTAAAAACAATACAAATTTTATTTTTTCCATCTAAAACACTTCAATTTTAGTGGCTTTTTTCAAAAACAAAACTTTCCTTTTTTCCATGTATTGCACTTCAATTCAATTTCTGTGTTTATGTGAAAATCAATAAGAACAAAGCCATTTTCAGGTATTACACTTCATTTTTTTTTGGTTTTGTGAAAAACAATACAAATTTGGTTTTTTCTATCCAAAGGATTTCAATTTTGTGGCTTTGTTAAAAAAACAAAACTTATCTTTTTTCCACGTATTACACTTCATTTCAATTTTTGTGTTTTTGTGAAAATCAATAAGAACAGAGTAATTTTCATGTATTAGACTTCTTTTTTTGTGATTTTGTGAAAAACAATACAAATTTTATTTTTTCCATCTAAAACACTTCAATTTTGTGGCTTTGTTAAAGAAACAAAACTTATCTCTTTTCCACGTATTGCACTTCAATTAAATTTTTGTGGTTTTGTGAAAATCAATAAGATTGGAGTTATTTTGACGTATTAGAATTCTTTTTTTGTGGTTTTGTGAAAAACAATACAAATTTTATTTTTTTGGATCTAAAACACTTCAATTTTGTTGCTTTGTTAAAGAAACAAAACTTATCTCTTTTCCACGTATTACACTTCAATTCAATTTTTGTGATTTTGTGAAAATCAATAAGATTGGAGTAATTTTCACGTATTAGAATTCATTTTTTGTGGTTTTGTGAAAAAACAATACAAATTTTATTTTTTTCGATCTAAGACACTTCAATTTTGTGGCTTTGTTAAAGAAACAAAACTTATCTCTTTTCCACGTATTGCACTTCAATTCAATTTTTGTGGTTTTGTGAAAATCAATAAGATTGGAGTTATTTTCACGTATTAGAATTCATTTTTTGTGGTTTTGTGAAAAAACAATACAAATTTTATTTTTTTCGATCTAAGACACTTCAATTTTGTGGCTTTGTTAAAGAAACAAAACTTATCTCTTTTCCACGTATTGCACTTCAATTCAATTTTTGTGGTTTTGTGAAAATCAATAAGATTGGAGTTATTTTCACGTATTAGAATTCATTTTTCGTGGTTTTATTAAAAACAATACAAATTTTATTTTTTCCATCTAAAACACTTCAATTTTAGTGGCTTTGTTCAAAAACAAAACTTGCCTTTTTTCCATGTATTGCACTTCAATTCAATTTCTGTGTTTATGTGAAAATCAATAAGAACAAAGCCATTTTCAGGTATTACACTTCATTTTTTTTTGGTTTTGTGAAAAACAATACAAATTTGGTTTTTTCTATCCAAAGATTTCAATTTTGTGGCTTTGTTAAAAAAACAAAACTTATCTTTTTTCCACGTATTACACTTCAATTCAATTTTTGTGTTTTTGTGAAAATCAATAAGAACAGAGTAATTTCCATGTATTAGACTTCTTTTTTTGTGGTTTTGTGAAAAACAATACAAATTTTATTTTTCCATCTAAAACACTTCAATTTTGTGGCTTTGTTAAAGAAACAAAACTTATCTCTTTTCCACGTATTGCTCTTCAATTAAATTTTTGTGGTTTTGTGAAAATCAATAAGATTGGAGTTATTTTCACGTATTAGAATTCTTTTTTTGTGGTTTTGTGAAAAACAATAAAAATTTTATTTTTTCGATCTAAAACACTTCAATTTTGTTGCTTTGTTAAAGAAACAAAACTTATCTCTTTTCCACGTATTACACTTCAATTCAATTTTTGTGGTTTTGTGAAAATCAATAAGATTGGAGTTATTTTCACGTATTAGAATTCATTTTTTGTGTTTTTGTGAAAAAACAATACAAATTTTATTTTTTCGATCTAAGACACTTCAATTTTGTGGCTTTGTTAAAGAAACAAAACTTATCTCTTTTCCACGTATTGCACTTCAATACAATTTTTGTGGTTTTGTGAAATTCAATAAGATTGGAGTTATTTTCACGTATTAGAATTCTTTTTTTGTGGTTTTGTGAAAAACAATACATATTTTATTTTTCCATCTAAAACGCTTCAATTTTGTGGCTTTGTAAAAGAAACAAAACTTATCTCTTTTCCACGTATTGCACTTCAATTCAATTTTTGTGGTTTTGTGAAAATCAATAAGATTGGAGTTATTTTCACGTATTAGAATTCATTTTTCGTGGTTTTATTAAAAACAATACAAATTTTATTTTTTCCATCTAAATCACTTCAATTTTAGTGGCTTTGTTCAAAAACAAAACTTGCCTTTTTTCCATGTATTGCACTTCAATTCAATTTCTGTGTTTATGTGAAAATCAATAAGAACAAAGCCATTTTCAGGTATTACACTTCATTTTTTTTTGGTTTTATGAAAAACAATACAAATTTGGTTTTTTCTATCCAAAGATTTCAATTTTGTGGCTTTGTTAAAAAAACAAAACTTATCTTTTTTCCACGTATTACACTTCAGTTCAATTTTTGTGTTTTTATGAAAATCAATAAGAACAGAGTAATTTCCATGTATTAGACTTCTTTTTTTGTGGTTTTGTGAAAAACAATACAAATTTTATTTTTCCATCTAAAACACTTCAATTTTGTGGCTTTGTTAAAGAAACAAAACTTATCTCTTTTCCACGTATTGCACTTCAATTAAATTTTTGTGGTTTTGTGAAAATCAATAAGATTGGAGTTATTTTCACGTATTAGAATTCTTTTTTTGTCGTTTTGTGAAAAACAATAAAAATTTTATTTTTTCGATCTAAAACACTTCAATTTTGTTGCTTTGTTAAAGAAACAAAACTTATCTCTTTTCCACGTATTACACTTCAATTCAATTTTTGTGGTTTTGTGAAAATCAATAAGATTGGAGTTATTTTCACGTATTAGAATTCATTTTTTGTGGTTTTGTGAAAAAACAATACAAATTTTATTTTTTCGATCTAAGACACTTCAATTTTGTGGCTTTGTTAAAGAAACAAAACTTATCTCTTTTCCACGTATTGCACTTCAATTCAATTTTTGTGGTTTTGTGAAATTCAATAAGATTGGAGTTATTTTCACGTATTAGAATTCTTTTTTTGTGGTTTTGTGAAAAACAATACATATTTTATTTTTCCATCTAAAACGCTTCAATTTTGTAGCTTTGTAAAAGAAACAAAACTTATCTCTTTTCCACGTATTGCACTTCAATTCAATTTTTGTGGTTTTGTGAAAATCAATAAGATTGGAGTTATTTTCACGTATTAGAATTCATTTTTCGTGGTTTTATTAAAAACAATACAAATTTTATTTTTTCCATCTAAATCACTTCAATTTTAGTGGCTTTGTTCAAAAACAAAACTTGCCTTTTTTCCATGTATTGCACTTCAATTCAATTTCTGTGTTTATGTGAAAATCAATAAGAACAAAGCCATTTTCAGGTATTACGCTTCATTTTTTTTTGGTTTTGTGAAAAACAATACAAATTTGGTTTTTTCTATCCAAAGATTTCAATTTTGTGGCTTTGTTAAAAAAACAAAACTTATCTTTTTTCCACGTATTACACTTCAATTCAATTTTTGTGTTTTTATGAAAATCAATAAGAACAGAGTAATTTCCATGTATTAGACTTCTTTTTTTGTGGTTTTGTGAAAAACAATACAAATTTTATTTTTCCATCTAAAACACTTCAATTTTGTGGCTTTGTTAAAGAAACAAAACTTATCTCTTTTCCACGTATTGCACTTCAATTAAATTTTTGTGGTTTTGTGAAAATCAATAAGATTGGAGTTATTTTCACGTATTAGAATTCTTTTTTTGTCGTTTTGTGAAAAACAATAAAAATTTTATTTTTTCGATCTAAAACACTTCAATTTTGTTGCTTTGTTAAAGAAACAAAACTTATCTCTTTTCCACGTATTACACTTCAATTCAATTTTTGTGGTTTTGTGAAAATCAATAAGATTGGAGTTATTTTCACGTATTAGAATTCATTTTTTGTGGTTTTGTGAAAAAACAATACAAATTTTATTTTTTTCGATCTAAGACACTTCAATTTTGTGGCTTTGTTAAAGAAACAAAACTTATCTCTTTTCCACGTATTGCACTTCAATTCAATTTTTGTGGTTTTGTGAAATTCAATAAGATTGGAGTTATTTTCACGTATTAGAATTCATTTTTTGTGGTTTTGTGAAAAACAATACATATTTTATTGTTCCATCTAAAACGCTTCAATTTTGTGGCTTTGTTAAAGAAAGAAAACTTATCTCTTTTCCACGTATTGCACTTCAATTCAATTTTTGTGGTTTTGTGAAAATCAATAAGATTGGAGTTATTTTCACGTAATAGAATTCATTTTTCGTGGTTTTATTAAAAACAATACAAATTTTATTTTTTCCATCTAAAACACTTCAATTTTAGTGGCTTTGTTCAAAAACAAAACTTTCCTTTTTTCCATGTATTGCACTTCAATTCAATTTCTGTGTTTATGTGAAAATCAATAAGAACAAAGCCATTTTCAGGTATTACACTTCATTTTTTTTTGGTTTTGTGAAAAACAATACAAATTTGGTTTTTTCTATCCAAAGGATTTCAATTTTGTGGCTTTGTTAAAAAAACAAAACTTATCTTTTTTCCACGTATTACACTTCATTTCAATTTTTGTGTTTTTGTGAAAATCAATAAGAACAGAGTAATTTTCATGTATTAGACTTCTTTTTTTGTGATTTTGTGAAAAACAATATAAATTTTATTTTTTCCATCTAAAACACTTCAATTTTGTGGCTTTGTTAAAGAAACAAAACTTATCTCTTTTCCACGTATTGCACTTCAATTAAATTTTTGTGGTTTTGTGAAAATCAATAAGATTGGAGTTATTTTCACGTATTAGAATTCTTTTTTTGTGGTTTTGTGAAAAACAATACAAATTTTATTTTTTTGGATCTAAAACACTTCAATTTTGTTGCTTTGTTAAAGAAACAAAACTTATCTCTTTTCCACGTATTACACTTCAATTCAATTTTTGTGGTTTTGTGAAAATCAATAAGATTGGAGTTATTTTCACGTATTAGAATTCATTCTTTGTGGTTTTGTGAAAAAACAATACAAATTTTATTTTTTTCGATCTAAGACACTTCAATTTTGTGGCTTTGTTAAAGAAACAAAACTTATCTCTTTTCCACGTATTGCACTTCAATTCAATTTTTGTGGTTTTGTGAAAATCAATAAGATTGGAGTTATTTTCACGTATTAGAATTCATTTTTCGTGGTTTTATTAAAAACAATACAAATTTTATTTTTTCCATCTAAAACACTTCAATTTTAGTGGCTTTGTTCAAAAACAAAACTTGCCTTTTTTCCATGTATTGCACTTCAATTCAATTTCTGTGTTTATGTGAAAATCAATAAGAACAAAGCCATTTTCAGGTATTACACTTCATTTTTTTTTGGTTTTGTGAAAAACAATACAAATTTGGTTTTTTCTATCCAAAGATTTCAATTTTGTGGCTTTGTTAAAAAAACAAAACTTATCTTTTTTCCACGTATTACACTTCAATTCAATTTTTGTGTTTTTGTGAAAATCAATAAGAACAGAGTAATTTCCATGTATTAGACTTCTTTTTTTGTGGTTTTGTGAAAAACAATACAAATTTTATTTTTCCATCTAAAACACTTCAATTTTGTGGCTTTGTTAAAGAAACAAAACTTATCTCTTTTCCACGTATTGCACTTCAATTAAATTTTTGTGGTTTTGTGAAAATCAATAAGATTGGAGTTATTTTCACGTATTAGAATTCTTTTTTTGTGGTTTTGTGAAAAACAATAAAAATTTTATTTTTTCGATCTAAAACACTTCAATTTTGTTGCTTTGTTAAAGAAACAAAACTTATCTCTTTTCCACGTATTACACTTCAATTCAATTTTTGTGGTTTTGTGAAAATCAATAAGATTGGAGTTATTTTCACGTATTAGAATTCATTTTTTGTGGTTTTGTGAAAAAACAATACAAATTTTATTTTTTCGATCTAAGACACTTCAATTTTGTGGCTTTGTTAAAGAAACAAAACTTATCTCTTTTCCACGTATTGCACTTCAATTCAATTTTTGTGGTTTTGTGAAATTCAATAAGATTGGAGTTATTTTCACGTATTAGAATTCTTTTTTTGTGGTTTTGTGAAAAACAATACATATTTTATTTTTCCATCTAAAACGCTTCAATTTTGTGGCTTTGTAAAAGAAACAAAACTTATCTCTTTTCCACGTATTGCACTTCAATTCAATTTTTGTGGTTTTGTGAAAATCAATAAGATTGGAGTTATTTTCACGTATTAGAATTCATTTTTCGTGGTTTTATTAAAAACAATACAAATTTTATTTTTTCCATCTAAATCACTTCAATTTTAGTGGCTTTGTTCAAAAACAAAACTTGCCTTTTTTCCATGTATTGCACTTCAATTCAATTTCTGTGTTTATGTGAAAATCAATAAGAACAAAGCCATTTTCAGGTATTACACTTCATTTTTTTTTGGTTTTGTGAAAAACAATACAAATTTGGTTTTTTCTATCCAAAGATTTCAATTTTGTGGCTTTGTTAAAAAAACAAAACTTATCTTTTTTCCACGTATTACACTTCAATTCAATTTTTGTGTTTTTATGAAAATCAATAAGAACAGAGTAATTTCCATGTATTAGACTTCTTTTTTTGTGGTTTTGTGAAAAACAATACAAATTTTATTTTTCCATCTAAAACACTTCAATTTTGTGGCTTTGTTAAAGAAACAAAACTTATCTCTTTTCCACGTATTGCACTTCAATTAAATTTTTGTGGTTTTGTGAAAATCAATAAGATTGGAGTTATTTTCACGTATTAGAATTCTTTTTTTGTCGTTTTGTGAAAAACAATAAAAATTTTATTTTTTCGATCTAAAACACTTCAATTTTGTTGCTTTGTTAAAGAAACAAAACTTATCTCTTTTCCACGTATTACACTTCAATTCAATTTTTGTGGTTTTGTGAAAATCAATAAGATTTGAGTTATTTTCACGTATTGGAATTCATTTTTTGTGGTTTTGTGAAAAAACAATACAAATTTTATTTTTTTCGATCTAAGACACTTCAATTTTGTGGCTTTGTTAAAGAAACAAAACTTATCTCTTTTCCACGTATTGCACTTCAATTCAATTTTTGTGGTTTTGTGAAATTCAATAAGATTGGAGTTATTTTCACGTATTAGAATTCATTTTTTGTGGTTTTGTGAAAAACAATACATATTTTATTGTTCCATCTAAAACGCTTCAATTTTGTGGCTTTGTTAAAGAAAGAAAACTTATCTCTTTTCCACGTATTGCACTTCAATTCAATTTTTGTGGTTTTGTGAAAATCAATAAGATTGGAGTTATTTTCACGTATTAGAATTCATTTTTCGTGGTTTTATTAAAAACAATACAAATTTTATTTTTTCCATCTAAAACACTTCAATTTTAGTGGCTTTGTTCAAAAACAAAACTTTCCTTTTTTCCATGTATTGCACTTCAATTCAATTTCTGTGTTTATGTGAAAATCAATAAGAACAAAGCCATTTTCAGGTATTACACTTCATTTTTTTTTGGTTTTGTGAAAAACAATACAAATTTGGTTTTTTCTATCCAAAGGATTTCAATTTTGTGGCTTTGTTAAAAAAACAAAACTTATCTTTTTTCCACGTATTACACTTCATTTCAATTTTTGTGTTTTTGTGAAAATCAATAAGAACAGAGTAATTTTCATGTATTAGACTTCTTTTTTTGTGATTTTGTGAAAAACAATACAAATTTTATTTTTTCCATCTAAAACACTTCAATTTTGTGGCTTTGTTAAAGAAACAAAACTTATCTCTTTTCCACGTATTGCACTTCAATTAAATTTTTGTGGTTTTGTGAAAATCAATAAGATTGGAGTTATTTTCACGTATTAGAATTCTTTTTCTGTGGTTTTGTGAAAAACAATACAAATTTTATTTTTTTGGATCTAAAACACTTCAATTTTGTTGCTTTGTTAAAGAAACAAAACTTATCTCTTTTCCACGTATTACACTTCAATTCAATTTTTGTGGTTTTGTGAAAATCAATAAGATTGGAGTTATTTTCACGTATTAGAATTCATTCTTTGTGGTTTTGTGAAAAAACAATACAAATTTTATTTTTTTCGATCTAAGACACTTCAATTTTGTGGCTTTGTTAAAGAAACAAAACTTATCTCTTTTCCACGTATTGCACTTCAATTCAATTTTTGTGGTTTTGTGAAAATCAATAAGATTGGAGTTATTTTCACGTATTAGAATTCATTTTTCGTGGTTTTATTAAAAACAATACAAATTTTATTTTTTCCATCTAAATCACTTCAATTTTAGTGGCTTTGTTCAAAAACAAAACTTGCCTTTTTTCCATGTATTGCACTTCAATTCAATTTCTGTGTTTATGTGAAAATCAATAAGAACAAAGCCATTTTCAGGTATTACACTTCATTTTTTTTTGGTTTTGTGAAAAACAATACAAATTTGGTTTTTTCTATCCAAAGATTTCAATTTTGTGGCTTTGTTAAAAAAACAAAACTTATCTTTTTTCCACGTATTACACTTCAATTCAATTTTTGTGTTTTTATGAAAATCAATAAGAACAGAGTAATTTCCATGTATTAGACTTCTTTTTTTGTGGTTTTGTGAAAAACAATACAAATTTTATTTTTCCATCTAAAACACTTCAATTTTGTGGCTTTGTTAAAGAAACAAAACTTATCTCTTTTCCACGTATTGCACTTCAATTAAATTTTTGTGGTTTTGTGAAAATCAATAAGATTGGAGTTATTTTCACGTATTAGAATTCTTTTTTTGTGGTTTTGTGAAAAACAATAGAAATTTTATTTTTTTGGATCTAAAACACTTCAATTTTGTTGCTTTGTTAAAGAAACAAAACTTATCTCTTTTCCACGTATTACACTTCAATTCAATTTTTGTGGTTTTGTGAAAATCAATAAGATTGGAGTTATTTTCACGTATTAGAATTCATTCTTTGTGGTTTTGTGAAAAAACAATACAAATTTTATTTTTTTCGATCTAAGACACTTCAATTTTGTGGCTTTGTTAAAGAAACAAAACTTATCTCTTTTCCGCGTATTGCACTTCAATTCAATTTTTGTGGTTTTGTGAAAATCAATAAGATTGGAGTTATTTTCACGTATTAGAATTCATTTTTCGTGGTTTTATTAAAAACAATACAAATTTTATTTTTTCCATCTAAAACACTTCAATTTTAGTGGCTTTGTTCAAAAACAAAACTTGCCTTTTTTCCATGTATTGCACTTCAATTCAATTTCTGTGTTTATGTGAAAATCAATAAGAACAAAGCCATTTTCAGGTATTACACTTCATTTTTTTTTGGTTTTGTGAAAAACAATACAAATTTGGTTTTTTCTATCCAAAGATTTCAATTTTGTGGCTTTGTTAAAAAAACAAAACTTATCTTTTTTCCACGTATTACACTTCAATTCAATTTTTGTGTTTTTGTGAAAATCAATAAGAACAGAGTAATTTCCATGTATTAGACTTCTTTTTTTGTGGTTTTGTGAAAAACAATACAAATTTTATTTTTCCATCTAAAACACTTCAATTTTGTGGCTTTGTTAAAGAAACAAAACTTATCTCTTTTCCACGTATTGCACTTCAATTAAATTTTTGTGGTTTTGTGAAAATCAATAAGATTGGAGTTATTTTCACGTATTAGAATTCTTTTTTTGTGGTTTTGTGAAAAACAATAAAAATTTTATTTTTTCGATCTAAAACACTTCAATTTTGTTGCTTTGTTAAAGAAACAAAACTTATCTCTTTTCCACGTATTACACTTCAATTCAATTTTTGTGGTTTTGTGAAAATCAATAAGATTGGAGTTATTTTCACGTATTAGAATTCATTTTTTGTGGTTTTGTGAAAAAACAATACAAATTTTATTTTTTCGATCTAAGACACTTCAATTTTGTGGCTTTGTTAAAGAAACAAAACTTATCTCTTTTCCACGTATTGCACTTCAATTCAATTTTTGTGGTTTTGTGAAATTCAATAAGATTGGAGTTATTTTCACGTATTAGAATTCTTTTTTTGTGGTTTTGTGAAAAACAATACATATTTTATTTTTCCATCTAAAACGCTTCAATTTTGTGGCTTTGTAAAAGAAACAAAACTTATCTCTTTTCCACGTATTGCACTTCAATTCAATTTTTGTGGTTTTGTGAAAATCAATAAGATTGGAGTTATTTTCACGTATTAGAATTCATTTTTCGTGGTTTTATTAAAAACAATACAAATTTTATTTTTTCCATCTAAATCACTTCAATTTTAGTGGCTTTGTTCAAAAACAAAACTTGCCTTTTTTCCATGTATTGCACTTCAATTCAATTTCTGTGTTTATGTGAAAATCAATAAGAACAAAGCCATTTTCAGGTATTACACTTCATTTTTTTTTGGTTTTGTGAAAAACAATACAAATTTGGTTTTTTCTATCCAAAGATTTCAATTTTGTGGCTTTGTTAAAAAAACAAAACTTATCTTTTTTCCACGTATTACACTTCAATTCAATTTTTGTGTTTTTATGAAAATCAATAAGAACAGAGTAATTTCCATGTATTAGACTTCTTTTTTTGTGGTTTTGTGAAAAACAATACAAATTTTATTTTTCCATCTAAAACACTTCAATTTTGTGGCTTTGTTAAAGAAACAAAACTTATCTCTTTTCCACGTATTGCACTTCAATTAAATTTTTGTGGTTTTGTGAAAATCAATAAGATTGGAGTTATTTTCACGTATTAGAATTCTTTTTTTGTCGTTTTGTGAAAAACAATAAAAATTTTATTTTTTCGATCTAAAACACTTCAATTTTGTTGCTTTGTTAAAGAAACAAAACTTATCTCTTTTCCACGTATTACACTTCAATTCAATTTTTGTGGTTTTGTGAAAATCAATAAGATTTGAGTTATTTTCACGTATTGGAATTCATTTTTTGTGGTTTTGTGAAAAAACAATACAAATTTTATTTTTTTCGATCTAAGACACTTCAATTTTGTGGCTTTGTTAAAGAAACAAAACTTATCTCTTTTCGACGTATTGCACTTCAATTCAATTTTTGTGGTTTTGTGAAATTCAATAAGATTGGAGTTATTTTCACGTATTAGAATTCATTTTTTGTGGTTTTGTGAAAAACAATACATATTTTATTGTTCCATCTAAAACGCTTCAATTTTGTGGCTTTGTTAAAGAAAGAAAACTTATCTCTTTTCCACGTATTGCACTTCAATTCAATTTTTGTGGTTTTGTGAAAATCAATAAGATTGGAGTTATTTTCACGTATTAGAATTCATTTTTCGTGGTTTTATTAAAAACAATACAAATTTTATTTTTTCCATCTAAAACACTTCAATTTTAGTGGCTTTGTTCAAAAACAAAACTTTCCTTTTTTCCATGTATTGCACTTCAATTCAATTTCTGTGTTTATGTGAAAATCAATAAGAACAAAGCCATTTTCAGGTATTACACTTCATTTTTTTTTGGTTTTGTGAAAAACAATACAAATTTGGTTTTTTCTATCCAAAGGATTTCAATTTTGTGGCTTTGTTAAAAAAACAAAACTTATCTTTTTTCCACGTATTACACTTCATTTCAATTTTTGTGTTTTTGTGAAAATCAATAAGAACAGAGTAATTTTCATGTATTAGACTTCTTTTTTTGTGATTTTGTGAAAAACAATACAAATTTTATTTTTTCCATCTAAAACACTTCAATTTTGTGGCTTTGTTAAAGAAACAAAACTTATCTCTTTTCCACGTATTGCACTTCAATTAAATTTTTGTGGTTTTGTGAAAATCAATAAGATTGGAGTTATTTTGACGTATTAGAATTCTTTTTTTGTGGTTTTGTGAAAAACAATACAAATTTTATTTTTTCGATCTAAAACACTTCAATTTTGTTGCTTTGTTAAAGAAACAAAACTTATCTCTTTTCCACGTATTACACTTCAATTCAATTTTTGTGGTTTTGTGAAAATCAATAAGATTGGAGTTATTTTCACGTATTAGAATTCATTTTTTGTGGTCTTGTGAAAAAACAATACAAATTTTATTTTTTTCGATCTAAGACACTTCAATTTTGTGGCTTTGTTAAAGAAACAAAACTTATCTCTTTTCCACGTATTGCACTTCAATTCAATTTTTGTGGTTTTGTGAAAATCAATAAGATTGGAGTTATTTTCACGTATTAGAATTCATTTTTTGTGGTTTTGTGAAAAAACAATACAAATTTTATTTTTTTCGATCTAAGACACTTCAATTTTGTGGCTTTGTTAAAGAAACAAAACTTATCTCTTTTCCACGTATTGCACTTCAATTCAATTTTTGTGGTTTTGTGAAAATCAATAAGATTGGAGTTATTTTCACGTATTAGAATTCATTTTTCGTGGTTTTATTAAAAACAATACAAATTTTATTTTTTCCATCTAAAACACTTCAATTTTAGTGGCTTTGTTCAAAAACAAAACTTGCCCTTTTTCCATGTATTGCACTTCAATTCAATTTCTGTGTTTATGTGAAAATCAATAAGAACAAAGCCATTTTCAGGTATTACACTTCATTTTTTTTTGGTTTTGTGAAAAACAATACAAATTTGGTTTTTTCTATCCAAAGATTTCAATTTTGTGGCTTTGTTAAAAAAACAAAACTTATCTTTTTTCCACGTATTACACTTCAATTCAATTTTTGTGTTTTTGTGAAAATCAATAAGAACAGAGTAATTTCCATGTATTAGACTTCTTTTTTTGTGGTTTTGTGAAAAACAATACAAATTTTATTTTTCCATCTAAAACACTTCAATTTTGTGGCTTTGTTAAAGAAACAAAACTTATCTCTTTTCCACGTATTGCACTTCAATTAAATTTTTGTGGTTTTGTGAAAATCAATAAGATTGGAGTTATTTTCACGTATTAGAATTCTTTTTTTGTCGTTTTGTGAAAAACAATAAAAATTTTATTTTTTCGATCTAAAACACTTCAATTTTGTTGCTTTGTTAAAGAAACAAAACTTATCTCTTTTCCACGTATTACACTTCAATTCAATTTTTGTGGTTTTGTGAAAATCAATAAGATTTGAGTTATTTTCACGTATTGGAATTCATTTTTTGTGGTTTTGTGAAAAAACAATACAAATTTTATTTTTTTCGATCTAAGACACTTCAATTTTGTGGCTTTGTTAAAGAAACAAAACTTATCTCTTTTCCACGTATTGCACTTCAATTCAATTTTTGTGGTTTTGTGAAATTCAATAAGATTGGAGTTATTTTCACGTATTAGAATTCATTTTTTGTGGTTTTGTGAAAAACAATACATATTTTATTGTTCCATCTAAAACGCTTCAATTTTGTGGCTTTGTTAAAGAAAGAAAACTTATCTCTTTTCCACGTATTGCACTTCAATTCAATTTTTGTGGTTTTGTGAAAATCAATAAGATTGGAGTTATTTTCACGTATTAGAATTCATTTTTCGTGGTTTTATTAAAAACAATACAAATTTTATTTTTTCCATCTAAAACACTTCAATTTTAGTGGCTTTGTTCAAAAACAAAACTTTCCTTTTTTCCATGTATTGCACTTCAATTCAATTTCTGTGTTTATGTGAAAATCAATAAGAACAAAGCCATTTTCAGGTATTACACTTCATTTTTTTTTGGTTTTGTGAAAAACAATACAAATTTGGTTTTTTCTATCCAAAGGATTTCAATTTTGTGGCTTTGTTAAAAAAACAAAACTTATCTTTTTTCCACGTATTACACTTCATTTCAATTTTTGTGTTTTTGTGAAAATCAATAAGAACAGAGTAATTTTCATGTATTAGACTTCTTTTTTGTGGTTTTGTGAAAAACAATACAAATTTTATTTTTCCATCTAAAACACTTCAATTTTGTGGCTTTGTTAAAGAAACAAAACTTATCTCTTTTCCACGTATTGCACTTCAACTAAATTTTTGTGGTTTTGTGAAAATCAATAAGATTGGAGTTACTTTCACGTATTAGAATTCTTTTTTTGTGGTTTTGTGAAAAACAATACAAATTTTATTTTTTCGATCTAAAACACTTCAATTTTGTTGCTTTGTTAAAGAAACAAAACTTATCTCTTTTCCACGTATTACACTTCAATTCAATTTTTGTGGTTTTGTGAAAATCAATAAGATTGGAGTTATTTTCACGTATTAGAATTCATTTTTTGTGGTTTTGTGAAAAACAATACAAATTTTATTTTTTCGATCTAAGACACTTCAATTTTGTGGCTTTGTTAAAGAAACAAAACTTATCTCTTTTCCACGTATTGCACTTCAATTCAATTTTTGTGGTTTTGTGAAAATCAATAAGATTGGAGTTATTTTCACGTATTAGAATTCATTTTTCGTGGTTTTATTAAAAACAATACAAATTTTATTTTTTCCATCTAAAACACTTCAATTTTAGTGGCTTTGTTCAAAAACAAAACTTGCCTTTTTTCCATGTATTGCACTTCAATTCAATTTCTGTGTTTATGTGAAAATCAATAAGAACAAAGCCAATTTCAGGTATTACACTTCATTTTTTTTTGGTTTTGTGAAAAACAATACGAATTTGGTTTTTTCTATCCAAAGATTTCAATTTTGTGGCTTTGTTAAAAAAACAAAACTTATCTTTTTTCCACGTATTACACTTCAATTCAATTTTTGTGTTTTTATGAAAATCAATAAGAACAGAGTAATTTCCATGTATTAGACTTCTTTTTTTGTGGTTTTGTGTAAAACAATACAAATTTTATTTTTCCATCTAAAACAGTTCAATTTTGTGGCTTTGTTAAAGAAACAAAACTTATCTCTTTTCCACGTATTGCACTTCAATTAAATTTTTGTGGTTTTGTGAAAATCAATAAGATTGGAGTTATTTTCACGTATTAGAATTCTTTTTTTGTGGTTTTGTGAAAAACAATAAAAATTTTATTTTTTCGATCTAAAACACTTCAATTTTGTTGCTTTGTTAAAGAAACAAAACTTATCTCTTTTCCACGTATTACACTTCAATTCAATTTTTGTGGTTTTGTGAAAATCAATAAGATTGGAGTTATTTTCACGTATTAGAATTCATTTTTTGTGGTTTTGTGAAAAAACAATACAAATTTTATTTTTTTCGATCTAAGACACTTCAATTTTGTGGCTTTGTTAAAGAAACAAAACTTATCTCTTTTCCACGTATTGCACTTCAATTCAATTTTTGTGGTTTTGTGAAATTCAATAAGATTGGAGTTATTTTCACGTATTAGAATTCATTTTTTGTGGTTTTGTGAAAAACAATACATATTTTATTGTTCCATCTAAAACGCTTCAATTTTGTGGCTTTGTTAAAGAAAGAAAACTTATCTCTTTTCCACGTATTGCACTTCAATTCAATTTTTGTGGTTTTGTGAAAATCAATAAGATTGGAGTTATTTTCACGTATTAGAATTCATTTTTCGTGGTTTTATTAAAAACAATACAAATTTTATTTTTTCCATCTAAAACACTTCAATTTTAGTGGCTTTGTTCAAAAACAAAACTTTCCTTTTTTCCATGTATTGCACTTCAATTCAATTTCTGTGTTTATGTGAAAATCAATAAGAACAAAGCCATTTTCAGGTATTACACTTCATTTTTTTTTGGTTTTGTGAAAAACAATACAAATTTGGTTTTTTCTATCCAAAGGATTTCAATTTTGTGGCTTTGTTAAAAAAACAAAACTTATCTTTTTTCCACGTATTACACTTCATTTCAATTTTTGTGTTTTTGTGAAAATCAATAAGAACAGAGTAATTTTCATGTATTAGACTTCTTTTTTTGTGATTTTGTGAAAAACAATACAAATTTTATTTTTTCCATCTAAAACACTTCAATTTTGTGGCTTTGTTAAAGAAACAAAACTTATCTCTTTTCCACGTATTGCACTTCACTTAAATTTTTGTGGTTTTGTGAAAATCAATAAGATTGGAGTTATTTTCACGTATTAGAATTCTTTTTTTGTGGTTTTGTGAAAAACAATACAAATTTTATTTTTTCGATCTAAAACACTTCAATTTTGTTGCTTTGTTAAAGAAACAAAACTTATCTCTTTTCCACGTATTACACTTCAATTCAATTTTTGTGGTTTTGTGAAAATCAATAAGATTGGAGTTATTTTCACGTATTAGAATTCATTTTTTGTGGTTTTGTGAAAAAACAATACAAATTTTATTTTTTTCGATCTAAAACACTTCAATTTTGTTGCTTTGTTAAAGAAACAAAACTTATCTCTTTTCCACGTATTGCACTTCAATTCAATTTTTGTGGTTTTGTGAAATTCAATAAGATTGGAGTTATTTTCACGTATTAGAATTCTTTTTTTGTGGTTTTGTGAAAAACAATACATATTTTATTTTTCCATCTAAAACGCTTCAATTTTGTGGCTTTGTAAAAGAAACAAAACTTATCTCTTTTCCAAGTATTGCACTTCAATTAAATTTTTGTGGTTTTGTGAAAATCAATAAGATTGAAGTTATTTTCACGTATTAGAATTCTTTTTTTGTGGTTTTGTGAAAAACAATACAAATTTTATTTTTTCGATCTAAAACACTTCAATTTTGTTGCTTTGTTAAAGAAACAAAACTTATCTCTTTTCCACGTATTACACTTCAATTCAATTTTTGTGGTCTTGTGAAAATCAATAAGATTGGAGTTATTTTCACGTATTAGAATTCATTTTTTGTGGTTTTGTGAAAAACAATACAAATTTTATTTTTTCGATCTAAGACACTTCAATTTTGTGGCTTTGTTAAAGAAACAAAACTTATCTCTTTTCCACGTATTGCACTTCAATTCAATTTTTGTGGTTTTGTGAAATTCAATAAGATTGGAGTTATTTTCACGTATTAGAATTCATTTTTTGTGGTTTTGTGAAAAACAATACATATTTTATTGTTCCATCTAAAACGCTTCAATTTTGTGGCTTTGTTAAAGAAAGAAAACTTATCTCTTTTCCACGTATTGCACTTCAATTCAATTTTTGTGGTTTTGTGAAAATCAATAAGATTGGAGTTATTTTCACGTATTAGAATTCATTTTTCGTGGTTTTATTAAAAACAATACAAATTTTATTTTTTCCATCTAAAACACTTCAATTTTAGTGGCTTTGTTCAAAAACAAAACTTTCCTTTTTTCCATGTATTGCACTTCAATTCAATTTCTGTGTTTATGTGAAAATCAATAAGAACAAAGCCATTTTCAGGTATTACACTTCATTTTTTTTTGGTTTTGTGAAAAACAATACAAATTTGGTTTTTTCTATCCAAAGGATTTCAATTTTGTGGCTTTGTTAAAAAAACAAAACTTATCTTTTTTCCACGTATTACACTTCATTTCAATTTTTGTGTTTTTGTGAAAATCAATAAGAACAGAGTAATTTTCACGTATTAGACTTCTTTTTTTGTGATTTTGTGAAAAACAATACAAATTTTATTTTTTCCATCTAAAACACTTCAATTTTGTGGCTTTGTTAAAGAAACAAAACTTATCTCTTTTCCACGTATTGCACTTCAATTAAATTTTTGTGGTTTTGTGAAAATCAATAAGATTGGAGTTATTTTCACGTATTAGAATTCTTTTTTTGTGGTTTTGTGAAAAACAATACAAATTTTATTTTTTCGATCTAAAACACTTCAATTTTGTTGCTTTGTTAAAGAAACAAAACTTATCTCTTTTCCACGTATTACACTTCAATTCAATTTTTGTGGTTTTGTGAAAATCAATAAGATTGGAGTTATTTTCACGTATTAGAATTCATTTTTTGTGGTTTTGTGAAAAAACAATACAAATTTTATTTTTTTCGATCTAAAACACTTCAATTTTGTTGCTTTGTTAAAGAAACAAAACTTATCTCTTTTCCACGTATTGCACTTCAATTCAATTTTTGTGGTTTTGTGAAATTCAATAAGATTGGAGTTATTTTCACGTATTAGAATTCTTTTTTTGTGGTTTTGTGAAAAACAATACATATTTTATTTTTCCATCTAAAACGCTTCAATTTTGTGGCTTTGTAAAAGAAACAAAACTTATCTCTTTTCCAAGTATTGCACTTCAATTAAATTTTTGTGGTTTTGTGAAAATCAATAAGATTGAAGTTATTTTCACGTATTAGAATTCTTTTTTTGTGGTTTTGTGAAAAACAATACAAATTTTATTTTTTCGATCTAAAACACTTCAATTTTGTTGCTTTGTTAAAGAAACAAAACTTATCTCTTTTCCACGTATTACACTTCAATTCAATTTTTGTGGTCTTGTGAAAATCAATAAGATTGGAGTTATTTTCACGTATTAGAATTCATTTTTTGTGGTTTTGTGAAAAACAATACAAATTTTATTTTTTCGATCTAAGACACTTCAATTTTGTGGCTTTGTTAAAGAAACAAAACTTATCTCTTTTCCACGTATTGCACTTCAATTCAATTTTTGTGGTTTTGTGAAAATCAATAAGATTGGAGTTATTTTCACGTATTAGAATTCATTTTTCGTGGTTTTATTAAAAACAATACAAATTTTATTTTTTCCATCTAAAACACTTCAATTTTAGTGGCTTTGTTCAAAAACAAAACTTGCCTTTTTTCCATGTATTGCACTTCAATTCAATTTCTGTGTTTATGTGAAAATCAATAAGAACAAAGCCATTTTCAGGTATTACACTTCATTTTTTTTTGGTTTTGTGAAAAACAATACAAATTTGGTTTTTTCTATCCAAAGATTTCAATTTTGTGGCTTTGTTAAAAAAACAAAACTTATCTTTTTTCCACGTATTACACTTCAATTCAATTTTTGTGTTTTTTATGAAAATCAATAAGAACAGAGTAATTTCCATGTATTAGACTTCTTTTTTTGTGGTTTTGTGAAAAACAATACAAATTTTATTTTTCCATCTAAAACACTTCAATTTTGTGGCTTTGTTAAAGAAACAAAACTTATCTCTTTTCCACGTATTGCACTTCAATTAAATTTTTGTGGTTTTGTGAAAATCAATAAGATTGGAGTCATTTTCACGTATTAGAATTCTTTTTTTGTGGTTTTGTGAAAAACAATACAAATTTTATTTTTTCGATCTAAAACACTTCAATTTTGTTGCTTTGTTAAAGAAACAAAACTTATCTCTTTTCCACGTATTACACTTCAATTCAATTTTTGTGGTTTTGTGAAAATCAATAAGATTGGAGTTATTTTCACGTATTAGAATTCATTTTTTGTGGTTTTGTGAAAAAACAATACAAATTTTATTTTTTCGATCTAAGACACTTCAATTTTGTGGCTTTGTTAAAGAAACAAAACTTATCTCTTTTCCACGTATTGCAGTTCAATTCAATTTTTGTGGTTTTGTGAAATTCAATAAGATTGGAGTTATTTTCACGTATTAGAATTCATTTTTCGTGGTTTTATTAAAAACAATACAAATTTTATTTTTTCCATCTAAAACACTTCAATTTTAGTGGCTTTGTTCAAAAACAAAACTTTCCTATTTTCCATGTATTGCACTTCAATTCAATTTCTGTGTTTATGTGAAAATCAATAAGAACAAAGCCATTTTCAGGTATTACACTTCATTTTTTTTTGGTTTTGTGAAAAACAATACAAATTTGGTTTTTTCTATCCAAAGGATTTCAATTTTGTGGCTTTGTTAAAAAAACAAAACTTATCATTTTTCCACGTATTACACTTCATTTCAATTTTTGTGTTTTTGTGAAAATCAATAAGAACAGAGTAATTTTCATGTATTAGACTTCTTTTTTTGTGATTTTGTGAAAAACAATACAAATTTTATTTTTTCCATCTAAAACACTTCAATTTTGTGGCTTTGTTAAAGAAACAAAACTTATCTCTTTTCCACGTATTGCACTTCAATTAAATTTTTGTGGTTTTGTGAAAATCAATAAGATTGGAGTTATTTTCACGTATTAGAATTCTTTTTTTGTGGTTTTGTGAAAAACAATACAAATTTTATTTTTTCGATCTAAAACACTTCAATTTTGTTGCTTTGTTAAAGAAACAAAACTTATCTCTTTTCCACGTATTACACTTCAATTCAATTTTTGTGGTCTTGTGAAAATCAATAAGATTGGAGTTATTTTCACGTATTAGAATTCATTTTTTGTGGTTTTGTGAAAAACAATACAAATTTTATTTTTTCGATCTAAGACACTTCAATTTTGTGGCTTTGTTAAAGAAACAAAACTTATCTCTTTTCCACGTATTGCACTTCAATTCAATTTTTGTGGTTTTGTGAAAATCAATAAGATTGGAGTTATTTTCACGTATTAGAATTCATTTTTCGTGGTTTTATTAAAAACAATACAAATTTTATTTTTTCCATCTAAAACACTTCAATTTTAGTGGCTTTGTTCAAAAACAAAACTTGCCTTTTTTCCATGTATTGCACTTCAATTCAATTTCTGTGTTTATCTGAAAATCAATAAGAACAAAGCCATTTTCAGGTATTACACTTCATTTTTTTTTGGTTTTGTGAAAAACAATACAAATTTGGTTTTTTCTATCCAAAGATTTCAATTTTGTGGCTTTGTTAAAAAAACAAAACTTATCTTTTTTCCACGTATTACACTTCAATTCAATTTTTGTGTTTTTATGAAAATCAATAAGAACAGAGTAATTTCCATGTATTAGACTTCTTTTTTTGTGGTTTTGTGAAAAACAATACAAATTTTATTTTTCCATCTAAAACACTTCAATTTTGTGGCTTTGTTAAAGAAACAAAACTTATATCTTTTCCACGTATTGCACATCAATTAAATTTTTGTGGTTTTGTGAAAATCAATAAGATTGGAGTCATTTTCACGTATTAGAATTCTTTTTTTGTGGTTTTGTGAAAAACAATACAAATTTTATTTTTTCGATCTAAAACACTTCAATTTTGTTGCTTTGTTAAAGAAACAAAACTTATCTCTTTTCCACGTATTACACTTCAATTCAATTTTTGTGGTTTTGTGAAAATCAATAAGTGGTTTTGTGAAAAACAATACAAATTTTATTTTTCCATCTAAAACACTTCAATTTTGTGGCTTTGTTAAAGAAACAAAACTTATCTTTTTTCCACGTATTGCACTTCAATTAAATATTTGTGGTTTTGTGAAAATCAATAAGATTGGAGTTATTTTCACGTATTAGAATTCATTTTTTGTTGTTTTGTGAAAAACAATACAAATTTTATTTTTTCGATCTAAAACACTTCAATTTTGTTGCTTTGTTAAAGAAACAAAACTTATCTCTTTTCCACGTAATACACTTCAATTCAATTTTTGTGGTTTTGTGAAAATCAATAAGATTGGAGTTATTTTCACGTATTAGAATTCATTTTTTGTGGTTTTGTGAAAAACAATACAAATTTTATTTTTTCGAGCTAAGACACTTCAATTTTGTGGCTTTGTTAAAGAAACAAAACTTATCTCTTTTCCACGTATTGCACTTCAATTCAATTTTTGTGGTTTTGTGAAAATCAATAAGATTGGAGTTATTTTCACGTATTAGAATTCATTTTTCGTGGTTTTATTAAAAACAATACAAATTTTATTTTTTCCATCTAAAACACTTCAATTTTAGTGGCTTTGTTCAAAAACAAAACTTGCCTTTTTTCCATGTATTGCACTTCAATTCAATTTCTGTGTTTATGTGAAAATCAATAAGAACAAAGCCATTTTCAGGTATTACACTTCATTTTTTTTTGGTTTTGTGAAAAACAATACAAATTTGGTTTTTTCTATCCAGAAGATTTCAATTTTGTGGCTTTGTCAAAAAAACAAAACTTATCTTTTTTCCACGTATTACACTTCAATTCAATTTTTGTGTTTTTGTGAAAATCAGTAAGAACAGAGTAATTTCCATGTATTAGACTTCTTTTTTTGTGGTTTTGTGAAAAACAATACAAATTTTATTTTTCCATCTAAAACACTTCAATTTTGTGGCTTTGTTAAAGAAACAAAACTTATCTCTTTTCCACGTATTGCACTTCAATTAAATTTTTGTGGTTTTGTGAAAATCAATAAGATTGGAGTTATTTTCACGTATTAGAATTCTTTTTTTGTGGTTTTGTGAAAAACAGTACAAATTTTATTTTTTCGATCTAAAACACTTCAATTTTGTTGCTTTGTTAAAGAAACAAAACTTATCTCTTTTCCACGTATTACACTTCAATTCAATTTTTGTGGTTTTGTGAAAATCAATAAGATTGGAGTTATTTTCACGTATTAGAATTCTTTTTTTTTGGTTTTGTGAAAAAACAATACAAATTTTATTTTTTCGATCTAAGACACTTCAATTTTGTGGCTTTGTTAAAGAAACAAAACTTATCTCTTTTCCACGTATTGCACTTTAATTCAATTTTTGTGGTTTTGTGAAATTCAATAAGATTGGAGTTATTTTCACGTATTAGAATTCTTTTTTCGTGGTTTTGTGAAAAACAGTACAAATTTTATTTTTTCGATCTAAAACACTTCAATTTTGTGGCTTTGTTAAAGAAACAAAACTTATCTCTTTTCCACGTATTGCACTTCAATTAAATTTTTGTGGTTTTGTGAAAATCAATAAGATTGGAGTTATTTTCACGTATTAGAATTCATTTTTTGTGGTTTTATTAAAAACAATACAAATTTTATTTTTTCCATCTAAAACACTTCAATTTTGTTGCTTTGTTAAAGAAACAAAACTTATCTCTTTTCCACGTATTACACTTCAATTCAATTTTTGTGGTTTTGTGAAAATCAATAAGATTGGAGTTATTTTCACGTATTAGAATTCATTTTTTGTGGTTTTGTGAAAAACAATACAAATTTTATTTTTTCGATCTAAGACACTTCAATTTTGTGGCTTTGTTAAAGAAACAAAACTTATCTCTTTTCCACGTATTGCACTTCAATTCAATTTTTGTGGTTTTGTGAAAATCAATAAGATTGGAGTTATTTTCACGTATTAGAATTCATTTTTCGTGGTTTTATTAAAAACAATACAAATTTTATTTTTTCCATTTAAAACACTTCAATTTTAGTGGCTTTGTTCAAAAACAAAACTTGCCTTTTTTCCATGTATTGCACTTCAATTCAATTTCTGTGTTTATGTGAAAATCAATAAGAACAAAGCCATTTTCAGGTATTACACTTCATTTTTTTTTGGTTTTGTGAAAAACAATACAAATTTGGTTTTTTCTATCCAAAAGATTTCAATTTTGTGGCTTTGTTAAAAAAACAAAACTTATCTTTTTTCCACGTATTACACTTCATTTCAATTTTTGTGTTTTTGTGAAAATCAATAAGAACAGAGTAATTTTCATATATTAGACTTCTTTTTTTGTGGTTTTGTGAAAAACAATACAAATTTTATTTTTCCATCTAAAACACTTCAATTTTGTGGCTTTGTTAAAGAAACAAAACTTATCTCTTTTCCACGTATTGCACTTCAATTAAATTTTTGTGGTCTTGTGAAAATCAATAAGATTGGAGTAATTTTCACGTATTAGAATTCTTTTTTTGTGGTTTTGTGAAAAACAATACAAATTTTATTTTTTCGATCTAAAACACTTCAATTTTGTTGCTTTGTTAAAGAAACAAAACTTATCTCTTTTCCACGTATTACACTTCAATTCAATTTTTGTGGTTTTGTGAAAATCAATAAGATTTGAATTATTTTCACGTATTAGAATTCATTTTTTGTGGTTTTGTGAAAAACAATACAAATTTTATTTTTTCGAGCTAAGACACTTCAATTTTGTGGCTTTGTTAAAGAAACAAAACTTATCTCTTTTCCACGTATTGCACTTCAATTCAATTTTTGTGGTTTTGTGAAAATCAATAAGATTGGAGTTATTTTCACGTATTAGAATTCATTTTTCGTGGTTTTATTAAAAACAATACAAATTTTATTTTTTCCATCTAAAACACTTCAATTTTAGTGGCTTTGTTCAAAAACAAAACTTGCCTTTTTTCCATGTATTGCACTTCAATTCAATTTCTGTGTTTATGTGAAAATCAATAAGAACAAAGCCATTTTCAGGTATTACACTTCATTTTTTTTTGGTTTTGTGAAAAACAATACAAATTTGGTTTTTTCTATCCAAAAGATTTCAATTTTGTGGCTTTGTTAAAAAAACAAAACTTATCTTTTTTCCACGTATTACACTTCATTTCAATTTTTGTGTTTTTGTGAAAATCAATAAGAACAGAGTAATTTTCATGTATTAGACTTCTTTTTTTGTGGTTTTGTGAAAAACAATACAAATTTTATTTTTCCATCTAAAACACTTCAATTTTGTGGCTTTGTTAAAGAAACAAAACTTATCTTTTTTCCACGTATTGCACTTCAATTAAATATTTGTGGTTTTGTGAAAATCAATAAGATTGGAGTGATTTTCACGTATTAGAATTCTTTTTTTGTTGTTTTGTGAAAAACAATACAAATTTTATTTTTTCGATCTAAAACACTTCAATTTTGTTGCTTTGTTAAAGAAACAAAACTTATCTCTTTTCCACGTATTACACTTCAATTCAATTTTTGTGGTTTTGTGAAAATCAATAAGATTGGAGTTATTTTCACGTATTAGAATTCATTTTTTGTGGTTTTGTGAAAAACAATACAAATTTTATTTTTTCGAGCTAAGACACTTCAATTTTGTGGCTTTGTTAAAGAAACAAAACTTATCTCTTTTCCACGTATTGCACTTCAATTCAATTTTTGTGGTTTTGTGAAAATCAATAAGATTGGAGTTATTTTCACGTATTAGAATTCATTTTTCGTGGTTTTATTAAAAACAATACAAATTTTATTTTTTCCATCTAAAACACTTCAATTTTAGTGGCTTTGTTCAAAAACAAAACTTGCCTTTTTTCCATGTATTGCACTTCAATTTCATTTCTGTGTTTATGTGAAAATCAATAAGAACAAAGCCATTTTCAGGTATTACACTTCATTTTTTTTTGGTTTTGTGAAAAACAATACAAATTTGGTTTTTTCTATCCAAAAGATTTCAATTTTGTGGCTTTGTCAAAAAAACAAAACTTATCTTTTTTCCACGTATTACACTTCAATTCAATTTTTGTGTTTTTGTGAAAATCAATAAGAACAGAGTAATTTCCATGTATTAGACTTCTTTTTTTGTGGTTTTGTGAAAAACAATACAAATTTTATTTTTCCATCTAAAACACTTCAATTTTGTGGCTTTGTTAAAGAAACAAAACTTATCTCTTTTCCACGTATTGCACTTCAATTCAATTTTTGTGGTTTTGTGAAAATCAATAAGATTGGAGTTATTTTCACGTATGAGAATTCATTTTTCGTGGTTTTATTAAAAACAATACAAATTTTATTTTTTCCATCTAAAACACTTCAATTTTAGTGGTTTTGTTCAAAAACAAAACTTGCCTTTTTTCCATGTATTGCACTTCAATTCAATTTCTGTGTTTATGTGAAAATCAATAAGAACAAAGCCATTTTCAGGTATTACACTTCATTTTTTTTTGGATTTGTGAAAAACAATACAAATTTGGTTTTTTCTATCCAAAAGATTTCAATTTTGTGGCTTTGTTAGAAAAACAAAACTTATTTTTTTTCCACGTATTACACTTCATTTCAATTTTTGTGTTTTTGTGAAAATCAATAAGAACAGAGTAATTTCCATGTATTAGACTTCTTTTTTTGTGGTTTTGTGAAAAACAATACAAATTTTATTTTTCCATCTAAAACACTTCAATTTTGTGGCTTTGTTAAAGAAACAAAACTTATCTCTTTTCCACGTATTGCACTTCAATTAAATTTTTGTGGTTTTGTGAAAATCAATAAGATTGGAGTTATTTTCACGTATTAGAATTCTTTTTTTGTGGTTTTGTGAAAAACAATACAAATTTTATTTTTTCGATCTAAAACACTTCAATTTTGTTGCTTTGTTAAAGAAACAAAACTTATCTCTTTTCCACGTATTACACTTCAATTCAATTTTTATGGTTTTGTGAAAATCAATAAGATTGGAGTTATTTTCACGTATTAGAATTCATTTTTTGTGGTTTTGTGAAAAACAATACAAATTTTATTTTTTCGATCTAAGACACTTCAATTTTGTGGCTTTGTTAAAGAAACAAAACTTATCTCTTTTCCACGTATTGCACATCAATTCAATTTTTGTGGTTTTGTGAAAATCAATAAGATTGGAGTTATTTTCACGTATTAGAATTCATTTTTCGTGGTTTTATTAAAAACAATACAAATTTTATTTTTTCCATCTAAAACACTTCAATTTTAGTGGCTTTGTTCAAAAACAAAACTTGCCTTTTTTCCATGTATTGCACTTCAATTCAATTTCTGTGTTTATCTGAAAATCAATAAGAACAAAGCCATTTTCAGGTATTACACTTCATTTTTTTTTGGTTTTGTGAAAAACAATACAAATTTGGTTTTTTCTATCCAAAAGATTTCAATTTTGTGGCTTTGTTAAAAAAACAAAACTTATCTTTTTTCCACGTATTACACTTCATTTCAATTTTTGTGTTTTTGTGAAAATCAATAAGAACAGAGTAATTTTCATGTATTAGACTTCTTTTTTTGTGGTTTTGTGAAAAACAATACAAATTTTATTTTTCCATCTAAAACACTTCAATTTTGTGGCTTTGTTAAAGAAACAAAACTTATCTTTTTTCCACGTATTGCACTTCAATTAAATATTTGTGGTTTTGTGAAAATCAATAAGATTGGAGTGATTTTCACGTATTAGAATTCTTTTTTTGTTGTTTTGTGAAAAACAATACAAATTTTATTTTTTCGATCTAAAACACTTCAATTTTGTTGCTTTGTTAAAGAAACAAAACTTAACTCTTTTCCACGTATTACACTTCAATTCAATTTTTGTGGTTTTGTGAAAATCAATAAGATTGGAGTTATTTTCACGTATTAGAATTCATTTTTTGTGGTTTTGTGAAAAACAATACAAATTTTATTTTTTCGAGCTAAGACACTTCAATTTTGTGGCTTTGTTAAAGAAACAAAACTTATCTCTTTTCCACGTATTGCACTTCAATTCAATTTTTGTGGTTTTGTGAAAATCAATAAGATTGGAGTTATTTTCACGTATTAGAATTCATTTTTCGTGGTTTTATTAAAAACAATACAAATTTTATTTTTTCCATCTAAAACACTTCAATTTTAGTGGCTTTGTTCAAAAACAAAACTTGCCTTTTTTCCATGTATTGCACTTCAATTTCATTTCTGTGTTTATGTGAAAATCAATAAGAACAAAGCCATTTTCAGGTATTACACTTCATTTTTTTTTGGTTTTGTGAAAAACAATACAAATTTGGTTTTTTCTATCCAAAAGATTTCAATTTTGTGGCTTTGTCAAAAAAACAAAACTTATCTTTTTTCCACGTATTACACTTCAATTCAATTTTTGTGTTTTTGTGAAAATCAATAAGAACAGAGTAATTTCCATGTATTAGACTTCTTTTTTTGTGGTTTTGTGAAAAACAATACAAATTTTATTTTTCCATCTAAAACACTTCAATTTTGTGGCTTTGTTAAAGAAACAAAACTTATCTCTTTTCCACGTATTGCACTTCAATTCAATTTTTGTGGTTTTGTGAAAATCAATAAGATTGGAGTTATTTTCACGTATGAGAATTCATTTTTCGTGGTTTTATTAAAAACAATACAAATTTTATTTTTTCCATCTAAAACACTTCAATTTTAGTGGTTTTGTTCAAAAACAAAACTTGCCTTTTTTCCATGTATTGCACTTCAATTCAATTTCTGTGTTTATGTGAAAATCAATAAGAACAAAGCCATTTTCAGGTATTACACTTCATTTTTTTTTGGATTTGTGAAAAACAATACAAATTTGGTTTTTTCTATCCAAAAGATTTCAATTTTGTGGCTTTGTTAGAAAAACAAAACTTATTTTTTTTCCACGTATTACACTTCATTTCAATTTTTGTGTTTTTGTGAAAATCAATAAGAACAGAGTAATTTCCATGTATTAGACTTCTTTTTTTGTGGTTTTGTGAAAAACAATACAAATTTTATTTTTCCATCTAAAACACTTCAATTTTGTGGCTTTGTTAAAGAAACAAAACTTATCTCTTTTCCACGTATTGCACTTCAATTAAATTTTTGTGGTTTTGTGAAAATCAATAAGATTGGAGTTATTTTCACGTATTAGAATTCTTTTTTTGTGGTTTTGTGAAAAACAATACAAATTTTATTTTTTCGATCTAAAACACTTCAATTTTGTTGCTTTGTTAAAGAAACAAAACTTATCTCTTTTCCACGTATTACACTTCAATTCAATTTTTATGGTTTTGTGAAAATCAATAAGATTGGAGTTATTTTCACGTATTAGAATTCATTTTTTGTGGTTTTGTGAAAAACAATACAAATTTTATTTTTTCGATCTAAGACACTTCAATTTTGTGGCTTTGTTAAAGAAACAAAACTTATCTCTTTTCCACGTATTGCACATCAATTCAATTTTTGTGGTTTTGTGAAAATCAATAAGATTGGAGTTATTTTCACGTATTAGAATTCATTTTTCGTGGTTTTATTAAAAACAATACAAATTTTATTTTTTCCATCTAAAACACTTCAATTTTAGTGGCTTTGTTCAAAAACAAAACTTGCCTTTTTTCCATGTATTGCACTTCAATTCAATTTCTGTGTTTATGTGAAAATCAATAAGAACAAAGCCATTTTCAGTTATTACACTTCATTTTTTTTTGGTTTTGTGAAAAACAATACAAATTTGGTTTTTTCTGTCCAAAAGATTTCAATTTTGTGGCTTTGTTAAAAAAACAAAACTTATCTTTTTTCCACGTATTACACTTCAATTCAATTTTTGTGTTTTTGTGAAAATCAATAAGAACAGAGTAATTTCCATGTATTAGACTTCTTTTTTTGTGGTTTTGTGAAAAACAATACAAATTTTATTTTTCCATCTAAAACACTTCAATTTTGTGGCTTTGTTAAAGAAACAAAACTTATCTCTTTTCCACGTATTGCACTTCAATTAAATTTTTGTGGTTTTGTGAAAATCAATAAGATTGGAGTTATTTTCACGTATTAGAATTCTTTTTTTGTGGTTTTGTGAAAAACAATACAAATTTTATTTTTTCGATCTAAAACACTTCAATTTTGTTGCTTTGTTAAAGAAACAAAACTTATCTCTTTTCCACGTATTACACTTCAATTCAATTTTTATGGTTTTGTGAAAATCAATAAGATTGGAGTTATTTTCACGTATTAGAATTCATTTTTTGTGGTTTTGTGAAAAACAATACAAATTTTATTTTTTCGATCTAAGACACTTCAATTTTGTGGCTTTGTTAAAGAAACAAAACTTATCTCTTTTCCACGTATTGCACATCAATTCAATTTTTGTGGTTTTGTGAAAATCAATAAGATTGGAGTTATTTTCACGTATTAGAATTCATTTTTCGTGGTTTTATTAAAAACAATACAAATTTTATTTTTTCCATCTAAAACACTTCAATTTTAGTGGCTTTGTTCAAAAACAAAACTTGCCTTTTTTCCATGTATTGCACTTCAATTCAATTTCTGTGTTTATGTGAAAATCAATAAGAACAAAGCCATTTTCAGGTATTACACTTCATTTTTTTTTGGTTTTGTGAAAAACAATACAAATTTGGTTTTTTCTATCCAAAAGATTTCAATTTTGTGGCTTTGTTAAAAAAACAAAACTTATTTTTTTTCCACGTATTACACTTCATTTCAATTTTTGTGTTTTTGTGAAAATCAATAAGAACAGAGTAATTTTCATGTATTAGACTTCTTTTTTTGTGGTTTTGTGAAAAACAATACAAATTTTATTTTTCCATCTAAAACACTTCAATTTTGTGGCTTTGTTAAAGAAACAAAACTTATCTCTTTTTCACGTATTGCACTTCAATTAAATTTTTGTGGTTTTGTGAAAATCAATAAGATTGGAGTTATTTTCACGTATTAGAATTCATTTTTTGTCGTTTTGTGAAAAACAATACAAATTTTATTTTTTCGATCTAATACACTTCAATTTTGTTGCTTTGTTAAAGAAACAAAACTTATCTCTTTTCCACGTATTACACTTCAATTCAATTTTTGTGGTTTTGTGAAAATCAATAAGATTGGAGTTATTTTCACGTATTAGAATTCATTTTTTGTGGTTTTGTGAAAAACAATACAAATTTTATTTTTTCGATCTAAGACACTTCAATTTTGTGGCTTTGTTAAAGAAACAAAACTTATCTCTTTTCCACGTATTGCACTTCAATTCAATTTTTGTGGTTTTGTGAAAATCAATAAGATTGGAGTTATTTTCACGTATTAGAATTCATTTTTCGTGGTTTTATTAAAAACAATACAAATTTTATTTTTTCCATCTAAAACACTTCAATTTTAGTGGCTTTGTTCAAAAACAAAACTTGCCTTTTTTCCATGTATTGCACTTCAATTCAATTTCTGTGTTTATGTGAAAATCAATAAGAACAAAGCCATTTTCAGGTATTACACTTCATTTTTTTTTGGTTTTGTGAAAAACAATACAAATTTGGTTTTTTCTATCCAAAAGATTTCAATTTTGTGGCTTTGTTAAAAAAACAAAACTTATCTTTTTTCCACGTATTACACTTCATTTCAATTTTTGTGTTTTTGTGAAAATCAATAAGAACAGAGTAATTTTCATGTATTAGACTTCTTTTTTTGTGGTTTTGTGAAAAACAATACAAATTTTATTTTTCCATCTAAAACACTTCAATTTTGTGGCTTTGTTAAAGAAACAAAACTTATCTCTTTTTCACGTATTGCACTTCAATTAAATTTTTGTGGTTTTGTGAAAATCAATAAGATTGGAGTTATTTTCACGTATTAGAATTCATTTTTTGTCGTTTTGTGAAAAACAATACAAATTTTATTTTTTCGATCTAAAACACTTCAATTTTGTTGCTTTGTTAAAGAAACAAAACTTATCTCTTTTCCACGTATTACACTTCAATTCAATTTTTGTGGTTTTGTGAAAATCAATAAGATTGGAGTTATTTTCACGTATTAGAATTCATTTTTTGTGGTTTTGTGAAAAACAATACAAATTTTATTTTTTCGATCTAAGACACTTCAATTTTGTGGCTTTGTTAAAGAAACAAAACTTATCTCTTTTCCACGTATTGCACTTCAATTCAATTTTTGTGGTTTTGTGAAAATCAATAAGATTGGAGTTATTTTCACGTATTAGAATTCATTTTTCGTGGTTTTATTAAAAACAATACAAATTTTATTTTTTCCATCTAAAACACTTCAATTTTAGTGGCTTTGTTCAAAAACAAAACTTGCCTTTTTTCCATGTATTGCACTTCAATTCAATTTCTGTGTTTATGTGAAAATCAATAAGAACAAAGCCATTTTCAGGTATTACACTTCATTTTTTTTTGGTTTTGTGAAAAACAATACAAATTTGGTTTTTTCTATCCAAAAGATTTCAATTTTGTGGCTTTGTTAAAAAAACAAAACTTATCTTTTTTCCACGTATTACACTTCATTTCAATTTTTGTGTTTTTGTGAAAATCAATAAGAACAGAGTAATTTTCATGTATTAGACTTCTTTTTTTGTGGTTTTGTGAAAAACAATGCAAATTTTATTTTTCCATCTAAAACACTTCAATTTTGTGGCTTTGTTAAAGAAACAAAACTTATCTCTTTTCCACGTATTGCACTTCAATTAAATTTTTGTGGTTTTGTGAAAATCAATAAGATTGGAGTTATTTTCACGTATTAGAATTCATTTTTTGTGGTTTTGTGAAAAACAATACAAATTTTATTTTTTCGATCTAAAACACTTCAATTTTGTTGCTTTGTTAAAGAAACAAAACTTATCTCTTTTCCACGTATTACACTTCAATTCAATTTTTGTGGTTTTGTGAAAATCAATAAGATTGGAGTTATTTTCACGTATTAGAATTCATTTTTTGTGGTTTTGTGAAAAACAATACAAATTTTATTTTTTTGATCTAAGACACTTCAATTTTGTGGCTTTGTTAAAGAAACAAAACTTATCTCTTTTCCACGTATTGCACTTCAATTCAATTTTTGTGGTTTTGTGAAAATCAATAAGATTGGAGTTATTTTCACGTATTAGAATTCATTTTTCGTGGTTTTATTAAAAACAATACAAATTTTATTTTTTCCATCTAAAACACTTCAATTTTAGTGGCTTTGTTCAAAAACAAAACTTGCCTTTTTTCCATGTATTGCACTTCAATTCAATTTCTGTGTTTATGTGAAAATCAATAAGAACAAAGCCATTTTCAGGTATTACACTTCATTTTTTTTTGGTTTTGTGAAAAACAATACAAATTTGGTTTTTTCTATCCAAAAGATTTCAATTTTGTGGCTTTGTTAAAAAAACAAAACTTATCTTTTTTCCACGTATTACACTTCATTTCAATTTTTGTGTTTTTGTGAAAATCAATAAGAACAGAGTAATTTTCATGTATTAGACTTCTTTTTTTGTGGTTTTGTGAAAAACAATACAAATTTTATTTTTCCATCTAAAACACTTCAATTTTGTGGCTTTGTTAAAGAAACAAAACTTATCTCTTTTCCACGTATTGAACTTCAATTAAATTTTTGTGGTTTTGTGAAAATCAATAAGATTGGAGTTATTTTCACGTATTAGAATTCTTTTTTTGTGGTTTTGTGAAAAACAATACAAATTTTATTTTTTCGATCTAAAACACTTCAATTTTGTTGCTTTGTTAAAGAAACAAAACTTATCTCTTTTCCACGTATTACACTTCAATTCAATTTTTGTGGTTTTGTGAAAATCAATAAGATTGGAGTTATTTTCACGTATTAGAATTCATTTTTTGTGGTTTTGTGAAAAACAATACAAATTTTATTTTTTCGATCTAAAACACTTCAATTTTGTTGCTTTGTTAAAGAAACAAAACTTATCTCTTTTCCACGTATTACACTTCAATTCAATTTTTGTGGTTTTGTGAAAATCAATAAGATTGGAGTTATTTTCACGTATTAGAATTCATTTTTTGTGGTTTTGTGAAAAAACAATACAAATTTTATTTTTTCGATCTAAAACACTTCAATTTTGTTGCTTTGTTAAAGAAACAAAACTTATCTCTTTTCCACGTATTACACTTCAATTCAATTTTTGTGGTTTTGTGAAAATCAATAAGATTGGAGTTATTTTCACGTATTAGAATTCATTTTTTGTGGTTTTGTGAAAAACAATACAAATTTTATTTTTTCGATCTAAAACACTTCAATTTTGTTGCTTTGTTAAAGAAACAAAACTTATCTCTTTTCCACGTATTACACTTCAATTCAATTTTTGTGGTTTTGTGAAAATCAATAAGATTGGAGTTATTTTCACGTATTAGAATTCATTTTTTGTGGTTTTGTGAAAAACAATACAAATTTTATTTTTTTGATCTAAGACACTTCAATTTTGTGGCTTTGTTAAAGAAACAAAACTTATCTCTTTTCCACGTATTGCACTTCAATTCAATTTTTGTGGTTTTGTGAAAATCAATAAGATTGGAGTTATTTTCACGTATTAGAATTCATTTTTCGTGGTTTTATTAAAAACAATACAAATTTTATTTTTTCCATCTAAAACACTTCAATTTTAGTGGCTTTGTTCAAAAACAAAACTTGCCTTTTTTCCATGTATTGCACTTCAATTCAATTTCTGTGTTTATGTGAAAATCAATAAGAACAAAGCCATTTTCAGGTATTACACTTCATTTTTTTTTGGTTTTGTGAAAAACAATACAAATTTGGTTTTTTCTATCCAAAAGATTTCAATTTTGTGGCTTTGTTAAAAAAACAAAACTTATCTTTTTTCCACGTATTACACTTCATTTCAATTTTTGTGTTTTTGTGAAAATCAATAAGAACAGAGTAATTTTCATGTATTAGACTTCTTTTTTTGTGGTTTTGTGAAAAACAATACAAATTTTATTTTTCCATCTAAAACACTTCAATTTTGTGGCTTTGTTAAAGAAACAAAACTTATCTCTTTTCCACGTATTGAACTTCAATTAAATTTTTGTGGTTTTGTGAAAATCAATAAGATTGGAGTTATTTTCACGTATTAGAATTCTTTTTTTGTGGTTTTGTGAAAAACAATACAAATTTTATTTTTTCGATCTAAAACACTTCAATTTTGTTGCTTTGTTAAAGAAACAAAACTTATCTCTTTTCCACGTATTACACTTCAATTCAATTTTTGTGGTTTTGTGAAAATCAATAAGATTGGAGTTATTTTCACGTATTAGAATTCATTTTTTGTGGTTTTGTGAAAAACAATACAAATTTTATTTTTTCGATCTAAAACACTTCAATTTTGTTGCTTTGTTAAAGAAACAAAACTTATCTCTTTTCCACGTATTACACTTCAATTCAATTTTTGTGGTTTTGTGAAAATCAATAAGATTGGAGTTATTTTCACGTATTAGAATTCATTTTTTGTGGTTTTGTGAAAAAACAATACAAATTTTATTTTTTCGATCTAAAACACTTCAATTTTGTTGCTTTGTTAAAGAAACAAAACTTATCTCTTTTCCACGTATTACACTTCAATTCAATTTTTGTGGTTTTGTGAAAATCAATAAGATTGGAGTTATTTTCACGTATTAGAATTCATTTTTTGTGGTTTTGTGAAAAACAATACAAATTTTATTTTTTCGATCTAAAACACTTCAATTTTGTTGCTTTGTTAAAGAAACAAAACTTATCTCTTTTCCACGTATTACACTTCAATTCAATTTTTGTGGTTTTGTGAAAATCAATAAGATTGGAGTTATTTTCACGTATTAGAATTCATTTTTTGTGGTTTTGTGAAAAAACAATACAAATTTTATTTTTTCGATCTAAGACACTTCAATTTTGTGGCTTTGTTAAAGAAACAAAACTTATCTCTTTTCCACGTATTGCACTTCAATTCAATTTTTGTGGTTTTGTGAAATTCAATAAGATTGGAGTTATTTTCACGTATTAGAATTCATTTTTTGTGGTTTTGTGAAAAACAATACAAATTCCTTTTTTCCATGTATTGCACTTCAATTCAATTTCTGTGTTTATGTGAAAATCAATAAGAACAAAGCCATTTTCAGGTATTACACTTCATTTTTTTTTGGTTTTGTGAAAAACAATACATATTTGGTTTTTTCTATCCAAAAGATTTAAATTTTGTGGCTTTGTTAAAAAAACAAAACTTATCTTTTTTCCACGTATTACACTTCATTTCAATTTTTGTGTTTTTGTGAAAATCAATAAGAATAGAGTAATTTTCATGTATTAGACTTCTTTTTTTGTGGTTTTGTGAAAAACAATACAAATTTTATTTTTCCATCTAAAACACTTCAATTTTGTGGCTTTGTTAAAGAAACAAAACTTATCTCTTTTCCACGTATTGCACTTCAATTAAATTTTTGTGGTTTTGTGAAAATCAATAAGATTGGAGTTATTTTCACGTATTAGAATTCTTTTTTTGTGGTTTTGTGAAAAACAATACAAATTTTATTTTTTCGATCTAAAACACTTCAATTTTGTTGCTTTGTTAAAGAAACAAAACTTATCTCTTTTCCACGTATTACACTTCAATTCAATTTTTGTGGTTTTGTGAAATTCAATAAGATTGGAGTTATTTTCACGTATTAGAATTCTTTTTTTGTGGTTTTGTGAAAAACAATACATATTTTATTTTACCATCTAAAACGCTTCAATTTTGTGGCTTTGTTAAAGAAACAAAACTTATCTCTTTTCCACGTATTACACTTCAATTCAATTTTTGTGGTTTTGTGAAAATCAATAAGATTGGAGTTATTTTCACGTATTAGAATTCATTTTTTGTGGTTTTGTGAAAAACAATACAAATTTTATTTTTTCGATCTAAGACACTTCAATTTTGTGGCTTTGTTAAAGAAACAAAACTTATCTCTTTTCCACGTATTGCACTTCAATTCAATTTTTGTGGTTTTGTGAAAATCAATAAGATTGGAGTAATTTTCACGTATTAGAATTCATTTTTCGTGGTTTTATTAAAAACAATACAAATTTTATTTTTTCCATCTAAAACACTTCAATTTTAGTGGCTTTGTTCAAAAACAAAACTTCCCTTTTTTCCATGTATTGCACTTCAATTCAATTTCTGTGTTTATGTGAAAATCAATAAGAACAAAGCCATTTTCAGGTATTACACTTCATTTTTTTTTGGTTTTGTGAAAAACAATACAAATTTGGTTTTTTCTATCCAAAAGATTTAAATTTTGTGGCTTTGTTAAAAAAACAAAACTTATCTTTTTTCCACGTATTACACTTCATTTCAATTTTTGTGTTTTTGTGAAAATCAATAAGAACAGAGTAATTTTCATGTATTAGACTTCTTTTTTTGTGGTTTTGTGAAAAACAATACAAATTTTATTTTTCCATCTAAAACACTTCAATTTTGTGGCTTTGTTAGAGAAACAAAACTTATCTCTTTTCCACGTATTGCACTTCAATTAAATTTTTGTGGTTTTGTGAAAATCAATAAGATTGGAGTTATTTTCACGTATTAGAATTCTTTTTTTGTGGTTTTGTGAAAAACAATACAAATTTTATTTTTTCGATCTAAAACACTTCAATTTTGTTGCTTTGTTAAAGAAACAAAACTTATCTCTTTTCCACGTATTACACTTCAATTCAATTTTTGTGGTTTTGTGAAAATCAATAAGATTGGAGTAATTTTCACGTATTAGAATTCATTTTTTGTGGTTTTGTGAAAAACAATACAAATTTTATTTTTTCGATCTAAAACACTTCAATTTTGTTGCTTTGTTAAATAAACAAAACTTATCTCTTTTCCACGTATTACACTTCAATTCAATTTTTGTGGTTTTGTGAAAATCAATAAGATTGGAGTTATTTTCACGTATTAGAATTCATTTTTTGTGGTTTTGTGAAAAAACAATACAAATTTTATTTTTTCGATCTAAGACACTTCAATTTTGTGGCTTTGTTAAAGAAACAAAACTTATCTCTTTTCCACGTATTGCACTTCAATTCAATTTTTGTGGTTTTGTGAAATTCAATAAGATTGGAGTTATTTTCACGTATTAGAATTCTTTTTTTGTGGTTTTGTGAAAAACAATACATATTTTATTTTACCATCTAAAACGCTTCAATTTTGTGGCTTTGTTAAAGAAACAAAACTTATCTCTTTTCCACGTATTGCACTTCAATTCAATTTTTGTGGTTTTGTGAAAATCAATAAGATTGGAGTTATTTTCACGTATTAGAATTCATTTTTCGTGGTTTTATTAAAAACAATACAAATTTTATTTTTTCCATCTAAAACACTTCAATTTTAGTGGCTTTGTTCAAAAACAAAACTTGCCTTTTTTCCATGTATTGCACTTCAATTCAATTTCTGTGTTTAGGTGAAACTCAATAAGAACAAAGCCATTTTCAGGTATTACACTTCACTTTTTTTTGGTTTTGTGAAAAACAATACAAATTTGGTTTTTTCTATCCAAAAGATTTCAATTTTGTGGCTTTGTTAAAAAAACAAAACTTATCTTTTTTCCACGTATTACACTTCATTTCAATTTTTGTGTTTTTGTGAAAATCAATAAGAACAGAGTAATTTTCATGTATTAGACTTCTTTTTTTGTGGTTTTGTGAAAAACAATACAAATTTTATTTTTCCATCTAAAACACTTCAATTTTGTGGCTTTGTTAAAGAAACAAAACTTATCTCTTTTCCACGTATTGCACTTCAATTCAATTTTTGTGGTTTTGTGAAAATCAATAAGATTGGAGTTATTTTCACGTATTAGAATTCATTTTTTGTGGTTTTGTGAAAAACAATACAAATTTTATTTTTTCGATCTAAAACACTTCAATTTTGTTGCTTTGTTAAAGAAACAAAACTTATCTCTTTTCCACGTATTACACTTCAATTCAATTTTTGTGGTTTTGTGAAAATCAATAAGATTGGAGTTATTTTCACGTATTAGAATTCATTTTTTGTGGTTTTGTGAAAAACAATACAAATTTTATTTTTTTGATCTAAGACACTTCAATTTTGTGGCTTTGTTAAAGAAACAAAACTTATCTCTTTTCCACGTATTGCACTTCAATTCAATTTTTGTGGTTTTGTGAAAATCAATAAGATTGGAGTTATTTTCACGTATTAGAATTCATTTTTCGTGGTTTTATTAAAAACAATACAAATTTTATTTTTTCCATCTAAAACACTTCAATTTTAGTGGCTTTGTTCAAAAACAAAACTTGCCTTTTTTCCATGTATTGCACTTCAATTCAATTTCTGTGTTTATGTGAAAATCAATAAGAACAAAGCCATTTTCAGGTATTACACTTCATTTTTTTTTGGTTTTGTGAAAAACAATACAAATTTGGTTTTTTCTATCCAAAAGATTTCAATTTTGTGGCTTTGTTAAAAAAACAAAACTTATCTTTTTTCCACGTATTACACTTCATTTCAATTTTTGTGTTTTTGTGAAAATCAATAAGAACAGAGTAATTTTCATGTATTAGACTTCTTTTTTTGTGGTTTTGTGAAAAACAATACAAATTTTATTTTTCCATCTAAAACACTTCAATTTTGTGGCTTTGTTAAAGAAACAAAACTTATCTCTTTTCCACGTATTGAACTTCAATTAAATTTTTGTGGTTTTGTGAAAATCAATAAGATTGGAGTTATTTTCACGTATTAGAATTCTTTTTTTGTGGTTTTGTGAAAAACAATACAAATTTTATTTTTTCGATCTAAAACACTTCAATTTTGTTGCTTTGTTAAAGAAACAAAACTTATCTCTTTTCCACGTATTACACTTCAATTCAATTTTTGTGGTTTTGTGAAAATCAATAAGATTGGAGTTATTTTCACGTATTAGAATTCATTTTTTGTGGTTTTGTGAAAAACAATACAAATTTTATTTTTTCGATCTAAAACACTTCAATTTTGTTGCTTTGTTAAAGAAACAAAACTTATCTCTTTTCCACGTATTACACTTCAATTCAATTTTTGTGGTTTTGTGAAAATCAATAAGATTGGAGTTATTTTCACGTATTAGAATTCATTTTTTGTGGTTTTGTGAAAAAACAATACAAATTTTATTTTTTCGATCTAAAACACTTCAATTTTGTTGCTTTGTTAAAGAAACAAAACTTATCTCTTTTCCACGTATTACACTTCAATTCAATTTTTGTGGTTTTGTGAAAATCAATAAGATTGGAGTTATTTTCACGTATTAGAATTCATTTTTTGTGGTTTTGTGAAAAACAATACAAATTTTATTTTTTCGATCTAAAACACTTCAATTTTGTTGCTTTGTTAAAGAAACAAAACTTATCTCTTTTCCACGTATTACACTTCAATTCAATTTTTGTGGTTTTGTGAAAATCAATAAGATTGGAGTTATTTTCACGTATTAGAATTCATTTTTTGTGGTTTTGTGAAAAAACAATACAAATTTTATTTTTTCGATCTAAGACACTTCAATTTTGTGGCTTTGTTAAAGAAACAAAACTTATCTCTTTTCCACGTATTGCACTTCAATTCAATTTTTGTGGTTTTGTGAAATTCAATAAGATTGGAGTTATTTTCACGTATTAGAATTCATTTTTCGTGGTTTTATTAAAAACAATACAAATTCCTTTTTTCCATGTATTGCACTTCAATTCAATTTCTGTGTTTATGTGAAAATCAATAAGAACAAAGCCATTTTCAGGTATTACACTTCATTTTTTTTTGGTTTTGTGAAAAACAATACATATTTGGTTTTTTCTATCCAAAAGATTTAAATTTTGTGGCTTTGTTAAAAAAACAAAACTTATCTTTTTTCCACGTATTACACTTCATTTCAATTTTTGTGTTTTTGTGAAAATCAATAAGAATAGAGTAATTTTCATGTATTAGACTTCTTTTTTTGTGGTTTTGTGAAAAACAATACAAATTTTATTTTTCCATCTAAAACACTTCAATTTTGTGGCTTTGTTAAAGAAACAAAACTTATCTCTTTTCCACGTATTGCACTTCAATTAAATTTTTGTGGTTTTGTGAAAATCAATAAGATTGGAGTTATTTTCACGTATTAGAATTCTTTTTTTGTGGTTTTGTGAAAAACAATACAAATTTTATTTTTTCGATCTAAAACACTTCAATTTTGTTGCTTTGTTAAAGAAACAAAACTTATCTCTTTTCCACGTATTACACTTCAATTCAATTTTTGTGGTTTTGTGAAATTCAATAAGATTGGAGTTATTTTCACGTATTAGAATTCATTTTTTGTGGTTTTGTGAAAAACAATACAAATTTTATTTTTTCGATCTAAAACAGTTCAATTTTGTTGCTTTGTTAAAGAAACAAAACTTATCTCTTTTCCACGTATTACACTTCAATTCAATTTTTGTGGTTTTGTGAAAATCAATAAGATTGGAGTTATTTTCACGTATTAGAATTCATTTTTTGTGGTTTTGTGAAAAACAATACTAATTTTATTTTTTCGATCTAAGACACTTCAATTTTGTGGCTTTGTTAAAGAAACAAAACTTATCTCTTTTCCACGTATTGCACTTCAATTCAATTTTTGTGGTTTTGTGAAAATCAATAAGATTGGAGTAATTTTCACGTATTAGAATTCATTTTTCGTGGTTTTATTAAAAACAATACAAATTTTATTTTTTCCATCTAAAACACTTCAATTTTAGTGGCTTTGTTCAAAAACAAAACTTGCCTTTTTTCCATGTATTGCACTTCAATTCAATTTCTGTGTTTATGTGAAAATCAATAAGAACAAAGCCATTTTCAGGTATTACACTTCATATTTTTTTGGTTTTGTGAAAAACAATACAAATTTGGTTTTTTCTATCCAAAAGATTTCAATTTTGTGGCTTTGTTAAAAAAACAAAACTTATCTTTTTTCCACGTATTACACTTCATTTGAATTTTTGTGTTTTTGTGAAAATCAATAAGAACAGAGTAATTTTCATGTATTAGACTTCTTTTTTTGTGGTTTTGTGAAAAACAATACAAATTTTATATTTCCATCTAAAACACTTCAATTTTGTGGCTTTGTTAAAGAAACAAAACTTATCTCTTTTCCACGTATTGCACTTCAATTAAATTTTTGTGGTTTTGTGAAAATCAATAAGATTGGAGTTATTTTCACGTATTAGAATTCTTTTTTTGTGGTTTTGTGAAAAACAATACAAATTTTATTTTTTCGATCTAAAAGACTTCAATTTTGTTGCTTTGTTAAAGAAACAAAACTTATCTCTTTTCCACGTATTACACTTCAATTCAATTTTTGTGGTTTTGTGAAAATCAATAAGATTGGAGTTATTTTCACGTATTAGAATTCATTTTTCGTGGTTTTATTAAAAACAATACAAATTTTATTTTTTCCATCTAAAACACTTCAATTTTAGTGGCTTTGTTCAAAAACAAAACTTGCCTTTTTTCCATGTATTGCACTTCAATTCAATTTCTGTGTTTATGTGAAAATCAATAAGAACAAAGCCATTTTCAGGTATTACACTTCACTTTTTTTTGGTTTTGTGAAAAACAATACAAATTTGGTTTTTTCTATCCAAAAGATTTCAATTTTGTGGCTTTGTTAAAAAAACAAAACTTATCTTTTTTCCACGTATTACACTTCATTTCAATTTTTGTGTTTTTGTGAAAATCAATAAGAACAGAGTAATTTTCATGTATTAGACTTCTTTTTTTGTGGTTTTGTGAAAAACAATACAAATTTTATTTTTCCGTCTAAAACACTTCAATTTTGTGGCTTTGTTAAAGAAACAAAACTTATCTCTATTCCACGTATTGCACTTCAATTAAATTTTTGTGGTTTTGTGAAAATCAATAAGATTGGAGTTATTTTCACGTATTAGAATTCTTTTTTTGTGGTTTTGTGAAAAACAATACAAATTTTATTTTTTCGATCTAAAAGACTTCAATTTTGTTGCTTTGTTAAAGAAACAAAACTTATCTCTTTTCCACGTATTACACTTCAATTCAATTTTTGTGGTTTTGTGAAAATCAATAAGATTGGAGTTATTTTCACGTATTAGAATTCATTTTTCGTGGTTTTATTAAAAACAATACAAATTTTATTTTTTCCATCTAAAACACTTCAATTTTAGTGGCTTTGTTCAAAAACAAAACTTGCCTTTTTTCCATGTATTGCACTTCAATTCAATTTCTGTGTTTATGTGAAAATCAATAAGAACAAAGCCATTTTCAGGTATTACACTTCACTTTTTTTTGGTTTTGTGAAAAACAATACAAATTTGGTTTTTTCTATCCAAAAGATTTCAATTTTGTGGCTTTGTTAAAAAAACAAAACTTATCTTTTTTCCACGTATTACACTTCATTTCAATTTTTGTGTTTTTGTGAAAATCAATAAGAACAGAGTAATTTTCATGTATTAGACTTCTTTTTTTGTGGTTTTGTGAAAAACAATACAAATTTTATTTTTCCATCTAAAACACTTCAATTTTGTGGCTTTGTTAAAGAAACAAAACTTATCTCTTTTCCACGTATTGCACTTCAATTAAATTTTTGTGGTTTTGTGAAAATCAATAAGATTGGAGTTATTTTCACGTATTAGAATTCATTTTTTGTGGTTTTGTGAAAAACAATACAAATTTTATTTTTTCGATCTAAAACACTTCAATTTTGTTGCTTTGTTAAAGAAACAAAACTTATCTCTTTTCCACGTATTACACTTCAATTCAATTTTTGTGGTTTTGTGAAAATCAATAAGATTGGAGTTATTTTCACGTATTAGAATTCATTTTTTGTGGTTTTGTGAAAAACAATACAAATTTTATTTTTTCGATCTAAGACACTTCAATTTTGTGGCTTTGTTAAAGAAACAAAACTTATCTCTTTTCCACGTATTGCACTTCAATTCAATTTTTGTGGTTTCGTGAAAATCAATAAGATTGGAGTAATTTTCACGTATTAGAATTCATTTTTCGTGGTTTTATTAAAAACAATACAAATTTTATTTTTTCCATCTAAAACACTTCAATTTTAGTGGCTTTGTTCAAAAACAAAACTTGCCTTTTTTCCATGTATTGCACTTCAATTCAATTTCTGTGTTTATGTGAAAATCAATAAGAACAAAGCCATTTTCAGGTATTACACTTCATTTTTTTTTGGTTTTGTGAAAAACAATACAAATTTGGTTTTTTCTATCCAAAAGATTTCAATTTTGTGGCTTTGTTAAAAAAACAAAACTTATCTTTTTTCCACGTATTACACTTCATTTCAATTTTTGTGTTTTTGTGAAAATCAATAAGAACAGAGTAATTTTCATGTATTAGACTTCTTTTTTTGTGGTTTTGTGAAAAACAATACAAATTTTATTTTTCCATCTAAAACACTTCAATTTTGTGGCTTTGTTAAAGAAACAAAACTTATCTCTTTTCCACGTATTGCACTTCAATTAAATTTTTGTGGTTTTGTGAAAATCAATAAGATTGGAGTTATTTTCACGTATTAGAATTCTTTTTTTGTGGTTTTGTGAAAAACAATACAAATTTTATTTTTTCGATCTAAAACACTTCAATTTTGTTGCTTTGTTAAAGAAACAAAACTTATCTCTTTTCCACGTATTACACTTCAATTCAATTTTTGTGGTTTTGTGAAAATCAATAAGATTGGAGTTATTTTCACGTATTAGAATTCATTTTTTGTGGTTTTGTGAAAAAACAATACAAATTTTATTTTTTCGATCTATGACACTTCAATTTTGTGGCTTTGTTAAAGAAACAAAACTTATCTCTTTTCCACGTATTGCACTTCAATTCAATTTTTGTGGTTTTGTGAAAATCAATAAGATTGGAGTTATTTTCACGTATTAGAATTCTTTTTTTGTGGTTTTGTGAAAAACAATACAAATTTTATTTTTTCGATCTAAAAGACTTCAATTTTGTTGCTTTGTTAAAGAAACAAACCTTATCTCTTTTCCACGTATTACACTTCAATTCAATTTTTGTGGTTTTGTGAAAATCAATAAGATTGGAGTTATTTTCACGTATTAGAATTCATTTTTTGTGGTTTTGTGAAAAACAATACAAATTTTATTTTTTCGATCTAAGACACTTCAATTTTGTTGCTTTGTTAAAGAAACAAAACTTATCTCTTTTCCACGTATTACACTTCAATTCAATTTTTGTGGTTTTGTGAAAATCAATTAGATTGGAGTTATTTTCACGTATTAGAATTCATTTTTTGTGGTTTTGTGAAAAAACAATACAAATTTTATTTTTTCGATCTAGGACACTTCAATTTTGTGGCTTTGTTAAAGAAACAAAACTTATCTCTTTTCCACGTATTGCACTTCAATTCAATTTTTGTGGTTTTGTGAAATTCAATAAGATTGGAGTTATTTTCACGTATTAGAATTCTTTTTTTGTGGTTTTGTGAAAAACAATACATATTTTATTTTACCATCTAAAACGCTTCAATTTTGTGGCTTTGTTAAAGAAACAAAACTTATCTCTTTTCCACGTATTGCACTTCAATTCAATTTTTGTGGTTTTGTGAAAATCAATAAGATTGGAGTTATTTTCACGTATTAGAATTCATTTTTCGTGGTTTTATTAAAAACAATACAAATTTTATTTTTTCCATCTAAAACACTTCAATTTTAGTGGCTTTGTTCAAAAACAAAACTTGCCTTTTTTCCATGTATTGCACTTCAATTCAATTTCTGTGTTTATGTGAAAATCAATAAGAACAAAGCCATTTTCAGGTATTACACTTCATTTTTTTTTGGTTTTGTGAAAAACAATACAAATTTGGTTTTTTCTATCCAAAAGATTTCAATTTTGTGGCTTTGTTAAAAAAACAAAACTTATCTTTTTTCCACGTATTACACTTCATTTCAATTTTTGTGTTTTTGTGAAAATCAATAAGAACAGAGTAATTTTCATGTATTAGACTTCTTTTTTTGTGGTTTTGTGAAAAACAATACAAATTTTATTTTTCCATCTAAAACACTTCAATTTTGTGGCTTTGTTAAAGAAACAAAACTTATCTCTTTTCCACGTATTGCACTTCAATTAAATTTTTGTGGTTTTGTGAAAATCAATAAGATTGGAGTTATTTTCACGTATTAGAATTCATTTTTTGTGGTTTTGTGAAAAACAATACAAATTTTATTTTTTCGATCTAAAACACTTCAATTTTGTTGCTTTGTTAAAGAAACAAAACTTATCTCTTTTCCACGTATTACACTTCAATTCAATTTTTGTGGTTTTGTGAAAATCAATAAGATTGGAGTTATTTTCACATATTAGAATTCATTTTTTGTGGTTTTGTGAAAAACAATACAAATTTTATTTTTTCGATCTAAGACACTTCAATTTTGTGGCTTTGTTAAAGAAACAAAACTTATCTCTTTTCCACGTATTGCACTTCAATTCAATTTTTGTGGTTTTGTGAAAATCAATAAGATTGGAGTTATTTTCACGTATTAGAATTCATTTTTCGTGGTTTTATTAAAAACAATACAAATTTTATTTTTTCCATCTAAAACACTTCAATTTTAGTGGCTTTGTTCAAAAACAAAACTTGCCTTTTTTCCATGTATTGCACTTCAATTCAATTTCTGTGTTTATGTGAAAATCACTAAGAACAAAGCCATTTTCAGGTATTACACTTCAGTTTTTTTTGGTTTTGTGAAAAACAATACATATTTGGTTTTTTCTATCCAAAAGATTTAAATTTTGTGGCTTTGTTAAAAAAACAAAACTTATCTTTTTTCCACGTATTACACTTCATTTCAATTTTTGTGTTTTTGTGAAAATCAATAAGAATAGAGTAATTTTCATGTATTAGACTTCTTTTTTTGTGGTTTTGTGAAAAACAATACAAATTTTATTTTTCCATCTAAAACACTTCAATTTTGTGGCTTTGTTAAAGAAACAAAACTTATCTCTTTTCCACGTATTGCAGTTCAATTAAATTTTTGTGGTTTTGTGAAAATCAATAAGATTGGAGTTATTTTCACGTATTAGAATTCATTTTTTGTGGTTTTGTGAAAAACAATACAAATTTTATTTTTTCGATCTAAAACACTTCAATTTTGTTGCTTTGTTAAAGAAACAAAACTTATCTCTTTTCCACGTATTACACTTCAATTCAATTTTTGTGGTTTTGTGAAAATCAATAAGATTGGAGTTATTTTCACGTATTAGAATTCATTTTTTGTGGTTTTGTGAAAAACAATACAAATTTTATTTTTTCGATCTAAGACACTTCAATTTTGTGGCTTTGTTAAAGAAACAAAACTTATCTCTTTTCCACGTATTGCACTTCAATTCAATTTTTGTGGTTTTGTGAAAATCAATAAGATTGGAGTAATTTTCACGTATTAGAATTCATTTTTCGTGGTTTTATTAAAAACAATACAAATTTTATTTTTTCCATCTAAAACACTTCAATTTTAGTGGCTTTGTTCAAAAACAAAACTTGCCTTTTTTCCATGTATTGCACTTCAATTCAATTTCTGTGTTTATGTGAAAATCAATAAGAACAAAGCCATTTTCAGGTATTACACTTCATTTTTTTTTGGTTTTGTGAAAAACAATACAAATTTGGTTTTTTCTATCCAAAAGATTTCAATTTTGTGGCTTTGTTAAAAAAACAAAACTTATCTTTTTTCCACGTATTACACTTCATTTCAATTTTTGTGTTTTTGTGAAAATCAATAAGAACAGAGTAATTTTCATGTATTAGACTTCTTTTTTTGTGGTTTTGTGAAAAACAATACAAATTTTATTTTTCCATCTAAAACACTTCAATTTTGTGGCTTTGTTAAAGAAACAAAACTTATCTCTTTTCCACGTATTGCACTTCAATTAAATTTTTGTGGTTTTGTGAAAATCAATAAGATTGGAGTTATTTTCTCGTATTAGAATTCATTTTTTGTGGTTTTGTGAAAAACAATACAGATTTTATTTTTTCGATCTAAAACACTTCAATTTTGTTGCTTTGTTAAAGAAACCAAACTTATCTCTTTTCCACGTATTACACTTCAATTCAATTTTTGTGGTTTTGTGAAAATCAATAAGATTGGAGTTATTTTCACATATTAGAATTCATTTTTTGTGGTTTTGTGAAAAACAATACAAATTTTATTTTTTCGATCTAAGACACTTCAATTTTGTGGCTTTGTTAAAGAAACAAAACTTATCTCTTTTCCACGTATTGCACTTCAATTCAATTTTTGTGGTTTTGTGAAAATCAATAAGATTGGAGTTATTTTCTCGTATTAGAATTCATTTTTCGTGGTTTTATTAAAAACAATACAAATTTTATTTTTTCCATCTAAAACACTTCAATTTTAGTGGCTTTGTTCAAAAACAAAACTTGCCTTTTTTCCATGTATTGCACTTCAATTCAATTTCTGTGTTTATGTGAAAATCACTAAGAACAAAGCCATTTTCAGGTATTACACTTCAGTTTTTTTTGGTTTTGTGAAAAACAATACATATTTGGTTTTTTCTATCCAAAAGATTTAAATTTTGTGGCTTTGTTAAAAAAACAAAACTTATCTTTTTTCCACGTATTACACTTCATTTCAATTTTTGTGTTTTTGTGAAAATCAATAAGAATAGAGTAATTTTCATGTATTAGACTTCTTTTTTTGTGGTTTTGTGAAAAACAATACAAATTTTATTTTTCCATCTAAAACACTTCAATTTTGTGGCTTTGTTAAAGAAACAAAACTTATCTCTTTTCCACGTATTGCACTTCAATTAAATTTTTGTGGTTTTGTGAAAATCAATAAGATTGGAGTTATTTTCACGTATTAGAATTCATTTTTTGTGGTTTTGTGAAAAACAATACAAATTTTATTTTTTCGATCTAAAACACTTCAATTTTGTTGCTTTGTTAAAGAAACAAAACTTATCTCTTTTCCACGTATTACACTTCAATTCAATTTTTGTGGTTTTGTGAAAATCAATAAGATTGGAGTTATTTTCACGTATTAGAATTCATTTTTTGTGGTTTTGTGAAAAACAATACAAATTTTATTTTTTCGATCTAAGACACTTCAATTTTGTGGCTTTGTTAAAGAAACAAAACTTATCTCTTTTCCACGTATTGCACTTCAATTCAATTTTTGTGGTTTTGTGAAAATCAATAAGATTGGAGTAATTTTCACGTATTAGAATTCATTTTTCGTGGTTTTATTAAAAACAATACAAATTTTATTTTTTCCATCTAAAACACTTCAATTTTAGTGGCTTTGTTCAAAAACAAAACTTGCCTTTTTTCCATGTATTGCACTTCAATTCAATTTCTGTGTTTATGTGAAAATCAATAAGAACAAAGCCATTTTCAGGTATTACACTTCATTTTTTTTTGGTTTTGTGAAAAACAATACAAATTTGGTTTTTTCTATCCAAAAGATTTCAATTTTGTGGCTTTGTTAAAAAAAACAAAACTTATCTTTTTTCCACGTATTACACTTCATTTCAATTTTTGTGTTTTTGTGAAAATCAATAAGAACAGAGTAATTTTCATGTATTAGACTTCTTTTTTTGTGGTTTTGTGAAAAACAATACAAATTTTATTTTTCCATCTAAAACACTTCAATTTTGTGGCTTTGTTAAAGAAACAAAACTTATCTCTTTTCCACGTATTGCACTTCAATTAAATTTTTGTGGTTTTGTGAAAATCAATAAGATTGGAATTATTTTCACGTATTAGAATTCTTTTTTTGTGGTTTTGTGAAAAACAATACAAATTTTATTTTTTCGATCTAAAACACTTCAATTTTGTTGCTTTGTTAAAGAAACAAAACTTATCTCTTTTCCACGTATTACACTTCAATTCAATTTTTGTGGTTTTGTGAAAATCAATAAGATTGGAGTTATTTTCACGTATTAGAATTCATTTTTTGTGGTTTTGTGAAAAACAATACAAATTTTATTTTTTCGATCTAAAACACTTCAATTTTGTTGCTTTGTTAAAGAAACAAAACTTATCTCTTTTCCACGTATTACACTTCAATTCAATTTTTGTGGTTTTGTGAAAATCAATAAGATTGGAGTTATTTTCACGTATTAGAATTCATTTTTTGTGGTTTTGTGAAAAAACAATACAAATTTTATTTTTTCGATCTAAGACACTTCAATTTTGTGGCTTTGTCAAAGAAACAAAACTTATCTCTTTTCCACGTATTGCACTTCAATTCAATTTTTGTGGTTTTGTGAAATTCAATAAGATTGGAGTTATTTTCACGTATTAGAATTCTTTTTTTGTGGTTTTGTGAAAAACAATACATATTTTATTTTACCATCTAAAACGCTTCAATTTTGTGGCTTTGTTAAAGAAACAAAACTTATCTCTTTTCCACGTATTGCACTTCAATTCAATTTTTGTGGTTTTGTGAAAATCAATAAGATTGGAGTTATTTTCACGTATTAGAATTCATTTTTCGTGGTTTTATTAAAAACAATACAAATTTTATTTTTTCCATCTAAAACACTTCAATTTTAGTGGCTTTGTTCAAAAACAAAACTTGCCTTTTTTCCATGTATTGCACTTCAATTCAATTTCTGTGTTTATGTGAAAATCAATAAGAACAAAGCCATTTTCAGGTATTACACTTCATTTTTTTTTGGTTTTGTGAAAAACAATACATATTTGGTTTTTTCTATCCAAAAGATTTAAATTTTGTGGCTTTGTTAAAAAAACAAAACTTATCTTTTTTCCACGTATTACACTTCATTTCAATTTTTGTGTTTTTGTGAAAATCAATAAGAATAGAGTAATTTTCATGTATTAGACTTCTTTTTTTGTGGTTTTGTGAAAAACAATACAAATTTTATTTTTCCATCTAAAACACTTCAATTTTGTGGCTTTGTTAAAGAAACAAAACTTATCTCTTTTCCACGTAGTGCACTTCAATTAAATTTTTGTGGTTTTGTGAAAATCAATAAGATTGGAGTAATTTTCACGTATTAGAATTCATTTTTTGTGGTTTTGTGAAAAACAATACAAATTTTATTTTTTCGATCTAAAACACTTCAATTTTGTTGCTTTGTTAAAGAAACAAAACTTATCTCTTTTCCACGTATTACACTTCATTTCAATTTTTGTGGTTTTGTGAAAATCAATAAGATTGGAGTTATTTTCACGTATTAGAATTCATTTTTTGTGGTTTTGTGAAAAACAATACAAATTTTATTTTTTCGATCTAAGACACTTCAATTTTGTGGCTTTGTTAAAGAAACAAAACTTATCTCTTTTCCACGTATTGCACTTCAATTCAATTTTTGTGGTTTTGTGAAAATCAATAAGATTGGAGTTATTTTCACGTATTAGAATTCATTTTTCGTGGTTTTATTAAAAACAATACAAATTTTATTTTTTCCATCTAAAACACTTCAATTTTAGTGGCTTTGTTCAAAAACAAAACTTGCCTTTTTTCCATGTATTGCACTTCAATTCAATTTCTGTGTTTATGTGAAAATCAATAAGAACAAAGCCATTTTCAGGTATTACACTTCATTTTTTTTTGGTTTTGTGATAAACAATACATATTTGGTTTTTTCTATCCAAAAGATTTAAATTTTGTGGCTTTGTTAAAAAAACAAAACTTATCTTTTTTCCACGTATTACACTTCATTTCTATTTTTGTGTTTTTGTGAAAATCAATAAGAATAGAGTAATTTTCATGTATTAGACTTCTTTTTTTGTGGTTTTGTGAAAAAGAATACAAATTTTATTTTTCCATCTAAAACACTTCAATTTTGTGGCTTTGTTAAAGAAACAAAACTCATCTCTTTTCCACGTATTGCACTTCAATTAAATTTTTGTGGTTTTGTGAAAATCAATAAGATTGGAGTTATTTTCACGTATTAGAATTCTTTTTTTGTGGTTTTGTGAAAAACAATACAAATTTTATTTTTTCGATCTAAAACACTTCAATTTTGTTGCTTTGTTAAAGAAACAAAACTTATCTCTTTTCCACGTATTACACTTCAATTCAATTTTTGTGGTTTTGTGAAAATCAATAAGATTGGAGTTATTTTCACGTATTAGAATTCATTTTTTGTGGTTTTGTGAAAAACAATACAAATTTTATTTTTTCGATCTAAAACACTTCAATTTTGTTGCTTTGTTAAAGAAACAAAACTTATCTCTTTTCCACGTATTACACTTCAATTCAATTTTTGTGGTTTTGTGAAAATCAATAAGATTGGAGTTATTTTCACGTATTAGAATTCATTTTTTGTGGTTTTGTGAAAAAACAATACAAATTTTATTTTTTCGATCTAAGACACTTCAATTTTGTGGCTTTGTTAAAGAAACAAAACTTATCTCTTTTCCACGTATTGCACTTCAATTCAATTTTTGTGGTTTTGTGAAATTCAATAAGATTGGAGTTATTTTCACGTATTAGAATTCTTTTTTTGTGGTTTTGTGAAAAACAATACATATTTTATTTTACCATCTAAAACGCTTCAATTTTGTGGCTTTGTTAAAGAAACAAAACTTATCTCTTTTCCACGTATTACACTTCAATTCAATTTTTGTGGTTTTGTGAAAATCAATAAGATTGGAGTTATTTTCACGTATTAGAATTCATTTTTTGTGGTTTTGTGAAAAACAATACAAATTTTATTTTTACGATCTAAGACACTTCAATTTTGTGGCTTTGTTAAAGAAACAAAACTTATCTCTTTTCCACGTATTGCACTTCAATTCAATTTTTGTGGTTTTGTGAAAATCAATAAGATTGGAGTAATTTTCACGTATTAGAATTCATTTTTCGTGGTTTTATTAAAAACAATACAAATTTTATTTTTTCCATCTAAAACACTTCAATTTTAGTGGCTTTGTTCAAAAACAAAACTTGCCTTTTTTCCATGTATTGCACTTCAATTCAATTTCTGTGTTTATGTGAAAATCAATAAGAACAAAGCCATTTTCAGGTATTACACTTCATTTTTTTTTGGTTTTGTGAAAAACAATACAAATTTGGTTTTTTCCATCCAAAAGATTTCAATTTTGTGGCTTTGTTAAAAAAACAAAACTTATCTTTTTTCCACGTATTACACTTCATTTCAATTTTTGTGGTTTTGTGAAAATCAATAAGAACAGAGTAATTTTCATGTATTAGACTTCTTTTTTTGTGGTTTTGTGAAAAACAATACAAATTTTATTTTTCCATCTAAAACACTTCAATTTTGTGGCTTTGTTAAAGAAACAAAACTTATCTGTTTTCCACGTATTGCACTTCAATTAAATTGTTGTGGTTTTGTGAAAATCAATAAGATTGGAGTTATTTTCACGTATTAGAATTCTTTTTTTGTGGTTTTGTGAAAAAGAATACAAATTTTATTTTTTCGATCTAAAACACTTCAATTTTGTTGCTTTGTTAAAGAAACAAAACTTATCTCTTTTCCACGTATTACACTTCAATTCAATTTTTGTGGTTTTGTGAAAATCAATAAGATTGGAGTTATTTTCACGTATTAGAATTCTTTTTTTGTGGTTTTGTGAAAAACAATACATCTTTTATTTTACCATCTAAAACGCTTCAATTTTGTGGCTTTGTTAAAGAAACAAAACTTATCTCTTTTCCACGTATTGCACTTCAATTCAATTTTTGTGGTTTTGTGAAAATCAATAAGATTGGAGTTATTCTCACGTATTAGAATTCATTTTTCGTGGTTTTATTAAAAACAATACAAATTTTATTTTTTCCATCTAAAACACTTCAATTTTAGTGGCTTTGTTCAAAAACAAAACTTGCCTTTTTTCCATGTATTGCACTTCAATTCAATTTTTGTGGTTTTGTGAAAATCAATAAGATTGGAGTTATTTTCACGTATTAGAATTCATTTTTTGTGGTCTTGTGAAAAACAATACAAATTTTATTTTTTCGATCTAAAACACTTCAATTTTGTTGCTTTGTTAAAGAAACAAAACTTATCTCTTTTCCACGTATTACACTTCAATTCAATTTTTGTGGTTTTGTGAAAATCAATAAGATTGGAGTTATTTTCACGTATTAGAATTCATTTTTTGTGGTTTTGTGAAAAACAATACAAATTTTATTTTTTTGATCTAAGACACTTCAATTTTGTGGCTTTGTTAAAGAAACAAAACTTATCTCTTTTCCACGTATTGCACTTCAATTCAATTTTTGTGGTTTTGTGAAAATCAATAAGATTGGAGTTATTTTCACGTATTAGAATTCATTTTTCGTGGTTTTATTAAAAACAATACAAATTTTATTTTTTCCATCTAAAACACTTCAATTTTAGTGGCTTTGTTCAAAAACAAAACTTGCCTTTTTTCCATGTATTGCACTTCAATTCAATTTCTGTGTTTATGTGAAAATCAATAAGAACAAAGCCATTTTAAGGTATTACACTTCATTTTTTTTTGGTTTTGTGATAAACAATACATATTTGGTTTTTTCTATCCAAAAGATTTAAATTTTGTGGCTTTGTTAAAAAAACAAAACTTATCTTTTTTCCACGTATTACACTTCATTTCAATTTTTGTGTTTTTGTGAAAATCAATAAGAATAGAGTAATTTTCATGTATTAGACTTCTTTTTTTGTGGTTTTGTGAAAAAGAATACAAATTTTATTTTTCCATCTAAAACACTTCAATTTTGTGGCTTTGTTAAAGAAACAAAACTCATCTCTTTTCCACGTATTGCACTTCAATTAAATTTTTGTGGTTTTGTGAAAATCAATAAGATTGGAGTTATTTTCACGTATTAGAATTCTTTTTTTGTGGTTTTGTGAAAAACAATACAAATTTTATTTTTTCGATCTAAAACACTTCAATTTTGTTGCTTTGTTAAAGAAACAAAACTTATCTCTTTTCCACGTATTACACTTCAATTCAATTTTTGTGGTTTTGTGAAAATCAATAAGATTGGAGTTATTTTCACGTATTAGAATTCATTTTTTGTGGTTTTGTGAAAAAACAATACAAATTTTATTTTTTCGATCTAAGACACTTCAATTTTGTGGCTTTGTTAAAGAAACAAAACTTATCTCTTTTCCACGTATTGCACTTCAATTCAATTTTTGTGGTTTTGTGAAATTCAATAAGATTGGAGTTATTTTCACGTATTAGAATTCTTTTTTTGTGGTTTTGTGAAAAACAATACATATTTTATTTTACCATCTAAAACGCTTCAATTTTGTGGCTTTGTTAAAGAAACAAAACTTATCTCTTTTCCACGTATTACACTTCAATTCAATTTTTGTGGTTTTGTGAAAATCAATAAGATTGGAGTTATTTTCACGTATTAGAATTCATTTTTTGTGGTTTTGTGAAAAACAATACAAATTTTATTTTTTCGATCTAAGACACTTCAATTTTGTGGCTTTGTTAAAGAAACAAAACTTATCTCTTTTCCACGTATTGCACTTCAATTCAATTTTTGTGGTTTTGTGAAAATCAATAAGATTGGAGTAATTTTCACGTATTAGAATTCATTTTTCGTGGTTTTATTAAAAACAATACAAATTTTATTTTTTCCATCTAAAACACTTCAATTTTAGTGGCTTTGTTCAAAAACAAAACTTGCCTTTTTTCCATGTATTGCACTTCAATTCAATTTCTGTGTTTATGTGAAAATCAATAAGAACAAAGCCATTTTCAGGTATTACACTTCATTTTTTTTTGGTTTTGTGAAAAACAATACAAATTTGGTTTTTTCTATCCAAAAGATTTCAATTTTGTGGCTTTGTTAAAAAAACAAAACTTATCTTTTTTCCACGTATTACACTTCATTTCAATTTTTGTGGTTTTGTGAAAATCAATAAGAACAGAGTAATTTTCATGTATTAGACTTCTTTTTTTGTGGTTTTGTGAAAAACAATACAAATTTTATTTTTCCATCTAAAACACTTCAATTTTGTGGCTTTGTTAAAGAAACAAAACTTATCTGTTTTCCACGTATTGCACTTCAATTAAATTTTTGTGGTTTTGTGAAAATCAATAAGATTGGAGTTATTTTCACGTATTAGAATTCTTTTTTTGTGGTTTTGTGAAAAAGAATACAAATTTTATTTTTTCGATCTAAAACACTTCAATTTTGTTGCTTTGTTAAAGAAACAAAACTTATCTCTTTTCCACGTATTACACTTCAATTCAATTTTTGTGGTTTTGTGAAAATCAATAAGATTGGAGTTATTTTCACGTATTAGAATTCATTTTTTGTGGTTTTGTGAAAAAACAATACAAATTTTATTTTTTCGATCTAAGACACTTCAATTTTGTGGCTTTGTTAAAGAAACAAAACTTATCTCTTTTCCACGTATTGCACTTCAATTCAATTTTTGTGGTTTTGTGAAATTCAATAAGATTGGAGTTATTTTCACGTATTAGAATTCTTTTTTTGTGGTTTTGTGAAAAACAATACATATTTTATTTTACCATCTAAAACGCTTCAATTTTGTGGCTTTGTTAAAGAAACAAAACTTATCTCTTTTCCACGTATTGCACTTCAATTCAATTTTTGTGGTTTTGTGAAAATCAATAAGATTGGAGTTATTCTCACGTATTAGAATTCATTTTTCGTGGTTTTATTAAAAACAATACAAATTTTATTTTTTCCATCTAAAACACTTCAATTTTAGTGGCTTTGTTCAAAAACAAAACTTGCCTTTTTTCCATGTATTGCACTTCAATTCAATTTTTGTGGTTTTGTGAAAATCAATAAGATTGGAGTTATTTTCACGTATTAGAATTCATTTTTTGTGGTTTTGTGAAAAACAATACAAATTTTATTTTTTCGATCTAAAACACTTCAATTTTGTTGCTTTGTTAAAGAAACAAAACTTATCTCTTTTCCACGTATTACACTTCAATTCAATTTTTGTGGTTTTGTGAAAATCAATAAGATTGGAGTTATTTTCACGTATTAGAATTCATTTTTTGTGGTTTTGTGAAAAACAATACAAATTTTATTTTTTCGATCTAAGACACTTCAATTTTGTGGCTTTGTTAAAGAAACAAAACTTATCTCTTTTCCACGTATTGCACTTCAATTCAATTTTTGTGGTTTTGTGAAAATCAATAAGATTGGAGTAATTTTCACGTATTAGAATTCATTTTTCGTGGTTTTATTAAAAACAATACAAATTTTATTTTTTCCATCTAAAACACTTCAATTTTAGTGGCTTTGTTCAAAAACAAAACTTGCCTTTTTTCCATGTATTGCACTTCAATTCAATTTCTGTGTTTATGTGAAAATCAATAAGAACAAAGCCATTTTCAGGTATTACACTTCATTTTTTTTTGGTTTTGTGAAAAACAATACAAATTTGGTTTTTTCTATCCAAAAGATTTCAATTTTGTGGCTTTGTTAAAAAAACAAAACTTATCTTTTTTCCACGTATTACACTTCATTTCAATTTTTGTGTTTTTGTGAAAATCAATAAGAACAGAGTAATTTTCATGTATTAGACTTCTTTTTTTGTGGTTTTGTGAAAAACAATACAAATTTTATTTTTCCATCTAAAACACTTCAATTTTGTGGCTTTGTTAAAGAAACAAAACTTATCTCTTTTCCACGTATTGCACTTCAATTAAATTTTTGTGGTTTTGTGAAAATCAAGAAGATTGGAGTTATTTTCACGTATTAGAATTTTTTTTTGTGGTTTTGTGAAAAACAATACAAATTTTATTTTTTCGATCTAAAAGACTTCAATTTTGTTGCTTTGTTAAAGAAACAAAACTTATCTCTTTTCCACGTATTACACTTCAATTCAATTTTTGTGGTTTTGTGAAAATCAATAAGATTGGAGTTATTTTCACGTATTAGAATTCATTTTTTGTGGTTTTGTGAAAAACAATACAAATTTTATTTTTTCGATCTAAGACACTTCAATTTTGTTGCTTTGTTAAAGAAACAAAACTTATCTCTTTTCCACGTATTACACTTCAATTCAATTTTTTTGGTTTTGTGAAAATCAATAAGATTGGAGTTATTTTCACGTATTAGAATTCATTTTTTGTGGTTTTGTGAAAAAACAATACAAATTTTATTTTTTCGATCTAAGACACTTCAATTTTGTGGCTTTGTTAAAGAAACAAAACTTATCTCTTTTCCACGTATTGCACTTCAATTCAATTTTTGTGGTTTTGTGAAAATCAATAAGATTGGAGTTATTTTCACGTATTAGAATTCATTTTTTGTGGTTTTGTGAAAAACAATACAAATTTTATTTTTTCGATCTAAGACACTTCAATTTTGTTGCTTTGTCAAAGAAACAAAACTTATCTCTTTTCCACGTATTACACTTCAATTCAATTTTTGTGGTTTTGTGAAAATCAATAAGATTGGAGTTATTTTCACGTATTAGAATTCATTTTTTGTGGTTTTGTGAAAAAAAAATACAAATTTTATTTTTTCGATCTAAGACACTTCAATTTTGTGGCTTTGTTAAAGAAACAAAACTTATCTCTTTTCCACGTATTGCACTTCAATTCAATTTTTGTGGTTTTGTGAAATTCAATAAGATTGGAGTTATTTTCACGTATTAGAATTCTTTTTTTGTGGTTTTGTGAAAAACAATACATATTTTATTTTACCATCTAAAACGCTTCAATTTTGTGGCTTTGTTAAAGAAACAAAACTTATCTCTTTTCCACGTATTGCACTTCAATTCAATTTTTGTGGTTTTGTGAAAATCAATAAGATTGGAGTTATTTTCACGTATTAGAATTCATTTTTCGTGGTTTTATTAAAAACAATACAAATTTTATTTTTTCCATCTAAAACACTTCAATTTTAGTGGCTTTGTTCAAAAACAAAACTTGCCTTTTTTCCATGTATTGCACTTCAATTCAATTTCTGTGTTTATGTGAAAATCAATAAGAACAGAGTAATTTTCATGTATTAGACTTCTTTTTTTGTGGTTTTGTGAAAAACAATACAAATTTTATTTTTCCATCTAAAACACTTCAATTTTGTGGCTTTGTTAAAGAAACAAAACTTATCTCTTTTCCACGTATTGCACTTCAATTAAATTTTTGTGGTTTTGTGAAAATCAATAAGATTGGAATTATTTTCACGTATTAGAATTCTTTTTTTGTGGTTTTGTGAAAAACAATACAAATTTTATTTTTTCGATCTAAAACACTTCAATTTTGTTCCTTTGTTAAAGAAACAAAACTTATCTCTTTTCCACGTATTACACTTCAATTCAATTTTTGTGGTTTTGTGAAAATCAATAAGATTGGAGTTATTTTCACGTATTAGAATTCATTTTTTGTGTTTTTGTGAAAAACAATACAAATTTTATTTTTTCGATCTAAGACACTTCAATTTTGTGGCTTTGTTAAAGAAACAAAACTTATCTCTTTTCCACGTATTGCACTTCAATTCAATTTTTGTGGTTTTGTGAAAATCAATAAGATTGGAGTTATTTTCACGTATTAGAATTCATTTTTCGTGGTTTTATTAAAAACAATACAAATTTTATTTTTTCCATCTAAAACACTTCAATTTTAGTGGCTTTGTTCAAAAACAAAACTTGCCTTTTTTCCATGTATTGCACTTCAATTCAATTTCTGTGTTTATGTGAAAATCAATAAGAACAAAGCCATTTTAAGGTATTACACTTCATTTTTTTTTGGTTTTGTGATAAACAATACATATTTGGTTTTTTCTATCCAAAAGATTTAAATTTTGTGGCTTTGTTAAAAAAACAAAACTTATCTTTTTTCCACGTATTACACTTCATTTCAATTTTTGTGTTTTTGTGAAAATCAATAAGAATAGAGTAATTTTCATGTATTAGACTTCTTTTTTTGTGGTTTTGTGAAAAAGAATACAAATTTTATTTTTCCATCTAAAACACTTCAATTTTGTGGCTTTGTTAAAGAAACAAAACTCATCTCTTTTCCACGTATTGCACTTCAATTAAATTTTTGTGGTTTTGTGAAAATCAATAAGATTGGAGTTATTTTCACGTATTAGAATTCTTTTTTTGTGGTTTTGTGAAAAACAATACAAATTTTATTTTTTCGATCTAAAACACTTCAATTTTGTTGCTTTGTTAAAGAAACAAAACTTATCTCTTTTCCACGTATTACACTTCAATTCAATTTTTGTGGTTTTGTGAAAATCAATAAGATTGGAGTTATTTTCACGTATTAGAATTCATTTTTTGTGGTTTTGTGAAAAACAATACAAATTTTATTTTTTCGATCTAAAACACTTCAATTTTGTTGCTTTGTTAAAGAAACAAAACTTATCTCTTTTCCACGTATTACACTTCAATTCAATTTTTGTGGTTTTGAGAAAATCAATAAGATTGGAGTTATTTTCACGTATTAGAATTCATTTTTTGTGGTTTTGTGAAAAAACAATACAAATTTTATTTTTTCGATCTAAGACACTTCAATTTTGTGGCTTTGTTAAAGAAACAAAACTTATCTCTTTTCCACGTATTGCACTTCAATTCAATTTTTGTGGTTTTGTGAAATTCAATAAGATTGGAGTTATTTTCACGTATTAGAATTCTTTTTTTGTGGTTTTGTGAAAAACAATACATATTTTATTTTACCATCTAAAACGCTTCAATTTTGTGGCTTTGTTAAAGAAACAAAACTTATCTCTTTTCCACGTATTACACTTCAATTCAATTTTTGTGGTTTTGTGAAAATCAATAAGATTGGAGTTATTTTCACGTATTAGAATTCATTTTTTGTGGTTTTGTGAAAAACAATACAAATTTTATTTTTTCGATCTAAGACACTTCAATTTTGTGGCTTTGTTAAAGAAACAAAACTTATCTCTTTTCCACGTATTGCACTTCAATTCAATTTTTGTGGTTTTGTGAAAATCAATAAGATTGGAGTAATTTTCACGTATTAGAATTCATTTTTCGTGGTTTTATTAAAAACAATACAAATTTTATTTTTTCCATCTAAAACACTTCAATTTTAGTGGCTTTGTTCAAAAACAAAACTTGCCTTTTTTCCATGTATTGCACTTCAATTCAATTTCTGTGTTTATGTGAAAATCAATAAGAACAAAGCCATTTTCAGGTATTACACTTCATTTTTTTTTGGTTTTGTGAAAAACAATACAAATTTTATTTTTCCATCTAAAACACTTCAATTTTGTGGCTTTGTTAAAGAAACAAAACTTATCTGTTTTCCACGTATTGCACTTCAATTAAATTTTTGTGGTTTTTTCTATCCAAAAGATTTCAATTTTGTGGCTTTGTTAAAAAAACAAAACTTATCTTTTTTCCACGTATTACACTTCATTTCAATTTTTGTGGTTTTGTGAAAATCAATAAGAACAGAGTAATTTTCATGTATTAGACTTCTTTTTTTGTGGTTTTGTGAAAAACAATACAAATTTTATTTTTCCATCTAAAACACTTCAATTTTGTGGCTTTGTTAAAGAAACAAAACTTATCTGTTTTCCACGTATTGCACTTCAATTAAATTTTTGTGGTTTTGTGAAAATCAATAAGATTGGAGTTATTTTCACGTATTAGAATTCTTTTTTTGTGGTTTTGTGAAAAAGAATACAAATTTTATTTTTTCGATCTAAAACACTTCAATTTTGTTGCTTTGTTAAAGAAACAAAACTTATCTCTTCTCCACGTATTACACTTCAATTCAATTTTTGTGGTTTTGTGAAAATCAATAAGATTGGAGTTATTTTCACGTATTAGAATTCATTTTTTGTGGTTTTGTGAAAAAACAATACAAATTTTATTTTTTCGATCTAAGACACTTCAATTTTGTGGCTTTGTTAAAGAAACAGAACTTATCTCTTTTCCACGTATTGCACTTCAATTCAATTTTTGTGGTTTTGTGAAATTCAATAAGATTGGAGTTATTTTCACGTATTAGAATTCTTTTTTTGTGGTTTTGTGAAAAACAATACATATTTTATTTTACCATCTAAAACGCTTCAATTTTGTGGCTTTGTTAAAGAAACAAAACTTATCTCTTTTCCACGTATTGCACTTCAATTCAATTTTTGTGGTTTTGTGAAAATCAATAAGATTGGAGTTATTCTCACGTATTAGAATTCATTTTTCGTGGTTTTATTAAAAACAATACAAATTTTATTTTTTCCATCTAAAACACTTCAATTTTAGTGGCTTTGTTCAAAAACAAAACTTGCCTTTTTTCCATGTATTGCACTTCAATTCAATTTTTGTGGTTTTGTGAAAATCAATAAGATTGGAGTTATTTTCACGTATTAGAATTCATTTTTTGTGGTTTTGTGAAAAACAATACAAATTTTATTTTTTCGATCTAAAACACTTCAATTTTGTTGCTTTGTTAAAGAAACAAAACATATCTCTTTTCCACGTATTACACTTCAATTCAATTTTTGTGGTTTTGTGAAAATCAATAAGATTGGAGTTATTTTCACGTATTAGAATTCATTTTTTGTGGTTTTGTGAAAAACAATACAAATTTTATTTTTTCGATCTAAGACACTTCAATTTTGTGGCTTTGTTAAAGAAACAAAACTTATCTCTTTTCCACGTATTGCACTTCAATTCAATTTTTGTGGTTTTGTGAAAATCAATAAGATTGGAGTAATTTTCACGTATTAGAATTCATTTTTCGTGGTTTTATTAAAAACAATACAAATTTTATTTTTTCCATCTAAAACACTTCAATTTTAGTGGCTTTGTTCAAAAACAAAACTTGCCTTTTTTCCATGTATTGCACTTCAATTCAATTTCTGTGTTTATGTGAAAATCAATAAGAACAAAGCCATTTTCAGGTATTACACTTCATTTTTTTTTGGTTTTGTGAAAAACAATACAAATTTGGTTTTTTCTATCCAAAAGATTTCAATTTTGTGGCTTTGTTAAAAAAACAAAACTTATCTTTTTTCCACGTATTACACTTCATTTCAATTTTTGTGGTTTTGTGAAAATCAATAAGAACAGAGTAATTTTCATGTATTAGACTTCTTTTTTTGTGGTTTTGTGAAAAACAATACAAATTTTATTTTTCCATCTAAAACACTTCAATTTTGTGGCTTTGTTAAAGAAACAAAACTTATCTGTTTTCCACGTATTGCACTTCAATTAAATTTTTGTGGTTTTGTGAAAATCAATAAGATTGGAGTTATTTTCACGTATTAGAATTCTTTTTTTGTGGTTTTGTGAAAAAGAATACAAATTTTATTTTTTCGATCTAAAACACTTCAATTTTGTTGCTTTGTTAAAGAAACAAAACTTATCTCTTCTCCACGTATTACACTTCAATTCAATTTTTGTGGTTTTGTGAAAATCAATAAGATTGGAGTTATTTTCACGTATTAGAATTCATTTTTTGTGGTTTTGTGAAAAAACAATACAAATTTTATTTTTTCGATCTAAGACACTTCAATTTTGTGGCTTTGTTAAAGAAACAAAACTTATCTCTTTTCCACGTATTGCACTTCAATTCAATTTTTGTGGTTTTGTGAAATTCAATAAGATTGGAGTTATTTTCACGTATTAGAATTCTTTTTTTGTGGTTTTGTGAAAAACAATACATATTTTATTTTACCATCTAAAACGCTTCAATTTTGTGGCTTTGTTAAAGAAACAAAACTTATCTCTTTTCCACGTATTGCACTTCAATTCAATTTTTGTGGTTTTGTGAAAATCAATAAGATTGGAGTTATTCTCACGTATTAGAATTCATTTTTCGTGGTTTTATTAAAAACAATACAAATTTTATTTTTTCCATCTAAAACACTTCAATTTTAGTGGCTTTGTTCAAAAACAAAACTTGCCTTTTTTCCATGTATTGCACTTCAATTCAATTTTTGTGGTTTTGTGAAAATCAATAAGATTGGAGTTATTTTCACGTATTAGAATTCATTTTTTGTGGTTTTGTGAAAAACAATACAAATTTTATTTTTTCGATCTAAAACACTTCAATTTTGTTGCTTTGTTAAAGAAACAAAACTTATCTCTTTTCCACGTATTACACTTCAATTCAATTTTTGTGGTTTTGTGAAAATCAATAAGATTGGAGTTATTTTCACGTATTAGAATTCATTTTTTGTGGTTTTGTGAAAAACAATACAAATTTTATTTTTTCGATCTAAGACACTTCAATTTTGTGGCTTTGTTAAAGAAACAAAACTTATCTCTTTTCCACGTATTGCACTTCAATTCAATTTTTGTGGTTTTGTGAAAATCAATAAGATTGGAGTAATTTTCACGTATTAGAATTCATTTTTCGTGGTTTTATTAAAAACAATACAAATTTTATTTTTTCCATCTAAAACACTTCAATTTTAGTGGCTTTGTTCAAAAACAAAACTTGCCTTTTTTCCATGTATTGCACTTCAATTCAATTTCTGTGTTTATGTGAAAATCAATAAGAACAAAGCCATTTTCAGGTATTACACTTCATTTTTTTTTGGTTTTGTGAAAAACAATACAAATTTGGTTTTTTCTATCCAAAAGATTTCAATTTTGTGGCTTTGTTAAAAAAACAAAACTTATCTTTTTTCCACGTATTACACTTCATTTCAATTTTTGTGTTTTTGTGAAAATCAATAAGAACAGAGTAATTTTCATGTATTAGACTTCTTTTTTTGTGGTTTTGTGAAAAACAATACAAATTTTATTTTTCCATCTAAAACACTTCAATTTTGTGGCTTTGTTAAAGAAACAAAACTTATCTCTTTTCCACGTATTGCACTTCAATTAAATTTTTGTGGTTTTGTGAAAATCAATAAGATTGGAGTTATTTTCACGTATTAGAATTTTTTTTTGTGGTTTTGTGAAAAACAATACAAATTTTATTTTTTCGATCTAAAAGACTTCAATTTTGTTGCTTTGTTAAAGAAACAAAACTTATCTCTTTTCCACGTATTACACTTCAATTCAATTTTTGTGGTTTTGTGAAAATCAATAAGATTGGAGTTATTTTCACGTATTAGAATTCATTTTTAGTGGTTTTGTGAAAAAACAATACAAATTTTATTTTTTCAATCTAAGACACTTCAATTTTGTGGCTTTGTTAAAGAAACAAAACTTATCTCTTTTCCACGTATTGCACTTCAATTCAATTTTTGTGGTTTTGTGAAAATCAATAAGATTGGAGTTATTTTCACGTATTAGAATTCATTTTTTGTGGTTTTGTGAAAAACAATACAAATTTTATTTTTTCGATCTAAGACACTTCAATTTTGTTGCTTTGTCAAAGAAACAAAACTTATCTCTTTTCCACGTATTACACTTCAATTCAATTTTTGTGGTTTTGTGAAAATCAATAAGATTGGAGTTATTTTCACGTATTAGAATTCATTTTTTGTGGTTTTGTGAAAAAACAATACAAATTTTATTTTTTCGATCTAAGACACTTCAATTTTGTGGCTTTGTTAAAGAAACAAAACTTATCTCTTTTCCACGTATTGCACTTCAATTCAATTTTTGTGGTTTTGTGAAATTCAATAAGATTGGAGTTATTTTCACGTATTAGAATTCTTTTTTTGTGGTTTTGTGAAAAACAATACATATTTTATTTTACCATCTAAAACGCTTCAATTTTGTGGCTTTGTTAAAGAAACAAAACTTATCTCTTTTCCACGTATTGCACTTCAATTCAATTTTTGTGGTTTTGTGAAAATCAATAAGATTGGAGTTATTTTCACGTATTAGAATTCATTTTTCGTGGTTTTATTAAAAACAATACAAATTTTATTTTTTCCATCTAAAACACTTCAATTTTAGTGGCTTTGTTCAAAAACAAAACTTGCCTTTTTTCCATGTATTGCACTTCAATTCAATTTCTGTGTTTATGTGAAAATCAATAAGAACAAAGCCATTTTCAGGTATTACACTTCATTTTTTTTTGGTTTTGTGAAAAACAATACAAATTTGGTTTTTTCTATCCAAAAGATTTCAATTTTGTGGCTTTGTTAAAAAAACAAAACTTATCTTTTTTCCACGTATTACACTTCATTTCAATTTTTGTGTTTTTGTGAAAATCAATAAGAACAGAGTAATTTTCATGTATTAGACTTCTTTTTTTGTGGTTTTGTGAAAAACAATACAAATTTTATTTTTCCATCTAAAACACTTCAATTTTGTGGCTTTGTTAAAGAAACAAAACTTATCTCTTTTCCACGTATTGCACTTCAATTAAATTTTTGTGGTTTTGTGAAAATCAATAAGATTGGAGTTATTTTCACGTATTAGAATTCATTTTTTGTGGTTTTGTGAAAAACAATACAAATTTTATTTTTTCGATCTAAAACACTTCAATTTTGTTGCTTTGTTAAAGAAACAAAACTTATCTCTTTTCCACGTATTACACTTCAATTCAATTTTTGTGGTTTTGTGAAAATCAATAAGATTGGAGTAATTTTCACATATTAGAATTCATTTTTTGTGGTTTTGTGAAAAACAATACAAATTTTATTTTTTCGATCTAAGACACTTCAATTTTGTGGCTTTGTTAAAGAAACAAAACTTATCTCTTTTCCACGTATTGCACTTCAATTCAAATTTTGTGGTTTTGTGAAAATCAATAAGATTGGAGTAATTTTCACGTATTAGAATTCATTTTTCGTGGTTTTATTAAAAACAATACAAATTTTATTTTTTCCATCTAAAACACTTCAATTTTAGTGGCTTTGTTCAAAAACAAAACTTGCCTTTTTTCCATGTATTGCACTTCAATTCAATTTCTGTGTTTATGTGAAAATCAATAAGAACAAAGCCATTTTCAGGTATTACACTTCATTTTTTTTTGGTTTTGTGAAAAACAATACATATTTGGTTTTTTCTATCCAAAAGATTTCAATTTTGTGGCTTTGTTAAAAAAACAAAACTTATCTTTTTTCCACGTATTACACTTCATTTCAATTTTTGTGTTTTTGTGAAAATCAATAAGAACAGAGTAATTTTCATGTATTAGACTTCTTTTTTTGTGGTTTTGTGAAAAACAATACAAATTTTATTTTTCCATCTAAAACACTTCAATTTTGTGGCTTTGTTAAAGAAACAAAACTTATCTCTTTTCCACGTATTGCACTTCAATTAAATTTTTGTGGTTTTGTGAAAATCAATAAGATTGGAATTATTTTCACGTATTAGAATTCTTTTTTTGTGGTTTTGTGAAAAACAATACAAATTTTATTTTTTCGATCTAAAACACTTCAATTTTGTTGCTTTGTTAAAGAAACAAAACTTACCTCTTTTCCACGTATTACACTTCAATTCAATTTTTGTGGTTTTGTGAAAATCAATAAGATTGGAGTTATTTTCACGTATTAGAATTCATTTTTTGTGGTTTTGTGAAAAACAATACAAATTTTATTTTTTCGATCTAAGACACTTCAATTTTGTGGCTTTGTTAAAGAAACAAAACTTATCTCTTTTCCACGTATTGCACTTCAATTCAATTTTTGTGGTTTTGTGAAAATCAATAAGATTGGAGTAATTTTCACGTATTAGAATTCATTTTTCGTGGTTTTATTAAAAACAATACAAATTTTATTTTTTCCATCTAAAACACTTCAATTTTAGTGGCTTTGTTCAAAAACAAAACTTGCCTTTTTTCCATGTATTGCACTTCAATTCAATTTCTGTGTTTATGTGAAAATCAATAAGAACAAAGCCATTTTCAGGTATTACACTTCATTTTTTTTTGGTTTTGTGAAAAACAATACAAATTTGGTTTTTTCTATCCAAAAGATTTCAATTTTGTGGCTTTGTTAAAAAAACAAAACTTATCTTTTTTCCACGTATTACACTTCATTTCAATTTTTGTGTTTTTGTGAAAATCAATAAGAACAGAGTAATTTTCATGTATTAGACTTCTTTTTTTGTGGTTTTGTGAAAAACAATACAAATTTTATTTTTCCATCTAAAACACTTCAATTTTGTGGCTTTGTTAAAGAAACAAAACTTATCTCTTTTCCACGTATTGCACTTCAATTAAATTTTTGTGGTTTTGTGAAAATCAATAAGATTGGAATTATTTTCACGTATTAGAATTCTTTTTTTGTGGTTTTGTGAAAAACAATACAAATTTTATTTTTTCGATCTAAAACACTTCAATTTTGTTGCTTTGTTAAAGAAACAAAACTTATCCCTTTTCCACGTATTACACTTCAATTCAATTTATGTGGTTTTGTGAAAATCAATAAGATTGGAGTTATTTTCACGTATTAGAATTCATTTTTTGTGGTTTTGTGAAAAACAATACAAATTTTATTTTTTCGATCTAAGACACTTCAATTTTGTGGCTTTGTTAAAGAAACAAAACTTATCTCTTTTCCACGTATTGCACTTCAATTCAATTTTTGTGGTTTTGTGAAAATCAATAAGATTGGAGTAATTTTCACGTATTAGAATTCATTTTTCGTGGTTTTATTAAAAACAATACAAATTTTATTTTTTCCATCTAAAACACTTCAATTTTAGTGGCTTTGTTCAAAAACAAAACTTGCCTTTTTTCCATGTATTGCACTTCAATTCAATTTCTGTGTTTATGTGAAAATCAATAAGAACAAAGCCATTTTCAGGTATTACACTTCATTTTTTTTTGGTTTTGTGAAAAACCATACAAATTTGGTTTTTTCTATCCAAAAGATTTCAATTTTGTGGCTTTGTTAAAAAAACAAAACTTATCTTTTTTCCACGTATTACACTTCATTTCAATTTTTGTGTTTTTGTGAAAATCAATAAGAATAGAGTAATTTTCATGTATTAGACTTCTTTTTTTGTGGTTTTGTGAAAAACAATACAAATTTTATTTTTCCATCTAAAACACTTCAATTTTGTGGCTTTGTTAAAGAAACAAAACTTACTTCTTTTCCACGTATTGCACTTCAATTAAATTTTTGTGGTTTTGTGAAAATCAATAAGATTGGAATTATTTTCACGTATTAGAATTCTTTTTTTGTGGTTTTGTGAAAAACAATACAAATTTTATTTTTTCGATCTAAAACACTTCAATTTTGTTGCTTTGTTAAAGAAACAAAACTTATCTCTTTTCCACGTATTACGCTTCAATTCAATTTTTGTGGTTTTGTGAAAATCAATAAGATTGGAGTTATTTTCACGTATTAGAATTCATTTTTTGTGGTTTTGTGAAAAAACAATACAAATTTTATTTTTTCGATCTAAGACACTTCAATTTTGTGGCTTTGTTAAAGAAACAAAACTTATCTCTTTTCCACGTATTGCACTTCAATTCAATTTTTGTGGTTTTGTGAAAATCAATAAGATTGGAGTTATTTTCACGTATTAGAATTCATTTTTTGTGGTTTTGTGAAAAACAATACAAATTTTATTTTTTCGATCTAAGACACTTCAATTTTGTTGCTTTGTTAAAGAAACAAAACTTATCTCTTTTCCACGTATTACACTTCAATTCAATTTTTGTGGTTTTGTGAAAATCAATAAGATTGGAGTTATTTTCACGTATTAGAATTCATTTTTTGTGGTTTTGTGAAAAAACAATACAAATTTTATTTTTTCGATCTAAGACACTTCAATTTTGTGGCTTTGTTAAAGAAACAAAACTTATCTCTTTTCCATGTATTGCACTTCAATTCAATTTTTGTGGTTTTGTGAAAATCAATAAGATTGGAGTTATTTTCACGTATTAGAATTTTTTTTTTGTGGTTTTGTGAAAAACAATACAAATTTTATTTTTTCGATCTAAAAGACTTCAATTTTGTTGCTTTGTTAAAGAAACAAAACTTATCTCTTTTCCACGTATTACACTTCAATTCAATTTTTGTGGTTTTGTGAAAATCAATAAGATTGGAGTTATTTTCACGTATTAGAATTCATTTTTTGTGGTTTTGTGAAAAACAATACAAATTTTATTTTTTCGATCTAAGACACTTCAATTTTGTTGCTTTGTTAAAGAAACAAAACTTATCTCTTTTCCACGTATTACACTTCAATTCAATTTTTGTGGTTTTGTGAAAATCAATAAGATTGGAGTTATTTTCACGTATTAGAATTCATTTTTTGTGGTTTTATGAAAAACAATACAAATTTTATTTTTTCGATCTAAGACACTTCAATTTTGTTGCTTTGTCAAAGAAACAAAACTTATCTCTTTTCCACGTATTACACTTCAATTCAATTTTTGTGGTTTTGTGAAAATCAATAAGATTGGAGTTATTTTCACGTATTAGAATTCATTTTTTGTGGTTTTGTGAAAAAACAATACAAATTTTATTTTTTCGATCTAAGACACTTCAATTTTGTGGCTTTGTTAAAGAAACAAAACTTATCTCTTTTCCACGTATTGCACTTCAATTCAATTTTTGTGGTTTTGTGAAATTCAATAAGATTGGAGTTATTTTCACGTATTAGAATTCTTTTTTTGTGGTTTTGTGAAAAACAATACATATTTTATTTTACCATCTAAAACGCTTCAATTTTGTGGCTTTGTTAAAGAAACAAAACTTATCTCTTTTCCACGTATTGCACTTCAATTCAATTTTTGTGGTTTTGTGAAAATCAATAAGATTGGAGTTATTTTCACGTATTAGAATTCATTTTTCGTGGTTTTATTAAAAACAATACAAATTTTATTTTTTCCATCTAAAACACTTCAATTTTAGTGGCTTTGTTCAAAAACAAAACTTGCCTTTTTTCCATGTATTGCGCTTCAATTCAATTTCTGTGTTTATGTGAAAATCAATAAGAACAAAGCCATTTTCAGGTATTACACTTCATTTTTTTTTGGTTTTGTGAAAAACAATACAAATTTGGTTTTTTCTATCCAAAAGATTTCAATTTTGTGGCTTTGTTAAAAAAACAAAACTTATCTTTTTTCCACGTATTACACTTCATTTCAATTTTTGTGTTTTTGTGAAAATCAATAAGAACAGAGTAATTTTCATGTATTAGACTTCTTTTTTTGTGGTTTTGTGAAAAACAATACAAATTTTATTTTTCCATCTAAAACACTTCAATTTTGTGGCTTTGTTAAAGAAACAAAACTTATCTCTTTTCCACGTATTGCACTTCAATTAAATTTTTGTGGTTTTGTGAAAATCAATAAGATTGGAGTAATTTTCACGTATTAGAATTCATTTTTTGTGGTTTTGTGAAAAACAATACAAATTTTATTTTTTCGATCTAAAACACTTCAATTTTGTTGCTTTGTTAAAGAAACAAAACTTATCTCTTTTCCACGTATTACACTTCAATTCAATTTTTGTGGTTTTGTGAAAATCAATAAGATTGGAGTTATTTTCACATATTAGAATTCATTTTTTGTGGTTTTGTGAAAAACAATACAAATTTTATTTTTTCGATCTAAGACACTTCAATTTTGTGGCTTTGTTAAAGAAACAAAACTTATCTCTTTTCCACGTATTGCACTTCAATTCAATTTTTGTGGTTTTGTGAAAATCAATAAGATTGGAGTAATTTTCACGTATTAGAATTCATTTTTCGTGGTTTTATTAAAAACAATACAAATTTTATTTTTTCCATCTAAAACACTTCAATTTTAGTGGCTTTGTTCAAAAACAAAACTTGCCTTTTTTCCATGTATTGCACTTCAATTCAATTTCTGTGTTTATGTGAAAATCAATAAGAACAAAGCCATTTTCAGGTATTACACTTCATTTTTTTTTGGTTTTGTGAAAAACAATACAAATTTGGTTTTTTCTATCCAAAAGATTTCAATTTTGTGGCTTTGTTAAAAAAACAAAACTTATCTTTTTTCCACGTATTACACTTCATTTCAATTTTTGTGTTTTTGTGAAAATCAATAAGAACAGAGTAATTTTCATGTATTAGACTTCTTTTTTTGTGGTTTTGTGAAAAACAATACAAATTTTATTTTTCCATCTAAAACACTTCAATTTTGTGGCTTTGTTAAAGAAACAAAACTTATCTCTTTTCCACGTATTGCACTTCAATTAAATTTTTGTGGTTTTGTGAAAATCAATAAGATTGGAATTATTTTCACGTATTAGAATTCTTTTTTTGTGGTTTTGTGAAAAACAATACAAATTTTATTTTTTCGATCTAAAACACTTCAATTTTGTTGCTTTGTTAAAGAAACAAAACTTATCTCTTTTCCACGTATTACACTTCAATTCAATTTTTGTGGTTTTGTGAAAATCAATAAGATTGGAGTTATTTTCACGTATTAGAATTCATTTTTTGTGGTTTTGTGAAAAACAATACAAATTTTATTTTTTCGATCTAAGACACTTCAATTTTGTGGCTTTGTTAAAGAAACAAAACTTATCTCTTTTCCACGTATTGCACTTCAATTCAATTTTTGTGGTTTTGTGAAAATCAATAAGATTGGAGTAATTTTCACGTATTAGAATTCATTTTTCGTGGTTTTATTAAAAACAATACAAATTTTATTTTTTCCATCTAAAACACTTCAATTTTAGTGGCTTTGTCCAAAAACAAAACTTGCCTTTTTTCCATGTATTGCACTTGAATTCAATTTCTGTGTTTATGTGAAAATCAATAAGAACAAAGCCATTTTCAGGTATTACACTTCAGTTTTTTTTGGTTTTGTGAAAAACAATACATATTTGGTTTTTTCTATCCAAAAGATTTAAATTTTGTGGCTTTGTTAAAAAAACAAAACTTATCTTTTTTCCACGTATTACACTTCATTTCAATTTTTGTGTTTTTGTGAAAATCAATAAGAATAGAGTAATTTTCATGTATTAGACTTCTTTTTTTGTGGTTTTGTGAAAAACAATACAAATTTTATTTTTCCATCTAAAACACTTCAATTTTGTGGCTTTGTTAAAGAAACAAAACTTATCTCTTTTCCACGTATTGCACTTCAATTAAATTTTTGTGGTTTTGTGAAAATCAATAAGATTGGAGTTATTTTCACGTATTAGAATTCATTTTTTGTGGTTTTGTGAAAAACAAAACAAATTTTATTTTTTCGATCTAAAACACTTCAATTTTGTTGCTTTGTTAAAGAAACAAAACTTATCTCTTTTCCACGTATTACACTTCAATTCAATTTTTGTGGTTTTGTGAAAATCAATAAGATTGGAGTTATTTTCACGTATTAGAATTCATTTTTTGTGGTTTTGTGAAAAACAATACAAATTTTATTTTTTCGATCTAAGACACTTCAATTTTGTGGCTTTGTTAAAGAAACAAAACTTATCTCTTTTCCACGTATTGCACTTCAATTCAATTTTTGTGGTTTTGTGAAAATCAATAAGATTGGAGTAATTTTCACGTATTATAATTCATTTTTCGTGGTTTTATTAAAAACAATACAAATTTTATTTTTTCCATCTAAAACACTTCAATTTTAGTGGCTTTGTTCAAAAACAAAACTTGCCTTTTTTCCATGTATTGCACTTCAATTCAATTTCTGTGTTTATGTGAAAATCAATAAGAACAAAGCCATTTTCAGGTATTACACTTCATTTTTTTTTGGTTTTGTGAAAAACAATACAAATTTGGTTTTTTCTATCCAAAAGATTTCAATTTTGTGGCTTTGTTAAAAAAACAAAACTTATCTTTTTTCCACGTATTACACTTCATTTCAATTTTTGTGTTTTTGTGAAAATCAATAAGAATAGAGTAATTTTCATGTATTAGACTTCTTTTTTTGTGGTTTTGTGAAAAACAATACAAATTTTATTTTTCCATCTAAAACACTTCAATTTTGTGGCTTTGTTAAAGAAACAAAACTTATCTCTTTTCCACGTATTGCACTTCAATTAAATTTTTGTGGTTTTGTGAAAATCAATAAGATTGGAATTATTTTCACGTATTAGAATTCTTTTTTTGTGGTTTTGTGAAAAACAATACAAATTTTATTTTTTCGATCTAAAACACTTCAATTTTGTTGCTTTGTTAAAGAAACAAAACTTATCTCTTTTCCACGTATTACACTTCAATTCAATTTTTGTGGTTTTGTGAAAATCAATAAGATTGGAGTTATTTTCACGTATTAGAATTCATTTTTTGTGGTTTTGTGAAAAACAATACAAATTTTATTTTTTCGATCTAAGACACTTCAATTTTGTGGCTTTGTTAAAGAAACAAAACTTATCTCTTTTCCACGTATTGCACTTCAATTCAATTTTTGTGGTTTTGTGAAAATCAATAAGATTGGAGTAATTTTCACGTATTAGAATTCATTTTTCGTGGTTTTATTAAAAACAATACAAATTTTATTTTTTCCATCTAAGACACTTCAATTTTGTTGCTTTGTCAAAGAAACAAAACTTATCTCTTTTCCACGTATTACACTTCAATTCAATTTTTGTGGTTTTGTGAAAATCAATAAGATTGGAGTTATTTTCACGTATTAGAATTCATTTTTTGTGGTTTTGTGAAAAAACAATACAAATTTTATTTTTTCGATCTAAGACACTTCAATTTTGTGGCTTTGTTAAAGAAACAAAACTTATCTCTTTTCCACGTATTGCACTTCAATTCAATTTTTGTGGTTTTGTGAAATTCAATAAGATTGGAGTTATTTTCACGTATTAGAATTCTTTTTTTGTGGTTTTGTGAAAAACAATACATATTTTATTTTACCATCTAAAACGCTTCAATTTTGTGGCTTTGTTAAAGAAACAAAACTTATCTCTTTTCCACGTATTGCACTTCAATTCAATTTTTGTGGTTTTGTGAAAATCAATAAGATTGGAGTTATTTTCACGTATTAGAATTCATTTTTCGTGGTTTTATTAAAAACAATACAAATTTTATTTTTTCCATCTAAAACACTTCAATTTTAGTGGCTTTGTTCAAAAACAAAACTTGCCTTTTTTCCATGTATTGCGCTTCAATTCAATTTCTGTGTTTATGTGAAAATCAATAAGAACAAAGCCATTTTCAGGTATTACACTTCATTTTTTTTTGGTTTTGTGAAAAACAATACAAATTTGGTTTTTTCTGTCCAAAAGATTTCAATTTTGTGGCTTTGTTAAAAAAACAAAACTTATCTTTTTTCCACGTATTACACTTCATTTCAATTTTTGTGTTTTTGTGAAAATCAATAAGAACAGAGTAATTTTCATGTATTAGACTTCTTTTTTTGTGGTTTTGTGAAAAACAATACAAATTTTATTTTTCCATCTAAAACACTTCAATTTTGTGGCTTTGTTAAAGAAACAAAACTTATCTCTTTTCCACGTATTGCACTTCAATTAAATTTTTGTGGTTTTGTGAAAATCAATAAGATTGGAGTAATTTTCACGTATTAGAATTCATTTTTTGTGGTTTTGTGAAAAACAATACAAATTTTATTTTTTCGATCTAAAACACTTCAATTTTGTTGCTTTGTTAAAGAAACAAAACTTATCTCTTTTCCACGTATTACACTTCAATTCAATTTTTGTGGTTTTGTGAAAATCAATAAGATTGGAGTTATTTTCACATATTAGAATTCATTTTTTGTGGTTTTGTGAAAAACAATACAAATTTTATTTTTTCGATCTAAGACACTTCAATTTTGTGGCTTTGTTAAAGAAACAAAACTTATCTCTTTTCCACGTATTGCACTTCAATTCAATTTTTGTGGTTTTGTGAAAATCAATAAGATTGGAGTAATTTTCACGTATTAGAATTCATTTTTCGTGGTTTTATTAAAAACAATACAAATTTTATTTTTTCCATCTAAAACACTTCAATTTTAGTGGCTTTGTTCAAAAACAAAACTTGCCTTTTTTCCATGTATTGCACTTCAATTCAATTTCTGTGTTTATGTGAAAATCAATAAGAACAAAGCCATTTTCAGGTATTACACTTCATTTTTTTTTGGTTTTGTGAAAAACAATACAAATTTGGTTTTTTCTATCCAAAAGATTTCAATTTTGTGGCTTTGTTAAAAAAACAAAACTTATCTTTTTTCCACGTATTACACTTCATTTCAATTTTTGTGTTTTTGTGAAAATCAATAAGAACAGAGTAATTTTCATGTATTAGACTTCTTTTTTTGTGGTTTTGTGAAAAACAATACAAATTTTATTTTTCCATCTAAAACACTTCAATTTTGTGGCTTTGTTAAAGAAACAAAACTTATCTCTTTTCCACGTATTGCACTTCAATTAAATTTTTGTGGTTTTGTGAAAATCAATAAGATTGGAATTATTTTCACGTATTAGAATTCTTTTTTTGTGGTTTTGTGAAAAACAATACAAATTTTATTTTTTCGATCTAAAAGACTTCAATTTTGTTGCTTTGTTAAAGAAACAAAACTTATCTCTTTTCCACGTATTACACTTCAATTCAATTTTTGTGGTTTTGTGAAAATCAATAAGATTGGAGTTATTTTCACGTATTAGAATTCATTTTTTGTGGTTTTGTGAAAAACAATACAAATTTTATTTTTTCGATCTAAGGCACTTCAATTTTGTGGCTTTGTTAATGAAACAAAACTTATCTCTTTTCCACGTATTGCACTTCAATTCAATTTTTGTGGTTTTGTGAAAATCAATAAGATTGGAGTAATTTTCACGTATTAGAATTCATTTTTCGTGGTTTTATTAAAAACAATACAAATTTTATTTTTTCCATCTAAAACACTTCAATTTTAGTGGCTTTGTCCAAAAACAAAACTTGCCTTTTTTCCATGTATTGCACTTGAATTCAATTTCTGTGTTTATGTGAAAATCAATAAGAACAAAGCCATTTTCAGGTATTACACTTCAGTTTTTTTTGGTTTTGTGAAAAACAATACATATTTGGTTTTTTCTATCCAAAAGATTTAAATTTTGTGGCTTTGTTAAAAAAACAAAACTTATCTTTTTTCCACGTATTACACTTCATTTCAATTTTTGTGTTTTTGTGAAAATCAATAAGAATAGAGTAATTTTCATGTATTAGACTTCTTTTTTTGTGGTTTTGTGAAAAACAATACAAATTTTATTTTTCCATCTAAAACACTTCAATTTTGTGGCTTTGTTAAAGAAACAAAACTTATCTCTTTTCCACGTATTGCACTTCAATTAAATTTTTGTGGTTTTGTGAAAATCAATAAGATTGGAGTTATTTTCACGTATTAGAATTCATTTTTTGTGGTTTTGTGAAAAACAAAACAAATTTTATTTTTTCGATCTAAAACACTTCAATTTTGTTGCTTTGTTAAAGAAACAAAACTTATCTCTTTTCCACGTATTACACTTCAATTCAATTTTTGTGGTTTTGTGAAAATCAATAAGATTGGAGTTATTTTCACGTATTAGAATTCATTTTTTGTGGTTTTGTGAAAAACAATACAAATTTTATTTTTTCGATCTAAGACACTTCAATTTTGTGGCTTTGTTAAAGAAACAAAACTTATCTCTTTTCCACGTATTGCACTTCAATTCAATTTTTGTGGTTTTGTGAAAATCAATAAGATTGGAGTAATTTTCACGTATTATAATTCATTTTTCGTGGTTTTATTAAAAACAATACAAATTTTATTTTTTCCATCTAAAACACTTCAATTTTAGTGGCTTTGTTCAAAAACAAAACTTGCCTTTTTTCCATGTATTGCACTTCAATTCAATTTCTGTGTTTATGTGAAAATCAATAAGAACAAAGCCATTTTCAGGTATTACACTTCATTTTTTTTTGGTTTTGTGAAAAACAATACAAATTTGGTTTTTTCTATCCAAAAGATTTCAATTTTGTGGCTTTGTTAAAAAAACAAAACTTATCTTTTTTCCACGTATTACACTTCATTTCAATTTTTGTGTTTTTGTGAAAATCAATAAGAATAGAGTAATTTTCATGTATTAGACTTCTTTTTTTGTGGTTTTGTGAAAAACAATACAAATTTTATTTTTCCATCTAAAACACTTCAATTTTGTGGCTTTGTTAAAGAAACAAAACTTATCTCTTTTCCACGTATTGCACTTCAATTAAATTTTTGTGGTTTTGTGAAAATCAATAAGATTGGAATTATTTTCACGTATTAGAATTCTTTTTTTGTGGTTTTGTGAAAAACAATACAAATTTTATTTTTTCGATCTAAAACACTTCAATTTTGTTGCTTTGTTAAAGAAACAAAACTTATCTCTTTTCCACGTATTACACTTCAATTCAATTTTTGTGGTTTTGTGAAAATCAATAAGATTGGAGTTATTTTCACGTATTAGAATTCATTTTTTGTGGTTTTGTGAAAAACAATACAAATTTTATTTTTTCGATCTAAGACACTTCAATTTTGTGGCTTTGTTAAAGAAACAAAACTTATCTCTTTTCCACGTATTGCACTTCAATTCAATTTTTGTGGTTTTGTGAAAATCAATAAGATTGGAGTAATTTTCACGTATTAGAATTCATTTTTCGTGGTTTTATTAAAAACAATACAAATTTTATTTTTTCCATCTAAAACACTTCAATTTTAGTGGCTTTGTTCAAAAACAAAACTTGCCTTTTTTCCATGTATTGCACTTCAATTCAATTTCTGTGTTTATGTGAAAATCAATAAGAACAAAGCCATTTTCAGGTAATACACTTCATTTTTTTTTGGTTTTGTGAAAAACAATACAAATTTGGTTTTTTCTATCCAAAAGATTTCAATTTTGTGGCTTTGTTAAAAAAAACAAAACTTATCTTTTTTCCACGTATTACACTTCATTTCAATTTTTGTGTTTTTGTGAAAATCAATAAGAATAGAGTAATTTTCATGTATTAGACTTCTTTTTTTGTGGTTTTGTGAAAAACAATACAAATTTTATTTTTCCATCTAAAACACTTCAATTTTGTGGCTTTGTTAAAGAAACAAAACTTATCTCTTTTCCACGTATTGCACTTCAATTAAATTTTTGTGGTTTTGTGAAAATCAATAAGATTGGAATTATTTTCACGTATTAGAATTTTTTTTTTGTGGTTTTGTGAAAAACAATACAAATTTTATTTTTTCGATCTAAAACACTTCAATTTTGTTGCTTTGTTAAAGAAACAAAACTTATCTCTTTTCCACGTATTACACTTCAATTCAATTTTTGTGGTTTTGTGAAAATCAATAAGATTGGAGTTATTTTCACGTATTAGAATTCATTTTTTGTGGTTTTGTGAAAAACAATACAAATTTTATTTTTTCGATCTAAGACACTTCAATTTTGTGGCTTTGTTAATGAAACAAAACTTATCTCTTTTCCACGTATTGCACTTCAATTCAATTTTTGTGGTTTTGTGAAAATCAATAAGATTGGAGTAATTTTCACGTATTAGAATTCATTTTTCGTGGTTTTATTAAAAACAATACAAATTTTATTTTTTCCATCTAAAACACTTCAATTTTAGTGGCTTTGTTCAAAAACAAAACTTGCCTTTTTTCCATGTATTGCACTTCAATTCAATTTCTGTGTTTATGTGAAAATCAATAAGAACAAAGCCATTTTCAGGTATTACACTTCATTTTTTTTTGGTTTTGTGAAAAACAATACAAATTTGGTTTTTTCTATCCAAAAGATTTCAATTTTGTGGCTTTGTTAAAAAAACAAAACTTATCTTTTTTCCACGTATTACACTTCATTTCAATTTTTGTGTTTTTGTGAAAATCAATAAGAACAGAGTAATTTTCATGTATTAGACTTCTTTTTTTGTGGTTTTGTGAAAAACAATACAAATTTTATTTTTCCATCTAAAACACTTCAATTTTGTGGCTTTGTTAAAGAAACAAAACTTATCTCTTTTCCACGTATTGCACTTCAATTAAATTTTTGTGGTTTTGTGAAAATCAATAAGATTGGAATTATTTTCACGTATTAGAATTCTTTTTTTGTGGTTTTGTGAAAAACAATACAAATTTTATTTTTTCGATCTAAAAGACTTCAATTTTGTTGCTTTGTTAAAGAAACAAAACTTATCTCTTTTCCACGTATTACACTTCAATTCAATTTTTGTGGTTTTGTGAAAATCAATAAGATTGGAGTTATTTTCACGTATTAGAATTCATTTTTTGTGGTTTTGTGAAAAACAATACAAATTTTATTTTTTCGATCTAAGACACTTCAATTTTGTGGCTTTGTTAATGAAACAAAACTTATCTCTTTTCCACGTATTGCACTTCAATTCAATTTTTGTGGTTTTGTGAAAATCAATAAGATTGGAGTAATTTTCACGTATTAGAATTCATTTTTCGTGGTTTTATTAAAAACAATACAAATTTTATTTTTTCCATCTAAAACACTTCAATTTTAGTGGCTTTGTCCAAAAACAAAACTTGCCTTTTTTCCATGTATTGCACTTGAATTCAATTTCTGTGTTTATGTGAAAATCAATAAGAACAAAGCCATTTTCAGGTATTACACTTCAGTTTTTTTTGGTTTTGTGAAAAACAATACATATTTGGTTTTTTCTATCCAAAAGATTTAAATTTTGTGGCTTTGTTAAAAAAACAAAACTTATCTTTTTTCCACGTATTACACTTCATTTCAATTTTTGTGTTTTTGTGAAAATCAATAAGAATAGAGTAATTTTCATGTATTAGACTTCTTTTTTTGTGGTTTTGTGAAAAACAATACAAATTTTATTTTTCCATCTAAAACACTTCAATTTTGTGGCTTTGTTAAAGAAACAAAACTTATCTCTTTTCCACGTATTGCACTTCAATTAAATTTTTGTGGTTTTGTGAAAATCAATAAGATTGGAGTTATTTTCACGTATTAGAATTCATTTTTTGTGGTTTTGTGAAAAACAAAACAAATTTTATTTTTTCGATCTAAAACACTTCAATTTTGTTGCTTTGTTAAAGAAACAAAACTTATCTCTTTTCCACGTATTACACTTCAATTCAATTTTTGTGGTTTTGTGAAAATCAATAAGATTGGAGTTATTTTCACGTATTAGAATTCATTTTTTGTGGTTTTGTGAAAAACAATACAAATTTTATTTTTTCGATCTAAGACACTTCAATTTTGTGGCTTTGTTAAAGAAACAAAACTTATCTCTTTTCCACGTATTGCACTTCAATTCAATTTTTGTGGTTTTGTGAAAATCAATAAGATTGGAGTAATTTTCACGTATTATAATTCATTTTTCGTGGTTTTATTAAAAACAATACAAATTTTATTTTTTCCATCTAAAACACTTCAATTTTAGTGGCTTTGTTCAAAAACAAAACTTGCCTTTTTTCCATGTATTGCACTTCAATTCAATTTCTGTGTTTATGTGAAAATCAATAAGAACAAAGCCATTTTCAGGTATTACACTTCATTTTTTTTTGGTTTTGTGAAAAACAATACAAATTTGGTTTTTTCTATCCAAAAGATTTCAATTTTGTGGCTTTGTTAAAAAAACAAAACTTATCTTTTTTCCACGTATTACACTTCATTTCAATTTTTGTGTTTTTGTGAAAATCAATAAGAATAGAGTAATTTTCATGTATTAGACTTCTTTTTTTGTGGTTTTGTGAAAAACAATACAAATTTTATTTTTCCATCTAAAACACTTCAATTTTGTGGCTTTGTTAAAGAAACAAAACTTATCTCTTTTCCACGTATTGCACTTCAATTAAATTTTTGTGGTTTTGTGAAAATCAATAAGATTGGAATTATTTTCACGTATTAGAATTCTTTTTTTGTGGTTTTGTGAAAAACAATACAAATTTTATTTTTTCGATCTAAAACACTTCAATTTTGTTGCTTTGTTAAAGAAACAAAACTTATCTCTTTTCCACGTATTACACTTCAATTCAATTTTTGTGGTTTTGTGAAAATCAATAAGATTGGAGTTATTTTCACGTATTAGAATTCATTTTTTGTGGTTTTGTGAAAAACAATACAAATTTTATTTTTTCGATCTAAGACACTTCAATTTTGTGGCTTTGTTAAAGAAACAAAACTTATCTCTTTTCCACGTATTGCACTTCAATTCAATTTTTGTGGTTTTGTGAAAATCAATAAGATTGGAGTAATTTTCACGTATTAGAATTCATTTTTCGTGGTTTTATTAAAAACAATACAAATTTTATTTTTTCCATCTAAAACACTTCAATTTTAGTGGCTTTGTTCAAAAACAAAACTTGCCTTTTTTCCATGTATTGCACTTCAATTCAATTTCTGTGTTTATGTGAAAATCAATAAGAACAAAGCCATTTTCAGGTAATACACTTCATTTTTTTTTGGTTTTGTGAAAAACAATACAAATTTGGTTTTTTCTATCCAAAAGATTTCAATTTTGTGGCTTTGTTAAAAAAAACAAAACTTATCTTTTTTCCACGTATTACACTTCATTTCAATTTTTGTGTTTTTGTGAAAATCAATAAGAATAGAGTAATTTTCATGTATTAGACTTCTTTTTTTGTGGTTTTGTGAAAAACAATACAAATTTTATTTTTCCATCTAAAACACTTCAATTTTGTGGCTTTGTTAAAGAAACAAAACTTATCTCTTTTCCACGTATTGCACTTCAATTAAATTTTTGTGGTTTTGTGAAAATCAATAAGATTGGAATTATTTTCACGTATTAGAATTTTTTTTTTGTGGTTTTGTGAAAAACAATACAAATTTTATTTTTTCGATCTAAAACACTTCAATTTTGTTGCTTTGTTAAAGAAACAAAACTTATCTCTTTTCCACGTATTACACTTCAATTCAATTTTTGTGGTTTTGTGAAAATCAATAAGATTGGAGTTATTTTCACGTATTAGAATTCATTTTTTGTGGTTTTGTGAAAAACAATACAAATTTTATTTTTTCGATCTAAGACACTTCAATTTTGTGGCTTTGTTAAAGAAACAAAACTTATCTCTTTTCCACGTATTGCACTTCAATTCAATTTTTGTGGTTTTGTGAAAATCAATAAGTTTGGAGTAATTTTCACGTATTAGAATTCATTTTTCGTGGTTTTATTAAAAACAAAACAAATTTTATTTTTTCGATCTAAAACACTTCAATTTTGTTGCTTTGTTAAAGAAACAAAACTTATCTCTTTTCCACGTATTACACTTCAATTCAATTTTTGTGGTTTTGTGAAAATCAATAAGATTGGAGTTATTTTCACGTATTAGAATTCATTTTTTGTGGTTTTGTGAAAAACAATACAAATTTTATTTTTTCGATCTAAGACACTTCAATTTTGTGGCTTTGTTAAAGAAACAAAACTTATCTCTTTTCCACGTATTGCACTTCAATTCAATTTTTGTGGTTTTGTGAAAATCAATAAGATTGGAGTAATTTTCACGTATTAGAATTCATTTTTCGTGGTTTTATTAAAAACAATACAAATTTTATTTTTTCCATCTAAAACACTTCAATTTTAGTGGCTTTGTTCAAAAACAAAACTTGCCTTTTTTCCATGTATTGCACTTCAATTCAATTTCTGTGTTTATGTGAAAATCAATAAGAACAAAGCCATTTTCAGGTATTACACTTCATTTTTTTTTGGTTTTGTGAAAAACAATACAAATTTGGTTTTTTCTATCCAAAAGATTTCAATTTTGTGGCTTTGTTAAAAAAACAAAACTTATCTTTTTTCCACGTATTACACTTCATTTCAATTTTTGTGTTTTTGTGAAAATCAATAAGAATAGAGTAATTTTCATGTATTAGACTTCTTTTTTTGTGGTTTTGTGAAAAACAATACAAATTTTATTTTTCCATCTAAAACACTTCAATTTTGTGGCTTTGTTAAAGAAACAAAACTTATCTCTTTTCCACGTATTGCACTTCAATTAAATTTTTGTGGTTTTGTGAAAATCAATAAGATTGGAATTATTTTCACGTATTAGAATTCTTTTTTTGTGGTTTTGTGAAAAACAATACAAATTTTATTTTTTCGATCTAAAACACTTCAATTTTGTTGCTTTGTTAAAGAAACAAAACTTATCTCTTTTCCACGTATTACACTTCAATTCAATTTTTGTGGTTTTGTGAAAATCAATAAGATTGGAGTTATTTTCACGTATTAGAATTCATTTTTTGTGGTTTTGTGAAAAACAATACAAATTTTATTTTTTCGATCTAAGACACTTCAATTTTGTGGCTTTGTTAAAGAAACAAAACTTATCTCTTTTCCACGTATTGCACTTCAATTCAATTTTTGTGGTTTTGTGAAAATCAATAAGATTGGAGTAATTTTCACGTATTAGAATTCATTTTTCGTGGTTTTATTAAAAACAATACAAATTTTATTTTTTCCATCTAAAACACTTCAATTTTAGTGGCTTTGTTCAAAAACAAAACTTGCCTTTTTTCCATGTATTGCACTTCAATTCAATTTCTGTGTTTATGTGAAAATCAATAAGAACAAAGCCATTTTCAGGTAATACACTTCATTTTTTTTTGGTTTTGTGAAAAACAATACAAATTTGGTTTTTTCTATCCAAAAGATTTCAATTTTGTGGCTTTGTTAAAAAAAACAAAACTTATCTTTTTTCCACGTATTACACTTCATTTCAATTTTTGTGTTTTTGTGAAAATCAATAAGAATAGAGTAATTTTCATGTATTAGACTTCTTTTTTTGTGGTTTTGTGAAAAACAATACAAATTTTATTTTTCCATCTAAAACACTTCAATTTTGTGGCTTTGTTAAAGAAACAAAACTTATCTCTTTTCCACGTATTGCACTTCAATTAAATTTTTGTGGTTTTGTGAAAATCAATAAGATTGGAATTATTTTCACGTATTAGAATTTTTTTTTTGTGGTTTTGTGAAAAACAATACAAATTTTATTTTTTCGATCTAAAACACTTCAATTTTGTTGCTTTGTTAAAGAAACAAAACTTATCTCTTTTCCACGTATTACACTTCAATTCAATTTTTGTGGTTTTGTGAAAATCAATAAGATTGGAGTTATTTTCACGTATTAGAATTCATTTTTTGTGGTTTTGTGAAAAACAATACAAATTTTATTTTTTCGATCTAAGACACTTCAATTTTGTGGCTTTGTTAAAGAAACAAAACTTATCTCTTTTCCACGTATTGCACTTCAATTCAATTTTTGTGGTTTTGTGAAAATCAATAAGATTGGAGTAATTTTCACGTATTAGAATTCATTTTTCGTGGTTTTATTAAAAACAATACAAATTTTATTTTTTCCATCTAAAACACTTCAATTTTAGTGGCTTTGTTCAAAAACAAAACTTGCCTTTTTTCCATGTATTGCACTTCAATTCAATTTCTGTGTTTATGTGAAAATCAATAAGAACAAAGCCATTTTCAGGTATTACACTTCATTTTTTTTTGGTTTTGTGAAAAACAATACAAATTTGGTTTTTTCTATCCAAAAGATTTCAATTTTGTGGCTTTGTTAAAAAAACAAAACTTATCTTTTTTCCACGTATTACACTTCATTTCAATTTTTGTGTTTTTGTGAAAATCAATAAGAATAGAGTAATTTTCATGTATTAGACTTCTTTTTTTGTGGTTTTGTGAAAAACAATACAAATTTTATTTTTCCATCTAAAACACTTCAATTTTGTGGCTTTGTTAAAGAAACAAAACTTATCTCTTTTCCACGTATTGCACTTCAATTAAATTTTTGTGGTTTTGTGAAAATCAATAAGATTGGAATTATTTTCACGTATTAGAATTCTTTTTTTGTGGTTTTGTGAAAAACAATACAAATTTTATTTTTTCGATCTAAAACACTTCAATTTTGTTGCTTTGTTAAAGAAACAAAACTTATCTCTTTTCCACGTATTACACTTCAATTCAATTTTTGTGGTTTTGTGAAAATCAATAAGATTGGAGTTATTTTCACGTATTAGAATTCATTTTTTGTGGTTTTGTGAAAAACAATACAAATTTTATTTTTTCGATCTAAGACACTTCAATTTTGTGGCTTTGTTAAAGAAACAAAACTTATCTCTTTTCCACGTATTGCACTTCAATTCAATTTTTGTGGTTTTGTGAAAATCAATAAGATTGGAGTAATTTTCACGTATTAGAATTCATTTTTCGTGGTTTTATTAAAAACAATACAAATTTTATTTTTTCCATCTAAAACACTTCAATTTTAGTGGCTTTGTTCAAAAACAAAACTTGCCTTTTTTCCATGTATTGCACTTCAATTCAATTTCTGTGTTTATGTGAAAATCAATAAGAACAAAGCCATTTTCAGGTAATACACTTCATTTTTTTTTGGTTTTGTGAAAAACAATACAAATTTGGTTTTTTCTATCCAAAAGATTTCAATTTTGTGGCTTTGTTAAAAAAACAAAACTTATCTTTTTTCCACGTATTACACTTCATTTCAATTTTTGTGTTTTTGTGAAAATCAATAAGAACAGAGTAATTTTCATGTATTAGACTTCTTTTTTTGTGGTTTTGTGAAAAACAATACAAATTTTATTTTTCCATCTAAAACACTTCAATTTTGTGGCTTTGTTAAAGAAACAAAACTTATCTCTTTTCCACGTATTGCACTTCAATTAAATTTTTGTGGTTTTGTGAAAATCAATAAGATTGGAATTATTTTCACGTATTAGAATTCTTTTTTTGTGGTTTTGTGAAAAACAATACAAATTTTATTTTTTCGATCTAAAACACTTCAATTTTGTTGCTTTGTTAAAGAAACAAAACTTATCCCTTTTCCACGTATTACACTTCAATTCAATTTTTGTGGTTTTGTGAAAATCAATAAGATTGGAGTTATTTTCACGTATTAGCATTCATTTTTTGTGGTTTTGTGAAAAACAATACAAATTTTATTTTTTCGATCTAAGACACTTCAATTTTGTGGCTTTGTTAAAGAAACAAAACTTATCTCTTTTCCACGTATTGCACTTCAATTCAATTTTTGTGGTTTTGTGAAAATCAATAAGATTGGAGTAATTTTCACGTATTAGAATTCATTTTTCGTGGTTTTATTAAAAACAATACAAATTTTATTTTTTCCATCTAAAACACTTCAATTTTAGTGGCTTTGTTCAAAAACAAAACTTGCCTTTTTTCCATGTATTGCACTTCAATTCAATTTCTGTGTTTATGTGAAAATCAATAAGAACAAAGCCATTTTCAGGTATTACACTTCATTTTTTTTTGGTTTTGTGAAAAACAATACAAATTTGGTTTTTTCTATCCAAAAGATTTCAATTTTGTGGCTTTGTTAAAAAAACAAAACTTATCTTTTTTCCACGTATTACACTTCATTTCAATTTTTGTGTTTTTGTGAAAATCAATAAGAATAGAGTAATTTTCATGTATTAGACTTCTTTTTTTGTGGTTTTGTGAAAAACAATACAAATTTTATTTTTCCATCTAAAACACTTCAATTTTGTGGCTTTGTTAAAGAAACAAAACTTATCTCTTTTCCACGTATTGCACTTCAATTAAATTTTTGTGGTTTTGTGAAAATCAATAAGATTGGAATTATTTTCACGTATTAGAATTCTTTTTTTGTGGTTTTGTGAAAAACAATACAAATTTTATTTTTTCGATCTAAAACACTTCAATTTTGTTGCTTTGTTAAAGAAACAAAACTTATCTCTTTTCCACGTATTACACTTCAATTCAATTTTTGTGGTTTTGTGAAAATCAATAAGATTGGAGTTATTTTCACGTATTAGAATTCATTTTTTGTGGTTTTGTGAAAAACAATACAAATTTTATTTTTTCGATCTAAGACACTTCAATTTTGTGGCTTTGTTAAAGAAACAAAACTTATCTCTTTTCCACGTATTGCACTTCAATTCAATTTTTGTGGTTTTGTGAAAATCAATAAGATTGGAGTAATTTTCACGTATTAGAATTCATTTTTCGTGGTTTTATTAAAAACAATACAAATTTTATTTTTTCCATCTAAAACACTTCAATTTTAGTGGCTTTGTTCAAAAACAAAACTTGCCTTTTTTCCATGTATTGCAGTTCAATTCAATTTCTGTGTTTATGTGAAAATCAATAAGAACAAAGCCATTTTCAGGTATTACACTTCATTTTTTTTTGGTTTTGTGAAAAACAATACAAATTTGGTTTTTTCTATCCAAAAGATTTCAATTTTGTGGCTTTGTTAAAAAAACAAAACTTATCTTTTTTCCACGTATTACACTTCATTTCAATTTTTGTGTTTTTGTGAAAATCAATAAGAACAGAGTAATTGTCATGTATTAGACTTCTTTTTTTGTGGTTTTGTGAAAAACAATAGAAATTTTATTTTTCCATCTAAAACACTTCAATTTTGTGGCTTTGTTAAAGAAACAAAACTTATCTCTTTTCCACGTATTGCACTTCAATTAAATTTTTGTGGTTTTGTGAAAATCAATAAGATTGGAATTATTTTCACGTATTAGAATTCTTTTTTTGTGGTTTTGTGAAAAACAATACAAATTTTATTTTTTCGATCTAAAACACTTCAATTTTGTTGCTTTGTTAAAGAAACAAAACTTATCCCTTTTCCACGTATTACACTTCAATTCAATTTTTGTGGTTTTGTGAAAATCAATAAGATTGGAGTTATTTTCACGTATTAGAATTCATTTTTTGTGGTTTTGTGAAAAACAATACAAATTTTATTTTTTCGATCTAAGACACTTCAATTTTGTGGCTTTGTTAAAGAAACAAAACTTATCTCTTTTCCACGTATTGCACTTCAATTCAATTTTTGTGGTTTTGTGAAAATCAATAAGATTGGAGTAATTTTCACGTATTAGAATTCATTTTTCGTGGTTTTATTAAAAACAATACAAATTTTATTTTTTCCATCTAAAACACTTCAATTTTAGTGGCTTTGTTCAAAAACAAAACTTGCCTTTTTTCCATGTATTGCACTTCAATTCAATTTCTGTGTTTATGTGAAAATCAATAAGAACAAAGCCATTTTCAGGTATTACACTTCATTTTTTTTTGGTTTTGTGAAAAACAATACAAATTTGGTTTTTTCTATCCAAAAGATTTCAATTTTGTGGCTTTGTCAAAAAAACAAAACTTATCTTTTTTCCACGTATTACACTTCATTTCAATTTTTGTGTTTTTGTGAAAATCAATAAGAATAGAGTAATTTTCATGTATTAGACTTCTTTTTTTGTGGTTTTGTGAAAAACAATACAAATTTTATTTTTCCATCTAAAACACTTCAATTTTGTGGCTTTGTTAAAGAAACAAAACTTATCTCTTTTCCACGTATTGCACTTCAATTAAATTTTTGTGGTTTTGTGAAAATCAATAAGATTGGAATTATTTTCACGTATTAGAATTCTTTTTTTGTGGTTTTGTGAAAAACAATACAAATTTTATTTTTTCGATCTAAAACACTTCAATTTTGTTGCTTTGTTAAAGAAACAAAACTTATCTCTTTTCCACGTATTACACTTCAATTCAATTTTTGTGGTTTTGTGAAAATCAATAAGATTGGAGTTATTTTCACGTATTAGAATTCATTTTTTGTGGTTTTGTGAAAAACAATACAAATTTTATTTTTTCGATCTAAGACACTTCAATTTTGTGGCTTTGTTAAAGAAACAAAACTTATCTCTTTTCCACGTATTGCACTTCAATTCAATTTTGGTGGTTTTGTGAAAATCAATAAGATTGGAGTAATTTTCACGTATTAGAATTCATTTTTCGTGGTTTTATTAAAAACAATACAAATTTTATTTTTTCCATCTAAAACACTTCAATTTTAGTGGCTTTGTTCAAAAACAAAACTTGCCTTTTTTCCATGTATTGCACTTCAATTCAATTTCTGTGTTTATGTGAAAATCAATAAGAACAAAGCCATTTTCAGGTATTACACTTCATTTTTTTTTGGTTTTGTGAAAAACAATACAAATTTGGTTTTTTCTATCCAAAAGATTTCAATTTTGTGGCTTTGTTAAAAAAACAAAACTTATCTTTTTTCCACGTATTACACTTCATTTCAATTTTTGTGTTTTTGTGAAAATCAATAAGAATAGAGTAATTTTCATGTATTAGACTTCTTTTTTTGTGGTTTTGTGAAAAACAATACAAATTTTATTTTTCCATCTAAAACACTTCAATTTTGTGGCTTTGTTAAAGAAACAAAACTTATCTCTTTTCCACGTATTGCACTTCAATTAAATTTTTGTGGTTTTGTGAAAATCAATAAGATTGGAATTATTTTCACGTATTAGAATTCTTTTTTTGTGGTTTTGTGAAAAACAATACAAATTTTATTTTTTCGATCTAAAACACTTCAATTTTGTTGCTTTGTTAAAGAAACAAAACTTATCTCTTTTCCACGTATTACACTTCAATTCAATTTTTGTGGTTTTGTGAAAATCAATAAGATTGGAGTTATTTTCACGTATTAGAATTCATTTTTTGTGGTTTTGTGAAAAACAATACAAATTTTATTTTTTCGATCTAAGACACTTCAATTTTGTGGCTTTGTTAAAGAAACAAAACTTATCTCTTTTCCACGTATTGCACTTCAATTCAATTTTTGTGGTTTTGTGAAAATCAATAAGATTGGAGTAATTTTCACGTATTAGAATTCATTTTTCGTGGTTTTATTAAAAACAATACAAATTTTATTTTTTCCATCTAAAACACTTCAATTTTAGTGGCTTTGTTCAAAAACAAAACTTGCCTTTTTTCCATGTATTGCACTTCAATTCAATTTCTGTGTTTATGTGAAAATCAATAAGAACAAAGCCATTTTCAGGTATTACACTTCATTTTTTTTTGGTTTTGTGAAAAACAATACAAATTTGGTTTTTTCTATCCAAAAGATTTCAATTTTGTGGCTTTGTTAAAAAAACAAAACTTATCTTTTTTCCACGTATTACACTTCATTTCAATTTTTGTGTTTTTGTGAAAATCAATAAGAATAGAGTAATTTTCATGTATTAGACTTCTTTTTTTGTGGTTTTGTGAAAAACAATACAAATTTTATTTTTCCATCTAAAACACTTCAATTTTGTGGCTTTGTTAAAGAAACAAAACTTATCTCTTTTCCACGTATTGCACTTCAATTAAATTTTTGTGGTTTTGTGAAAATCAATAAGATTGGAATTATTTTCACGTATTAGAATTCTTTTTTTGTGGTTTTGTGAAAAACAATACAAATTTTATTTTTTCGATCTAAAACACTTCAATTTTGTTGCTTTGTTAAAGAAACAAAACTTATCTCTTTTCCACGTATTACACTTCAATTCAATTTTTGTGGTTTTGTGAAAATCAATAAGATTGGAGTTATTTTCACGTATTAGAATTCATTTTTTGTGGTTTTGTGAAAAACAATACAAATTTTATTTTTTCGATCTAAGACACTTCAATTTTGTGGCTTTGTTAAAGAAACAAAACTTATCTCTTTTCCACGTATTGCACTTCAATTCAATTTTTGTGGTTTTGTGAAAATCAATAAGATTGGAGTAATTTTCACGTATTAGAATTCATTTTTCGTGGTTTTATTAAAAACAATACAAATTTTATTTTTTCCATCTAAAACACTTCAATTTTAGTGGCTTTGTTCAAAAACAAAACTTGCCTTTTTTCCATGTATTGCACTTCAATTCAATTTCTGTGTTTATGTGAAAATCAATAAGAACAAAGCCATTTTCAGGTAATACACTTCATTTTTTTTTGGTTTTGTGAAAAACAATACAAATTTGGTTTTTTCTATCCAAAAGATTTCAATTTTGTGGCTTTGTTAAAAAAACAAAACTTATCTTTTTTCCACGTATTACACTTCATTTCAATTTTTGTGTTTTTGTGAAAATCAATAAGAACAGAGTAATTTTCATGTATTAGACTTCTTTTTTTGTGGTTTTGTGAAAAACAATACAAATTTTATTTTTCCATCTAAAACACTTCAATTTTGTGGCTTTGTTAAAGAAACAAAACTTATCTCTTTTCCACGTATTGCACTTCAATTAAATTTTTGTGGTTTTGTGAAAATCAATAAGATTGGAATTATTTTCACGTATTAGAATTCTTTTTTTGTGGTTTTGTGAAAAACAATACAAATTTTATTTTTTCGATCTAAAACACTTCAATTTTGTTGCTTTGTTAAAGAAACAAAACTTATCCCTTTTCCACGTATTACACTTCAATTCAATTTTTGTGGTTTTGTGAAAATCAATAAGATTGGAGTTATTTTCACGTATTAGAATTCATTTTTTGTGGTTTTGTGAAAAACAATACAAATTTTATTTTTTCGATCTAAGACACTTCAATTTTGTGGCTTTGTTAAAGAAACAAAACTTATCTCTTTTCCACGTATTGCACTTCAATTCAATTTTTGTGGTTTTGTGAAAATCAATAAGATTGGAGTAATTTTCACGTATTAGAATTCATTTTTCGTGGTTTTATTAAAAACAATACAAATTTTATTTTTTCCATCTAAAACACTTCAATTTTAGTGGCTTTGTTCAAAAACAAAACTTGCCTTTTTTCCATGTATTGCACTTCAATTCAATTTCTGTGTTTATGTGAAAATCAATAAGAACAAAGCCATTTTCAGGTATTACACTTCATTTTTTTTTGGTTTTGTGAAAAACAATACAAATTTGGTTTTTTCTATCCAAAAGATTTCAATTTTGTGGCTTTGTTAAAAAAACAAAACTTATCTTTTTTCCACGTATTACACTTCATTTCAATTTTTGTGTTTTTGTGAAAATCAATAAGAATAGAGTAATTTTCATGTATTAGACTTCTTTTTTTGTGGTTTTGTGAAAAACAATACAAATTTTATTTTTCCATCTAAAACACTTCAATTTTGTGGCTTTGTTAAAGAAACAAAACTTATCTCTTTTCCACGTATTGCACTTCAATTAAATTTTTGTGGTTTTGTGAAAATCAATAAGATTGGAATTATTTTCACGTATTAGAATTCTTTTTTTGTGGTTTTGTGAAAAACAATACAAATTTTATTTTTTCGATCTAAAACACTTCAATTTTGTTGCTTTGTTAAAGAAACAAAACTTATCTCTTTTCCACGTATTACACTTCAATTCAATTTTTGTGGTTTTGTGAAAATCAATAAGATTGGAGTTATTTTCACGTATTAGAATTCATTTTTTGTGGTTTTGTGAAAAACAATACAAATTTTATTTTTTCGATCTAAGACACTTCAATTTTGTGGCTTTGTTAAAGAAACAAAACTTATCTCTTTTCCACGTATTGCACTTCAATTCAATTTTTGTGGTTTTGTGAAAATCAATAAGATTGGAGTAATTTTCACGTATTAGAATTCATTTTTCGTGGTTTTATTAAAAACAATACAAATTTTATTTTTTCCATCTAAAACACTTCAATTTTAGTGGCTTTGTTCAAAAACAAAACTTGCCTTTTTTCCATGTATTGCACTTCAATTCAATTTCTGTGTTTATGTGAAAATCAATAAGAACAAAGCCATTTTCAGGTAATACACTTCATTTTTTTTTGGTTTTGTGAAAAACAATACAAATTTGGTTTTTTCTATCCAAAAGATTTCAATTTTGTGGCTTTGTTAAAAAAAACAAAACTTATCTTTTTTCCACGTATTATACTTCATTTCAATTTTTGTGTTTTTGTGAAAATCAATAAGAATAGAGTAATTTTCATGTATTAGACTTCTTTTTTTGTGGTTTTGTGAAAAACAATACAAATTTTATTTTTCCATCTAAAACACTTCAATTTTGTGGCTTTGTTAAAGAAACAAAACTTATCTCTTTTCCACGTATTGCACTTCAATTAAATTTTTGTGGTTTTGTGAAAATCAATAAGATTGGAATTATTTTCACGTATTAGAATTTTTTTTTTGTGGTTTTGTGAAAAACAATACAAATTTTATTTTTTCGATCTAAAACACTTCAATTTTGTTGCTTTGTTAAAGAAACAAATCTTATCTCTTTTCCACGTATTACACTTCAATTCAATTTTTGTGGTTTTGTGAAAATCAATAAGATTGGAGTTATTTTCACGTATTAGAATTCATTTTTTGTGGTTTTGTGAAAAACAATACAAATTTTATTTTTTCCATCTAAAACACTTCAATTTTAGTGGCTTTGTTCAAAAACAAAACTTGCCTTTTTTCCATGTATTGCACTTCAATTCAATTTCTGTGTTTATGTGAAAATCAATAAGAACAAAGCCATTTTCAGGTAATACACTTCATTTTTTTTTGGTTTTGTGAAAAACAATACAAATTTGGTTTTTTCTATCCAAAAGATTTCAATTTTGTGGCTTTGTTAAAAAAAACAAAACTTATCTTTTTTCCACGTATTATACTTCATTTCAATTTTTGTGTTTTTGTGAAAATCAATAAGAATAGAGTAATTTTCATGTATTAGACTTCTTTTTTTGTGGTTTTGTGAAAAACAATACAAATTTTATTTTTCCATCTAAAACACTTCAATTTTGTGGCTTTGTTAAAGAAACAAAACTTATCTCTTTTCCACGTATTGCACTTCAATTAAATTTTTGTGGTTTTGTGAAAATCAATAAGATTGGAATTATTTTCACGTATTAGAATTTTTTTTTTGTGGTTTTGTGAAAAACAATACAAATTTTATTTTTTCGATCTAAAACACTTCAATTTTGTTGCTTTGTTAAAGAAACAAATCTTATCTCTTTTCCACGTATTACACTTCAATTCAATTTTTGTGGTTTTGTGAAAATCAATAAGATTGGAGTTATTTTCACGTATTAGAATTCATTTTTTGTGGTTTTGTGAAAAACAATACAAATTTTATTTTTTCGATCTAAGACACTTCAATTTTGTGGCTTTGTTAAAGAAACAAAACTTATCTCTTTTCCACGTATTGCACTTCAATTCAATTTTTGTGGTTTTGTGAAAATCAATAAGATTGGAGTAATTTTCACGTATTAGAATTCATTTTTCGTGGTTTTATTAAAAACAATACAAATTTTATTTTTTCCATCTAAAACACTTCAATTTTAGTGGCTTTGTTCAAAAACAAAACTTGCCTTTTTTCCATGTATTGCACTTCAATTCAATTTCTGTGTTTATGTGAAAATCAATAACAACAAAGCCATTTTCAGGTATTACACTTCATTTTTTTTTGGTTTTGTGAAAAACAATACAAATTTGGTTTTTTCTATCCAAAAGATTTCAATTTTGTGGCTTTGTTAAAAAAACAAAACTTATCTTTTTTCCACGTATTACACTTCATTTCAATTTTTGTGTTTTTGTGAAAATCAATAAGAATAGAGTAATTTTCATGTATTAGACTTCTTTTTTTGTGGTTTTGTGAAAAACAATACAAATTTTATTTTTCCATCTAAAACACTTCAATTTTGTGGCTTTGTTAAAGAAACAAAACTTATCTCTTTTCCACGTATTGCACTTCAATTAAATTTTTGTGGTTTTGTGAAAATCAATAAGATTGGAATTATTTTCACGTATTAGAATTCTTTTTTTGTGGTTTTGTGAAAAACAATACAAATTTTATTTTTTCGATCTAAAACACTTCAATTTTGTTGCTTTGTTAAAGAAACAAAACTTATCTCTTTTCCACGTATTACACTTCAATTCAATTTTTGTGGTTTTGTGAAAATCAATAAGATTGGAGTTATTTTCACGTATTAGAATTCATTTTTTGTGGTTTTGTGAAAAACAATACAAATTTTATTTTTTCGATCTAAGACACTTCAATTTTGTGGCTTTGTTAAAGAAACAAAACTTATCTCTTTTCCACGTATTGCACTACAATTCAATTTTTGTGGTTTTGTGAAAATCAATAAGATTGGAGTAATTTTCACGTATTAGAATTCATTTTTCGTGGTTTTATTAAAAACAATACAAATTTTATTTTTTCCATCTAAAACACTTCAATTTTAGTGGCTTTGTTCAAAAACAAAACTTGCCTTTTTTCCATGTATTGCACTTCAATTCAATTTCTGTGTTTATGTGAAAATCAATAAGAACAAAGCCATTTTCAGGTAATACACTTCATTTTTTTTTGGTTTTGTGAAAAACAATACAAATTTGGTTTTTTCTATCCAAAAGATTTCAATTTTGTGGCTTTGTTAAAAAAACAAAACTTATCTTTTTTCCACGTATTACACTTCATTTCAATTTTTGTGTTTTTGTGAAAATCAATAAGAACAGAGTAATTTTCATGTATTAGACTTCTTTTTTTGTGGTTTTGTGAAAAACAATACAAATTTTATTTTTCCATCTAAAACACTTCAATTTTGTGGCTTTGTTAAAGAAACAAAACTTATCTCTTTTCCACGTATTGCACTTCAATTAAATTTTTGTGGTTTTGTGAAAATCAATAAGATTGGAATTATTTTCACGTATTAGAATTCTTTTTTTGTGGTTTTGTGAAAAACAATACAAATTTTATTTTTTCGATCTAAAACACTTCAATTTTGTTGCTTTGTTAAAGAAACAAAACTTATCTCTTTTCCACGTATTACACTTCAATTCAATTTTTGTGGTTTTGTGAAAATCAATAAGATTGGAGTTATTTTCACGTATTAGAATTCATTTTTTGTGGTTTTGTGAAAAACAATACAAATTTTATTTTTTCGATCTAAGACACTTCAATTTTGTGGCTTTGTTAAAGAAACAAAACTTATCTCTTTTCCACGTATTGCACTTCAATTCAATTTTTGTGGTTTTGTGAAAATCAATAAGATTGGAGTAATTTTCACGTATTAGAATTCATTTTTCGTGGTTTTATTAAAAACAATACAAATTTTATTTTTTCCATCTAAAACACTTCAATTTTAGTGGCTTTGTTCAAAAACAAAACTTGCCTTTTTTCCATGTATTGCACTTCAATTCAATTTCTGTGTTTATGTGAAAATCAATAAGAACAAAGCCATTTTCAGGTATTACACTTCATTTTTTTTTGGTTTTGTGAAAAACAATACAAATTTGGTTTTTTCTATCCAAAAGATTTCAATTTTGTGGCTTTGTTAAAAAAACAAAACTTATCTTTTTTCCACGTATTACACTTCATTTCAATTTTTGTGTTTTTGTGAAAATCAATAAGAATAGAGTAATTTTCATGTATTAGACTTCTTTTTTTGTGGTTTTGTGAAAAACAATACAAATTTTATTTTTCCATCTAAAACACTTCAATTTTGTGGCTTTGTTAAAGAAACAAAACTTATCTCTTTTCCACGTATTGCACTTCAATTAAATTTTTGTGGTTTTGTGAAAATCAATAAGATTGGAATTATTTTCACGTATTAGAATTCTTTTTTTGTGGTTTTGTGAAAAACAATACAAATTTTATTTTTTCGATCTAAAACACTTCAATTTTGTTGCTTTGTTAAAGAAACAAAACTTATCTCTTTTCCACGTATTACACTTCAATTCAATTTTTGTGGTTTTGTGAAAATCAATAAGATTGGAGTTATTTTCACGTATTAGAATTCATTTTTTGTGGTTTTGTGAAAAACAATACAAATTTTATTTTTTCGATCTAAGACACTTCAATTTTGTGGCTTTGTTAAAGAAACAAAACTTATCTCTTTTCCACGTATTGCACTTCAATTCAATTTTTGTGGTTTTGTGAAAATCAATAAGATTGGAGTAATTTTCACGTATTAGAATTCATTTTTCGTGGTTTTATTAAAAACAATACAAATTTTATTTTTTCCATCTAAAACACTTCAATTTTAGTGGCTTTGTTCAAAAACAAAACTTGCCTTTTTTCCATGTATTGCACTTCAATTCAATTTCTGTGTTTATGTGAAAATCAATAAGAACAAAGCCATTTTCAGGTAATACACTTCATTTTTTTTTGGTTTTGTGAAAAACAATACAAATTTGGTTTTTTCTATCCAAAAGATTTCAATTTTGTGGCTTTGTTAAAAAAACAAAACTTATCTTTTTTCCACGTATTACACTTCATTTCAATTTTTGTGTTTTTGTGAAAATCAATAAGAACAGAGTAATTTTCATGTATTAGACTTCTTTTTTTGTGGTTTTGTGAAAAACAATACAAATTTTATTTTTCCATCTAAAACACTTCAATTTTGTGGCTTTGTTAAAGAAACAAAACTTATCTCTTTTCCACGTATTGCACTTCAATTAAATTTTTGTGGTTTTGTGAAAATCAATAAGATTGGAATTATTTTCACGTATTAGAATTCTTTTTTTGTGGTTTTGTGAAAAACAATACAAATTTTATTTTTTCGATCTAAAACACTTCAATTTTGTTGCTTTGTTAAAGAAACAAAACTTATCCCTTTTCCACGTATTACACTTCAATTCAATTTTTGTGGTTTTGTGAAAATCAATAAGATTGGAGTTATTTTCACGTATTAGAATTCATTTTTTGTGGTTTTGTGAAAAACAATACAAATTTTATTTTTTCGATCTAAGACACTTCAATTTTGTGGCTTTGTTAAAGAAACAAAACTTATCTCTTTTCCACGTATTGCACTTCAATTCAATTTTTGTGGTTTTGTGAAAATCAATAAGATTGGAGTAATTTTCACGTATTAGAATTCATTTTTCGTGGTTTTATTAAAAACAATACAAATTTTATTTTTTCCATCTAAAACACTTCAATTTTAGTGGCTTTGTTCAAAAACAAAACTTGCCTTTTTTCCATGTATTGCACTTCAATTCAATTTCTGTGTTTATGTGAAAATCAATAAGAACAAAGCCATTTTCAGGTATTACACTTCATTTTTTTTTGGTTTTGTGAAAAACAATACAAATTTGGTTTTTTCTATCCAAAAGATTTCAATTTTGTGGCTTTGTTAAAAAAACAAAACTTATCTTTTTTCCACGTATTACACTTCATTTCAATTTTTGTGTTTTTGTGAAAATCAATAAGAATAGAGTAATTTTCATGTATTAGACTTCTTTTTTTGTGGTTTTGTGAAAAACAATACAAATTTTATTTTTCCATCTAAAACACTTCAATTTTGTGGCTTTGTTAAAGAAACAAAACTTATCTCTTTTCCACGTATTGCACTTCAATTAAATTTTTGTGGTTTTGTGAAAATCAATAAGATTGGAATTATTTTCACGTATTAGAATTCTTTTTTTGTGGTTTCGTGAAAAACAATACAAATTTTATTTTTTCGATCTAAAACACTTCAATTTTGTTGCTTTGTTAAAGAAACAAAACTTATCTCTTTTCCACGTATTACACTTCAATTCAATTTTTGTGGTTTTGTGAAAATCAATAAGATTGGAGTTATTTTCACGTATTAGAATTCATTTTTTGTGGTTTTGTGAAAAACAATACAAATTTTATTTTTTCGATCTAAGACACTTCAATTTTGTGGCTTTGTTAAAGAAACAAAACTTATCTCTTTTCCACGTATTGCACTTCAATTCAATTTTTGTGGTTTTGTGAAAATCAATAAGATTGGAGTAATTTTCACGTATTAGAATTCATTTTTCGTGGTTTTATTAAAAACAATACAAATTTTATTTTTTCCATCTAAAACACTTCAATTTTAGTGGCTTTGTTCAAAAACAAAACTTGCCTTTTTTCCATGTATTGCACTTCAATTCAATTTCTGTGTTTATGTGAAAATCAATAAGAACAAAGCCATTTTCAGGTATTACACTTCATTTTTTTTTGGTTTTGTGAAAAACAATACAAATTTGGTTTTTTCTATCCAAAAGATTTCAATTTTGTGGCTTTGTTAAAAAAACAAAACTTATCTTTTTTCCACGTATTACACTTCATTTCAATTTTTGTGTTTTTGTGAAAATCAATAAGAATAGAGTAATTTTCATGTATTAGACTTCTTTTTTTGTGGTTTTGTGAAAAACAATACAAATTTTATTTTTCCATCTAAAACACTTCAATTTTGTGGCTTTGTTAAAGAAACAAAACTTATCTCTTTTCCACGTATTGCACTTCAATTAAATTTTTGTGGTTTTGTGAAAATCAATAAGATTGGAATTATTTTCACGTATTAGAATTCTTTTTTTGTGGTTTTGTGAAAAACAATACAAATTTTATTTTTTCGATCTAAAACACTTCAATTTTGTTGCTTTGTTAAAGAAACAAAACTTATCTCTTTTCCACGTATTACACTTCAATTCAATTTTTGTGGTTTTGTGAAAATCAATAAGATTGGAGTTATTTTCACGTATTAGAATTCATTTTTTGTGGTTTTGTGAAAAACAATACAAATTTTATTTTTTCGATCTAAGACACTTCAATTTTGTGGCTTTGTTAAAGAAACAAAACTTATCTCTTTTCCACGTATTGCACTACAATTCAATTTTTGTGGTTTTGTGAAAATCAATAAGATTGGAGTAATTTTCACGTATTAGAATTCATTTTTCGTGGTTTTATTAAAAACAATACAAATTTTATTTTTTCCATCTAAAACACTTCAATTTTAGTGGCTTTGTTCAAAAACAAAACTTGCCTTTTTTCCATGTATTGCACTTCAATTCAATTTCTGTGTTTATGTGAAAATCAATAAGAACAAAGCCATTTTCAGGTAATACACTTCATTTTTTTTTGGTTTTGTGAAAAACAATACAAATTTGGTTTTTTCTATCCAAAAGATTTCAATTTTGTGGCTTTGTTAAAAAAACAAAACTTATCTTTTTTCCACGTATTACACTTCATTTCAATTTTTGTGTTTTTGTGAAAATCAATAAGAACAGAGTAATTTTCATGTATTAGACTTCTTTTTTTGTGGTTTTGTGAAAAACAATACAAATTTTATTTTTCCATCTAAAACACTTCAATTTTGTGGCTTTGTTAAAGAAACAAAACTTATCTCTTTTCCACGTATTGCACTTCAATTAAATTTTTGTGGTTTTGTGAAAATCAATAAGATTGGAATTATTTTCACGTATTAGAATTCTTTTTTTGTGGTTTTGTGAAAAACAATACAAATTTTATTTTTTCGATCTAAAACACTTCAATTTTGTTGCTTTGTTAAAGAAACAAAACTTATCCCTTTTCCACGTATTACACTTCAATTCAATTTTTGTGGTTTTGTGAAAATCAATAAGATTGGAGTTATTTTCACGTATTAGAATTCATTTTTTGTGGTTTTGTGAAAAACAATACAAATTTTATTTTTTCGATCTAAGACACTTCAATTTTGTGGCTTTGTTAAAGAAACAAAACTTATCTCTTTTCCACGTATTGCACTTCAATTCAATTTTTGTGGTTTTGTGAAAATCAATAAGATTGGAGTAATTTTCATGTATTAGAATTCATTTTTCGTGGTTTTATTAAAAACAATACAAATTTTATTTTTTCCATCTAAAACACTTCAATTTTAGTGGCTTTGTTCAAAAACAAAACTTGCCTTTTTTCCATGTATTGCACTTCAATTCAATTTCTGTGTTTATGTGAAAATCAATAAGAACAAAGCCATTTTCAGGTATTACACTTCATTTTTTTTTGGTTTTGTGAAAAACAATACAAATTTGGTTTTTTCTATCCAAAAGATTTCAATTTTGTGGCTTTGTTAAAAAAACAAAACTTATCTTTTTTCCACGTATTACACTTCATTTCAATTTTTGTGTTTTTGTGAAAATCAATAAGAATAGAGTAATTTTCATGTATTAGACTTCTTTTTTTGTGGTTTTGTGAAAAACAATACAAATTTTATTTTTCCATCTAAAACACTTCAATTTTGTGGCTTTGTTAAAGAAACAAAACTTATCTCTTTTCCACGTATTGCACTTCAATTAAATTTTTGTGGTTTTGTGAAAATCAATAAGATTGGAATTATTTTCACGTATTAGAATTCTTTTTTTGTGGTTTTGTGAAAAACAATACAAATTTTATTTTTTCGATCTAAAACACTTCAATTTTGTTGCTTTGTTAAAGAAACAAAACTTATCTCTTTTCCACGTATTACACTTCAATTCAATTTTTGTGGTTTTGTGAAAATCAATAAGATTGGAGTTATTTTCACGTATTAGAATTCATTTTTTGTGGTTTTGTGAAAAACAATACAAATTTTATTTTTTCGATCTAAGACACTTCAATTTTGTGGCTTTGTTAAAGAAACAAAACTTATCTCTTTTCCACGTATTGCACTTCAATTCAATTTTTGTGGTTTTGTGAAAATCAATAAGATTGGAGTAATTTTCACGTATTAGAATTCATTTTTCGTGGTTTTATTAAAAACAATACAAATTTTATTTTTTCCATCTAAAACACTTCAATTTTAGTGGCTTTGTTCAAAAACAAAACTTGCCTTTTTTCCATGTATTGCACTTCAATTCAATTTCTGTGTTTATGTGAAAATCAATAAGAACAAAGCCATTTTCAGGTAATACACTTCATTTTTTTTTGGTTTTGTGAAAAACAATACAAATTAGGTTTTTTCTATCCAAAAGATTTCAATTTTGTGGCTTTGTTAAAAAAAACAAAACTTATCTTTTTTCCACGTATTACACTTCATTTCAATTTTTGTGTTTTTGTGAAAATCAATAAGAATAGAGTAATTTTCATGTATTAGACTTCTTTTTTTGTGGTTTTGTGAAAAACAATACAAATTTTATTTTTCCATCTAAAACACTTCAATTTTGTGGCTTTGTTAAAGAAACAAAACTTATCTCTTTTCCACGTATTGCACTTCAATTAAATTTTTGTGGTTTTGTGAAAATCAATAAGATTGGAATTATTTTCACGTATTAGAATTTTTTTTTTGTGGTTTTGTGAAAAACAATACAAATTTTATTTTTTCGATCTAAAACACTTCAATTTTGTTGCTTTGTTAAAGAAACAAAACTTATCTCTTTTCCACGTATTACACTTCAATTCAATTTTTGTGGTTTTGTGAAAATCAATAAGATTGGAGTTATTTTCACGTATTAGAATTCATTTTTTGTGGTTTTGTGAAAAACAATACAAATTTTATTTTTTCGATCTAAGACACTTCAATTTTGTGGCTTTGTTAAAGAAACAAAACTTATCTCTTTTCCACGTATTGCACTTCAATTCAATTTTTGTGGTTTTGTGAAAATCAATAAGATTGGAGTAATTTTCACGTATTAGAATTCATTTTTCGTGGTTTTATTAAAAACAATACAAATTTTATTTTTTCCATCTAAAACACTTCAATTTTAGTGGCTTTGTTCAAAAACAAAACTTGCCTTTTTTCCATGTATTGCACTTCAATTCAATTTCTGTGTTTATGTGAAAATGAATAAGAACAAAGCCATTTTCAGGTAATACACTTCATTTTTTTTTGGTTTTGTGAAAAACAATACAAATTTGGTTTTTTCTATCCAAAAGATTTCAATTTTGTGGCTTTGTTAAAAAAACAAAACTTATCTTTTTTCCACGTATTACACTTCATTTCAATTTTTGTGTTTTTGTGAAAATCAATAAGAACAGAGTAATTTTCATGTATTAGACTTCTTTTTTTGTGGTTTTGTGAAAAACAATACAAATTTTATTTTTCCATCTAAAACACTTCAATTTTGTGGCTTTGTTAAAGAAACAAAACTTATCTCTTTTCCACGTATTGCACTTCAATTAAATTTTTGTGGTTTTGTGAAAATCAATAAGATTGGAATTATTTTCACGTATTAGAATTCTTTTTTTGTGGTTTTGTGAAAAACAATACAAATTTTATTTTTTCGATCTAAAACACTTCAATTTTGTTGCTTTGTTAAAGAAACAAAACTTATCCCTTTTCCACGTATTACACTTCAATTCAATTTTTGTGGTTTTGTGAAAATCAATAAGATTAGAGTTATTTTCACGTATTAGAATTCATTTTTTGTGGTTTTGTGAAAAACAATACAAATTTTATTTTTTCGATCTAAGACACTTCAATTTTGTGGCTTTGTTAAAGAAACAAAACTTATCTCTTTTCCACGTATTGCACTTCAATTCAATTTTTGTGGTTTTGTGAAAATCAATAAGATTGGAGTAATTTTCACGTATTAGAATTCATTTTTCGTGGTTTTATTAAAAACAATACAAATTTTATTTTTTCCATCTAAAACACTTCAATTTTAGTGGCTTTGTTCAAAAACAAAACTTGCCTTTTTTCCATGTATTGCACTTCAATTCAATTTCTGTGTTTATGTGAAAATCAATAAGAACAAAGCCATTTTCAGGTATTACACTTCATTTTTTTTTGGTTTTGTGAAAAACAATACAAATTTGGTTTTTTCTATCCAAAAGATTTCAATTTTGTGGCTTTGTTAAAAAAACAAAACTTATCTTTTTTCCACGTATTACACTTCATTTCAATTTTTGTGTTTTTGTGAAAATCAATAAGAATAGAGTAATTTTCATGTATTAGACTTCTTTTTTTGTGGTTTTGTGAAAAACAATACAAATTTTATTTTTCCATCTAAAACACTTCAATTTTGTGGCTTTGTTAAAGAAACAAAACTTATCTCTTTTCCACGTATTGCACTTCAATTAAATTTTTGTGGTTTTGTGAAAATCAATAAGATTGGAATTATTTTCACGTATTAGAATTCTTTTTTTGTGGTTTTGTGAAAAACAATACAAATTTTATTTTTTCGATCTAAAACACTTCAATTTTGTTGCTTTGTTAAAGAAACAAAACTTATCTCTTTTCCACGTATTACACTTCAATTCAATTTTTGTGGTTTTGTGAAAATCAATAAGATTGGAGTTATTTTCACGTATTAGAATTCATTTTTTGTGGTTTTGTGAAAAACAATACAAATTTTATTTTTTCGATCTAAGACACTTCAATTTTGTGGCTTTGTTAAAGAAACAAAACTTATCTCTTTTCCACGTATTGCACTACAATTCAATTTTTGTGGTTTTGTGAAAATCAATAAGATTGGAGTAATTTTCACGTATTAGAATTCATTTTTCGTGGTTTTATTAAAAACAATACAAATTTTATTTTTTCCATCTAAAACACTTCAATTTTAGTGGCTTTGTTCAAAAACAAAACTTGCCTTTTTTCCATGTATTGCACTTCAATTCAATTTCTGTGTTTATGTGAAAATCAATAAGAACAAAGCCATTTTCAGGTAATACACTTCATTTTTTTTTGGTTTTGTGAAAAACAATACAAATTTGGTTTTTTCTATCCAAAAGATTTCAATTTTGTGGCTTTGTTAAAAAAACAAAACTTATCTTTTTTCCACGTATTACACTTCATTTCAATTTTTGTGTTTTTGTGAAAATCAATAAGAACAGAGTAATTTTCATGTATTAGACTTCTTTTTTTGTGGTTTTGTGAAAAACAATACAAATTTTATTTTTCCATCTAAAACACTTCAATTTTGTGGCTTTGTTAAAGAAACAAAACTTATCTCTTTTCCACGTATTGCACTTCAATTAAATTTTTGTGGTTTTGTGAAAATCAATAAGATTGGAATTATTTTCACGTATTAGAATTCTTTTTTTGTGGTTTTGTGAAAAACAATACAAATTTTATTTTTTCGATCTAAAACACTTCAATTTTGTTGCTTTGTTAAAGAAACAAAACTTATCCCTTTTCCACGTATTACACTTCAATTCAATTTTTGTGGTTTTGTGAAAATCAATAAGATTGGAGTTATTTTCACGTATTAGAATTCATTTTTTGTGGTTTTGTGAAAAACAATACAAATTTTATTTTTTCGATCTAAGACACTTCAATTTTGTGGCTTTGTTAAAGAAACAAAACTTATCTCTTTTCCACGTATTGCACTTCAATTCAATTTTTGTGGTTTTGTGAAAATCAATAAGATTGGAGTAATTTTCACGTATTAGAATTCATTTTTCGTGGTTTTATTAAAAACAATACAAATTTTATTTTTTCCATCTAAAACACTTCAATTTTAGTGGCTTTGTTCAAAAACAAAACTTGCCTTTTTTCCATGTATTGCACTTCAATTCAATTTCTGTGTTTATGTGAAAATCAATAAGAACAAAGCCATTTTCAGGTATTACACTTCATTTTTTTTTGGTTTTGTGAAAAACAATACAAATTTGGTTTTTTCTATCCAAAAGATTTCAATTTTGTGGCTTTGTTAAAAAAACAAAACTTATCTTTTTTCCACGTATTACACTTCATTTCAATTTTTGTGTTTTTGTGAAAATCAATAAGAATAGAGTAATTTTCATGTATTAGACTTCTTTTTTTGTGGTTTTGTGAAAAACAATACAAATTTTATTTTTCCATCTAAAACACTTCAATTTTGTGGCTTTGTTAAAGAAACAAAACTTATCTCTTTTCCACGTATTGCACTTCAATTAAATTTTTGTGGTTTTGTGAAAATCAATAAGATTGGAATTATTTTCACGTATTAGAATTCTTTTTTTGTGGTTTTGTGAAAAACAATACAAATTTTATTTTTTCGATCTAAAACACTTCAATTTTGTTGCTTTGTTAAAGAAACAAAACTTATCTCTTTTCCACGTATTACACTTCAATTCAATTTTTGTGGTTTTGTGAAAATCAATAAGATTGGAGTTATTTTCACGTATTAGAATTCATTTTTTGTGGTTTTGTGAAAAACAATACAAATTTTATTTTTTCGATCTAAGACACTTCAATTTTGTGGCTTTGTTAAAGAAACAAAACTTATCTCTTTTCCACGTATTGCACTTCAATTCAATTTTTGTGGTTTTGTGAAAATCAATAAGATTGGAGTAATTTTCACGTATTAGAATTCATTTTTCGTGGTTTTATTAAAAACAATACAAATTTTATTTTTTCCATCTAAAACACTTCAATTTTAGTGGCTTTGTTCAAAAACAAAACTTGCCTTTTTTCCATGTATTGCACTTCAATTCAATTTCTGTGTTTATGTGAAAATCAATAAGAACAAAGCCATTTTCAGGTAATACACTTCATTTTTTTTTGGTTTTGTGAAAAACAATACAAATTAGGTTTTTTCTATCCAAAAGATTTCAATTTTGTGGCTTTGTTAAAAAAAACAAAACTTATCTTTTTTCCACGTATTACACTTCATTTCAATTTTTGTGTTTTTGTGAAAATCAATAAGAATAGAGTAATTTTCATGTATTAGACTTCTTTTTTTGTGGTTTTGTGAAAAACAATACAAATTTTATTTTTCCATCTAAAACACTTCAATTTTGTGGCTTTGTTAAAGAAACAAAACTTATCTCTTTTCCACGTATTGCACTTCAATTAAATTTTTGTGGTTTTGTGAAAATCAATAAGATTGGAATTATTTTCACGTATTAGAATTTTTTTTTTGTGGTTTTGTGAAAAACAATACAAATTTTATTTTTTCGATCTAAAACACTTCAATTTTGTTGCTTTGTTAAAGAAACAAAACTTATCTCTTTTCCACGTATTACACTTCAATTCAATTTTTGTGGTTTTGTGAAAATCAATAAGATTGGAGTTATTTTCACGTATTAGAATTCATTTTTTGTGGTTTTGTGAAAAACAATACAAATTTTATTTTTTCGATCTAAGACACTTCAATTTTGTGGCTTTGTTAAAGAAACAAAACTTATCTCTTTTCCACGTATTGCACTTCAATTCAATTTTTGTGGTTTTGTGAAAATCAATAAGATTGGAGTAATTTTCACGTATTAGAATTCATTTTTCGTGGTTTTATTAAAAACAATACAAATTTTATTTTTTCCATCTAAAACACTTCAATTTTAGTGGCTTTGTTCAAAAACAAAACTTGCCTTTTTTCCATGTATTGCACTTCAATTCAATTTCTGTGTTTATGTGAAAATGAATAAGAACAAAGCCATTTTCAGGTAATACACTTCATTTTTTTTTGGTTTTGTGAAAAACAATACAAATTTGGTTTTTTCTATCCAAAAGATTTCAATTTTGTGGCTTTGTTAAAAAAACAAAACTTATCTTTTTTCCACGTATTACACTTCATTTCAATTTTTGTGTTTTTGTGAAAATCAATAAGAACAGAGTAATTTTCATGTATTAGACTTCTTTTTTTGTGGTTTTGTGAAAAACAATACAAATTTTATTTTTCCATCTAAAACACTTCAATTTTGTGGCTTTGTTAAAGAAACAAAACTTATCTCTTTTCCACGTATTGCACTTCAATTAAATTTTTGTGGTTTTGTGAAAATCAATAAGATTGGAATTATTTTCACGTATTAGAATTCTTTTTTTGTGGTTTTGTGAAAAACAATACAAATTTTATTTTTTCGATCTAAAACACTTCAATTTTGTTGCTTTGTTAAAGAAACAAAACTTATCCCTTTTCCACGTATTACACTTCAATTCAATTTTTGTGGTTTTGTGAAAATCAATAAGATTAGAGTTATTTTCACGTATTAGAATTCATTTTTTGTGGTTTTGTGAAAAACAATACAAATTTTATTTTTTCGATCTAAGACACTTCAATTTTGTGGCTTTGTTAAAGAAACAAAACTTATCTCTTTTCCACGTATTGCACTTCAATTCAATTTTTGTGGTTTTGTGAAAATCAATAAGATTGGAGTAATTTTCACGTATTAGAATTCATTTTTCGTGGTTTTATTAAAAACAATACAAATTTTATTTTTTCCATCTAAAACACTTCAATTTTAGTGGCTTTGTTCAAAAACAAAACTTGCCTTTTTTCCATGTATTGCACTTCAATTCAATTTCTGTGTTTATGTGAAAATGAATAAGAACAAAGCCATTTTCAGGTATTACACTTCATTTTTTTTTGGTTTTGTGAAAAACAATACAAATTTGGTTTTTTCTATCCAAAAGATTTCAATTTTGTGGCTTTGTTAAAAAAACAAAACTTATCTTTTTTCCACGTATTACACTTCATTTCAATTTTTGTGTTTTTGTGAAAATCAATAAGAATAGAGTAATTTTCATGTATTAGACTTCTTTTTTTGTGGTTTTGTGAAAAACAATACAAATTTTATTTTTCCATCTAAAACACTTCAATTTTGTGGCTTTGTTAAAGAAACAAAACTTATCTCTTTTCCACGTATTGCACTTCAATTCAATTTTTGTGGTTTTGTGAAAATCAATAAGATTGGAATTATTTTCACGTATTAGAATTCTTTTTTTGTGGTTTTGTGAAAAACAATACAAATTTTATTTTTTCGATCTAAAACACTTCAATTTTGTTGCTTTGTTAAAGAAACAAAACTTATCTCTTTTCCACGTATTACACTTCAATTCAATTTTTGTGGTTTTGTGAAAATCAATAAGATTGGAGTTATTTTCACGTATTAGAATTCATTTTTTGTGGTTTTGTGAAAAACAATACAAATTTTATTTTTTCGATCTAAGACACTTCAATTTTGTGGCTTTGTTAAAGAAACAAAACTTATCTCTTTTCCACGTATTGCACTTCAATTCAATTTTTGTGGTTTTGTGAAAATCAATAAGATTGGAGTAATTTTCACGTATTAGAATTCATTTTTCGTGGTTTTATTAAAAACAATACAAATTTTATTTTTTCCATCTAAAACACTTCAATTTTAGTGGCTTTGTTCAAAAACAAAACTTGCCTTTTTTCCATGTATTGCACTTCAATTCAATTTCTGTGTTTATGTGAAAATCAATAAGAACAAAGCCATTTTCAGGTAATACACTTCATTTTTTTTTGGTTTTGTGAAAAACAATACAAATTTGGTTTTTTCTATCCAAAAGATTTCAATTTTGTGGCTTTGTTAAAAAAACAAAACTTATCTTTTTTCCACGTATTACACTTCATTTCAATTTTTGTGTTTTTGTGAAAATCAATAAGAACAGAGTAATTTTCATGTATTAGACTTCTTTTTTTGTGGTTTTGTGAAAAACAATACAAATTTTATTTTTCCATCTAAAACACTTCAATTTTGTGGCTTTGTTAAAGAAACAAAACTTATCTCTTTTCCACGTATTGCACTTCAATTAAATTTTTGTGGTCTTGTGAAAATCAATAAGATTGGAATTATTTTCACGTATTAGAATTCTTTTTTTGTGGTTTTGTGAAAAACAATACAAATTTTATTTTTTCGATCTAAAACACTTCAATTTTGTTGCTTTGTTAAAGAAACAAAACTTATCCCTTTTCCACGTATTACACTTCAATTCAATTTTTGTGGTTTTGTGAAAATCAATAAGATTGGAGTTATTTTCACGTATTAGAATTCATTTTTTGTGGTTTTGTGAAAAACAATACAAATTTTATTTTTTCGATCTAAGACACTTCAATTTTGTGGCTTTGTTAAAGAAACAAAACTTATCTCTTTTCCACGTATTGCACTTCAATTCAATTTTTGTGGTTTTGTGAAAATCAATAAGATTGGAGTAATTTTCACGTATTAGAATTCATTTTTCGTGGTTTTATTAAAAACAATACAAATTTTATTTTTTCCATCTAAAACACTTCAATTTTAGTGGCTTTGTTCAAAAACAAAACTTGCCTTTTTTCCATGTATTGCACTTCAATTCAATTTCTGTGTTTATGTGAAAATCAATAAGAACAAAGCCATTTTCAGGTATTACACTTCATTTTTTTTTGGTTTTGTGAAAAACAATACAAATTTGGTTTTTTCTATCCAAAAGATTTCAATTTTGTGGCTTTGTTAAAAAAACAAAACTTATCTTTTTTCCACGTATTACACTTCATTTCAATTTTTGTGTTTTTGTGAAAATCAAAAAGAACAGAGTAATTTTCATGTATTAGACTTCTTTTTTTGTGGTTTTGTGAAAAACAATACAAATTTTATTTTTCCATCTAAAACACTTCAATTTTGTGGCTTTGTTAAAGAAACAAAACTTATCTCTTTTCCACGTATTGCACTTCAATTAAATTTTTGTGGTTTTGTGAAAATCAATAAGATTGGAATTATTTTCACGTATTAGAATTCTTTTTTTGTGGTTTTGTGAAAAACAATACAAATTTTATTTTTTCGATCTAAAACACTTCAATTTTGTTACTTTGTTAAAGAAACAAAACTTATCTCTTTTCCACGTATTACACTTCAATTCAATTTTTGTGGTTTTGTGAAAATCAATAAGATTGGAGTTATTTTCACGTATTAGAATTCATTTTTTGTGTTTTTGTGAAAAACAATACAAATTTTATTTTTTCGATCTAAGACACTTCAATTTTGTGGCTTTGTTAAAGAAACAAAACTTATCTCTTTTCCACGTATTGCACTTCAATTCAATTTTTGTGGTTTTGTGAAAATCAATAAGATTGGAGTTATTTTCACGTATTAGAATTCATTTTTTGTGGTTTTGTGAAAAACAATACAAATTTTATTTTTTCGATCTAAGACACTTCAATTTTGTGGCTTTGTTAAAGAAACAAAACATATCTCTTTTCCACGTATTGCACTTCAATTAAATTTTTGTGGTTTTGTGAAAATCAATAAGATTGGAATTATTTTCACGTATTAGAATTCTTTTTTTGTGGTTTTGTGAAAAACAATACAAATTTTATTTTTTCGATCTAAAACACTTCAATTTTGTTGCTTTGTTAAAGAAACAAAACTTATCTCTTTTCCACGTATTACACTTCAATTCAATTTTTGTGGTTTTGTGAAAATCAATAAGATTGGAGTTATTTTCACGTATTAGAATTCATTTTTTGTGGTTTTGTGAAAAACAATACAAATTTTATTTTTTCGATCTAAGACACTTCAATTTTGTGGCTTTGTTAAAGAAACAAAACTTATCTCTTTTCCACGTATTGCACTTCAATTCAATTTTTGTGGTTTTGTGAAAATCAATAAGATTGGAGTAATTTTCACGTATTAGAATTCATTTTTCGTGGTTTTATTAAAAACAATACAAATTTTATTTTTTCCATCTAAAACACTTCAATTTTAGTGGCTTTGTTCAAAAACAAAACTTGCCTTTTTTCCATGTATTGCACTTCAATTCAATTTCTGTGTTTATGTGAAAATCAATAAGAACAAAGCCATTTTCAGGTATTACACTTCATTTTTTTTTGGTTTTGTGAAAAACAATACAAATTTGGTTTTTTCTATCCAAAAGATTTCAATTTTGTGGCTTTGTTAAAAAAACAAAACTTATCTTTTTTCCACGTATTACACTTCATTTCAATTTTTGTGTTTTTGTGAAAATAAATAAGAACAGAGTAATTTTCATGTATTAGACTTCTTTTTTTGTGGTTTTGTGAAAAACAATACAAATTTTATTTTTCCATCTAAAACACTTCAATTTTGTGGCTTTGTTAAAGAAACAAAACTTATCTCTTTTCCACGTATTGCACTTCAATTAAATTTTTGTGGTTTTGTGAAAATCAATAAGATTGGAATTATTTTCACGTATTAGAATTCTTTTTTTGTGGTTTTGTGAAAAACAATACAAATTTTATTTTTTCGATCTAAAACACTTCAATTTTGTTACTTTGTTAAAGAAACAAAACTTATCTCTTTTCCACGTATTACACTTCAATTCAATTTTTGTGGTTTTGTGAAAATCAATAAGATTGGAGTTATTTTCACGTATTAGAATTCATTTTTTGTGTTTTTGTGAAAAACAATACAAATTTTATTTTTTCGATCTAAGACACTTTAATTTTGTGGCTTTGTTAAAGAAACAAAACTTATCTCTTTTCCACGTATTGCACTTCAATTCAATTTTTGTGGTTTTGTGAAAATCAATAAGATTGGAGTTATTTTCACGTATTAGAATTCATTTTTCGTGGTTTATTAAAAACAATACAAATTTTATTTTTTCCATCTAAAACACTTCAATTTTAGTGGCTTTGTTCAAAAACATAACTTGCCTTTTTTCCATGTATTGCACTTCAATTCAATTTCTGTGTTTATGTGAAAATCAATAAGAACAAAGCCATTTTCAGGTATTACACTTCATTTTTTTTTGGTTTTGTGAAAAACAATACAAATTTGGTTTTTTCTATTCAAAAGATTTCAATTTTGTGGCTTTGTTAAAAAAACAAAACTTATCTTTTTTCCACGTATTACACTTCATTTCAATTTTTGTGTTTTTGTGAAAATCAATAAGAACAGAGTAATTTTCATGTATTAGACTTCTTTTTTTGTGGTTTTGTGAAAAACAATACAAATTTTATTTTTCCATCTAAAACACTTCAATTTTGTGGCTTTGTTAAAGAAACAAAACTTATCTCTTTTCCACGTATTGCACTTCAATTAAATTTTTGTGGTTTTGTGAAAATCAATAAGATTGGAGTTATTTTCACGTATTAGAATTCATTTTTTGTGGTTTTGTGAAAAACAATACAAATTTTATTTTTTCTTTCTAAAACACTTCAATTTTGTTGCTTTGTTAAAGAAACAAAACTTATCTCTTTTCCACGTATTACACTTCAATTCAATTTTTGTGGTTTTGTGAAAATCAATAAGATTGGAGTTAGTTTCACGTATTAGAATTCATTTTTTGTGGTTTTGTGAAAAACAATACAAATTTTATTTTTTCGATCTAAGACACTTCAATTTTGTGGCTTTGTTAAAGAAACAAAACTTATCTCTTTTCCACGTATTGCACTTCAATTCAATTTTTGTGGTTTTGTGAAAATCAATAAGATTGGAGTTATTTTCACGTATTAGAATTCATTTTTGGTTGTTTTATTAAAAACAATACAAATTTTATTTTTTCCATCTAAAACACTTCAATTTTAGTGGCTTTGTTCAAAAACAAAACTTGCCTTTTTTCCATGTATTGCACTTCAATTCAATTTCTGTGTTTATGTGAAAATCAATAAGAACAAAGCCATTTTCAGGTATTACACTTCATTTTTTTTTGGTTTTGTGAAAAACAATACAAATTTGGTTTTTTCTATCCAAAAGATTTCAATTTTGTGGCTTTGTTAAAAAAACAAAACTTATCTGTTTTCCACGTATTACACTTCATTTCAATTTTTGTGTTTTTGTGAAAATCAATAAGAACAGAGTAATTTTCATGTATTAGACTTCTTTTTTTGTGGTTTTGTGAAAAACAATACAAATGTTATTTTTCCATCTAAAACACTTCAATTTTGTGGCTTTGTTAAAGAAACAAAACTTATCTCTTTTCCACGTATTGCACTTCAATTAAATTTTTGTGGTTTTGTGAAAATCAATAAGATTGGAGTTATTTTCACGTATTAGAATTCATTTTTTGTGGTTTTGTGAAAAACAATACAAATTTTATTTTTCCATCTAAAACACTTCAATTTTGTGGCTTTGTTAAAGAAACAAAACTTATCTCTTTTCCACGTATTGCACTTCAATTCAATTTTTGCGGTTTTGTGAAAATCAATAAGATTGGAGTTATTTTCACGTATTAGAATTCATTTTTCGTGGTTTTATTAAAAACAATACAAATTTTATTTTTTACATCTAAAACACTTCAATTTTAGTGGCTTTGTTCAAAAACAAAACTTGCCTTTTTTCCATGTATTGCACTTCAATTCAATTTCTGTGTTTATGTGAAAATCAATAAGAACAAAGCCATTTTCAGGTATTACACTTCATTTTTTTTTGGTTTTGTGAAAAACAATACATATTTGGTTTTTTCTATCCAAAAGATTTAAATTTTGTGGCTTTGTTAAAAAACCAAAACTTATCTTTTTTAAACGTATTACACTTCATTTCAATTTTTGTGTTTTTGTGAAAATCAATAAGAATAGAGTAATTTTCATGTATTAGACTTCTTTTTTTGTGGTTTTGTGAAAAACAATACAAATTTTATTTTTCCATCTAAAACACTTCAATTTTGTGGCTTTGTTAAAGAAACAAAACTTATCTCTTTTCCACGTATTGCACTTCAATTAAATTTTTGTGGTTTTGTGAAAATCAATAAGATTGGAGTTATTTTCACGTATTAGAATTCATTTTTTGTGGTTTTGTGAAAAACAATACAAATTTTATTTTTTCGATCTAAAACACTTCAATTTTGTTGCTTTGTTAAAGAAACAAAACTTATCTCTTTTCCACGTATTACACTTCAATTCAATTTTTGTGGTTTTGTGAAAATCAATAAGATTGGAGTTATTTTCACGTATTAGAATTCATTTTTTGTGGTTTTGTGAAAAACAATACAAATTTTATTTTTTCGATCTAAGACACTTCAATTTTGTGGCTTTGTTAAAGAAACAAAACTTATCTCTTTTCCACGTATTGCACTTCAAGTCAATTTTTGTGGTTTTGTGAAAATCAATAAGATTGGAGTAATTTTCACGTATTAGAATTCATTTTTCGTGGTTTTATTAAAAACAATACAAATTTTATTTTTTCCATCTAAAACACTTCAATTTTAGTGGCTTTGTTCAAAAACAAAACTTGCCTTTTTTCCATGTATTGCACTTCAATTCAATTTCTGTGTTTATGTGAAAATCAATAAGAACAAAGCCATTTTCAGGTATTACACTTCATTTTTTTTTGGTTTTGTGAAAAACAATACAAATTTGGTTTTTTCTATCCAAAAGATTTCAATTTTGTGGCTTTGTTAAAAAAACAAAACATATCTTTTTTCCACGTATTACACTTCATTTCAATTTTTGTGTTTTTGTGAAAATCAATAAGAAACAATACAAATTTTATTTTTCCATCTAAAACACTTCAATTTTGTGGCTTTGTTAAAGAAACAAAACTTATCTCTTTTCCACGTATTGCACTTCAATTAAATTTTTGTGGTTTTGTGAAAATCAATAAGATTGGAGTTATTTTCACGTATTAGAATTCATTTTTTGTGGTTTTGTGAAAAACAATACCAATTTTATTTTTTCGATCTAAAACACTTCAATTTTGTTGCTTTGTTAAAGAAACAAAACTTATCTCTTTCCCACGTATTACACTTCAATTCAATTTTTGTGGTTTTGTGAAAATCAATAAGATTGGAGTTATTTTCACGTATTAGAATTCATTTTTTGTGGTTTTGTGAAAAACAATACAAATTTTATTTTTTCGATCTAAGACACTTCAATTTTGTGGCTTTGTTAATTTTACCATGACATCAAACTGTTCGGGCTTGGAAACGAGCTGCATGCAGCAATTATCCACAATTATCTCATTATATTTAATGCTCGGATATTTGGTCGCCACCTCACGACACGACTCGAGGAATAAGCCGTCGGCCAGCTTCATTATGTTCGTGAAAATAACTCCAATCTTATTGAATTTCACAAAACCACAAAAATTGAATTGAAGTGCAATACGTGGAAAAGAGATAAGTTTTGTTTCTTTAACAAAGCCACAAAATTGAAGTGTCTTAGATCGAAAAAAATAAAATTTGTATTGTTTTTTCACAAAACCACAAAAAATGAATTCTAATACGTGAAAATAACTCCAATCTTATTGATTTTCACAAAACCACAAAAATTGAATTGAAGTGTAATACGTGGAAAAGAGATAAGTTTTGTTTCTTTAACAAAGCAACAAAATTGAAGTGTTTTAGATCGAAAAAATAAAATTTGTATTGTTTTTCACAAAACCACAAAAAAAGAATTCTAATACGTGAAAATAACTCCAATCTTATTGATTTTCACAAAACCACAAAAATTTAATTGAAGTGCAATACGTGGAAAAGAGATAAGTTTTGTTTCTTTAACAAAGCCACAAAATTGAAGTGTTTTAGATGGAAAAATAAAATTTGTATTGTTTTTCACAAAACCACAAAAAAAGAAGTCTAATACATGGAAATTACTCTGTTCTTATTGATTTTCACAAAAACACAAAAATTGAATTGAAGTGTAATACGTGGAAAAAAAATAAGTTTTGTTTTTTTAACAAAGCCACAAAATTGAAATCTTTGGATAGAAAAAACCAAATTTGTATTGTTTTTCACAAAACCAAAAAAAAATGAAGTGTAATACCTGAAAATGGCTTTGTTCTTATTGATTTTCACATAAACACAGAAATTGAATTGAAGTGCAATACATGGAAAAAAGGCAAGTTTTGTTTTTGAACAAAGCCACTAAAATTGAAGTGTTTTAGATGGAAAAAATAAAATTTGTATTGTTTTTAATAAAACCATGAAAAATGAATTCTAATACGTGAAAATAACTCCAATCTTATTGATTTTCACAAAACCACAAAAATTGAATTGAAGTGCAATACGTGGAAAAGAGATAAGTTTTGTTTCTTTAACAAAGCCACAAAATTGAAGTGTCTTAGATCGAAAAAATAAAATTTGTATTGTTTTTCACAAAACCACAAAAAATGAATTCTAATACGTTAAAATAACTCCAATCTTATTGATTTTCACAAAACCACAAAAATTGAATTGAAGTGTAATACGTGGAAAAGAGATAAGTTTTGTTTCTTTAACAAAGCAACAAAATTGAAGTGTTTTAGATCGAAAAAATAAAATTTGTATTGTTTTTCACAAAACCACAAAAAAAGAATTCTAATACGTGAAAATAACTCCAATCTTATTGATTTTCACAAAACCACAAAAATTTAATTCAAGTGCAATACGTGGAAAAGAGATAAGTTTTGTTTCTTTTACAAAGCCACAAAATTGAAGCGTTTTAGATGGAAAAATAAAATATGTATTGTTTTTCACAAAACCACAAAAAAAGAATTCTAATACGTGAAAATAACTCCAATCTTATTGAATTTCACAAAACCACAAAAATTGAATTGAAGTGCAATACGTGGAAAAGAGATAAGTTTTGTTTCTTTAACAAAGCCACAAAATTGAAGTGTCTTAGATCGAAAAAAATAAAATTTGTATTGTTTTTTCACAAAACCACAAAAAATGAATTCTAATACGTGAAAATAACTCCAATCTTATTGATTTTCACAAAACCACAAAAATTGAATTGAAGTGTAATACGTGGAAAAGAGATAAGTTTTGTTTCTTTAACAAAGCAACAAAATTGAAGTGTTTTAGATCGAAAAAATAAAATTTGTATTGTTTTTCACAAAACCACAAAAAAAGAATTCTAATACGTGAAAATAACTCCAATCTTATTGATTTTCACAAAACCGCAAAAATTTAATTGAAGTGCAATACGTGGAAAAGAGATAAGTTTTGTTTCTTTAACAAAGCCACAAAATTGAAGTGTTTTAGATGGAAAAAATAAAATTTGTATTGTTTTTCACAAAATCACAAAAAAAGAAGTCTAATACATGAAAATTACTCTGTTCTTATTGATTTTCACAAAAACACAAAAATTGAAATGAAGTGTAATACGTGGAAAAAAGATAAGTTTTGTTTTTTTAACAAAGCCACAAAATTGAAATCCTTTGGATAGAAAAAACCAAATTTGTATTGTTTTTCACAAAACCAAAAAAAAATGAAGTGTAATACCTGAAAATGGCTTTGTTCTTATTGATTTTCACATAAACACAGAAATTGAATTGAAGTGCAATACATGGAAAAAAGGAAAGTTTTGTTTTTGAACAAAGCCACTAAAATTGAAGTGTTTTAGATGGAAAAAATAAAATTTGTATTGTTTTTAATAAAACCACGAAAAATGAATTCTAATACGTGAAAATAACTCCAATCTTATTGATTTTCACAAAACCACAAAAATTGAATTGAAGTGCAATACGTGGAAAAGAGATAAGTTTTGTTTCTTTAACAAAGCAACAAAATTGAAGTGTTTTAGATCGAAAAAATAAAATTTGTATTGTTTTTCACAAAACCACAAAAAAAGAATTCTAATACGTGAAAATAACTCCAATCTTATTGATTTTCACAAAACCACAAAAATTTAATTGAAGTGCAATACGTGGAAAAGAGATAAGTTTTGTTTCTTTAACAATGCCACAAAATTGAAGTGTTTTAGATGGAAAAAATAAAATTTGTATTGTTTTTCACAAAACCACAAAAAAAGAAGTCTTATACATGAAAATTACTCTGTTCTTATTGATTTTCACAAAAACACAAAAATTGAAATGAAGTGTAATACGTGGAAAAAAGATAAGTTTTGTTTTTTTAACAAAGCCACAAAATTGAAATCCTTTGGATAGAAAAAACCAAATTTGTATTGTTTTTCACAAAACCAAAAAAAAATGAAGTGTAATACCTGAAAATGGCTTTGTTCTTATTGATTTTCACATAAACACAGAAATTGAATTGAAGTGCAATACATGGAATAAAGGCAAGTTTTGTTTTTGAACAAAGCCACTAAAATTGAAGTGTTTTAGATGGAAAAAATAAAATTTGTATTGTTTTTAATAAAACCACGAAAAATGAATTATAATACGTGAAAATAACTCCAATCTTATTGATTTTCACAAAACCACAAAAATTGAATTGAAGTGCAATACGTGGAAAAGAGATATGTTTTGTTTCTTTAACAAAGCCACAAAATTGAAGCGTTTTAGATGGAAAAATAAAATATGTATTGTTTTTCACAAAACCACAAAAAAAGAATTCTAATACGTGAAAATAACTCCAATCTTATTGAATTTCACAAAACCACAAAAATTGAATTGAAGTGCAATACGTGGAAAAGAGATAAGTTTTGTTTCTTTAACAAAGCCACAAAACTGAAGTGTCTTAGATCGAAAAAATAAAATTTGTATTGTTTTTTCACAAAACCACAAAAAATGAATTCTAATACCTGAAAATAACTCCAATCTTATTGATTTTCACAAGACCACAAAAATTGAATTGAAGTGTAATACGTGGAAAAGAGATAAGTTTTGTTTCTTTAACAAAGCAACAAAATTGAAGTGTCTTAGATCGAAAAAATAAAATTTGTATTGTTTTTCACAAAACCACAAAAAAAGAATTCTAATACGTGAAAATAACTCCAATCTTATTGATTTTCACAAAACCACAAAAATTTAATTGAAGTGCAATACGTGGAAATGAGATAAGTTTTGTTTCTTTAACAAAGCCACAAAATTGAAGTGTTTTAGATGGAAAAATAAAATTTGTATTGTTTTTCACAAAACCACAAAAAAAGAAGTCTAATACATGGAAATTACTCTGTTCTTATTGATTTTCACAAAAACACAAAAATTGAATTGAAGTGTAATACGTGGAAAAAAGATAAGTTTTGTTTTTTTAACAAAGCCACAAAATTGAAATCTTTGGATAGAAAAAACCAAATTTGTATTGTTTTTCACAAAACCAAAAAAAAATGAAGTGTAATACCTGAAAATGGCTTTGTTCTTATTGATTTTCACATAAACACAGAAATTGAATTGAAGTGCAATACATGGAAAAAGGCTAGTTTTGTTTTTGAACAAAGCCACTAAAATTGAAGTGTTTTAGATGGAAAAAATAAAATTTGTATTGTTTTTAATAAAACCACGAAAAATGAATTCTAATACGTGAAAATAACTCCAATCTTATTGATTTTCACAAAACCACAAAAATTGAATTGAAGTGCAATACGTGGAAAAGAGATATGTTTTGTTTCCTTTACAAAGCCACAAAATTGAAGCGTTTTAGATGGAAAAATAAAATATGTATTGTCTTTCACAAAACCACAAAAAAAGAATTCTAATACGTGAAAATAACTCCAATCTTATTGAATTTCACAAAACCACAAAAATTGAATTGAAGTGCAATACGTGGAAAAGAGATAAGTTTTGTTTCTTTAACAAAGCCACAAAATTGAAGTGTCTTAGATCGAAAAAAATAAAATTTGTATTGTTTTTTCACAAAACCACAAAAAATGAATTCGAATACGTGAAAATAACTCCAATCTTATTGATTTTCACAAAACCACAAAAATTGAATTGAAGTGTAATACGTGGAAAAGAGATAAGTTTTGTTTCTTTAACAAAGCAACAAAATTGAAGTGTTTTAGATCGAAAAAATAAAATTTGTATTGTTTTTCACAAAACCACAAAAAAAGAATTCTAATACGTGAAAATAACTCCAATCTTATTGATTTTCACAAAACCACAAAAATTTAATTGAAGTGCAATACGTGGAAAAGAGATAAGTTTTGTTTCTTTAACAAAGCCACAAAATTGAAGTGTTTTAGATGGAAAAAATAAAATTTGTATTGTTTTTCACAAAATCACAAAAAAAGAAGTCTAATACATGAAAATTACTCTGTTCTTATTGATTTTAACAAAAACACAAAAATTGAAATGAAGTGTAATACGTGGAAAAAAGATAAGTTTTGTTTTTTTAACAAAGCCACAAAATTGAAATCCTTTGGATAGAAAAAACCAAATTTGTATTGTTTTTCACAAAACCAAAAAAAAAATGAAGTGTAATACCTGAAAATGGCTTTGTTCTTATTGATTTTCACATAAACACAGAAATTGAATTGAAGTGCAATACATGGAAAAAAGGCTAGTTTTGTTTTTGAACAAAGCCACTACAATTGAAGTGTTTTAGATGGAAAAAATAAAATTTGTATTGTTTTTAATAAAACCACGAAAAATGAATTCTAATACGTGAAAATAACTCCAATCTTATTGATTTTCACAAAACCACAAAAATTGAATTGAAGTGCAATACGTGGAAAAGAGATAAGTTTTGTTTCTTTTACAAAGCCACAAAATTGAAGCGTTTTAGATGGAAAAATAAAATATGTATTGTCTTTCACAAAACCACAAAAAAAGAATTCTAATACGTGAAAATAACTCCAATCTTATTGAATTTCACAAAACCACAAAAATTGAATTGAAGTGCAATACGTGGAAAAGAGATAAGTTTTGTTTCTTTAACAAAGCCACAAAATTGAAGTGTCTTAGATCGAAAAAAATAAAATTTGTATTGTTTTTTCACAAAACCACAAAAAATGAATTCGAATACGTGAAAATAACTCCAATCTTATTGATTTTCACAAAACCACAAAAATTGAATTGAAGTGTAATACGTGGAAAAGAGATAAGTTTTGTTTCTTTAACAAAGCAACAAAATTGAAGTGTTTTAGATCGAAAAAATAAAATTTGTATTGTTTTTCACAAAACCACAAAAAAAGAATTCTAATACGTGAAAATAACTCCAATCTTATTGATTTTCACAAAACCACAAAAATTTAATTGAAGTGCAATACGTGGAAAAGAGATAAGTTTTGTTTCTTTAACAAAGCCACAAAATTGAAGTGTTTTAGAAGGAAAAAATAAAATTTGTATTGTTTTTCACAAAATCACAAAAAAAGAAGTCTAATACATGAAAATTACTCTGTTCTTATTGATTTTCACAAAAACACAAAAATTGAAATGAAGTGTAATACGTGGAAAAAAGATAAGTTTTGTTTTTTTAACAAAGCCACAAAATTGAAATCCTTTGGATAGAAAAAACCAAATTTGTATTGTTTTTCACAAAACCAAAAAAAAATGAAGTGTAATACCTGAAAATGGCTTTGTTCTTATTGATTTTCACATAAACACAGAAATTGAATTGAAGTGCAATACATGGAAAAAAGGCAAGTTTTGTTTTTGAACAAAGCCACTACAATTGAAGTGTTTTAGATGGAAAAAATAAAATTTGTATTGTTTTTAATAAAACCACGAAAAATGAATTCGAATACGTGAAAATAACTCCAATCTTATTGATTTTCACAAAACCACAAAAATTGAATTGAAGTGCAATACGTGGAAAAGAGATAAGTTTTGTTTCTTTAACAAAGCCACAAAATTGAAGCGTTTTAGATGGAACAATAAAATATGTATTGTTTTTCACAAAACCACAAAAAATGAATTCTAATACGTGAAAATAACTCCAATCTTATTGATTTTCACAAAACCACAAAAATTTAATTGAAGTGCAATACGTGGAAATGAGATAAGTTTTGTTTCTTTAACAAAGCCACAAAATTGAAGTGTTTTAGATGGAAAAATAAAATTTGTATTGTTTTTCACAAAACCACAAAAAAAGAAGTCTAATACATGGAAATTACTCTGTTCTTATTGATTTTCACAAAAACACAAAAATTGAATTGAAGTGTAATACGTGGAAAAAAGATAAGTTTTGTTTTTTTAACAAAGCCACAAAATTGAAATCTTTGGATAGAAAAAACCAAATTTGTATTGTTTTTCACAAAACCAAAAAAAAATGAAGTGTAATACCTGAAAATGGCTTTGTTCTTATTGATTTTCACATAAACACATAAATTGAATTGAAGTGCAATACATGGAAAAAGGCTAGTTTTGTTTTTGAACAAAGCCACTAAAATTGAAGTGTTTTAGATGGAAAAAATAAAATTTGTATTGTTTTTAATAAAACCACGAAAAATGAATTCTAATACGTGAAAATAACTCCAATCTTATTGATTTTCACAAAACCACAAAAATTGAATTGAAGTGCAATACGTGGAAAAGAGATAAGTTTTGTTTCCTTTACAAAGCCACAAAATTGAAGCGTTTTAGACGGAAAAATAAAATATGTATTGTCTTTCACAAAACCACAAAAAAAGAATTCTAATACGTGAAAATAACTCCAATCTTATTGAATTTCACAAAACCACAAAAATTGAATTGAAGTGCAATACGTGGAAAAGAGATAAGTTTTGTTTCTTTAACAAAGCCACAAAATTGAAGTGTCTTAGATCGAAAAAAATAAAATTTGTATTGTTTTTTCACAAAACCACAAAAAATGAATTCGAATACGTGAAAATAACTCCAATCTTATTGATTTTCACAAAACCACAAAAATTGAATTGAAGTGTAATACGTGGAAAAGAGATAAGTTTTGTTTCTTTAACAAAGCAACAAAATTGAAGTGTTTTAGATCGAAAAAATAAAATTTGTATTGTTTTTCACAAAACCACAAAAAAAGAATTCTAATACGTGAAAATAACTCCAATCTTATTGATTTTCACAAAACCACAAAAATTTAATTGAAGTGCAATACGTGGAAAAGAGATAAGTTTTGTTTCTTTAACAAAGCCACAAAATTGAAGTGTTTTAGATGGAAAAAATAAAATTTGTATTGTTTTTCACAAAATCACAAAAAAAGAAGTCTAATACATGAAAATTACTCTGTTCTTATTGATTTTCACAAAAACACAAAAATTGAAATGAAGTGTAATACGTGGAAAAAAGATAAGTTTTGTTTTTTTAACAAAGCCACAAAATTGAAATCCTTTGGATAGAAAAAACCAAATTTGTATTGTTTTTCACAAAACCAAAAAAAAAATGAAGTGTAATACCTGAAAATGGCTTTGTTCTTATTGATTTTCACATAAACACAGAAATTGAATTGAAGTGCAATACATGGAAAAAAGGCTAGTTTTGTTTTTGAACAAAGCCACTACAATTGAAGTGTTTTAGATGGAAAAAATAAAATTTGTATTGTTTTTAATAAAACCACGAAAAATGAATTCTAATACGTGAAAATAACTCCAATCTTATTGATTTTCACAAAACCACAAAAATTGAATTGAAGTGCAATACGTGGAAAAGAGATAAGTTTTGTTTCTTTTACAAAGCCACAAAATTGAAGCGTTTTAGATGGAAAAATAAAATATGTATTGTCTTTCACAAAACCACAAAAAAAGAATTCTAATACGTGAAAATAACTCCAATCTTATTGAATTTCACAAAACCACAAAAATTGAATTGAAGTGCAATACGTGGAAAAGAGATAAGTTTTGTTTCTTTAACAAAGCCACAAAATTGAAGTGTCTTAGATCGAAAAAAATAAAATTTGTATTGTTTTTTCACAAAACCACAAAAAATGAATTCGAATACGTGAAAATAACTCCAATCTTATTGATTTTCACAAAACCACAAAAATTGAATTGAAGTGTAATACGTGGAAAAGAGATAAGTTTTGTTTCTTTAACAAAGCAACAAAATTGAAGTGTTTTAGATCGAAAAAATAAAATTTGTATTGTTTTTCACAAAACCACAAAAAAAGAATTCTAATACGTGAAAATAACTCCAATCTTATTGATTTTCACAAAACCACAAAAATTTAATTGAAGTGCAATACGTGGAAAAGAGATAAGTTTTGTTTCTTTAACAAAGCCACAAAATTGAAGTGTTTTAGAAGGAAAAAATAAAATTTCTATTGTTTTTCACAAAATCACAAAAAAAGAAGTCTAATACATGAAAATTACTCTGTTCTTATTGATTTTCACAAAAACACAAAAATTGAAATGAAGTGTAATACGTGGAAAAAAGATAAGTTTTGTTTTTTTAACAAAGCCACAAAATTGAAATCCTTTGGATAGAAAAAACCAAATTTGTATTGTTTTTCACAAAACCAAAAAAAAATGAAGTGTAATACCTGAAAATGGCTTTGTTCTTATTGATTTTCACATAAACACAGAAATTGAATTGAAGTGCAATACATGGAAAAAAGGCAAGTTTTGTTTTTGAACAAAGCCACTACAATTGAAGTGTTTTAGATGGAAAAAATAAAATTTGTATTGTTTTTAATAAAACCACGAAAAATGAATTCGAATACGTGAAAATAACTCCAATCTTATTGATTTTCACAAAACCACAAAAATTGAATTGAAGTGCAATACGTGGAAAAGAGATAAGTTTTGTTTCTTTAACAAAGCCACAAAATTGAAGCGTTTTAGATGGAACAATAAAATATGTATTGTTTTTCACAAAACCACAAAAAATGAATTCTAATACGTGAAAATAACTCCAATCTTATTGATTTTCACAAAACCACAAAAATTTAATTGAAGTGCAATACGTGGAAATGAGATAAGTTTTGTTTCTTTAACAAAGCCACAAAATTGAAGTGTTTTAGATGGAAAAATAAAATTTGTATTGTTTTTCACAAAACCACAAAAAAAGAAGTCTAATACATGGAAATTACTCTGTTCTTATTGATTTTCACAAAAACACAAAAATTGAATTGAAGTGTAATACGTGGAAAAAAGATAAGTTTTGTTTTTTTAACAAAGCCACAAAATTGAAATCTTTGGATAGAAAAAACCAAATTTGTATTGTTTTTCACAAAACCAAAAAAAAATGAAGTGTAATACCTGAAAATGGCTTTGTTCTTATTGATTTTCACATAAACACATAAATTGAATTGAAGTGCAATACATGGAAAAAGGCTAGTTTTGTTTTTGAACAAAGCCACTAAAATTGAAGTGTTTTAGATGGAAAAAATAAAATTTGTATTGTTTTTAATAAAACCACGAAAAATGAATTCTAATACGTGAAAATAACTCCAATCTTATTGATTTTCACAAAACCACAAAAATTGAATTGAAGTGCAATACGTGGAAAAGAGATAAGTTTTGTTTCCTTTACAAAGCCACAAAATTGAAGCGTTTTAGACGGAAAAATAAAATATGTATTGTCTTTCACAAAACCACAAAAAAAGAATTCTAATACGTGAAAATAACTCCAATCTTATTGAATTTCACAAAACCACAAAAATTGAATTGAAGTGCAATACGTGGAAAAGAGATAAGTTTTGTTTCTTTAACAAAGCCACAAAATTGAAGTGTCTTAGATCGAAAAAAATAAAATTTGTATTGTTTTTTCACAAAACCACAAAAAATGAATTCGAATACGTGAAAATAACTCCAATCTTATTGATTTTCACAAAACCACAAAAATTGAATTGAAGTGTAATACGTGGAAAAGAGATAAGTTTTGTTTCTTTAACAAAGCAACAAAATTGAAGTGTTTTAGATCGAAAAAATAAAATTTGTATTGTTTTTCACAAAACCACAAAAAAAGAATTCTAATACGTGAAAATAACTCCAATCTTATTGATTTTCACAAAACCACAAAAATTTAATTGAAGTGCAATACGTGGAAAAGAGATAAGTTTTGTTTCTTTAACAAAGCCACAAAATTGAAGTGTTTTAGATGGAAAAAATAAAATTTGTATTGTTTTTCACAAAATCACAAAAAAAGAAGTCTAATACATGAAAATTACTCTGTTCTTATTGATTTTCACAAAAACACAAAAATTGAAATGAAGTGTAATACGTGGAAAAAAGATAAGTTTTGTTTTTTTAACAAAGCCACAAAATTGAAATCCTTTGGATAGAAAAAACCAAATTTGTATTGTTTTTCACAAAACCAAAAAAAAAATGAAGTGTAATACCTGAAAATGGCTTTGTTCTTATTGATTTTCACATAAACACAGAAATTGAATTGAAGTGCAATACATGGAAAAAAGGCTAGTTTTGTTTTTGAACAAAGCCACTACAATTGAAGTGTTTTAGATGGAAAAAATAAAATTTGTATTGTTTTTAATAAAACCACGAAAAATGAATTCTAATACGTGAAAATAACTCCAATCTTATTGATTTTCACAAAACCACAAAAATTGAATTGAAGTGCAATACGTGGAAAAGAGATAAGTTTTGTTTCTTTTACAAAGCCACAAAATTGAAGCGTTTTAGATGGAAAAATAAAATATGTATTGTCTTTCACAAAACCACAAAAAAAGAATTCTAATACGTGAAAATAACTCCAATCTTATTGAATTTCACAAAACCACAAAAATTGAATTGAAGTGCAATACGTGGAAAAGAGATAAGTTTTGTTTCTTTAACAAAGCCACAAAATTGAAGTGTCTTAGATCGAAAAAAATAAAATTTGTATTGTTTTTTCACAAAACCACAAAAAATGAATTCGAATACGTGAAAATAACTCCAATCTTATTGATTTTCACAAAACCACAAAAATTGAATTGAAGTGTAATACGTGGAAAAGAGATAAGTTTTGTTTCTTTAACAAAGCAACAAAATTGAAGTGTTTTAGATCGAAAAAATAAAATTTGTATTGTTTTTCACAAAACCACAAAAAAAGAATTCTAATACGTGAAAATAACTCCAATCTTATTGATTTTCACAAAACCACAAAAATTTAATTGAAGTGCAATACGTGGAAAAGAGATAAGTTTTGTTTCTTTAACAAAGCCACAAAATTGAAGTGTTTTAGAAGGAAAAAATAAAATTTGTATTGTTTTTCACAAAATCACAAAAAAAGAAGTCTAATACATGAAAATTACTCTGTTCTTATTGATTTTCACAAAAACACAAAAATTGAAATGAAGTGTAATACGTGGAAAAAAGATAAGTTTTGTTTTTTTAACAAAGCCACAAAATTGAAATCCTTTGGATAGAAAAAACCAAATTTGTATTGTTTTTCACAAAACCAAAAAAAAATGAAGTGTAATACCTGAAAATGGCTTTGTTCTTATTGATTTTCACATAAACACAGAAATTGAATTGAAGTGCAATACATGGAAAAAAGGCAAGTTTTGTTTTTGAACAAAGCCACTACAATTGAAGTGTTTTAGATGGAAAAAATAAAATTTGTATTGTTTTTAATAAAACCACGAAAAATGAATTCTAATACGTGAAAATAACTACAATCTTATTGATTTTCACAAAACCACAAAAATTGAATTGAAGTGCAATACGTGGAAAAGAGATAAGTTTTGTTTCTTTAACAAAGCCACAAAATTGAAGCGTTTTAGATGGAACAATAAAATATGTATTGTTTTTCACAAAACCACAAAAAATGAATTCTAATACGTGAAAATAACTCCAATCTTATTGAATTTCACAAAACCACAAAAATTGAATTGAAGTGCAATACGTGGAAAATAGATAAGTTTTGTTTTTTTAACAAAGCCACAAAATTGAAGTGTCTTAGATCGAAAAAAAAAAATTTGTATTGTTTTTCACAAAACCACAAAAAATGAATTCTAATACGTGAAAATAACTCCAATCTTATTGATTTTCACAAAACCACAAAAATTGAATTGAAGTGTAATACGTGGAAAAGAGATAAGTTTTGTTTCTTTAACAAAGCAACAAAATTGAAGTGCTTTAGATCGAAAAAATAAAATTTGTATTATTTTTCACAAAACCACAAAAAAAGAATTCTAATACGTGAAAATAACTCCAATCTTATTGATTTTCACAAAACCACAAAAATTTAATTGAAGTGCAATACGTGGAAAAGAGATAAGTTTTGTTTCTTTAACAAAGCCACAAAATTGAAGTGTTTTAGATGGAAAAATAAAATTTGTACTGTTTTTCACAAAACCACAAAAAAACAAGTCTAATACATGAAAGTTACTCTGTTCTTATTGATTTTCACAAAAACACAAAAATTGAAATGAAGTGTAATACGTGGAAAAAAGATAAGTTTTGTTTTTTTAACAAAGCCACAAAATTGAAATCTTTTGGATAGAAAAAACCAAATTTGTATTGTTTTTCACAAAACCAAAAAAATATGAAGTGTAATACCTGAAAATGGCTTTGTTCTTATTGATTTTCACATAAACACAGAAATTGAATTGAATAGCAATACATGGAAAAAAGGCAAGTTTTGTTTTTGAACAAAGCCACTAAAATTGAAGTATTTTAGATGGAAAAAATAAAATTTGTATAGTTTTTAATAAAACCACGAAAAATGAATTCTAATACGTGAAAATAACTCCAATCTTATTGATTTTCACAAAACCACAAAAATTGAATTGAAGTGCAATACGTGGAAAAGAGATAAGTTTTGTTTCTTTAACAAAGCCACAAAATTGAAGCATTTTAGATGGAAAAATAAAAAATGTATTGTTTTTCACAAAACCACAAAAAAAGAATTCTAATACATGAAAATAACTCCAATCTTATTGAATTTCACAAAACCACAAAAATTGAATTGAAGTGCAATACGTGGAAAAGAGATAAGTTTTGTTTCTTTAACAAAGCCACAAAATTGAAGTGTCTTAGATCGAAAAAATAAAATTTGTATTCTTTTTCACAAAACCACAAAAAATGAATTCTAATACGTGAAAATAACTCCAATCTTATTGATTTTCACAAAACCACAAAAATTGAATTGAAGTGCAATACGTGGAAAAGAGATAAGTTTTGTTTCTTTAACAAAGCCACAAAATTGAAGTCTTTTAGATCGAAAAAATAAAATTTGTATTGTTTTTCACAAAACCACAAAAAATGAATTCTAATACGTGAAAATAACTCCAATCTTACTGATTTTCACAAAACCACAAAAATTGAATTGAAGTGCAATACGTGGAAAAGAGATAAGTTTTGTTTCTTTAACAAAGCAACAAAATTGAAGTGTTTTAGATGGAAAAATAAAATATGTATTGTTTTTCACAAAACCACAAAAAAAGAAGTCTAATACATGGAAATTACTCTGTTCTTATTGATTTTCACAAAAACACAAAAATTGAATTGAAGTGTAATACGTGGAAAAAAGATAAGTTTTGTTTTTTTAACAAAGCCACAAAATTGAAGTATTTTGGATAGAAAAAACCAAATTTGTATTGTTTTTCGCAAAACCACAAAAAATGAAGTCCAATACGTGAAAATAACTCCGTAGTTATCGATTTTCACGAAAATACAAAAACTGAATTGAAGTGCAATTCGTGGAAAAAAGACATGTTTTATTTTTTAAGAAATCCAATAAAATTGAAGTCTTTTTCATGGAAAAAATAAAATTTATATTGTTTTTCACAAAACGACTAAAAATGAAGTCTACTATGTGAAAATAACTCCGTTCTTATTGATTTTCACAAAAACACAAAAATTGAATTGAAGTGCAATACGTGGAAATATAGACAAGATTTTTAACAAATCCACAAAAATTGAAGTCTTTTAGATGGAAAAAAATATAATTTGTATTGTTTTTCAAAAATCTCAAAAAATGAATTCTGATACAAGGAAATAACACCGTTCTTATTGAATTTCAGAAAAACACAAAAATTGCATTGAAGTGCAATACGTGGAAAATAGATAAGTACTGTTTTATAACAGAGCCACAAAAATTGATGTCTTTTACAAGGAAAAAACCAAATTTGTTTGGTTTTCCACAAAACAACAAAAAAAGAACTCTATTATGTGAAAATAACTCCAATCTTATTGATTTTCACAAAACCGCAAAAATTGAATTGAAGTGCAATACGTGGAAAAGAGATAAGTTTTGTTTCTTTAACAAAGCAACAAAATTGAAGTGTTTTCGATCGAAAAAATAAAATTTGTATTGTTTTTCACAAAACCACAAAAAAAGAATTCTAATACGTGAAAATAACTCCAATCTTATTGATTTTCACAAAACCACAAAAATTTAATTGAAGTGCAATACGTGGAAAAGAGATAAGTTTTGTTTCTTTGACAAAGCCACAAAATTGAAGTGTTTTAGATGGAAAAATAAAATTTGTATTGTTTTTCACAAAACCACAAAAAAAGAAATCTAATACATGGAAATTACTCCGTTCTTATTGATTTTCACAAAAACACAAAAATTGAATTGAAGTGTAATACGTGGAAAAAAGATAAGTTTTGTTTTTTTAACAAAGCCACAAAATTGAAATCTTTCGGATAGAAAAAACCAAATTTGTATTGTTTTTCACAAAACCAAAAAAACATGAAGTGTAATACCTGAAAATGGCGTTGTTCTTATTGATTTTCACATAAACACAGAAATTGAATTGAAGTGCAATACATGGAAAAAAGGCAAGTTTTGTTTTTGAACAAAGCCACTAAAATTGAAGTGTTTTAGATGGAAAAAATAAAAATTGTATTGTTTTGAATAAAACCACGAAAAATGAATTCTAATACGTGAAAATAACTCCAATCTTATTGATTTTCACAAAACCACAAAAATTGAATTGAAGTCACGAAAAATGAATTATAATACGTGAAAATAACTCTAATCTTATTGATTTTCACAAAACCACAAAAATTGAATTGAAGTGCAATACGTGGAAAAGAGATAAGTTTTGTTTCTTTAACAAAGCCACAAAATTGAAGCGTTTTAGATGGAAAAATAAAATATGTATTGTTTTTCACAAAACCACAAAAAAAGAATTCTAATACGTGAAAATAACTGCAATCTTATTGAATTTCACAAAACCACAAAAATTGAATTGAAGTGCAATACGTGGAAAAGAGATAAGTTTTGTTTCTTTAACAAAGCCACAAAACTGAAGTGTCTTAGATCGAAAAAATAAAATTTGTATTGTTTTTTCACAAAACCACAAAAAATGAATTCTAATACGTGAAAATAACTCCAATCTTATTGATTTTCACAAGACCACAAAAATTGAATTGAAGTGTAATACGTGGAAAAGAGATAAGTTTTGTTTCATTAACAAAGCAACAAAATTGAAGTGTTTTAGATCGAAAAAATAAAATTTGTATTGTTTTTCACAAAACCACAAAAAAAGAATTCTAATACGTGAAAATAACTCCAATCTTATTGATTTTCACAAAACCACAAAAATTTAATTGAAGTGCAATACGTGGAAAAGAGATAAGTTTTGTTTCTTTAACAAAGCCACAAAATTGAAGTGTTTTAGGTGGAAAAATAAAATTTGTATTGTTTTTCACAAAACCACAAAAAAAGAAGTCTAATACATGGAAATTACTCTGTTCTTATTGATTTTCACAAAAACACAAAAATTGAATTGAAGTGTAATACGTGGAAAAAAGATAAGTTTTGTTTTTTTAACAAAGCCACAAAATTGAAATCTTTGGATAGAAAAAACCAAATTTGTATTGTTTTTCACAAAACCAAAAAAAAATGAAGTGTAATACCTGAAAATGGCTTTGTTCTTATTGATTTTCACATAAACACAGAAATTGAATTGAAGTGCAATACATGGAAAAAAGGCAAGTTTTGTTTTTGAACAAAGCCACTAAAATTGAAGTGTTTTAGATGGAAAAAATAAAATTTGTATTGTTTTTAATAAAACCACGAAAAATGAATTCTAATACGTGAAAATAACTCCAATCTTATTGATTTTCACAAAACCACAAAAATTGAATTGAAGTGTAATACGTGGAAAAGAGATAAGTTTTGTTTCTTTAACAAAGCAACAAAATTGAAGTGTTTTAGATCGAAAAAATAAAATTTTTATTGTTTTTCACAAAACGACAAAAAAAGAATTCTAATACGTGAAAATAACTCCAATCTTATTGATTTTCACAAAACCACAAAAATTGAATTGAAGTGCAATACGTGGAAAAGAGATAAGTTTTGTTTCTTTAACAAAGCCACAAAATTGAAGTGTCTTAGATCGAAAAAATAAAATTTGTATTGTTTTTCACAAAACCACAAAAAATGAATTCTAATACGTGAAAATAACTCCAATCTTATTGATTTTCACAAAACCACAAAAATTGAATTGAAGTTTAATACGTGGAAAAGAGATAAGTTTTGTTTCTTTAACAAAGCAACAAAATTGAAGTGTTTTAGATCGAAAAAATAAAATTTGTATTGTTTTTCACAAAACCACAAAAAAAGAATTCAAATACGTGAAAATAACTCTGTTCTTATTGATTTTCACAAAAACACAAAAATTGAAATGAAGTGTAATACGTGGAAAAAAGATAAGTTTTGTTTTTTTAACAAAGCCACAAAATTGAAATCCTTTGGATAGAAAAAACCAAATTTGTATTGTTTTTCACAAAACCAAAAAAAAATGAAGTGTAATACCTGAAAATGGCTTTGTTCTTATTGATTTTCACATAAACACAGAAATTGAATTGAAGTGCAATACATGGAATAAAGGCAAGTTTTGTTTTTGAACAAAGCCACTAAAATTGAAGTGTTTTAGATGGAAAAAAAAAAATTTGTATTGTTTTTAATAAAACCACGAAAAATGAATTATAATACGTGAAAATAACTCCAATCTTATTGATTTTCACAAAACCACAAAAATTGAATTGAAGTGCAATACGTGGAAAAGAGATAAGTTTTGTTTCTTTAACAAAGCCACAAAATTGAAGCGTTTTAGATGGAAAAATAAAATATGTATTGTTTTTCACAAAACCACAAAAAAAGAATTCTAATACGTGAAAATAACTCCAATCTTATTGAATTTCACAAAACCACAAAAATTGAATTGAAGTGCAATACGTGGAAAAGAGATAAGTTTTGTTTCTTTAACAAAGCCACAAAACTGAAGTGTCTTAGATCGAAAAAATAAAATTTGTATTGTTTTTTCACAAAACCACAAAAAATGAATTCTAATACGTGAAAATAACTCCAATCTTATTGATTTTCACAAGACCACAAAAATTGAATTGAAGTGTAATACGTGGAAAAGAGATAAGTTTTGTTTCTTTAACAAAGCAACAAAATTGAAGTGTTTTAGATCGAAAAAATAAAATTTGTATTGTTTTTCACAAAACCACAAAAAAAGAATTCTAATACGTGAAAATAACTCCAATCTTATTGATTTTCACAAAACCACAAAAATTTAATTGAAGTGCAATACGTGGAAAAGAGATAAGTTTTGTTTCTTTAACAAAGCCACAAAATTGAAGTGTTTTAGATGGAAAAATAAAATTTGTATTGTTTTTCACAAAACCACAAAAAAAGAAGTCTAATACATGGAAATTACTCTGTTCTTATTGATTTTCACAAAAACACAAAAATTGAATTGAAGTGTAATACGTGGAAAAAAGATAAGTTTTGTTTTTTTAACAAAGCCACAAAATTGAAATCTTTGGATAGAAAAAACCAAATTTGTATTGTTTTTCACAAAACCAAAAAAAAATGAAGTGTAATACCTGAAAATGGCTTTGTTCTTATTGATTTTCACATAAACACAGAAATTGAATTGAAGTGCAATACATGGAAAAAAGGCTAGTTTTGTTTTTGAACAAAGCCACTAAAATTGAAGTGTTTTAGATGGAAAAAATAAAATTTGTATTGTTTTTAATAAAACCACGAAAAATGAATTCTAATACGTGAAAATAACTCCAATCTTATTGATTTTCACAAAACCACAAAAATTGAATTGAAGTGCAATACGTGGAAAAGAGATAAGTTTTGTTTCTTTTACAAAGCCACAAAATTGAAGCGTTTTAGATGGAAAAATAAAATATGTATTGTCTTTCACAAAACCACAAAAAAAGAATTCTAATACGTGAAAATAACTCCAATCTTATTGAATTTCACAAAACCACAAAAATTGAATTGAAGTGCAATACGTGGAAAAGAGATAAGTTTTGTTTCTTTAACAAAGCCACAAAATTGAAGTGTCTTAGATCGAAAAAAATAAAATTTGTATTGTTTTTTCACAAAACCACAAAAAATGAATTCGAATACGTGAAAATAACTCCAATCTTATTGATTTTCACAAAACCACAAAAATTGAATTGAAGTGTAATACGTGGAAAAGAGATAAGTTTTGTTTCTTTAACAAAGCAACAAAATTGAAGTGTTTTAGATCGAAAAAATAAAATTTGTATTGTTTTTCACAAAACCACAAAAAAAGAATTCTAATACGTGAAAATAACTCCAATCTTATTGATTTTCACAAAACCACAAAAATTTAATTGAAGTGCAATACGTGGAAAAGAGATAAGTTTTGTTTCTTTAACAAAGCCACAAAATTTAAGTGTTTTAGATGGAAAAAATAAAATTTGTATTGTTTTTCACAAAATCACAAAAAAAGAAGTCTAATACATGAAAATTACTCTGTTCTTATTGATTTTCACAAAAACACAAAAATTGAAATGAAGTGTAATACGTGGAAAAAAGATAAGTTTTGTTTTTTTAACAAAGCCACAAAATTGAAATCCTTTGGATAGAAAAAACCAAATTTGTATTGTTTTTCACAAAACCAAAAAAAAATGAAGTGTAATACCTGAAAATGGCTTTGTTCTTATTGATTTTCACATAAACACAGAAATTGAATTGAAGTGCAATACATGGAAAAAAGGCAAGTTTTGTTTTTGAACAAAGCCACTACAATTGAAGTGTTTTAGATGGAAAAAATAAAATTTGTATTGTTTTTAATAAAACCACGAAAAATGAATTCTAATACGTGAAAATAACTACAATCTTATTGATTTTCACAAAACCACAAAAATTGAATTGAAGTGCAATACGTGGAAAAGAGATAAGTTTTGTTTCTTTAACAAAGCCACAAAATTGAAGCGTTTTAGATGGAACAATAAAATATGTATTGTTTTTCACAAAACCACAAAAAATGAATTCTAATACGTGAAAATAACTCCAATCTTATTGAATTTCACAAAACCACAAAAATTGAATTGAAGTGCAATACGTGGAAAATAGATAAGTTTTGTTTTTTTAACAAAGCCACAAAATTGAAGTGTCTTAGATCGAAAAAATAAAATTTGTATTGTTTTTCACAAAACCACAAAAAATGAATTCTAATACGTGAAAATAACTCCAATCTTATTGATTTTCACAAAACCACAAAAATTGAATTGAAGTGTAATACGTGGAAAAGAGATAAGTTTTGTTTCTTTAACAAAGCAACAAAATTGAAGTGCTTTAGATCGAAAAAATAAAATTTGTATTATTTTTCACAAAACCACAAAAAAAGAATTCTAATACGTGAAAATAACTCCAATCTTATTGATTTTCACAAAACCACAAAAATTTAATTGAAGTGCAATACGTGGAAAAGAGATAAGTTTTGTTTATTTAACAAAGCCACAAAATTGAAGTGTTTTAGATGGAAAAATAAAATTTGTACTGTTTTTCACAAAACCACAAAAAAACAAGTCTAATACATGAAAGTTACTCTGTTCTTATTGATTTTCACAAAAACACAAAAGTTGAAATGAAGTGTAATACGTGGAAAAAAGATAAGTTTTGTTTTTTTAACAAAGCCACAAAATTGAAATCTTTTGGATAGAAAAAACCAAATTTGTATTGTTTTTCACAAAACCAAAAAAATATGAAGTGTAATACCTGAAAATGGCTTTGTTCTTATTGATTTTCACATAAACACAGAAATTGAATTGAAGTGCAATACATGGAAAAAAGGCAAGTTTTGTTTTTGAACAAAGCCACTAAAATTGAAGTATTTTAGATGGAAAAAATAAAATTTGTATAGTTTTTAATAAAACCACGAAAAATGAATTCTAATACGTGAAAATAACTCCAATCTTATTGATTTTCACAAAACCACAAAAATTGAATTGAAGTGCAATACGTGGAAAAGAGATAAGTTTTGTTTCTTTAACAAAGCCACAAAATTGAAGCATTTTAGATGGAAAAATAAAAAATGTATTGTTTTTCACAAAACCACAAAAAAAGAATTCTAATACATGAAAATAACTCCAATCTTATTGAATTTCACAAAACCACAAAAATTGAATTGAAGTGCAATACGTGGAAAAGAGATAAGTTTTGTTTCTTTAACAAAGCCACAAAATTGAAGTGTCTTAGATCGAAAAAATAAAATTTGTATTCTTTTTCACAAAACCACAAAAAATGAATTCTAATACGTGAAAATAACTCCAATCTTATTGATTTTCACAAAACCACAAAAATTGAATTGAAGTGCAATACGTGGAAAAGAGATAAGTTTTGTTTCTTTAACAAAGCCACAAAATTGAAGTCTTTTAGATCGAAAAAATAAAATTTGTATTGTTTTTCACAAAACCACAAAAAATGAATTCTAATACGTGAAAATAACTCCAATCTTACTGATTTTCACAAAACCACAAAAATTAAATTGAAGTGCAATACGTGGAAAAGAGATAAGTTTTGTTTCTTTAACAAAGCAACAAAATTGAAGTGTTTTAGATGGAAAAATAAAATATGTATTGTTTTTCACAAATCACAAAAAAAGAAGTCTAATACATGGAAATTACTCTGTTCTTATTGATTTTCACAAAAACACAAAAATTGAATTGAAGTGTAATACGTGGAAAAAAGATAAGTTTTGTTTTTTTAACAAAGCCACAAAATTGAAGTATTTTGGATAGAAAAAACCAAATTTGTATTGTTTTTCGCAAAACCACAAAAAATGAAGTCCAATACGTGAAAATAACTCCGTAGTTATCGATTTTCACGAAAATACAAAAACTGAATTGAAGTGCAATTCGTGGAAAAAAGACATGTTTTATTTTTTAAGAAATCCAATAAAATTGAAGTCTTTTTCATGGAAAAAATAAAATTTATATTGTTTTTCACAAAACGACTAAAAATGAAGTCTACTATGTGAAAATAACTCCGTTCTTATTGATTTTCACAAAAACACAAAAATTGAATTGAAGTGCAATACGTGGAAATATAGACAAGATTTTTAACAAATCCACAAAAATTGAAGTCTTTTAGATGGAAAAAAATATAATTTGTATTGTTTTTCAAAAATCTCAAAAAATGAATTCTGATACAAGGAAATAACACCGTTCTTATTGAATTTCAGAAAAACACAAAAATTGCATTGAAGTGCAATACGTGGAAAATAGATAAGTACTGTTTTATAACAGAGCCACAAAAATTGATGTCTTTTACAAGGAAAAAACCAAATTTGTTTGGTTTTCCACAAAACAACAAAAAAAGAACTCTATTATGTGAAAATAACTCCAATCTTATTGATTTTCACAAAACCACAAAAATTGAATTGAAGTGCAATACGTGGAAAAGAGATAAGTTTTGTTTCTTTAACAAAGCAACAAAATTGAAGTGTTTTCGATCGAAAAAATAAAATTTGTATTGTTTTTCACAAAACCACAAAAAAAGAATTCTAATACGTGAAAATAACTCCAATCTTATTGATTTTCACAAAACCACAAAAATTTAATTGAAGTGCAATACGTGGAAAAGAGATAAGTTTTGTTTCTTTGACAAAGCCACAAAATTGAAGTGTTTTAGATGGAAAAATAAAATTTGTATTGTTTTTCACAAAACCACAAAAAAAGAAATCTAATACATGGAAATTACTCCGTTCTTATTGATTTTCACAAAAACACAAAAATTGAATTGTTGTAATACGTGGAAAAAAGATAAGTTTTGTTTTTTTAACAAAGCCACAAAATTGAAATCTTTCGGATAGAAAAAACCAAATTTGTATTGTTTATCACAAAACCAAAAAAACATGAAGTGTAATACCTGAAAATGGCGTTGTTCTTATTGATTTTCACATAAACACAGAAATTGAATTGAAGTGCAATACATGGAAAAAAGGCAAGTTTTGTTTTTGAACAAAGCCACTAAAATTGAAGTGTTTTAGATGGAAAAAATAAAAATTGTATTGTTTTTAATAAAACCACGAAAAATGAATTCTAATACGTGAAAATAACTCCAATCTTATTGATTTTCACAAAACCACAAAAATTGAATTGAAGTGCAATACTTGGAAAAGAGATAAGTTTTGTTTCTTTAACAAAGCCACAAAATTGAAGCGTTTTAGATGGAACAATAAAATATGTATTGTTTTTCACAAAACCACAAAAAATGAATTCTAATACGTGAAAATAACTCCAATCTTATTGAATTTCACAAAACCACAAAAATTGAATTGAAGTGCAATACGTGGAAAATAGATAAGTTTTGTTTCTTTAACAAAGCCACAAAATTGAAGTGTCTTAGATCGAAAAAATAAAATTTGTATTGTTTTTCACAAAACCTCAAAAAATGAATTCTAATACGTGAAAATAACTCCAATCTTATTGATTTTCACAAAACCACAAAAATTGAATTGAAGTGTAATACGTGGAAAAGAGATAAGTTTTGTTTCTTTAACAAAGCAACAAAATTGAAGTGCTTTAGATCGAAAAAATAAAATTTGTATTATTTTTCACAAAACCACAAAAAAAGAATTCTAATACGTGAAAATAACTCCAATCTTATTGATTTTCACAAAACCACAAAAATTTAATTGAAGTGCAATACGTGGAAAAGAGATAAGTTTTGTTTCTTTAACAAAGCCACAAAATTGAAGTGTTTTAGATGGAAAAATAAAATTTGTACTGTTTTTCACAAAACCACAAAAAAAGAAGTCTAATACATGAAAGTTACTCTGTTCTTATTGATTTTCAAAAAAACACAAAAATTGAAATGAAGTGTAATACGTGGAAAAAAGATAAGTTTTGTTTTTTTAACAAAGCCACAAAATTGAAATCTTTTGGATAGAAAAAACCAAATTTGTATTGTTTTTCACAAAACCAAAAAAATATGAAGTGTAATACCTGAAAATGGCTTTGTTCTTATTTATTTTCACATAAACACAGAAATTGAATTGAAGTGCAATACATGGAAAAAAGGCAAGTTTTGTTTTTGAACAAAGCCACTAAAATTGAAGTGTTTTAGATGGAAAAAATAAAATTTGTATAGTTTTTAATAAAACCACGAAAAATGAATTCTAATACGTGAAAATAACTCCAATCTTATTGATTTTCACAAAACCACAAAAATTGAATTGAAGTGCAATACGTGGAAAAGAGATAAGTTTTGTTTCTTTAACAAAGCCACAAAATTGAAGCGTTTTAGATGGAAAAATAAAATATGTATTATTTTTCACAAAACCACAAAAAAAGAATTCTAATACGTGAAAATAACTCCAATCTTATTGATTTTCACAAAACCACAAAAATTTAATTGAAGTGCAATACGTGGAAAAGAGATAAGTTTTGTTTCTTTGACAAAGCCACAAAATTGAAGTGTTTTAGATGGAAAAATAAAATTTGTATTGTTTTTCACAAAACCACAAAAAAAGAAATCTAATACATGGAAATTACTCCGTTCTTATTGATTTTCACAAAAACACAAAAATTGAATTGAAGTGTAATACGTGGAAAAAAGATAAGTTTTGTTTTTTTAACAAAGCCACAAAATTGAAATCTTTCGGATAGAAAAAACCAAATTTGTATTGTTTTTCACAAAACCAAAAAAACATGAAGTGTAATACCTGAAAATGGCGTTGTTCTTATTGATTTTCACATAGACACAGAAATTGAATTGAAGTGCAATACATGGAAAAAAGGCAAGTTTTGTTTTTGAACAAAGCCACTAAAATTGAAGTGTTTTAGATGGAAAAAATAAAAATTGTATTGTTTTTAATAAAACCACGAAAAATGAATTCTAATACGTGAAAATAACTCCAATCTTATTGATTTTCACAAAACCACAAAAATTGAATTGAAGTGCAATACTTGGAAAAGAGATAAGTTTTGTTTCTTTAACAAAGCCACAAAATTGAAGCGTTTTAGATGGAACAATAAAATATGTATTGTTTTTCACAAAACCACAAAAAATGAATTCTAATACGTGAAAATAACTCCAATCTTATTGAATTTCACAAAACCACAAAAATTGAATTGAAGTGCAATACGTGGAAAAGAGATAAGTTTTGTTTCTTTAACAAAGCCACAAAATTGAAGCGTTTTAGATGGAAAAATAAAATTTGTATTGTTTTTCACAAAACCACAAAAAAAGAATTCTAATACGTGAAAATAACTCCAATCTTATTGATTTTCACAAAACCACAAAAATTTAATTGAAGTGCAATACGTGGAAAAGAGATAAGTTTTGTTTCTTTGACAAAGCCACAAAATTGAAGTGTTTTAGATGGAAAAATAAAATTTGTATTGTTTTTCACAAAACCACAAAAAAAGAAATCTAATACATGGAAATTACTCCGTTCTTATTGATTTTCACAAAAACACAAAAATTGAATTGAAGTGTAATACGTGGAAAAAAGATAAGTCTTGTTTTTTTAACAAAGCCACAAAATTGAAATCTTTCGGATAGAAAAAACCAAATTTGTATTGTTTTTCACAAAACCAAAAAAACATGAAGTGTAATACCTGAAAATGGCGTTGTTCTTATTGATTTTCACATAAACACAGAAATTGAATTGAAGTGCAATACATGGAAAAAAGGCAAGTTTTGTTTTTGAACAAAGCCACTAAAATTGAAGTGTTTTAGATGGAAAAAATAAAAATTGTATTGTTTTTAATAAAACCACGAAAAATGAATTCTAATACGTGAAAATAACTCCAATCTTATTGATTTTCACAAAACCACAAAAATTGAATTGAAGTGCAATACTTGGAAAAGAGATAAGTTTTGTTTCTTTAACAAAGCCACAAAATTGAAGCGTTTTAGATGGAACAATAAAATATGTATTGTTTTTCACAAAACCACAAAAAATGAATTCTAATACGTGAAAATAACTCCAATCTTATTGAATTTCACAAAACCACAAAAATTGAATTGAAGTGCAATACGTGGAAAATAGATAAGTTTTGTTTCTTTAACAAAGCCACAAAATTGAAGTGTCTTAGATCGAAAAAATAAAATTTGTATTGTTTTTCACAAAACCACAAAAAATGAATTCTAATACGTGAAAATAACTCCAATCTTATTGATTTTCACAAAACCACAAAAATTGAATTGAAGTGTAATACGTGGAAAAGAGATAAGTTTTGTTTCTTTAACAAAGCAACAAAATTGAAGTGCTTTAGATCGAAAAAATAAAATTTGTATTATTTTTCACAAAACCACAAAAAAAGAATTCTAATACGTGAAAATAACTCCAATCTTATTGATTTTCACAAAACCACAAAAATTTAATTGAAGTGCAATACGTGGAAAAGAGATAAGTTTTGTTTCTTTAACAAAGCCACAAAATTTAAGTGTTTTAGATGGAAAAATAAAATTTGTACTGTTTTTCACAAAACCACAAAAAAAGAAGTCTAATACATGAAAGTTACTCTGTTCTTATTGATTTTCACAAAAACACAAAAATTGAAATGAAGTGTAATACGTGGAAAAAAGATAAGTTTTGTTTTTTTAACAAAGCCACAAAATTGAAATCTTTTGGATAGAAAAAACCAAATTTGTATTGTTTTTCACAAAACCAAAAAAATATGAAGTGTAATACCTGAAAATGGCTTTGTTCTTATTTATTTTCACATAAACACAGAAATTGAATTGAAGTGCAATACATGGAAAAAAGGCAAGTTTTGTTTTTGAACAAAGCCACTAAAATTGAAGTGTTTTAGATGGAAAAAATAAAATTTGTATAGTTTTTAATAAAACCACGAAAAATGAATTCTAATACGTGAAAATAACTCCAATCTTATTGATTTTCACAAAACCACAAAAATTGAATTGAAGTGCAATACGTGGAAAAGAGATAAGTTTTGTTTCTTTAACAAAGCCACAAAATTGAAGCGTTTTAGATGGAAAAATAAAATATGTATTGTTTTTCACAAAACCACAAAAAAAGAATTCTAATACATGAAAATAACTCCAATCTTATTGAATTTCACAAAACCACAAAAATTGAATTGAAGTGCAATACGTGGAAAAGAGATAAGTTTTGTTTCTTTAACAAAGCCACAAAATTGAAGTGTCTTAGATCGAAAAAATAAAATTTGTATTGTTTTTCACAAAACCACAAAAAATGAATTCTAATACGTGAAAATAACTCCAATCTTATTGATTTTCACAAAACCACAAAAATTGAATTGAAGTGCAATACGTGGAAAAGAGATAAGTTTTGTTTCTTTAACAAAGCCACAAAATTGAAGTCTTTTAGATCGAAAAAATAAAATTTGTATTGTTTTTCACAAAACCACAAAAAATGAATTCTAATACGTGAAAATAACTCCAATCTTACTGATTTTCACAAAACCACAAAAATTGAATTGAAGTGCAATACGTGGAAAAGAGATAAGTTTTGTTTCTTTAACAAAGCAATAAAATTGAAGTGTTTTAGATGGAAAAATAAAATATGTACTGTTTTTCACAAAACCACAAAAAAAGAAGTCTAATACATGGAAATTACTCTGTTCTTATTGATTTTCACAAAAACCCAAAAATTGAATTGAAGTGTAATACGTGGAAAAAAGATAAGTTTTGTTTTTTTAACAAAGCCACAAAATTGAAGTATTTTGGATAGAAAAAACCAAATTTGTATTGTTTTTCGCAAAACCACAAAAAATGAAGTCCAATACGTGAAAATAACTCCGTAGTTATCGATTTTCACGAAAATACAAAAACTGAATTGAAGTGCAATTCGTGGAAAAAAGACATGTTTTATTTTTTAAGTAATCCAATAAAATTGAAGTCTTTTTCATGGAAAAAATAAAATTTATATTGTTTTTCACAAAACGACTAAAAATGAAGTCTACTACGTGAAAATAACTCCGTTCTTATTGATTTTCACAAAAACACAAAAATTGAATTGAAGTGCAATACGTGGAAATATAGACAAGTTTTTTAACAAATCCACAAAAATTGAAGTCTTTTAGATGGAAAAAAATATAATATTGTTTTTCAAAAATCTCAAAAAATGAATTCTGATACAAGGAAATAACACCGTTCTTATTGAATTTCAGAAAAACACAAAAATTGCATTGAAGTGCAATACGTGGAAAATAGATAAGTACTGTTTTATAACAGAGCCACAAAAATTGATGTCTTTTACAAGGAAAAAACCAAATTTGTTTGGTTTTCCACAAAACAACAAAAAAAGAACTCTATTACGTGAAAATAACTCCAATCTTATTGATTTTCACAAAACCACAAAAATTGAATTGAAGTGCAATACGTGGAAAAGAGATAAGTTTTGTTTCTTTAACAAAGCAACAAAATTGAAGTGTTTTCGATCGAAAAAATAAAATTTGTATTGTTTTTCATAAAACCACAAAAAAAGAATTCTAATACGTGAAAATAACTCCAATCTTATTGATTTTCACAAAACCACAAAAATTTAATTGAAGTGCAATACGTGGAAAAGAGATAAGTTTTGTTTCTTTGACAAAGCCACAAAATTGAAGTGTTTTAGATGGAAAAATAAAATTTGTATTGTTTTTCACAAAACCACAAAAAAAGAAATCTAATACATGGAAATTACTCCGTTCTTATTGATTTTCACAAAAACACAAAAATTGAATTCAAGTGTAATACGTGGAAAAAAGATAAGTTTTGTTTTTTTAACAAAGCCACAAAATTGAAATCTTTCGGATAGAAAAAACCAAATTTGTATTGTTTTTCACAAAACCAAAAAAACATGAAGTGTAATACCTGAAAATGGCGTTGTTCTTATTGATTTTCACATAAACACAGAAATTGAATTGAAGTGCAATACATGGAAAAAAGGCAAGTTTTGTTTTTGAACAAAGCCACTAAAATTGAAGTGTTTTAGATGGAAAAAATAAAATTTGTATTGTTTTTAATAAAACCACGAAAAATGAATTCTAATACGTGAAAATCCAATCTTATTGATTTTCACAAAACCACAAAAATTGAATTGAAGTGCAATACTTGGAAAAGAGATAAGTTTTGTTTCTTTAACAAAGCCACAAAATTGAAGTGTTTTAGATGGAAAAATAAAATATGTATTGTTTTTCACATAACCACAAAAAAAGAATTCTAATACGTGAAAATGACTCCAATCTTATTGAATTTCACAAGACCACAAAAATTGAATTGAAGTGCAATACGTGGAAAAGAGATAAGTTTTGTTTCTTTAACAAAGCCACAAAATTGAAGTGTCACAGATCGAAAAAATAAAATTTGTATTGTTTTTCACAAGACCACAAAAAATGAATTCTAATACGTGAAAATAACTCCAATCTTATTGATTTTCACAAAACCACAAAAATTGAATTGAAGTGTAATAAGTGGAAAAGAGATAAGTTTTGTTTCTTTAACAAAGCAACAAAATTGAAGTGTTTTAGATCGAAAAAATAAAATTTGTATTGTTTTTCACTAAACCACAAAAAAAGAATTCTTATACGTGAAAATAACTCCAATCTTATTGATTTTCACAAAACCACAAAAATTTAATTGAAGTGCAATACGTGGAAAAGAGATAAGTTTTGTTTCTTTAACAAAGCCACAAAATTGAAGTGCTTTAGATGGAAAAATAAAATTTGTATTGTTTTTCACAAGACCACAAAAAAAGAAGTCTAATACATGGAAATTACTCTGCTCTTATTGATTTTCAAAAAAACACAAAAATTGAATCGAAGTGTAATACGTGGAAAAAGGATAAGTTTTGTTTTTTTAACAAAGCCACAAAATTGAAATCTTTTGGATAGAAAAAACCAAATTTGTATTGTTTTTCACAAAACCAAAAAAAAATGAAGTGTACTACCTGAAAATGGCTTTGTTCTTATTGATTTTCACATAAACACAGAAATTAAATTGAAGTGCAATACATGGAAAAAAGGCAAGTTTTGTTTTTGTACAAAGCCACTAAAATTGAAGTGTTTTAGATGGAAAAAATAAAATTTGGATTGTTTTTAATAAAACCACGAAAAATGAATTCTAATACGTGAAAATAATTCCAATCTTATTGATTTTCACAAAACCACAAAAATTGAATTGAAGTGCAATACGTGGAAAAGAGATAAGTTTTGTTTCTTTAACAAAGCCACAAAATTGAAGTGTTTTAGACGGAAAAATAAAATATGTATTGTTTTTCACAAAACCACAAAAAAAGAATTCTAATACGTGAAAATAACTCCAATCTTATTGAATTTCACAAAACCACAAAAATTGAATTGAAGTGCAATACGTGGAAAAGAGATAAGTTTTGTTTCTTTAACAAAGCCACAAAATTGAAGTGTCTTAGATCGAAAAAATAAAATTTGTATTGTTTTTCACAAAACCACAAAAAATGAATTCTAATACGAGAAAATAACTCCAATCTTATTGATTTTCACAAAACCACAAAAATTGAATTGAAGTGCAATACGTGGAAAAGAGATAAGTTTTGTTTTTTAACAAAGCCACAAAATTGAAGTCTTTTAGATCGAAAAAATAAAATTTGTATTGTTTTTCACAAAACCACAAAAAATGAATTCTAATACGTGAAAATAACTCCAATCTTACTGATTTTCACAAAACCACAAAAATTGAATTGAAGTGCAATACGTGGAAAAGAGATAAGTTTTGTTTTTTTAACAAAGCCACAAAATTGAAGTCTTTTGGATAGAAAAAACCAAATTTGTATTGTTTTTCGCAAAACCACAAAAAATGAAGTCCAATACGTGAAAATAACTCCGTAGTTATCGATTTTCAGAAAAATACAAAAACTGAATTGAAGTGCAATTCGTGGAAAAAAGACATGTTTTGTTTTTTAAGAAATCCACTAAAATTGAAGTCTTTTTCATGGAAAAAATAAAATTTATATTGTTTTTCACAAAACCACAAAAAATGAAGTCTACTACGTGAAAATAACTCCGTTCTTACTGATTTTCACAAAAACACAAAAATTGAATTGATGTGCAATACGTGGAAATATAGACAAGTTTTATTTCATAACAAATCCACAAAAATTGAAGTCTTTTAGATGGAATAAAATATAATTTGTATTGTTTTTCAAAAATCACAAAACATGAATTCTGATACAAGGAAATAACACCGTTCTTATTGAATTTTAAAAAAACACAAAAATTGCATTGAAGTGCAATACGTGGAAAATAGATAAGTATTGTTTTATAACAGAGCCACAAAAATTGATGTCTTTTACAAGGAAAATACCAAATTTGTTTGGTTTTCCACAAAACAACAAAAAAAGAACTCTATTACGTGAAAATAACTCCAATCTTATTGATTTTCACAAAACCACAAAAATTGAATTGAAGTGCAATACGTGGAAAAGAGATAAGTTTTGTTTCTTTAACAAAGCAACAAAATTGAAGTGTTTTCGATCGAAAAAATAAAATTTTTTATTGTTTTTCACAAAACCACAAAAAAAGAATTCTAATACGTGAAAATAACTCCAATCTTATTGATTTTCACAAAACCACAAAAATTTAATTGAAGTGCAATACGTGGAAAAGAGATAAGTTTTGTTTCTTTAACAAAGCCACAAAATTGAAGTGTTTTAGATGGAAAAATAAAATTTGTATTGTTTTTCACAAAACCACAAAAAAAGAAGTCTAATACATGGAAATTACTCTGTTCTTATTGATTTTCACAAAAACACAAAAATTGAATTGAAGTGTAATACGTGGAAAAAAGATAAGTTTTGTTTTTCTAACAAAGCCACAAAATTGAAATCTTTTGGATAGAAAAAACCAAATTTGTATTGTTTTTCACAAAACCAAAAAACAATGAAGTGTAATACCTGAAAATGGCTTTGTCCTTATTGATTTTCACATAAACACAGAAATTGAATTGAAGTGCAATACATGGAAAAAAGGCAAGTTTTATTTTTGAACAAAGCCACTAAAATTGAAGTGTTTTAGATGGAAAAAAAAAATTTGTATTATTTTTAATAAAACCACGAAAAATGAATTCTAATACGTGAAAATTACTCCAGTCTTATTGATTTTCACAAAACCACAAAAATTGAATTGAAGTGCAATACGTGGAAAAGAGATAAGTTTTGTTTCTTTAACAAAGCCACAAAATTGAAGTGTTTTAGATGGAAAAATAAAATATGTATTGTTTTTCACAAAACCACAAAAAAAGAATTCTAATACGTGATAATAACTCCAGTCTTATTGAATTTCACAAAACCACTAAAATTGAATTGAAGTGCAATACGTCGAAAAGAGATAAGTTTTGTTTCTTTAACAAAGCCACAAAATTGAAGTGTCTTAGATCGAAAAAATAAAATTTGTATTGTTTTTCACAAAACCACAAAAAATGAAATCTAATACGTGAAAATAACTCCAATCTTACTGATTTTCACAAAACCACAAAAATTGAATTGAAGTGCAATACGTGGAAAAGAGATAAGTTTTGTTTCTTTAACAAAGCCACAAAATTGAAGTGTTTTAGATGGAAAAATAAAATATGTATTGTTTTTCACAAAACCACAAAAAAAGAAGTCTAATACATGGAAATTACTCTGTTCTTATTGATTTTCACAAAAACACAAAAATTGAATTGAAGTGTAATACGTGGAAAAAAGATAAGTTTTGTTTTTTTAACAAAGCCACAAAATTGAAGTCTTTTGGATAGAAAAAACCAAATTTGTATTGTTTTTCGCAAAACCACAAAAAATGAAGTCCAATACGTGAAAATAACGCCGTAGTTATCGATTTTCAGGAAAATACAAAAACTGAATTGAAGTGCAATTCGTGGAAAAAAGACATGTTTTATTTTTTAAGAAATCCAATAAAATTGAAGTCTTTTTCATGGAAAAAATAAAATTTATATTGTTTTTCACAAAACCACTAAAAATGAAGTCTACTACGTGAAAATAACTCCGTTCTTATTGATTTTCACAAAAACACAAAAATTGAATTGAAGTGCAGTACGTGGAAATATAGACAAGTTTTATTTCATAACAAATCCACAAAAATTGAAGTCTTTTAGATGGAAAAAAATATAATTTGTATTGTTTTTCAAAAATCTCAAAAAATGAATTCTGATACAAGGAAATAACACCGTTCTTATTGAATTTCAGAAAAACACAAAAATTGCATTGAAGCGCAATACGTGGAAAATAGATAAGTATTGTTTTATAACAGAGCCACAAAAATTGATGTCTTTTACAAGGAAAATACCAAATTTGTTTGGTTTTCCACAAAAACAACAAAAAAAGAACTCTATTACGTGAAAATAACTCCAATCTTATTGATTTTCACAAAACCACAAAAATTGAATTGAAGTGCAATACGTGGAAAAGAAATAAGTTTTGTTTCTTTAACAAAGCAACAAAATTGAAGTGTTTTAGATGGAAAAATAAAATATGTATTGTTTTTCACAAAACACTTCAATTGCACTTAAAAAACAAAACTTGCCTTTTTTCCATGTATTGCACTTCAATTGAATTACTGTGTTTATGTGAAAATCAATAAGAACAAAGCCATTTTCAGGTATTACACTTCATTTTTTTTTGGTTTTGTGAAAAACAATACAAATTTGGTTTTTTCTATCCAAAAGATTTCAATTTTGTGGCTTTGTTAAAAAAACAAAATTTATCTTTTTTCCACGTATTACACTTCAATTCAATTTTTGTGTTTTTGTGAAAATCAATAAGAACAGAGTAATTTCCATGTATTAGACTTCTTTTTTTGTGGTTTTGTGAAAAACAATACAAATTTTATTTTTCCATCGAAAACACTTCAATTTTGTGGCCTTGTTAAAGAAACAAAACTTATCTCTTTTCCACGTATTGCATTTCAATTTTGTGGCTTTGTTAAAGAAACAAAACTTATCTCTTTTCCACGTATTGCACTTCAATTAAATTTTTGTGGTTTTGTGAAAATCAATAAGATTGGAGTTATTTTCACGTATTAGAATTCTTTTTTTGTGGTTTTGTGAAAAACAATACAAATTTTATTTTTTCGATCTAAAACACTTCAATTTTGTTGCTTTTTTAAAGAAACAAAACTAATCTCTTTTCCACGTATTACACTTCAATTCAATTTTTGTGGTTTTGTGAAAATAAATAAGATTGGAGTTATTTTAACGTATTAGAATTCATTTTTCGTGGTTTTATTAAAAACAATACAAATTTTATTTTTTCCATCTAAAACACTTCAATTTTAGTGGCTTTGTTCAAAAACAAAACTTGCCTTTTTTCCATGTATTGCACTTCAATTCAATTTCTGTGTTTATGTGAAAATCAATAAGAACAAAGCCATTTTCAGGTATTACACTTCATTTTTTTTTGGTTTTGTGAAAAACAATACAAATTTGGTTTTTTCTATCCAAAAGATTTCAATTTTGTGGCTTTGTTAAAAATACAAAACTTATCTTTTTTCCACTTATTACACTTCAATTCAATTTTTCTGTTTTAGTGAAAATCAATAAGAACAGAGTAATTTCCATGTATTAGACTTCTTTTTTTGTGGTTTTGTGAAAAACAATACAAATTTTATTTTTCATCTAAGACACTTCAATTTTGTGGCCTTGTTAAAGAAACAAAACTTATCTCTTTTCCACGTATTGCATTTCAATTTTGTGGCTTTATTAAAGAAACAAAACTTATCTCTTTTCCACGTATTGCACTTCAATTAAATTTTTGTGGTTTTGTGAAAATCAATAAGATTGGAGTTATTTTCACGTATTAGAATTCTTTTTTTGTGGTTTTGTGAAAAACAATACAAATTTTATTTTTTCGATCTAAAACACTTCAATTTTGTTGCTTTGTTAAAGAAACAAAACTTATCTCTTTTCCACGTATTACACTTCAATTCAATTTTTGTGGTTTTGTGAAAATCAATAAGATTGGAGTTATTTTCACGTATTAGAACTCATTTTTTGTGGTTTTGTGAAAAACAATACAAATTTTATTTTTTCGATCTAAGACACTTCAATTTTGTGGCTTTGTTAAAGAAACAAAACTTATCTCTTTTCCACGTATTGCATTTCAATTCAATTTTTGTGGTTTTGTGAAAATCAATAAGATTGGAGTTATTTTCACGTATTAGAATTCATTTTTTGTGGTTTTGTGGAAAACAATACAAATTTTATTTTTTCGATCTAAAACACTTCAATTTTGTGGCTTTGTTAAAGAAACAAAACTTATCTCTTTTCCACGTATTGCACTTGAATTCAATTTTTGTGGTTTTGTGAAAATCAATAAGATTGGAGTTATTTTCACGTATTAGAATTCATTTTTCATGGTTTTATTAAAAACAATACAAATTTTATTTTTTCCATCTAAAACACTTCAATTTTAGTGGCTTTGTTCAAAAACAAAACTTGCCTTTTTTCCATGTATTGCACTTCAATTGAATTTCTGTGTTAATGTGAAAATCAATAAGAACAAAGCCATTTTCAGGTATTACACTTCATTTATTTTTGGTTTTGTGAAAAACAATACAAATTTGGTTTTTTCTATCCAAAAGATTTCAATTTTGTGGCTTTGTTAAAAAAACAAAACTTATCTTTTTTCCACGTATTACACTTCAATTCAATTTTTGTGTTTTTGAGAAAATCAATAAGAACAGAGTAATTTCCATGTATTAGACTTCTTTTTTTGTGGTTTTGTGAAAAACAATACAAATTTTATTTTTCCATCGAAAACACTTCAATTTTGTGGCCTTGTTAAAGAAACAAAACTTATCTCTTTTCCACGTATTGCATTTCAATTTTGTGGCTTTGTTAAAGAAACAAAACTTATCTCTTTTCCACGTATTGCACTTCAATTAAATTTTTGTGGTTTTGTGAAAATCAATAAGATTGGAGTTATTTTCACGTATTAGAATTCTTTTTTTGTGGTTTTGTGAAAAACAATACAAATTTTATTTTTTCGATCTAAAACACTTCAATTTTGTTGCTTTGTTAAAGAAACAAAACTTATCTCTTTTCCACGTATTACACTTCAATTCAATTTTTGTGGTTTTGTGAAAATCAAAAACAAAACATGTCTTTTTTCCACGAATTGCACTTCAATTCAGTTTTTGTATTTTCGTGAAAATCGATAACTACGGAGTTATTTTCACGTATTGGACTTCAATTTTTGTGGTTTTGCGAAAAACAATACAAATTTGGTTTTTTCTATCCAAAAGACTTCAATTTTGTGGCTTTGTTAAAAAAACAAAACTTATCTTTTTTCCACGTATTACACTTCAATTCAATTTTTGTGTTTTTGTGAAAATCAATAAGAACAGAGTTATTTCCATGTATTAGACTTCTTTTTTTGTGGTCTTGTGAAAAACAATACATATTTATTTTTCCATCTAAAACACTTCAATTTTGTGGCTTTGTTAAAGAAACAAAACTTATCTCTTTTCCACGTATTGCACTTCCATTCAATTTTTGTGGTTTTGTTAAAATCAATAAGATTGGAGTAATTTTCACGTATTAGAATTCATTTTATGTGGTTTTGTGAAAAACAATACAAATTTTATTTTTTCGATCTAAAAGACTTCAATTTTGTGGCTTTGTTAAAGAAACAAAACTTATCTCTTTTCCACGAATTGCACTTTAATTCATTTTTTGTCGTTGTGTGAAAGTCAATAAGATTGGAGTTATTTTCACGTATTAGAATTCATTTTTTGTTGTTTTGTGAAAAACAATACAAATTTTATTTTTTCGATCTAAAAGACTTCAATTTTGTGGCTTTGTTAAAGAAAGAAAACTTATCTCTTTTCCACGTATTGCACTTCAATTTAATTTTTGTGGTTTTGTGAAAATCAATAAGATTGGAGTGATTTTCACGTATTAGAATTCATCTTTTGTGGTTTTGTGAAAAACAATACATATTTTATTTTTTCGATCTAAAACACTTCAATTTTGTGGCTTTGTTAAAGAAACAAAACTTATCTCTTTTCCACGTATTGCACTTCAATTCAATTTTTGTGGTTTTGTGAAAATCAATAAGATTGGAGTTATTTTCACGTATTAGAATGGTTTTGTGAAAAACAATACAAATTTTATTTTTTCGATCTAAAACACTTCAATTTTGTGGCTTTGTTAAAGAAACAAAACTTATCTCTTTTCCACGTATTGCACTTCAATTCAATTTTTTTCGTTTTGTGAAAATCAATTAGATTGGAGTTATTTTCACGTATAAGAATTCATTTTTCGTGGTTTTATTAAAAACAATACAAATTTTATCTTTTCGATCTAAAACACTTCAATTTTGTGGCTTTGTTAATGAAACAAAACTTATCTCTTTTCCACGTATTGTACTTCAATTCAATTTTTGTGTTTTTGTGAAAATCAGTAAGAACGGAGTAATGTTCACCTATTAGACCTCATTTTTTGTGGTTTTGTGAAAAACAATACAAATTTTATTTTTTCCATGTAAAAGACTTCAATTTTGTGGCTTTGTTAAAGAAACAAAACTTATCTCTTTTCCACGTATTGCACTTCAATTCAATTTTTGTGGTTTTGTGAAAATCAATAAGATTGGAGTTATTTTCACGTAATAGAGTTCTTTTTTTGTTGTTTTGTGGAAAACCAAACAAATTTGGTTTTTTCCTTGTAAAAGACTTCAATTTTTGTGGCTCTGTTATAAAACAATACTTATCTATTTTCCACGTATTGCACTTCAATGCAATTTTTGTGATTTTGTGAAATTCAATAAGAACGGTGTTATTTCCATGTATCAGAATTCATTTTTTGTGATTTTGGAAAAACAATACAAATTATATTTTTTTCATCTAAAAGACTTCAATTTTGGTGGATTTGTTATGAAATAAAACTTGTCTATATTTCCACGTATTGCACTTCAATTCAATTTCTCTATTTTTGTGAAAATCAACAAGAACGGAGTTATTTTTACGTAGTAGACTTCATTTTTTGTGGTTTTGTGAAAAACAATATAAATTTTATTTTTTCCATGAAAAAGACTTCAATTTTAGTGGATTTCTTAAGAAACAAAACATGACTTTTTTCCACGAATTGCACTTCAATTCAGTTTTTGTATTTTCGTGAAAATCGATAACTACGGAGTTATTTTCACGTATTGGACTTAAATTTTTGTGGTTTTGCGAAAAAACGATACAAATTTGGTTTTTTCTATCCAAAAGACTTCAGTTTTGTGGCTTTGTTAAAAAAACAAAACTTATCTTTTTTCCACGTACTACACTTCAATTCAATTTTTGTGTTTTTGTGAAAATCAATAAGAACAGAGTTATTTCCATGTATTAGACTTCTTTTTTTGTGGTCTTGTGAAAAACAATACATATTTTATTTTTCCATCTAAAACACTTCAATTTTGTGGCTTTGTTAAAGAAACAAAACTTATCTCTTTTCCACGTATTGCACTTCAATTCAATTTTTGTGGTTTTGTTAAAATCAATAAGATTGGAGTTATTTTCACGTATTAGAATTCATTTTATGTGGTTTTGTGAAAAACAATACAAATTTTATTTTTTCGATCTAAAAGACTTCAATTTTGTGGCTTTGTTAAAGAAACAAAACTTATCTCTTTTCCACGAATTGCACTTTAATTCATTTTTTGTCGTTGTGTGAAAATCAATAAGATTGGAGTTATTTTCACGTATTAGAATTCCATTTTTGTGGTTTTGTGAAAAACAATACAAATTTTATTTTTCGATCTAAAAGACTTCAATTTTGTGGCTTTGTTAAAGAAACAAAACTTATCTCTTTTCCACGTATTACACTTCAATTCAATTTTTGTGGTTTTGTGAAAATCAATAAGATTGGAGTTATTTTCACGTATTAGAATTCATTTTTCGTGGTTTTCTTAAAAACAATACAAATTTTATTTTTTCCATCTAAAACACTTCAATTTTAGTGGCTTTGTTCAAAAACAAAACTTGCCTTTTTTCCATGTATTGCGCTTCAATTGAATTTCTGTGTTTATGTGAAAATCAATAAGAACAAAGCCATTTTCAGGTATTACACTTCATTTTGTTTTTGGTTTTGTGAAAAACAATACAAATTTGGTTTTTTCTATCCAAAAGATTTCAATTTTGTGGCTTTGTTAAAAAAACAAAATTTATCTTTTTTCCACGTATTACACTTCAATTCAATTTTTGTGTTTTTGTGAAAATCAATAAGAACAGAGTAATTTCCATGTATTAGACTTCTTTTTTTGTGGTTTTTTGAAAAACAATACAAATTTTATTTTTCCATCGAAAACACTTCAATTTTGTGGCCTTTTTAAAGAAACAAAACTTATCTCTTTTCCACGTATTGCATTTCAATTTTGTGGCTTTGTTAAAGAAACAAAACTTATCTCTTTTCCACGTATTGCACTTCAATTAAATTTTTGTGGTTTTGTGAAAATCAATAAGATTGGAGTTATTTTCACGTATTAGAATTCTTTTTTTGTGGTTTTGTGAAAAACAATACAAATTTTATTTTTTCGATCTAAAACACTTCAATTTTGTTGCTTTGTTAAAGAAACAAAATTTATCTCTTTTCCACGTATTACACTTCAATTCAATTTTTGTGGTCGTGTTTTTGTGAAAATCAAAAAGAACAGAGTAATTTCCATGTATTGGACTTCTTTTTTTGTTGTTTTGTGAAAAACAATACAAATTTTATTTTTCCATCTAAAACACTTCAATTTTGTTGCTTTGTTAAAGAAACAAAACTTATCTCTTTTCCACGTATTACACTTCAATTCAATTTTTCTGGTTTTGTGAAAATCAATAAGATTGGAGTTATTTTCACGTATTAGAATTCTTTTTTTGTGGTTTTGTGAAAAACAATACAAATTTTATTTTTTCGATCTAAAACACTTCAATTTTGTTGCTTTGTTAAAGAAACAAAACTTATCTCTTTTCCACGTATTACACTTCAATTCAATTTTTGTGGTTTTGTGAAAATCAATAAGATTGGAGTTATTTTCACGTATTAGAATTCATTTTTTGTGGTTTTGTGAAAAACAATACAAATTTTATTTTTTCGATCTAAGACACTTCAATTTTGTGGCTTTGTTAAAGAAACGAAACTTATCTCTTTTCCACGTATTGCACTTAAATTCAATTTTTGTGGTTTTGTGAAAATCAATAAGATTGGAGTTATTTTCACGTACTAGAATTCTTTTTTTGTGGTTTTGTAAAAAACAATACAAATTTTATTTTTTCGATCTAAAACACTTCAATTTTGTTGCTTGTTAAAGAAACAAAACTTATCTCTTTTCCACGTATTACACTTCAATTCAATTTTTGTGGTTTTGTGAAAATCAATAAGATTGGAGTTATTTTCACGTATTAGAATTCATTTTTTGTGGTTTTGTGAAAAACAATACAAATTTTATTTTTTCGATCTAGGACACTTCAATTTTGTGGCTTTGTTTAGGAAATAAAACTTATCTCTTTTCCACGTATTGCACTTCAATTCAATTTTTGTGGTTTTGTGAAAATCAATAAGATTGGAGTTATTTTCACGTATTAGAATTCTTTTTTTGTGGTTTTGTAAAAAACAATACAAATTTTATTTTTTCGATCTAAAACACTTCAATTTTGTTGCTTGTTAAAGAAACAAAACTTATCTCTTTTCCACGTATTACACTTCAATTAAATTTTTGTGGTTTTGTGAAAATGAATAAGATTGGAGTTATTTTCACGTATTAGAATTCATTTTTTGTGGTTTTGTGAAAAACAATACAAATTTTATTTTTTCGATCTAAGACACTTCAATTTTGTGGCTTTGTTAAAGAAACAAAACTTATCTCTTTTCCACGTATTGCACTTCAATTTAATTTTTGTGGTATTGTGAAAATCAATAAGATTGGAGTTATTTTCACGTATTAGAATTCATTTTTTGTGGTTTTGTGGAAAACAATACAACTTTTATTTTTTCGATCTAAAACACTTCAATTTTGTGGCTTTGTTAAAGAAATAAAACTTATCTCTTTTCCACGTATTGCACTTCAATTCAATTTTTGTGGTTTTGTGAAAATCAATAAGATTGGAGTTATTTTCACGTATTAGAATTCATTTTTCGTGGTTTTATTAAAAACAATACAAATTTTATTTTTTCCATCTAAAACACTTCAATTTTAGTGGCTTTGTTCAAAAACAAAACTTGCCTTTTTTCCATGTATTGCACTTCAATTCAATTTCTGTGTTTATGCGAAAATCAATAAGAACAAAGCCATTTTCAGGTATTACACTTCATTTTTTTTTGGTTTTGTGAAAAACAATACAAATTTGGTTTTTTCTATCCAAAAGATTTCAATTTTGTGGCTTTGTTAAAAAAACAAAACTTATCTTTTTTCCACGTATTGCACTTAAATTAAATTTTTGTGGTTTTGTGAAAATCAATAAGATTGGAGTTATTTTCACGTATTAGAATTCTTTTTTTGTGGTTTTGTGAAAAACAATACAAATTTTATTTTTTCGATCTAAAACACTTCAATTTTGTTGCTTTGTTAAAGAAACAAAATTTATCTCTTTTCCACGTATTACACTTCAATTCAATTTTTGTGGTTGTGTTTTTGTGAAAATCAAAAAGAACAGAGTAATTTCCATGTATTGGACTTCTTTTTTTGTTGTTTTGTGAAAAACAATACAAATTTTATTTTTCCATCTAAAACACTTCAATTTTGTTGCTTTGTTAAAGAAACAAAACTTATCTCTTTTCCACGTATTACACTTCAATTCAATTTTTCTGGTTTTGTGAAAATCAATAAGATTGGAGTTATTTTCACGTATTAGAATTCTTTTTTTGTGGTTTTGTGAAAAACAATACAAATTTTATTTTTTCGATCTAAAACACTTCAATTTTGTTGCTTTGTTAAAGAAATAAAACTTATCTCTTTTCCACGTATTGCACTTCAATTCAATTTTTGTGGTTTTGTGAAAATCAATAAGATTGGAGTTATTTTCACGTATTAGAATTCATTTTTCGTGGTTTTATTAAAAACAATACAAATTTTATTTTTTCCATCTAAAACACTTCAATTTTGTTGCTTTGTTAAAGAAACAAAATTTATCTCTTTTCCACGTATTACACTTCAATTCAATTTTTGTGGTTGTGTTTTTGTGAAAATCAAAAAGAACAGAGTAATTTCCATGTATTGGACTTCTTTTTTTGTTGTTTTGTGAAAAACAATACAAATTTTATTTTTCCATCTAAAACACTTCAATTTTGTTGCTTTGTTAAAGAAACAAAACTTATCTCTTTTCCACGTATTGCACTTCAATTTAATTTTTGTGGTATTGTGAAAATCAATAAGATTGGAGTTATTTTCACGTATTAGAATTCATTTTTTGTGGTTTTGTGGAAAACAATACAACTTTTATTTTTTCGATCTAAAACACTTCAATTTTGTGGCTTTGTTAAAGAAATAAAACTTATCTCTTTTCCACGTATTGCACTTCAATTCAATTTTTGTGGTTTTGTGAAAATCAATAAGATTGGAGTTATTTTCACGTATTAGAATTCATTTTTCGTGGTTTTATTAAAAACAATACAAATTTTATTTTTTCCATCTAAAACACTTCAATTTTAGTGGCTTTGTTCAAAAACAAAACTTGCCTTTTTTCCATGTATTGCACTTCAATTCAATTTCTGTGTTTATGCGAAAATCAATAAGAACAAAGCCATTTTCAGGTATTACACTTCATTTTTTTTTGGTTTTGTGAAAAACAATACAAATTTGGTTTTTTCTATCCAAAAGATTTCAATTTTGTGGCTTTGTTAAAAAAACAAAACTTATCTTTTTTCCACGTATTGCACTTAAATTAAATTTTTGTGGTTTTGTGAAAATCAATAAGATTGGAGTTATTTTCACGTATTAGAATTCTTTTTTTGTGGTTTTGTGAAAAACAATACAAATTTTATTTTTTCGATCTAAAACACTTCAATTTTGTTGCTTTGTTAAAGAAACAAAATTTATCTCTTTTCCACGTATTACACTTCAATTCAATTTTTGTGGTTGTGTTTTTGTGAAAATCAAAAAGAACAGAGTAATTTCCATGTATTGGACTTCTTTTTTTGTTGTTTTGTGAAAAACAATACAAATTTTATTTTTCCATCTAAAACACTTCAATTTTGTTGCTTTGTTAAAGAAACAAAACTTATCTCTTTTCCACGTATTACACTTCAATTCAATTTTTCTGGTTTTGTGAAAATCAATAAGATTGGAGTTATTTTCACGTATTAGAATTCTTTTTTTGTGGTTTTGTGAAAAACAATACAAATTTTATTTTTTCGATCTAAAACACTTCAATTTTGTTGCTTTGTTAAAGAAACAAAACTTATCTCTTTTCCACGTATTACACTTCAATTCAATTTTTGTGGTTTTGTGAAAATCAATAAGATTGGAGTTATTTTCACGTATTAGAATTCATTTTTTGTGGTTTTGTGAAAAACAATACAAATTTTATTTTTTCGATCTAAGACACTTCAATTTTGTGGCTTTGTTAAAGAAACGAAACTTATCTCTTTTCCACGTATTGCACTTAAATTCAATTTTTGTGGTTTTGTGAAAATCAATAAGATTGGAGTTATTTTCACGTACTAGAATTCTTTTTTTGTGGTTTTGTAAAAAACAATACAAATTTTATTTTTTCGATCTAAAACACTTCAATTTTGTTGCTTGTTAAAGAAACAAAACTTATCTCTTTTCCACGTATTACACTTCAATTCAATTTTTGTGGTTTTGTGAAAATCAATAAGATTGGAGTTATTTTCACGTATTAGAATTCATTTTTTGTGGTTTTGTGAAAAACAATACAAATTTTATTTTTTCGATCTAAGACACTTCAATTTTGTGGCTTTGTTTAGGAAATAAAACTTATCTCTTTTCCACGTATTGCACTTCAATTCAATTTTTGTGGTTTTGTGAAAATCAATAAGATTGGAGTTATTTTCACGTATTAGAATTCTTTTTTTGTGGTTTTGTAAAAAACAATACAAATTTTATTTTTTCGATCTAAAACACTTCAATTTTGTTGCTTGTTAAAGAAACAAAACTTATCTCTTTTCCACGTATTACACTTCAATTCAATTTTTGTGGTTTTGTGAAAATGAATAAGATTGGAGTTATTTTCACGTATTAGAATTCATTTTTTGTGGTTTTGTGAAAAACAATACAAATTTTATTTTTTCGATCTAAGACACTTCAATTTTGTGGCTTTGTTAAAGAAACAAAACTTATCTCTTTTCCACGTATTGCACTTCAATTTAATTTTTGTGGTATTGTGAAAATCAATAAGATTGGAGTTATTTTCACGTATTAGAATTCATTTTTTGTGGTTTTGTGGAAAACAATACAACTTTTATTTTTTCGATCTAAAACACTTCAATTTTGTGGCTTTGTTAAAGAAATAAAACTTATCTCTTTTCCACGTATTGCACTTCAATTCAATTTTTGTGGTTTTGTGAAAATCAATAAGATTGGAGTTATTTTCACGTATTAGAATTCATTTTTCGTGGTTTTATTAAAAACAATACAAATTTTATTTTTTCCATCTAAAACACTTCAATTTTAGTGGCTTTGTTCAAAAACAAAACTTGCCTTTTTTCCATGTATTGCACTTCAATTCAATTTCTGTGTTTATGCGAAAATCAATAAGAACAAAGCCATTTTCAGGTATTACACTTCATTTTTTTTTGGTTTTGTGAAAAACAATACAAATTTGGTTTTTTCTATCCAAAAGATTTCAATTTTGTGGCTTTGTTAAAAAAACAAAACTTATCTTTTTTCCACGTATTACACTTCAATTCAGTTTTTGTGTTTTTGTGAAAATCAATAAGAACAGTGTAATTTCCATGTATTGGACTTCTTTTTTTGTTGTTTTGCGAAAAACAATACAAATTTTATTTTTCCATCTAAAACACTTCAATTTTGTTGCTTTGTTAAAGAAACAAAACTTATCTCTTTTCCACGTATTACACTTCAATTCAATTTTTCTGGTTTTGTGAAAATCAATAAGATTGGAGTTATTTTCACGTATTAGAATTCTTTTTTTGTGGTTTTGTGAAAAACAATACAAATTTTATTTTTTCGATCTAAAACACTTCAATTTTGTTGCTTTGTTAAAGAAACAAAACTTATCTCTTTTCCACGTATTACACTTCAATTCAATTTTTGTGGTTTTGTGAAAATCAATAAGATTGGAGTTATTTTCACGTATTAGAATTCATTTTTTGTGGTTTTGTGAAAAACAATACAAATTTTATTTTTTCGATCTAAGACACTTCAATTTTGTGGCTTTGTTAAAGAAACGAAACTTATCTCTTTTCCACGTATTGCACTTAAATTCAATTTTTGTGGTTTTGTGAAAATCAATAAGATTGGAGTTATTTTCACGTACTAGAATTCTTTTTTTGTGGTTTTGTAAAAAACAATACAAATTTTATTTTTTCGATCTAAAACACTTCAATTTTGTTGCTTGTTAAAGAAACAAAACTTATCTCTTTTCCACGTATTACACTTCAATTCAATTTTTGTGGTTTTCTGAAAATCAATAAGATTGGAGTTATTTTCACGTATTAGAATTCATTTTTTGTGGTTTTGTGAAAAACAATAGAAATTTTATTTTTTCGATCTAAGACACTTCAATTTTGTGGCTTTGTTTAGGAAATAAAACTTATCTCTTTTCCACGTATTGCACTTCAATTCAATTTTTGTGGTTTTGTGAAAATCAATAAGATTGGAGTTATTTTCACGTATTAGAATTCTTTTTTTGTGGTTTTGTAAAAAACAATACAAATTTTATTTTTTCGATCTAAAACACTTCAATTTTGTTGCTTGTTAAAGAAACAAAACTTATCTCTTTTCCACGTATTACACTTCAATTCAATTTTTGTGGTTTTGTGAAAATGAATAAGATTGGAGTTATTTTCACGTATTAGAATTCATTTTTTGTGGTTTTGTGGAAAACAATACAACTTTTATTTTTTCGATCTAAAACACTTCAATTTTGTGGCTTTGTTAAAGAAATAAAACTTATCTCTTTTCCACGTATTGCACTTCAATTCAATTTTTGTGGTTTTGTGAAAATCAATAAGATTGGAGTTATTTTCACGTATTAGAATTCTTTTTTTGTGGTTTTGTAAAAAACAATACAAATTTTATTTTTTCGATCTAAAACACTTCAATTTTGTTGCTTGTTAAAGAAACAAAACTTATCTCTTTTCCACGTATTACACTTCAATTCAATTTTTGTGGTTTTGTGAAAATGAATAAGATTGGAGTTATTTTCACGTATTAGAATTCATTTTTTGTGGTTTTGTGAAAAACAATACAAATTTTATTTTTTCGATCTAAGACACTTCAATTTTGTGGCTTTGTTAAAGAAACAAAACTTATCTCTTTTCCACGTATTGCACTTCAATTTAATTTTTGTGGTATTGTGAAAATCAATAAGATTGGAGTTATTTTCACGTATTAGAATTCATTTTTTGTGGTTTTGTGGAAAACAATACAACTTTTATTTTTTCGATCTAAAACACTTCAATTTTGTGGCTTTGTTAAAGAAATAAAACTTATCTCTTTTCCACGTATTGCACTTCAATTCAATTTTTGTGGTTTTGTGAAAATCAATAAGATTGGAGTTATTTTCACGTATTAGAATTCTTTTTTTGTGGTTTTGTAAGAAACAATACAAATTTTATTTTTTCGATCTAAAACACTTCAATTTTGTTGCTTGTTAAAGAAACAAAACTTATCTCTTTTCCACGTATTACACTTCAATTCAATTTTTGTGGTTTTGTGAAAATGAATAAGATTGGAGTTATTTTCACGTATTAGAATTCATTTTTTGTGGTTTTGTGAAAAACAATACAAATTTTATTTTTTCGATCTAAGACACTTCAATTTTGTGGCTTTGTTAAAGAAACAAAACTTATCTCTTTTCCACGTATTGCACTTCAATTTAATTTTTGTGGTATTGTGAAAATCAATAAGATTGGAGTAATTTTCACGTATTAGAATTCATTTTTTGTGGTTTTGTGGAAAACAATACAACTTTTATTTTTTCGATCTAAAACACTTCAATTTTGTGGCTTTGTTAAAGAAATAAAACTTATCTCTTTTCCACGTATTGCACTTCAATTCAATTTTTGTGGTTTTGTGAAAATCAATAAGATTGGAGTTATTTTCACGTATTAGAATTCATTTTTCGTGGTTTTATTAAAAACAATACAAATTTTATTTTTTCCATCTAAAACACTTCAATTTTAGTGGCTTTGTTCAAAAACAAAACTTGCCTTTTTTCCATGTATTGCACTTCAATTCAATTTCTGTGTTTATGCGAAAATCAATAAGAACAAAGCCATTTTCAGGTATTACACTTCATTTTTTTTTGGTTTTGTGAAAAACAATACAAATTTGGTTTTTTCTATCCAAAAGATTTCAATTTTGTGGCTTTGTTAAAAAAACAAAACTTATCTTTTTTCCACGTATTACACTTCAATTCAGTTTTTGTGTTTTTGTGAAAATCAATAAGAACAGAGTAATTTCCATGTATTGGACTTCTTTTTTTGTTGTTTTGTGAAAAACAATACAAATTTTATTTTTCCATCTAAAACACTTCAATTTTGTTGCTTTGTTAAAGAAACAAAACTTATCTCTTTTCCACGTATTACACTTCAATTCAATTTTTGTGGTTTTGTGAAAATCAATAAGATTGGAGTTATTTTCACGTATTAGAATTCTTTTTTTGTGGTTTTGTGAAAAACAAAACAAATTTTATTTTTTCGATCTAAAACACTTCAATTTTGTTGCTTTGTTAAAGAAACAAAACTTATCTCTTTTCCACGTATTACACTTCAATTCAATTTTTGTGGTTTTGTGAAAATCAATAAGATTGGAGTTATTTTCACGTATTAGAATTCATTTTTTGTGGTTTTGTGAAAAACAATACAAATTTTATTTTTTCGATCTAAGACACTTCAATTTTGTGGCTTTGTTAAAGAAACAAAACTTATCTCTTTTCCACGTATTGCACTTAAATTCAATTTTTGTGGTTTTGTGAAAATCAATAAGATTGGAGTTATTTTCACGTACTAGAATTCTTTTTTTGTGGTTTTGTAAAAAACAATACAAATTTTATTTTTTCGATCTAAAACACTTCAATTTTGTTGCTTGTTAAAGAAACAAAACTTATCTCTTTTCCACGTATTACACTTCAATTCAATTTTTGTGGTTTTGTGAAAATCAATAAGATTGGAGTTATTTTCACGTATTAGAATTCATTTTTTGTGGTTTTGTGAAAAACAATACAAATTTTATTTTTTCGATCTAAGACACTTCAATTTTGTGGCTTTGTTTAGGAAATAAAACTTATCTCTTTTCCACGTATTGCACTTCAATTCAATTTTTGTGGTTTTGTGAAAATCAATAAGATTGGAGTTATTTTCACGTAATAGAATTCTTTTTTTGTGGTTTTGTAAAAAACAATACAAATTTTATTTTTTCGATCTAAAACACTTCAATTTTGTTGCTTGTTAAAGAAACAAAACTTATCTCTTTTCCACGTATTACACTTCAATTAAATTTTTGTGGTTTTGTGAAAATGAATAAGATTGGAGTTATTTTCACGTATTAGAATTCATTTTTTGTGGTTTTGTGAAAAACAATACAAATTTTATTTTTTCGATCTAAGACACTTCAATTTTGTGGCTTTGTTAAAGAAACAAAACTTATCTCTTTTCCACGTATTGCACTTCAATTTAATTTTTGTGGTATTGTGAAAATCAATAAGATTGGAGTTATTTTCACGTATTAGAATTCATTTTTTGTGGTTTTGTGGAAAACAATACAACTTTTATTTTTTCGATCTAAAACACTTCAATTTTGTGGCTTTGTTAAAGAAATAAAACTTATCTCTTTTCCACGTATTGCACTTCAATTCAATTTTTGTGGTTTTGTGAAAATCAATAAGATTGGAGTTATTTTCACGTATTAGAATTCATTTTTCGTGGTTTTATTAAAAACAATACAAATTTTATTTTTTCCATCTAAAACACTTCAATTTTAGTGGCTTTGTTCAAAAACAAAACTTGCCTTTTTTCCATGTATTGCACTTCAATTCAATTTCTGTGTTTATGCGAAAATCAATAAGAACAAAGCCATTTTCAGGTATTACACTTCATTTTTTTTTGGTTTTGTGAAAAACAATACAAATTTGGTTTTTTCTATCCAAAAGATTTCAATTTTGTGGCTTTGTTAAAAAAACAAAACTTATCTTTTTTCCACGTATTACACTTCAATTCAGTTTTTGTGTTTTTGTGAAAATCAATAAGAACAGAGTAATTTCCATGTATTGGACTTCTTTTTTTGTTGTTTTGTGAAAAACAATACAAATTTTATTTTTCCATCTAAAACACTTCAATTTTGTTGCTTTGTTAAAGAAACAAAACTTATCTCTTTTCCACGTATTACACTTCAATTCAATTTTTGTGGTTTTGTGAAAATCAATAAGATTGGAGTTATTTTCACGTATTAGAATTCTTTTTTTGTGGTTTTGTGCAAAACAATACAAATTTTATTTTTTCGATCTAAAACACTTCAATTTTGTTGCTTTGTTAAAGAAACAAAACTTATCTCTTTTCCACGTATTACACTTCAATTCTATTTTTGTGGTTTTGTGAAAATCAAAAAGATTGGAGTTATTTTCACGTATTAGAATTCATTTTTTGTGGTTTTGTGAAAAACAATACAAATTTTATTTTTTCGATCTAAGACACTTCAATTTTGTGGCTTTGTTAAAGAAACAAAACTTATCTCTTTTCCACGTATTGCACTTCAATTCAATTTTTGTGGTTTTGTGAAAATCAATAAGATTGGAGTTATTTTCACGTATTAGAATTCTTTTTTTGTGGTTTTGTCAAAAACAATACAAATTTTATTTTTTCGATCTAAAACACTTCAATTTTGTTGCTTGTTAATGAAACAAAACTTATCTCTTTTCCACGTATTACACTTCAATTCAATTTTTGTGGTTTTGTGAAAATCAATAAGATTGGAGTTATTTTCACGTATTAGAATTCATTTTTTGTGGTTTTGTGAAAAACAGTACAAATTTTATTTTTTCGATCTAAGACACTTCAATTTTGTGGCTTTGTTAAAGAAACAAAAATTATCTCTTTTCCACGTATTGCACTTCAATTTAATTTTTATGGTATTGTGAAAATCAATAAGATTGGAGTTATTTTCACGTATTAGAATTCATTTTTTGTGGTTTTGTGGAAAACAAGACAACTTTTATTTTTTCGATCTAAAACAGTTCAATTTTGTGGCTTTGTTAAAGAAATAAAACTTATCTCTTTTCCACGTATTGCACTTCAATTCAATTTTTGTGGTTTTGTGAAAATCAATAAGATTGGAGTTATTTTCACGTATTAGAATTCATTTTTCGTGGTTTTATTAAAAACAATACAAATTTTATTTTTTCCATCTAAAACACTTCAATTTTAGTGGCTTTGTTCAAAAACAAAACTTGCCTTTTTTCCATGTATTGCACTTCAATTCAATTTCTGTGTTTATGCGAAAATCAATAAGAACAAAGCCATTTTCAGGTATTACACTTCATTTTTTTTTGGTTTTGTGAAAAACAATACAAATTTGGTTTTTTCTATCCAAAAGATTTCAACTTTGTGGCTTTGTTAAAAAAACAAAACTTATCTTTTTTCCACGTATTACACTTCAATTCAGTTTTTGTGTTTTTGTGAAAATCAATAAGAACAGAGTAATTTCCATGTATTGGACTTCTTTTTTTGTTGTTTTGTGAAAAACAATACAAATTTTATTTTTCCATCTAAAACACTTCAATTTTGTTGCTTTGTTAAAGAAACAAAACTTATCTCTTTTCCACGTATTACACTTCAATTCAATTTTTGTGGTTTTGTGAAAATCAATAAGATTGGAGTTATTTTCACGTATTAGAATTCTTTTTTTGTGGTTTTGTGCAAAACAATACAAATTTTATTTTTTCGATCTAAAACACTTCAATTTTGTTGCTTTGTTAAAGAAACAAAACTTATCTCTTTTCCACGTATTACACTTCAATTCTATTTTTGTGGTTTTGTGAAAATCAATAAGATTGGAGTTATTTTCACGTATTAGAATTCATTTTTTGTGGTTTTGTGAAAAACAATACAAATTTTATTTTTTCGATCAAAGACACTGCAATTTTGTGGCTTTGTTAAAGAAACAAAACTTATCTCTTTTCCACGTATTGCACTTCAATTCAATTTTTGTGGTTTTGTGAAAATCAATAAGATTGGAGTTATTTTCACGTATTAGAATTCATTTTTTGTGGTTTTGTGGAAAACAATACAAATTTTATTTTTTTGATCTAAAACACTTCAATTTTGTGGCTTTGTTAAAGAAACAAAACTTATCTCTTTTCCACGTATTACACTTCAATTCAATTTTTGTGGTTTTGTGAAAATCAATAAGATTGGAGTTATTTTCACGTATTAGAATTCATTTTTTGTGGTTTTGTGAAAAACAATACAAATTTTATTTTTTCGATCGAAGACACTTCAATTTTGTGGCTTTGTTAAAGAAACAAAACTTATCTCTTTTCCACGTATTGCACTTCAATTCAATTTTTGTGGTTTTGTGAAAATCAATAAGATTGGAGTTATTTTCACGTATTAGAATTCTTTTTTTGTGGTTTTGTCAAAAACAATACAAATTTTATTTTTTCGATCTAAAACACTTCAATTTTGTTGCTTGTTAATGAAACAAAACTTATCTCTTTTCCACGTATTACACTTCAATTCAATTTTTGTGGTTTTGTGAAAATCAATAAGATTGGAGTTATTTTCACGTATTAGAATTCATTTTTTGTGGTTTTGTGAAAAACAATACAAATTTTATTTTTTCGATCTAAGACACTTCAATTTTGTGGCTTTGTTAAAGAAACAAAACTTATCTCTTTTCCACGTATTGCAATTCAATTCAATTTTTGTGGTTTTGTGAAAATCAATAAGATTGGAGTTATTTTCACGTATTAGGATTCTTTTTTTGTGGTTTTGTCAAAAACAATACAAGTTTTATTTTTTCGATCTAAAAGACTTCAATTTTGTTGCTTGTTAATGAAACAAAACTTATCTCTTTTCCACGTATTACACTTCAATTCAATTTTTGTGGTTTTGTGAAAATCAATAAGATTGGAGTTATTTTCACGTATTAGAATTCATTTTTTGTGGTTTTGTGGAAAACAATACAACTTTTATTTTTTCGATCTAAAACACTTCAATTTTGTTGCTTGTTAAAGAAACAAAACTTATCTCTTTTCCACGTATTGCACTTCAATTCAATTTTTGTGGTTTTGTGAAAATCAATAAGATTGGAGTTATTTTCACGTATTAGAATTCTTTTTTTGTGGTTTTGTCAAAAACAATACAAATTTTATTTTTTCGATCTAAAACACTTCAATTTTGTTGCTTGTTAAAGAAACAAAACTTATCTCTTTTCCACGTATTACACTTCAATTCAATTTTTGTGGTTTTGTGAAAATCAATAAGATTGGAGTTATTTTCACGTATTAGAATTCTTTTTTTGTGGTTTTGTGCAAAACAATACAAATTTTATTTTTTCGATCTAAAACACTTAAATTTTGTTGCTTTGTTAAAGAAACAAAACTTATCTCTTTTCCACGTATTACACTTCAATTCTATTTTTGTGGTTTTGTGAAAATCAAAAAGATTGGAGTTATTTTCACGTATTAGAATTCATTTTTTGTGGTTTTGTGAAAAACAATACAAATTTTATTTTTTCGATCTAAGACACTTCAATTTTGTGGCTTTGTTAAAGAAACAAAACTTATCTCTTTTCCACGTATTGCACTTCAATTCAATTTTTGTGGTTTTGTGAAAATCAATAAGATTGGAGTTATTTTCACGTATTAGAATTCATTTTTTGTGGTTTTGTGAAAGACAATACAAATTTTATTTTTTCGATCTAAGACACTTCAATTTTGTGGCTTTGTTAAAGAAACAAAACTTATCTCTTTTCCACGTATTGCACTTCAATTCAATTTTTGTGGTTTTGTGAAAATCAATAAGATTGGAGTTATTTTCACGTATTAGAATTCTTTTTTTGTGGTTTTGTCAAAAACAATACAAATTTTATTTTTTCGATCTAAAACACTTCAATTTTGTTGCTTGTTAATGAAACAAAACTTATCTCTTTTCCACGTATTACACTTCAATTCAATTTTTGTGGTTTTGTGAAAATCAATAAGATTGGAGTTATTTTCACGTATTAGAATTCATTTTTTGTGGTTTTGTGAAAAACAGTACAAATTTTATTTTTTCGATCTAAGACACTTCAATTTTGTGGCTTTGTTAAAGAAACAAAAATTATCTCTTTTCCACGTATTGCACTTCAATTTAATTTTTGTGGTATTGTGAAAATCAATAAGATTGGAGTTATTTTCACGTATTAGAATTCATTTTTTGTGGTTTTGTGGAAAACAAGACAACTTTTATTTTTTCGATCTAAAACACTTCAATTTTGTGGCTTTGTTAAAAAAATAAAACTTATCTCTTTTCCACGTATTGCACTTCAATTCAATTTTTGTGGTTTTGTGAAAATCAATAAGATTGGAGTTATTTTCACGTATTAGAATTCATTTTTCGTGGTTTTATTAAAAACAATACAAATTTTATTTTTTCCATCTAAAACACTTCAATTTTAGTGGCTTTGTTCAAAAACAAAACTTGCCTTTTTTCCATGTATTGCACTTCAATTCAATTTCTGTGTTTATGCGAAAATCAATAAGAACAAAGCCATTTTCAGGTATTACACTTCATTTTTTTTTGGTTTTGTGAAAAACAATACAAATTTGGTTTTTTCTATCCAAAAGATTTCAATTTTGTGGCTTTGTTAAAAAAACAAAACTTATCTTTTTTCCACGTATTACACTTCAATTCAGTTTTTGTGTTTTTGTGAAAATCAATAAGAACAGAGTAATTTCCATGTATTGGACTTCTTTTTTTGTTGTTTTGTGAAAAACAATACAAATTTTATTTTTCCATCTAAAACACTTCAATTTTGTTGCTTTGTTAAAGAAACAAAACTTATCTCTTTTCCACGTATTACACTTCAATTCAATTTTTGTGGTTTTGTGAAAATCAATAAGATTGGAGTTATTTTCACGATTAGAATTCTTTTTTTGTGGTTTTGTGCAAAACAATACAAATTTTATTTTTTCGATCTAAAACACTTCAATTTTGTTGCTTTGTTAAAGAAACAAAACTTATCTCTTTTCCACGTATTACACTTCAATTCTATTTTTGTGGTTTTGTGAAAATCAATAAGATTGGAGTTATTTTCACGTATTAGAATTCATTTTTTGTGGTTTTGTGAAAAACAATACAAATTTTATTTTTTCGATCAAAGACACTTCAATTTTGTGGCTTTGTTAAAGAAACAAAACTTATCTCTTTTCCACGTATTGCACTTCAATTCAATTTTTGTGGTTTTGTGAAAATCAATAAGATTGGAGTTATTTTCACGTATTAGAATTCATTTTTTGTGGTTTTGTGGAAAACAATACAAATTTTATTTTTTTGATCTAAAACACTTCAATTTTGTGGCTTTGTTAAAGAAACAAAACTTATCTCTTTTCCACGTATTACACTTCAATTCAATTTTTGTGGTTTTGTGAAAATCAATAAGATTGGAGTTATTTTCACGTATTAGAATTCATTTTTTGTGGTTTTGTGAAAAACAATACAAATTTTATTTTTTCGATCTAAGACACTTCAATTTTGTGGCTTTGTTAAAGAAACAAAACTTATCTCTTTTCCACGTATTGCACTTCAATTCAATTTTTGTGGTTTTGTGAAAATCAATAAGATTGGAGTTATTTTCACGTATTAGAATTCTTTTTTTGTGGTTTTGTCAAAAACAATACAAATTTTATTTTTTCGATCTAAAACACTTCAATTTTGTTGCTTGTTAATGAAACAAAACTTATCTCTTTTCCACGTATTACACTTCAATTCAATTTTTGTGGTTTTGTGAAAATCAATAAGATTGGAGTTATTTTCACGTATTAGAATTCATTTTTTGTGGTTTTGTGAAAAACAATACAAATTTTATTTTTTCGATCTAAGACACTTCAATTTTGTGGCTTTGTTAAAGAAACAAAACTTATCTCTTTTCCACGTATTGCACTTCAATTCAATTTTTGTGGTTTTGTGAAAATCAATAAGATTGGAGTTATTTTCACGTATTAGGATTCTTTTTTTGTGGTTTTGTCAAAAACAATGCAAATTTTATTTTTTCGATCTAAAACACTTCAATTTTGTTGCTTGTTAAAGAAACAAAACTTATCTCTTTTCCACGTATTACACTTCAATTCAATTTTTGTGGTTTTGTGAAAATCAATAAGATTGGAGTTATTTTCACGTATTAGAATTCTTTTTTTGTGGTTTTGTGCAAAACAATACAAATTTTATTTTTTCGATCTAAAACACTTCAATTTTGTTGCTTTGTTAAAGAAACAAAACTTATCTCTTTTCCACGTATTACACTTCAATTCTATTTTTGTGGTTTTGTGAAAATCAAAAAGATTGGAGTTATTTTCACGTATTAGAATTCATTTTTTGTGGTTTTGTGAAAAACAATACAAATTTTATTTTTTCGATCTAAGACACTTCAATTTTGTGGCTTTGTTAAAGAAACAAAACTTATCTCTTTTCCACGTATTGCACTTAAATTCAATTTTTGTGGTTTTGTGAAAATCAATAAGATTGGAGTTATTTTCACGTACTAGAATTCTTTTTTTGTGGTTTTGTAAAAAACAATACAAATTTTATTTTTTCGATCTAAAACACTTCAATTTTGTTGCTTGTTAAAGAAACAAAACTTATCTCTTTTCCACGTATTACACTTCAATTCAATTGTTGTGGTTTTGTGAAAATCAATAAGATTGGAGTTATTTTCACGTATTAGAATTCATTTTTTGTGGTTTTGTGAAAAACAATACAAATTTTATTTTTTCGATCTAAGACACTTCAATTTTGTGGCTTTGTTTAGGAAATAAAACTTATCTCTTTTCCACGTATTGCACTTCAATTCAATTTTTGTGGTTTTGTGAAAATCAATAAGATTGGAGTTATTTTCACGTAATAGAATTCTTTTTTTGTGGTTTTGTAAAAAACAATACAAATTTTATTTTTTCGATCTAAAACACTTCAATTTTGTTGCTTGTTAAAGAAACAAAACTTATCTCTTTTCCACGTATTACACTTCAATTCAATTTTTGTGGTTTTGTGAAAATCAATAAGATTGGAGTTATTTTCACGTATTAGAATTCTTTTTTTGTGGTTTTGTGCAAAACAATACAAATTTTATTTTTTCGATCTAAAACACTTCAATTTTGTTGCTTTGTTAAAGAAACAAAACTTATCTCTTTTCCACGTATTACACTTCAATTCTATTTTTGTGGTTTTGTGAAAATCAAAAAGATTGGAGTTATTTTCACGTATTAGAATTCATTTTTTGTGGTTTTGTGAAAAACAATACAAATTTTATTTTTTCGATCTAAGACACTTCAGTTTTGTGGCTTTGTTAAAGAAACAAAACTTATCTCTTTTCCACGTATTGCACTTCAATTCAATTTTTGTGGTTTTGTGAAAATCAATAAGATTGGAGTTATTTTCACGTATTAGAATTCATTTTTTGTGGTTTTGTGGAAAACAATACAAATTTTATTTTTTTGATCTAAAACACTTCAATTTTGTGGCTTTGTTAAAGAAACAAAACTTATCTCTTTTCCACGTATTACACTTCAATTCAATTTTTGTGGTTTTGTGAAAATCAATAAGATTGGAGTTATTTTCACGTATTAGAATTCATTTTTTGTGGTTTTGTGAAAAACAATACAAATTTTATTTTTTCGATCTAAGACACTTCAATTTTGTGGCTTTGTTAAAGAAACAAAACTTATCTCTTTTCCACGTATTGCACTTCAATTCAATTTTTGTGGTTTTGTGAAAATCAATAAGATTGGAGTTATTTTCACGTATTAGAATTCTTTTTTTGTGGTTTTGTCAAAAACAATACAAATTTTATTTTTTCGATCTAAAACACTTCAATTTTGTTGCTTGTTAATGAAACAAAACTTATCTCTTTTCCACGTATTACACTTCAATTCAATTTTTGTGGTTTTGTGAAAATCAATAAGATTGGAGTTATTTTCACGTATTAGAATTCATTTTTTGTGGTTTTGTGAAAAACAATACAAATTTTATTTTTTCGATCTAAGACACTTCAATTTTGTGGCTTTGTTAAAGAAACAAAACTTATCTCTTTTCCACGTATTGCACTTCAATTCAATTTTTGTGGTTTTGTGAAAATCAATAAGATTGGAGTTATTTTCACGTATTAGGATTCTTTTTTTGTGGTTTTGTCAAAAACAATGCAAATTTTATTTTTTCGATCTAAAACACTTCAATTTTGTTGCTTGTTAAAGAAACAAAACTTATCTCTTTTCCACGTATTACACTTCAATTCAATTTTTGTGGTTTTGTGAAAATCAATAAGATTGGAGTTATTTTCACGTATTAGAATTCTTTTTTTGTGGTTTTGTGCAAAACAATACAAATTTTATTTTTTCGATCTAAAACACTTCAATTTTGTTGCTTTGTTAAAGAAACAAAACTTATCTCTTTTCCACGTATTACACTTCAATTCTATTTTTGTGGTTTTGTGAAAATCAAAAAGATTGGAGTTATTTTCACGTATTAGAATTCATTTTTTGTGGTTTTGTGAAAAACAATACAAATTTTATTTTTTCGATCTAAGACACTTCAATTTTGTGGCTTTGTTAAAGAAACAAAACTTATCTCTTTTCCACGTATTGCACTTAAATTCAATTTTTGTGGTTTTGTGAAAATCAATAAGATTGGAGTTATTTTCACGTACTAGAATTCTTTTTTTGTGGTTTTGTAAAAAACAATACAAATTTTATTTTTTCGATCTAAAACACTTCAATTTTGTTGCTTGTTAAAGAAACAAAACTTATCTCTTTTCCACGTATTACACTTCAATTCAATTGTTGTGGTTTTGTGAAAATCAATAAGATTGGAGTTATTTTCACGTATTAGAATTCATTTTTTGTGGTTTTGTGAAAAACAATACAAATTTTATTTTTTCGATCTAAGACACTTCAATTTTGTGGCTTTGTTTAGGAAATAAAACTTATCTCTTTTCCACGTATTGCACTTCAATTCAATTTTTGTGGTTTTGTGAAAATCAATAAGATTGGAGTTATTTTCACGTAATAGAATTCTTTTTTTGTGGTTTTGTAAAAAACAATACAAATTTTATTTTTTCGATCTAAAACACTTCAATTTTGTTGCTTGTTAAAGAAACAAAACTTATCTCTTTTCCACGTATTACACTTCAATTCAATTTTTGTGGTTTTGTGAAAATCAATAAGATTGGAGTTATTTTCACGTATTAGAATTCTTTTTTTGTGGTTTTGTGCAAAACAATACAAATTTTATTTTTTCGATCTAAAACACTTCAATTTTGTTGCTTTGTTAAAGAAACAAAACTTATCTCTTTTCCACGTATTACACTTCAATTCTATTTTTGTGGTTTTGTGAAAATCAAAAAGATTGGAGTTATTTTCACGTATTAGAATTTATTTTTTGTGGTTTTGTGAAAAACAATACAAATTTTATTTTTTCGATCTAAGACACTTCAGTTTTGTGGCTTTGTTAAAGAAACAAAACTTATCTCTTTTCCACGTATTGCACTTCAATTCAATTTTTGTGGTTTTGTGAAAATCAATAAGATTGGAGTTATTTTCACGTATTAGAATTCATTTTTTGTGGTTTTGTGGAAAACAATACAAATTTTATTTTTTTGATCTAAAACACTTCAATTTTGTGGCTTTGTTAAAGAAACAAAACTTATCTCTTTTCCACGTATTACACTTCAATTCAATTTTTGTGGTTTTGTGAAAATCAATAAGATTGGAGTTATTTTCACGTATTAGAATTCATTTTTTGTGGTTTTGTGAAAAACAATACAAATTTTATTTTTTCGATCTAAGACACTTCAATTTTGTGGCTTTGTTAAAGAAACAAAACTTATCTCTTTTCCACGTATTGCACTTCAATTCAATTTTTGTGGTTTTGTGAAAATCAATAAGATTGGAGTTATTTTCACGTATTAGAATTCTTTTTTTGTGGTTTTGTCAAAAACAATACAAATTTTATTTTTTCGATCTAAAACACTTCAATTTTGTTGCTTGTTAATGAAACAAAACTTATCTCTTTTCCACGTATTACACTTCAATTCAATTTTTGTGGTTTTGTGAAAATCAATAAGATTGGAGTTATTTTCACGTATTAGAATTCATTTTTTGTGGTTTTGTGAAAAACAATACAAATTTTATTTTTTCGATCTAAGACACTTCAATTTTGTGGCTTTGTTAAAGAAACAAAACTTATCTCTTTTCCACGTATTGCACTTCAATTCAATTTTTGTGGTTTTGTGAAAATCAATAAGATTGGAGTTATTTTCACGTATTAGGATTCTTTTTTTGTGGTTTTGTCAAAAACAATGCAAATTTTATTTTTTCGATCTAAAACACTTCAATTTTGTTGCTTGTTAAAGAAACAAAACTTATCTCTTTTCCACGTATTACACTTCAATTCAATTTTTGTGGTTTTGTGAAAATCAATAAGATTGGAGTTATTTTCACGTATTAGAATTCTTTTTTTGTGGTTTTGTGCAAAACAATACAAATTTTATTTTTTCGATCTAAAACACTTCAATTTTGTTGCTTTGTTAAAGAAACAAAACTTATCTCTTTTCCACGTATTACACTTCAATTCTATTTTTGTGGTTTTGTGAAAATCAAAAAGATTGGAGTTATTTTCACGTATTAGAATTCATTTTTTGTGGTTTTGTGAAAAACAATACAAATTTTATTTTTTCGATCTAAGACACTTCAATTTTGTGGCTTTGTTAAAGAAACAAAACTTATCTCTTTTCCACGTATTGCACTTAAATTCAATTTTTGTGGTTTTGTGAAAATCAATAAGATTGGAGTTATTTTCACGTACTAGAATTCTTTTTTTGTGGTTTTGTAAAAAACAATACAAATTTTATTTTTTCGATCTAAAACACTTCAATTTTGTTGCTTGTTAAAGAAACAAAACTTATCTCTTTTCCACGTATTACACTTCAATTCAATTGTTGTGGTTTTGTGAAAATCAATAAGATTGGAGTTATTTTCACGTATTAGAATTCATTTTTTGTGGTTTTGTGAAAAACAATACAAATTTTATTTTTTCGATCTAAGACACTTCAATTTTGTGGCTTTGTTTAGGAAATAAAACTTATCTCTTTTCCACGTATTGCACTTCAATTCAATTTTTGTGGTTTTGTGAAAATCAATAAGATTGGAGTTATTTTCACGTAATAGAATTCTTTTTTTGTGGTTTTGTAAAAAACAATACAAATTTTATTTTTTCGATCTAAAACACTTCAATTTTGTTGCTTGTTAAAGAAACAAAACTTATCTCTTTTCCACGTATTACACTTCAATTCAATTTTTGTGGTTTTGTGAAAATCAATAAGATTGGAGTTATTTTCACGTATTAGAATTCTTTTTTTGTGGTTTTGTGCAAAACAATACAAATTTTATTTTTTCGATCTAAAACACTTAAATTTTGTTGCTTTGTTAAAGAAACAAAACTTATCTCTTTTCCACGTATTACACTTCAATTCTATTTTTGTGGTTTTGTGAAAATCAAAAAGATTGGAGTTATTTTCACGTATTAGAATTCATTTTTTGTGGTTTTGTGAAAAACAATACAAATTTTATTTTTTCGATCTAAGACACTTCAATTTTGTGGCTTTGTTAAAGAAACAAAACTTATCTCTTTTCCACGTATTGCACTTCAATTCAATTTTTGTGGTTTTGTGAAAATCAATAAGATTGGAGTTATTTTCACGTATTAGAATTCATTTTTTGTGGTTTTGTGAAAGACAATACAAATTTTATTTTTTCGATCTAAGACACTTCAATTTTGTGGCTTTGTTAAAGAAACAAAACTTATCTCTTTTCCACGTATTGCACTTCAATTCAATTTTTGTGGTTTTGTGAAAATCAATAAGATTGGAGTTATTTTCACGTATTAGAATTCTTTTTTTGTGGTTTTGTCAAAAACAATACAAATTTTATTTTTTCGATCTAAAACACTTCAATTTTGTTGCTTGTTAATGAAACAAAACTTATCTCTTTTCCACGTATTACACTTCAATTCAATTTTTGTGGTTTTGTGAAAATCAATAAGATTGGAGTTATTTTCACGTATTAGAATTCATTTTTTGTGGTTTTGTGAAAAACAGTACAAATTTTATTTTTTCGATCTAAGACACTTCAATTTTGTGGCTTTGTTAAAGAAACAAAAATTATCTCTTTTCCACGTATTGCACTTCAATTTAATTTTTGTGGTATTGTGAAAATCAATAAGATTGGAGTTATTTTCACGTATTAGAATTCATTTTTTGTGGTTTTGTGGAAAACAAGACAACTTTTATTTTTTCGATCTAAAACACTTCAATTTTGTGGCTTTGTTAAAAAAATAAAACTTATCTCTTTTCCACGTATTGCACTTCAATTCAATTTTTGTGGTTTTGTGAAAATCAATAAGATTGGAGTTATTTTCACGTATTAGAATTCATTTTTCGTGGTTTTATTAAAAACAATACAAATTTTATTTTTTCCATCTAAAACACTTCAATTTTAGTGGCTTTGTTCAAAAACAAAACTTGCCTTTTTTCCATGTATTGCACTTCAATTCAATTTCTGTGTTTATGCGAAAATCAATAAGAACAAAGCCATTTTCAGGTATTACACTTCATTTTTTTTTGGTTTTGTGAAAAACAATACAAATTTGGTTTTTTCTATCCAAAAGATTTCAATTTTGTGGCTTTGTTAAAAAAACAAAACTTATCTTTTTTCCACGTATTACACTTCAATTCAGTTTTTGTGTTTTTGTGAAAATCAATAAGAACAGAGTAATTTCCATGTATTGGACTTCTTTTTTTGTTGTTTTGTGAAAAACAATACAAATTTTATTTTTCCATCTAAAACACTTCAATTTTGTTGCTTTGTTAAAGAAACAAAACTTATCTCTTTTCCACGTATTACACTTCAATTCAATTTTTGTGGTTTTGTGAAAATCAATAAGATTGGAGTTATTTTCACGTATTAGAATTCTTTTTTTGTGGTTTTGTGCAAAACAATACAAATTTTATTTTTTCGATCTAAAACACTTCAATTTTGTTGCTTTGTTAAAGAAACAAAACTTATCTCTTTTCCACGTATTACACTTCAATTCTATTTTTGTGGTTTTGTGAAAATCAATAAGATTGGAGTTATTTTCACGTATTAGAATTCATTTTTTGTGGTTTTGTGAAAAACAATACAAATTTTATTTTTTCGATCAAAGACACTTCAATTTTGTGGCTTTGTTAAAGAAACAAAACTTATCTCTTTTCCACGTATTGCACTTCAATTCAATTTTTGTGGTTTTGTGAAAATCAATAAGATTGGAGTTATTTTCACGTATTAGAATTCATTTTTTGTGGTTTTGTGGAAAACAATACAAATTTTATTTTTTTGATCTAAAACACTTCAATTTTGTGGCTTTGTTAAAGAAACAAAACTTATCTCTTTTCCACGTATTACACTTCAATTCAATTTTTGTGGTTTTGTGAAAATCAATAAGATTGGAGTTATTTTCACGTATTAGAATTCATTTTTTGTGGTTTTGTGAAAAACAATACAAATTTTATTTTTTCGATCTAAGACACTTCAATTTTGTGGCTTTGTTAAAGAAACAAAACTTATCTCTTTTCCACGTATTGCACTTCAATTCAATTTTTGTGGTTTTGTGAAAATCAATAAGATTGGAGTTATTTTCACGTATTAGAATTCTTTTTTTGTGGTTTTGTCAAAAACAATACAAATTTTATTTTTTCGATCTAAAACACTTCAATTTTGTTGCTTGTTAATGAAACAAAACTTATCTCTTTTCCACGTATTACACTTCAATTCAATTTTTGTGGTTTTGTGAAAATCAATAAGATTGGAGTTATTTTCACGTATTAGAATTCATTTTTTGTGGTTTTGTGAAAAACAATACAAATTTTATTTTTTCGATCTAAGACACTTCAATTTTGTGGCTTTGTTAAAGAAACAAAACTTATCTCTTTTCCACGTATTGCACTTCAATTCAATTTTTGTGGTTTTGTGAAAATCAATAAGATTGGAGTTATTTTCACGTATTAGGATTCTTTTTTTGTGGTTTTGTCAAAAACAATGCAAATTTTATTTTTTCGATCTAAAACACTTCAATTTTGTTGCTTGTTAAAGAAACAAAACTTATCTCTTTTCCACGTATTACACTTCAATTCAATTTTTGTGGTTTTGTGAAAATCAATAAGATTGGAGTTATTTTCACGTATTAGAATTCTTTTTTTGTGGTTTTGTGCAAAACAATACAAATTTTATTTTTTCGATCTAAAACACTTCAATTTTGTTGCTTTGTTAAAGAAACAAAACTTATCTCTTTTCCACGTATTACACTTCAATTCTATTTTTGTGGTTTTGTGAAAATCAAAAAGATTGGAGTTATTTTCACGTATTAGAATTCATTTTTTGTGGTTTTGTGAAAAACAATACAAATTTTATTTTTTCGATCTAAGACACTTCAATTTTGTGGCTTTGTTAAAGAAACAAAACTTATCTCTTTTCCACGTATTGCACTTAAATTCAATTTTTGTGGTTTTGTGAAAATCAATAAGATTGGAGTTATTTTCACGTACTAGAATTCTTTTTTTGTGGTTTTGTAAAAAACAATACAAATTTTATTTTTTCGATCTAAAACACTTCAATTTTGTTGCTTGTTAAAGAAACAAAACTTATCTCTTTTCCACGTATTACACTTCAATTCAATTGTTGTGGTTTTGTGAAAATCAATAAGATTGGAGTTATTTTCACGTATTAGAATTCATTTTTTGTGGTTTTGTGAAAAACAATACAAATTTTATTTTTTCGATCTAAGACACTTCAATTTTGTGGCTTTGTTTAGGAAATAAAACTTATCTCTTTTCCACGTATTGCACTTCAATTCAATTTTTGTGGTTTTGTGAAAATCAATAAGATTGGAGTTATTTTCACGTAATAGAATTCTTTTTTTGTGGTTTTGTAAAAAACAATACAAATTTTATTTTTTCGATCTAAAACACTTCAATTTTGTTGCTTGTTAAAGAAACAAAACTTATCTCTTTTCCACGTATTACACTTCAATTCAATTTTTGTGGTTTTGTGAAAATCAATAAGATTGGAGTTATTTTCACGTATTAGAATTCTTTTTTTGTGGTTTTGTGCAAAACAATACAAATTTTATTTTTTCGATCTAAAACACTTCAATTTTGTTGCTTTGTTAAAGAAACAAAACTTATCTCTTTTCCACGTATTACACTTCAATTCTATTTTTGTGGTTTTGTGAAAATCAAAAAGATTGGAGTTATTTTCACGTATTAGAATTCATTTTTTGTGGTTTTGTGAAAAACAATACAAATTTTATTTTTTCGATCTAAGACACTTCAGTTTTGTGGCTTTGTTAAAGAAACAAAACTTATCTCTTTTCCACGTATTGCACTTCAATTCAATTTTTGTGGTTTTGTGAAAATCAATAAGATTGGAGTTATTTTCACGTATTAGAATTCATTTTTTGTGGTTTTGTGGAAAACAATACAAATTTTATTTTTTTGATCTAAAACACTTCAATTTTGTGGCTTTGTTAAAGAAACAAAACTTATCTCTTTTCCACGTATTACACTTCAATTCAATTTTTGTGGTTTTGTGAAAATCAATAAGATTGGAGTTATTTTCACGTATTAGAATTCATTTTTTGTGGTTTTGTGAAAAACAATACAAATTTTATTTTTTCGATCTAAGACACTTCAATTTTGTGGCTTTGTTAAAGAAACAAAACTTATCTCTTTTCCACGTATTGCACTTCAATTCAATTTTTGTGGTTTTGTGAAAATCAATAAGATTGGAGTTATTTTCACGTATTAGAATTCTTTTTTTGTGGTTTTGTCAAAAACAATACAAATTTTATTTTTTCGATCTAAAACACTTCAATTTTGTTGCTTGTTAATGAAACAAAACTTATCTCTTTTCCACGTATTACACTTCAATTCAATTTTTGTGGTTTTGTGAAAATCAATAAGATTGGAGTTATTTTCACGTATTAGAATTCATTTTTTGTGGTTTTGTGAAAAACAATACAAATTTTATTTTTTCGATCTAAGACACTTCAATTTTGTGGCTTTGTTAAAGAAACAAAACTTATCTCTTTTCCACGTATTGCACTTCAATTCAATTTTTGTGGTTTTGTGAAAATCAATAAGATTGGAGTTATTTTCACGTATTAGGATTCTTTTTTTGTGGTTTTGTCAAAAACAATGCAAATTTTATTTTTTCGATCTAAAACACTTCAATTTTGTTGCTTGTTAAAGAAACAAAACTTATCTCTTTTCCACGTATTACACTTCAATTCAATTTTTGTGGTTTTGTGAAAATCAATAAGATTGGAGTTATTTTCACGTATTAGAATTCTTTTTTTGTGGTTTTGTGCAAAACAATACAAATTTTATTTTTTCGATCTAAAACACTTCAATTTTGTTGCTTTGTTAAAGAAACAAAACTTATCTCTTTTCCACGTATTACACTTCAATTCTATTTTTGTGGTTTTGTGAAAATCAAAAAGATTGGAGTTATTTTCACGTATTAGAATTCATTTTTTGTGGTTTTGTGAAAAACAATACAAATTTTATTTTTTCGATCTAAGACACTTCAATTTTGTGGCTTTGTTAAAGAAACAAAACTTATCTCTTTTCCACGTATTGCACTTAAATTCAATTTTTGTGGTTTTGTGAAAATCAATAAGATTGGAGTTATTTTCACGTACTAGAATTCTTTTTTTGTGGTTTTGTAAAAAACAATACAAATTTTATTTTTTCGATCTAAAACACTTCAATTTTGTTGCTTGTTAAAGAAACAAAACTTATCTCTTTTCCACGTATTACACTTCAATTCAATTGTTGTGGTTTTGTGAAAATCAATAAGATTGGAGTTATTTTCACGTATTAGAATTCATTTTTTGTGGTTTTGTGAAAAACAATACAAATTTTATTTTTTCGATCTAAGACACTTCAATTTTGTGGCTTTGTTTAGGAAATAAAACTTATCTCTTTTCCACGTATTGCACTTCAATTCAATTTTTGTGGTTTTGTGAAAATCAATAAGATTGGAGTTATTTTCACGTAATAGAATTCTTTTTTTGTGGTTTTGTAAAAAACAATACAAATTTTATTTTTTCGATCTAAAACACTTCAATTTTGTTGCTTGTTAAAGAAACAAAACTTATCTCTTTTCCACGTATTACACTTCAATTCAATTTTTGTGGTTTTGTGAAAATCAATAAGATTGGAGTTATTTTCACGTATTAGAATTCTTTTTTTGTGGTTTTGTGCAAAACAATACAAATTTTATTTTTTCGATCTAAAACACTTCAATTTTGTTGCTTTGTTAAAGAAACAAAACTTATCTCTTTTCCACGTATTACACTTCAATTCTATTTTTGTGGTTTTGTGAAAATCAAAAAGATTGGAGTTATTTTCACGTATTAGAATTTATTTTTTGTGGTTTTGTGAAAAACAATACAAATTTTATTTTTTCGATCTAAGACACTTCAGTTTTGTGGCTTTGTTAAAGAAACAAAACTTATCTCTTTTCCACGTATTGCACTTCAATTCAATTTTTGTGGTTTTGTGAAAATCAATAAGATTGGAGTTATTTTCACGTATTAGAATTCATTTTTTGTGGTTTTGTGGAAAACAATACAAATTTTATTTTTTTGATCTAAAACACTTCAATTTTGTGGCTTTGTTAAAGAAACAAAACTTATCTCTTTTCCACGTATTACACTTCAATTCAATTTTTGTGGTTTTGTGAAAATCAATAAGATTGGAGTTATTTTCACGTATTAGAATTCATTTTTTGTGGTTTTGTGAAAAACAATACAAATTTTATTTTTTCGATCTAAGACACTTCAATTTTGTGGCTTTGTTAAAGAAACAAAACTTATCTCTTTTCCACGTATTGCACTTCAATTCAATTTTTGTGGTTTTGTGAAAATCAATAAGATTGGAGTTATTTTCACGTATTAGAATTCTTTTTTTGTGGTTTTGTCAAAAACAATACAAATTTTATTTTTTCGATCTAAAACACTTCAATTTTGTTGCTTGTTAATGAAACAAAACTTATCTCTTTTCCACGTATTACACTTCAATTCAATTTTTGTGGTTTTGTGAAAATCAATAAGATTGGAGTTATTTTCACGTATTAGAATTCATTTTTTGTGGTTTTGTGAAAAACAATACAAATTTTATTTTTTCGATCTAAGACACTTCAATTTTGTGGCTTTGTTAAAGAAACAAAACTTATCTCTTTTCCACGTATTGCACTTCAATTCAATTTTTGTGGTTTTGTGAAAATCAATAAGATTGGAGTTATTTTCACGTATTAGGATTCTTTTTTTGTGGTTTTGTCAAAAACAATGCAAATTTTATTTTTTCGATCTAAAACACTTCAATTTTGTTGCTTGTTAAAGAAACAAAACTTATCTCTTTTCCACGTATTACACTTCAATTCAATTTTTGTGGTTTTGTGAAAATCAATAAGATTGGAGTTATTTTCACGTATTAGAATTCTTTTTTTGTGGTTTTGTGCAAAACAATACAAATTTTATTTTTTCGATCTAAAACACTTCAATTTTGTTGCTTTGTTAAAGAAACAAAACTTATCTCTTTTCCACGTATTACACTTCAATTCTATTTTTGTGGTTTTGTGAAAATCAAAAAGATTGGAGTTATTTTCACGTATTAGAATTCATTTTTTGTGGTTTTGTGAAAAACAATACAAATTTTATTTTTTCGATCTAAGACACTTCAATTTTGTGGCTTTGTTAAAGAAACAAAACTTATCTCTTTTCCACGTATTGCACTTAAATTCAATTTTTGTGGTTTTGTGAAAATCAATAAGATTGGAGTTATTTTCACGTACTAGAATTCTTTTTTTGTGGTTTTGTAAAAAACAATACAAATTTTATTTTTTCGATCTAAAACACTTCAATTTTGTTGCTTGTTAAAGAAACAAAACTTATCTCTTTTCCACGTATTACACTTCAATTCAATTGTTGTGGTTTTGTGAAAATCAATAAGATTGGAGTTATTTTCACGTATTAGAATTCATTTTTTGTGGTTTTGTGAAAAACAATACAAATTTTATTTTTTCGATCTAAGACACTTCAATTTTGTGGCTTTGTTTAGGAAATAAAACTTATCTCTTTTCCACGTATTGCACTTCAATTCAATTTTTGTGGTTTTGTGAAAATCAATAAGATTGGAGTTATTTTCACGTAATAGAATTCTTTTTTTGTGGTTTTGTAAAAAACAATACAAATTTTATTTTTTCGATCTAAAACACTTCAATTTTGTTGCTTGTTAAAGAAACAAAACTTATCTCTTTTCCACGTATTACACTTCAATTCAATTTTTGTGGTTTTGTGAAAATCAATAAGATTGGAGTTATTTTCACGTATTAGAATTCTTTTTTTGTGGTTTTGTGCAAAACAATACAAATTTTATTTTTTCGATCTAAAACACTTCAATTTTGTTGCTTTGTTAAAGAAACAAAACTTATCTCTTTTCCACGTATTACACTTCAATTCTATTTTTGTGGTTTTGTGAAAATCAAAAAGATTGGAGTTATTTTCACGTATTAGAATTCATTTTTTGTGGTTTTGTGAAAAACAATACAAATTTTATTTTTTCGATCTAAGACACTTCAGTTTTGTGGCTTTGTTAAAGAAACAAAACTTATCTCTTTTCCACGTATTGCACTTCAATTCAATTTTTGTGGTTTTGTGAAAATCAATAAGATTGGAGTTATTTTCACGTATTAGAATTCATTTTTTGTGGTTTTGTGGAAAACAATACAAATTTTATTTTTTTGATCTAAAACACTTCAATTTTGTGGCTTTGTTAAAGAAACAAAACTTATCTCTTTTCCACGTATTACACTTCAATTCAATTTTTGTGGTTTTGTGAAAATCAATAAGATTGGAGTTATTTTCACGTATTAGAATTCATTTTTTGTGGTTTTGTGAAAAACAATACAAATTTTATTTTTTCGATCTAAGACACTTCAATTTTGTGGCTTTGTTAAAGAAACAAAACTTATCTCTTTTCCACGTATTGCACTTCAATTCAATTTTTGTGGTTTTGTGAAAATCAATAAGATTGGAGTTATTTTCACGTATTAGAATTCTTTTTTTGTGGTTTTGTCAAAAACAATACAAATTTTATTTTTTCGATCTAAAACACTTCAATTTTGTTGCTTGTTAATGAAACAAAACTTATCTCTTTTCCACGTATTACACTTCAATTCAATTTTTGTGGTTTTGTGAAAATCAATAAGATTGGAGTTATTTTCACGTATTAGAATTCATTTTTTGTGGTTTTGTGAAAAACAATACAAATTTTATTTTTTCGATCTAAGACACTTCAATTTTGTGGCTTTGTTAAAGAAACAAAACTTATCTCTTTTCCACGTATTGCACTTCAATTCAATTTTTGTGGTTTTGTGAAAATCAATAAGATTGGAGTTATTTTCACGTATTAGGATTCTTTTTTTGTGGTTTTGTCAAAAACAATGCAAATTTTATTTTTTCGATCTAAAACACTTCAATTTTGTTGCTTGTTAAAGAAACAAAACTTATCTCTTTTCCACGTATTACACTTCAATTCAATTTTTGTGGTTTTGTGAAAATCAATAAGATTGGAGTTATTTTCACGTATTAGAATTCTTTTTTTGTGGTTTTGTGCAAAACAATACAAATTTTATTTTTTCGATCTAAAACACTTCAATTTTGTTGCTTTGTTAAAGAAACAAAACTTATCTCTTTTCCACGTATTACACTTCAATTCTATTTTTGTGGTTTTGTGAAAATCAAAAAGATTGGAGTTATTTTCACGTATTAGAATTCATTTTTTGTGGTTTTGTGAAAAACAATACAAATTTTATTTTTTCGATCTAAGACACTTCAATTTTGTGGCTTTGTTAAAGAAACAAAACTTATCTCTTTTCCACGTATTGCACTTAAATTCAATTTTTGTGGTTTTGTGAAAATCAATAAGATTGGAGTTATTTTCACGTACTAGAATTCTTTTTTTGTGGTTTTGTAAAAAACAATACAAATTTTATTTTTTCGATCTAAAACACTTCAATTTTGTTGCTTGTTAAAGAAACAAAACTTATCTCTTTTCCACGTATTACACTTCAATTCAATTGTTGTGGTTTTGTGAAAATCAATAAGATTGGAGTTATTTTCACGTATTAGAATTCATTTTTTGTGGTTTTGTGAAAAACAATACAAATTTTATTTTTTCGATCTAAGACACTTCAATTTTGTGGCTTTGTTTAGGAAATAAAACTTATCTCTTTTCCACGTATTGCACTTCAATTCAATTTTTGTGGTTTTGTGAAAATCAATAAGATTGGAGTTATTTTCACGTAATAGAATTCTTTTTTTGTGGTTTTGTAAAAAACAATACAAATTTTATTTTTTCGATCTAAAACACTTCAATTTTGTTGCTTGTTAAAGAAACAAAACTTATCTCTTTTCCACGTATTACACTTCAATTCAATTTTTGTGGTTTTGTGAAAATCAATAAGATTGGAGTTATTTTCACGTATTAGAATTCTTTTTTTGTGGTTTTGTGCAAAACAATACAAATTTTATTTTTTCGATCTAAAACACTTCAATTTTGTTGCTTTGTTAAAGAAACAAAACTTATCTCTTTTCCACGTATTACACTTCAATTCTATTTTTGTGGTTTTGTGAAAATCAAAAAGATTGGAGTTATTTTCACGTATTAGAATTCATTTTTTGTGGTTTTGTGAAAAACAATACAAATTTTATTTTTTCGATCTAAGACACTTCAGTTTTGTGGCTTTGTTAAAGAAACAAAACTTATCTCTTTTCCACGTATTGCACTTCAATTCAATTTTTGTGGTTTTGTGAAAATCAATAAGATTGGAGTTATTTTCACGTATTAGAATTCATTTTTTGTGGTTTTGTGGAAAACAATACAAATTTTATTTTTTTGATCTAAAACACTTCAATTTTGTGGCTTTGTTAAAGAAACAAAACTTATCTCTTTTCCACGTATTACACTTCAATTCAATTTTTGTGGTTTTGTGAAAATCAATAAGATTGGAGTTATTTTCACGTATTAGAATTCATTTTTTGTGGTTTTGTGAAAAACAATACAAATTTTATTTTTTCGATCTAAGACACTTCAATTTTGTGGCTTTGTTAAAGAAACAAAACTTATCTCTTTTCCACGTATTGCACTTCAATTCAATTTTTGTGGTTTTGTGAAAATCAATAAGATTGGAGTTATTTTCACGTATTAGAATTCTTTTTTTGTGGTTTTGTCAAAAACAATACAAATTTTATTTTTTCGATCTAAAACACTTCAATTTTGTTGCTTGTTAATGAAACAAAACTTATCTCTTTTCCACGTATTACACTTCAATTCAATTTTTGTGGTTTTGTGAAAATCAATAAGATTGGAGTTATTTTCACGTATTAGAATTCATTTTTTGTGGTTTTGTGAAAAACAATACAAATTTTATTTTTTCGATCTAAGACACTTCAATTTTGTGGCTTTGTTAAAGAAACAAAACTTATCTCTTTTCCACGTATTGCACTTCAATTCAATTTTTGTGGTTTTGTGAAAATCAATAAGATTGGAGTTATTTTCACGTATTAGGATTCTTTTTTTGTGGTTTTGTCAAAAACAATGCAAATTTTATTTTTTCGATCTAAAACACTTCAATTTTGTTGCTTGTTAAAGAAACAAAACTTATCTCTTTTCCACGTATTACACTTCAATTCAATTTTTGTGGTTTTGTGAAAATCAATAAGATTGGAGTTATTTTCACGTATTAGAATTCTTTTTTTGTGGTTTTGTGCAAAACAATACAAATTTTATTTTTTCGATCTAAAACACTTCAATTTTGTTGCTTTGTTAAAGAAACAAAACTTATCTCTTTTCCACGTATTACACTTCAATTCTATTTTTGTGGTTTTGTGAAAATCAAAAAGATTGGAGTTATTTTCACGTATTAGAATTCATTTTTTGTGGTTTTGTGAAAAACAATACAAATTTTATTTTTTCGATCTAAGACACTTCAATTTTGTGGCTTTGTTAAAGAAACAAAACTTATCTCTTTTCCACGTATTGCACTTAAATTCAATTTTTGTGGTTTTGTGAAAATCAATAAGATTGGAGTTATTTTCACGTACTAGAATTCTTTTTTTGTGGTTTTGTAAAAAACAATACAAATTTTATTTTTTCGATCTAAAACACTTCAATTTTGTTGCTTGTTAAAGAAACAAAACTTATCTCTTTTCCACGTATTACACTTCAATTCAATTGTTGTGGTTTTGTGAAAATCAATAAGATTGGAGTTATTTTCACGTATTAGAATTCATTTTTTGTGGTTTTGTGAAAAACAATACAAATTTTATTTTTTCGATCTAAGACACTTCAATTTTGTGGCTTTGTTTAGGAAATAAAACTTATCTCTTTTCCACGTATTGCACTTCAATTCAATTTTTGTGGTTTTGTGAAAATCAATAAGATTGGAGTTATTTTCACGTAATAGAATTCTTTTTTTGTGGTTTTGTAAAAAACAATACAAATTTTATTTTTTCGATCTAAAACACTTCAATTTTGTTGCTTGTTAAAGAAACAAAACTTATCTCTTTTCCACGTATTACACTTCAATTCAATTTTTGTGGTTTTGTGAAAATCAATAAGATTGGAGTTATTTTCACGTATTAGAATTCTTTTTTTGTGGTTTTGTGCAAAACAATACAAATTTTATTTTTTCGATCTAAAACACTTCAATTTTGTTGCTTTGTTAAAGAAACAAAACTTATCTCTTTTCCACGTATTACACTTCAATTCTATTTTTGTGGTTTTGTGAAAATCAAAAAGATTGGAGTTATTTTCACGTATTAGAATTTATTTTTTGTGGTTTTGTGAAAAACAATACAAATTTTATTTTTTCGATCTAAGACACTTCAGTTTTGTGGCTTTGTTAAAGAAACAAAACTTATCTCTTTTCCACGTATTGCACTTCAATTCAATTTTTGTGGTTTTGTGAAAATCAATAAGATTGGAGTTATTTTCACGTATTAGAATTCATTTTTTGTGGTTTTGTGGAAAACAATACAAATTTTATTTTTTTGATCTAAAACACTTCAATTTTGTGGCTTTGTTAAAGAAACAAAACTTATCTCTTTTCCACGTATTACACTTCAATTCAATTTTTGTGGTTTTGTGAAAATCAATAAGATTGGAGTTATTTTCACGTATTAGAATTCATTTTTTGTGGTTTTGTGAAAAACAATACAAATTTTATTTTTTCGATCTAAGACACTTCAATTTTGTGGCTTTGTTAAAGAAACAAAACTTATCTCTTTTCCACGTATTGCACTTCAATTCAATTTTTGTGGTTTTGTGAAAATCAATAAGATTGGAGTTATTTTCACGTATTAGAATTCTTTTTTTGTGGTTTTGTCAAAAACAATACAAATTTTATTTTTTCGATCTAAAACACTTCAATTTTGTTGCTTGTTAATGAAACAAAACTTATCTCTTTTCCACGTATTACACTTCAATTCAATTTTTGTGGTTTTGTGAAAATCAATAAGATTGGAGTTATTTTCACGTATTAGAATTCATTTTTTGTGGTTTTGTGAAAAACAGTACAAATTTTATTTTTTCGATCTAAGACACTTCAATTTTGTGGCTTTGTTAAAGAAACAAAAATTATCTCTTTTCCACGTATTGCACTTCAATTTAATTTTTGTGGTATTGTGAAAATCAATAAGATTGGAGTTATTTTCACGTATTAGAATTCATTTTTTGTGGTTTTGTGGAAAACAAGACAACTTTTATTTTTTCGATCTAAAACACTTCAATTTTGTGGCTTTGTTAAAGAAATAAAACTTATCTCTTTTCCACGTATTGCACTTCAATTCAATTTTTGTGGTTTTGTGAAAATCAATAAGATTGGAGTTATTTTCACGTATTAGAATTCATTTTTCGTGGTTTTATTAAAAACAATACAAATTTTATTTTTTCCATCTAAAACACTTCAATTTTAGTGGCTTTGTTCAAAAACAAAACTTGCCTTTTTTCCATGTATTGCACTTCAATTCAATTTCTGTGTTTATGCGAAAATCAATAAGAACAAAGCCATTTTCAGGTATTACACTTCATTTTTTTTTGGTTTTGTGAAAAACAATACAAATTTGGTTTTTTCTATCCAAAAGATTTCAATTTTGTGGCTTTGTTAAAAAAACAAAACTTATCTTTTTTCCACGTATTACACTTCAATTCAGTTTTTGTGTTTTTGTGAAAATCAATAAGAACAGAGTAATTTCCATGTATTGGACTTCTTTTTTTGTTGTTTTGTGAAAAACAATACAAATTTTATTTTTCCATCTAAAACACTTCAATTTTGTTGCTTTGTTAAAGAAACAAAACTTATCTCTTTTCCACGTATTACACTTCAATTCAATTTTTGTGGTTTTGTGAAAATCAATAAGATTGGAGTTATTTTCACGTATTAGAATTCTTTTTTTGTGGTTTTGTGCAAAACAATACAAATTTTATTTTTTCGATCTAAAACACTTCAATTTTGTTGCTTTGTTAAAGAAACAAAACTTATCTCTTTTCCACGTATTACACTTCAATTCTATTTTTGTGGTTTTGTGAAAATCAATAAGATTGGAGTTATTTTCACGTATTAGAATTCATTTTTTGTGGTTTTGTGAAAAACAATACAAATTTTATTTTTTCGATCAAAGACACTTCAATTTTGTGGCTTTGTTAAAGAAACAAAACTTATCTCTTTTCCACGTATTGCACTTCAATTCAATTTTTGTGGTTTTGTGAAAATCAATAAGATTGGAGTTATTTTCACGTATTAGAATTCATTTTTTGTGGTTTTGTGGAAAACAATACAAATTTTATTTTTTTGATCTAAAACACTTCAATTTTGTGGCTTTGTTAAAGAAACAAAACTTATCTCTTTTCCACGTATTACACTTCAATTCAATTTTTGTGGTTTTGTGAAAATCAATAAGATTGGAGTTATTTTCACGTATTAGAATTCATTTTTTGTGGTTTTGTGAAAAACAATACAAATTTTATTTTTTCGATCTAAGACACTTCAATTTTGTGGCTTTGTTAAAGAAACAAAACTTATCTCTTTTCCACGTATTGCACTTCAATTCAATTTTTGTGGTTTTGTGAAAATCAATAAGATTGGAGTTATTTTCACGTATTAGAATTCATTTTTTGTGGTTTTGTGGAAAACAATACAAATTTTATTTTTTTGATCTAAAACACTTCAATTTTGTGGCTTTGTTAAAGAAACAAAACTTATCTCTTTTCCACGTATTACACTTCAATTCAATTTTTGTGGTTTTGTGAAAATCAATAAGATTGGAGTTATTTTCACGTATTAGAATTCATTTTTTGTGGTTTTGTGAAAAACAATACAAATTTTATTTTTTCGATCTAAGACACTTCAATTTTGTGGCTTTGTTAAAGAAACAAAACTTATCTCTTTTCCACGTATTGCACTTCAATTCAATTTTTGTGGTTTTGTGAAAATCAATAAGATTGGAGTTATTTTCACGTATTAGAATTCTTTTTTTGTGGTTTTGTCAAAAACAATACAAATTTTATTTTTTCGATCTAAAACACTTCAATTTTGTTGCTTGTTAATGAAACAAAACTTATCTCTTTTCCACGTATTACACTTCAATTCAATTTTTGTGGTTTTGTGAAAATCAATAAGATTGGAGTTATTTTCACGTATTAGAATTCATTTTTTGTGGTTTTGTGAAAAACAATACAAATTTTATTTTTTCGATCTAAGACACTTCAATTTTGTGGCTTTGTTAAAGAAACAAAACTTATCTCTTTTCCACGTATTGCACTTCAATTCAATTTTTGTGGTTTTGTGAAAATCAATAAGATTGGAGTTATTTTCACGTATTAGGATTCTTTTTTTGTGGTTTTGTCAAAAACAATACAAATTTTATTTTTTCGATCTAAAACACTTCAATTTTGTTGCTTGTTAAAGAAACAAAACTTATCTCTTTTCCACGTATTACACTTCAATTCAATTTTTGTGGTTTTGTGAAAATCAATAAGATTGGAGTTATTTTCACGTATTAGAATTCTTTTTTTGTGGTTTTGTGCAAAACAATACAAATTTTATTTTTTCGATCTAAAACACTTCAATTTTGTTGCTTTGTTAAAGAAACAAAACTTATCTCTTTTCCACGTATTACACTTCAATTCTATTTTTGTGGTTTTGTGAAAATCAAAAAGATTGGAGTTATTTTCACGTATTAGAATTCATTTTTTGTGGTTTTGTGAAAAACAATACAAATTTTATTTTTTCGATCTAAGACACTTCAATTTTGTGGCTTTGTTAAAGAAACAAAACTTATCTCTTTTCCACGTATTGCACTTAAATTCAATTTTTGTGGTTTTGTGAAAATCAATAAGATTGGAGTTATTTTCACGTACTAGAATTCTTTTTTTGTGGTTTTGTAAAAAACAATACAAATTTTATTTTTTCGATCTAAAACACTTCAATTTTGTTGCTTGTTAAAGAAACAAAACTTATCTCTTTTCCACGTATTACACTTCAATTCAATTTTTGTGGTTTTGTGAAAATCAATAAGATTGGAGTTATTTTCACGTATTAGAATTCTTTTTTTGTGGTTTTGTGCAAAACAATACAAATTTTATTTTTTCGATCTAAAACACTTCAATTTTGTTGCTTTGTTAAAGAAACAAAACTTATCTCTTTTCCACGTATTACACTTCAATTCTATTTTTGTGGTTTTGTGAAAATCAAAAAGATTGGAGTTATTTTCACGTATTAGAATTCATTTTTTGTGGTTTTGTGAAAAACAATACAAATTTTATTTTTTCGATCTAAGACACTTCAATTTTGTGGCTTTGTTTAGGAAATAAAACTTATCTCTTTTCCACGTATTGCACTTCAATTCAATTTTTGTGGTTTTGTGAAAATCAATAAGATTGGAGTTATTTTCACGTAATAGAATTCTTTTTTTGTGGTTTTGTAAAAAACAATAAAAATTTTATTTTTTCGATCTAAAACACTTCAATTTTGTTGCTTGTTAAAGAAACAAAACTTATCTCTTTTCCACGTATTACACTTCAATTCAATTTTTGTGGTTTTGTGAAAATCAATAAGATTGGAGTTATTTTCACGTATTAGAATTCTTTTTTTGTGGTTTTGTGCAAAACAATACAAATTTTATTTTTTCGATCTAAAACACTTCAATTTTGTTGCTTTGTTAAAGAAACAAAACTTATCTCTTTTCCACGTATTACACTTCAATTCTATTTTTGTGGTTTTGTGAAAATCAAAAAGATTGGAGTTATTTTCACGTATTAGAATTCATTTTTTGTGGTTTTGTGAAAAACAATACAAATTTTATTTTTTCGATCTAAGACACTTCAGTTTTGTGGCTTTGTTAAAGAAACAAAACTTATCTCTTTTCCACGTATTGCACTTCAATTCAATTTTTGTGGTTTTGTGAAAATCAATAAGATTGGAGTTATTTTCACGTATTAGAATTCATTTTTTGTGGTTTTGTGGAAAACAATACAAATTTTATTTTTTTGATCTAAAACACTTCAATTTTGTGGCTTTGTTAAAGAAACAAAACTTATCTCTTTTCCACGTATTACACTTCAATTCAATTTTTGTGGTTTTTTGAAAATCAATAAGATTGGAGTTATTTTCACGTATTAGAATTCATTTTTTGTGGTTTTGTGAAAAACAATACAAATTTTATTTTTTCGATCTAAGACACTTCAATTTTGTGGCTTTGTTAAAGAAACAAAACTTATCTCTTTTCCACGTATTGCACTTCAATTCAATTTTTGTGGTTTTGTGAAAATCAATAAGATTGGAGTTATTTTCACGTATTAGAATTCTTTTTTTGTGGTTTTGTCAAAAACAATACAAATTTTATTTTTTCGATCTAAAACACTTCAATTTTGTTGCTTGTTAATGAAACAAAACTTATCTCTTTTCCACGTATTACACTTCAATTCAATTTTTGTGGTTTTGTGAAAATCTATAAGATTGGAGTTATTTTCACGTATTAGAATTCATTTTTTGTGGTTTTGTGAAAAACAGTACAAATTTTATTTTTTCGATCTAAGACACTTCAATTTTGTGGCTTTGTTAAAGAAACAAAAATTATCTCTTTTCCACGTATTGCACTTCAATTTAATTTTTGTGGTATTGTGAAAATCAATAAGATTGGAGTTATTTTCACGTATTAGAATTCATTTTTTGTGGTTTTGTGGAAAACAAGACAACTTTTATTTTTTCGATCTAAAACACTTCAATTTTGTGGCCTTGTTAAAGAAATAAAACTTATCTCTTTTCCACGTATTGCACTTCAATTCAATTTTTGTGGTTTTGTGAAAATCAATAAGATTGGAGTTATTTTCACGTATTAGAATTCATTTTTCGTGGTTTTATTAAAAACAATACAAATTTTATTTTTTCCATCTAAAACACTTCAATTTTAGTGGCTTTGTTCAAAAACAAAACTTGCCTTTTTTCCATGTATTGCACTTCAATTCAATTTCTGTGTTTATGCGAAAATCAATAAGAACAAAGCCATTTTCAGGTATTACACTTCATTTTTTTTTGGTTTTGTGAAAAACAATACAAATTTGGTTTTTTCTATCCAAAAGATTTCAATTTTGTGGCTTTGTTAAAAAAACAAAACTTATCTTTTTTCCACGTATTACACTTCAATTCAGTTTTTGTGTTTTTGTGAAAATCAATAAGAACAGAGTAATTTCCATGTATTGGACTTCTTTTTTTGTTGTTTTGTGAAAAACAATACAAATTTTATTTTTCCATCTAAAACACTTCAATTTTGTTGCTTTGTTAAAGAAACAAAACTTATCTCTTTTCCACGTATTACACTTCAATTCAATTTTTGTGGTTTTGTGAAAATCAATAAGATTGGAGTTATTTTCACGTATTAGAATTCTTTTTTTGTGGTTTTGTGCAAAACAATACAAATTTTATTTTTTCGATCTAAAACACTTCAATTTTGTTGCTTTGTTAAAGAAACAAAACTTATCTCTTTTCCACGTATTACACTTCAATTCTATTTTTGTGGTTTTGTGAAAATCAATAAGATTGGAGTTATTTTCACGTATTAGAATTCATTTTTTGTGGTTTTGTGAAAAACAATACAAATTTTATTTTTTCGATCAAAGACACTTCAGTTTTGTGGCTTTGTTAAAGAAACAAAACTTATCTCTTTTCCACGTATTGCACTTCAATTCAATTTTTGTGGTTTTGTGAAAATCAATAAGATTGGAGTTATTTTCACGTATTAGAATTCATTTTTTGTGGTTTTGTGGAAAACAATACAAATTTTATTTTTTTGATCTAAAACACTTCAATTTTGTGGCTTTGTTAAAGAAACAAAACTTATCTCTTTTCCACGTATTACACTTCAATTCAATTTTTGTGGTTTTGTGAAAATCAATAAGATTGGAGTTATTTTCACGTATTAGAATTCATTTTTTGTGGTTTTGTGAAAAACAATACAAATTTTATTTTTTCGATCTAAGACACTTCAATTTTGTGGCTTTGTTAAAGAAACAAAACTTATCTCTTTTCCACGTATTGCACTTCAATTCAATTTTTGTGGTTTTGTGAAAATCAATAAGATTGGAGTTATTTTCACGTATTAGAATTCTTTTTTTGTGGTTTTGTCAAAAACAATACAAATTTTATTTTTTCGATCTAAAACACTTCAATTTTGTTGCTTGTTAATGAAACAAAACTTATCTCTTTTCCACGTATTACACTTCAATTCAATTTTTGTGGTTTTGTGAAAATCAATAAGATTGGAGTTATTTTCACGTATTAGAATTCATTTTTTGTGGTTTTGTGAAAAACAATACAAATTTTATTTTTTCGATCTAAGACACTTCAATTTTGTGGCTTTGTTAAAGAAACAAAACTTATCTCTTTTCCACGTATTGCACTTCAATTCAATTTTTGTGGTTTTGTGAAAATCAATAAGATTGGAGTTATTTTCACGTATTAGGATTCTTTTTTTGTGGTTTTGTCAAAAACAATACAAATTTTATTTTTTCGATCTAAAACACTTCAATTTTGTTGCTTGTTAATGAAACAAAACTTATCTCTTTTCCACGTATTACACTTCAATTCAATTTTTGTGGTTTTGTGAAAATCAATAAGATTGGAGTTATTTTCACGTATTAGAATTCATTTTTTGTGGTTTTGTGGAAAACAATACAACTTTTATTTTTTCGATCTAAAACACTTCAATTTTGTGGCTTTGTTAAAGAAATAAAACTTATCTCTTTTCCACGTATTGCACTTCAATTCAATTTTTGTGGTTTTGTGAAAATCAATAAGATTGGAGTTATTTTCACGTATTAGAATTCATTTTTCGTGGTTTTATTAAAAACAATACAAATTTTATTTTTTCCATCTAAAACACTTCAATTTTAGTGGCTTTGTTCAAAAACAAAACTTGCCTTTTTTCCATGTATTGCACTTCAATTCAATTTCTGTGTTTATGCGAAAATCAATAAGAACAAAGCCATTTTCAGGTATTACACTTCATTTTTTTTTGGTTTTGTGAAAAACAATACAAATTTGGTTTTTTCTATCCAAAAGATTTCAATTTTCTGGCTTTGTTAAAAAAACAAAACTTATCTTTTTTCCACGTATTACACTTCAATTCAGTTTTTGTGTTTTTGTGAAAATCAATAAGAACAGAGTAATTTCCATGTATTGGACTTCTTTTTTTGTTGTTTTGTGAAAAACAATACAAATTTTATTTTTCCATCTAAAACACTTCAATTTTGTTGCTTTGTTAAAGAAACAAAACTTATCTCTTTTCCACGTATTGCACTTCAATTCAATTTTTGTGGTTTTGTGAAAATCAATAAGATTGGAGTTATTTTCATGTATTAGAATTCATTTTTCGTGGTTTTATTAAAAACAATACAAATTTTATTTTTTCCATCTAAAACACTTCAATTTTAGTGGCTTTGTTCAAAAACAAAACTTGCCTTTTTTCCATGTATTGCACTTCAATTCAATTTCTGTGTTTATGCGAAAATCAATAAGAACAAAGCCATTTTCAGGTATTACACTTCATTTTTTTTTGGTTTTGTGAAAAACAATACAAATTTGGTTTTTTCTATCCAAAAGATTTCAATTTTGTGGCTTTGTTAAAAAAACAAAACTTATCTTTTTTCCACGTATTACACTTCAATTCAGTTTTTGTGTTTTTGTGAAAATCAATAAGAACAGAGTAATTTCCATGTATTGGACTTCTTTTTTTGTTGTTTTGTGAAAAACAATACAAATTTTATTTTTCCATCTAAAACACTTCAATTTTGTTGCTTTGTTAAAGAAACAAAACTTATCTCTTTTCCACGTATTACACTTCAATTCAATTTTTGTGGTTTTGTGAAAATCAATAAGATTGGAGTTATTTTCACGTATTAGAATTCTTTTTTTGTGGTTTTGTCAAAAACAATACAAATTTTATTTTTTCGATCTAAAACACTTCAATTTTGTTGCTTGTTAATGAAACAAAGCTTATCTCTTTTCCACGTATTACACTTCAATTCAATTTTTGTGGTTTTGTGAAAATCAATAAGATTGGAGTTATTTTCACGTATTAGAATTCATTTTTTGTGGTTTTGTGAAAAACAGTACAAATTTTATTTTTTCGATCTAAGACACTTCAATTTTGTGGCTTTGTTAAAGAAACAAAAATTATCTCTTTTCCACGTATTGCACTTCAATTTAATTTTTGTGGTATTGTGAAAATCAATAAGATTGGAGTTATTTTCACGTATTAGAATTCATTTTTTGTGGTTTTGTGGAAAACAATACAACTTTTATTTTTTCGATCTAAAACACTTCAATTTTGTGGCTTTGTTAAAGAAATAAAACTTATCTCTTTTCCACGTATTGCACTTCAATTCAATTTTTGTGGTTTTGTGAAAATCAATAAGATTGGAGTTATTTTCACGTATTAGAATTCATTTTTCGTGGTTTTATTAAAAACAATACAAATTTTATTTTTTCCATCTAAAACACTTCAATTTTAGTGGCTTTGTTCAAAAACAAAACTTGCCTTTTTTCCATGTATTGCACTTCAATTCAATTTCTGTGTTTATGCGAAAATCAATAAGAACAAAGCCATTTTCAGGTATTACACTTCATTTTTTTTTGGTTTGGTGAAAAACAATACAAATTTGGTTTTTTCTATCCAAAAGATTTCAATTTTGTGGCTTTGTTAAAAAAACAAAACTTATCTTTTTTCCACGTATTACACTTCAATTCAGTTTTTGTGTTTTTGTGAAAATCAATAAGAACAGAGTAATTTCCATGTATTGGACTTCTTTTTTTGTTGTTTTGTGAAAAACAATACAAATTTTATTTTTCCATCTAAAACACTTCAATTTTGTTGCTTTGTTAAAGAAACAAAACTTATCTCTTTTCCACGTATTACACTTCAATTCAATTTTTGTGGTTTTGTAAAAATCAATAAGATTGGAGTTATTTTCACGTATTAGAATTCTTTTTTTGTGGTTTTGTGAAAAACAATAAAAATTTTATTTTTTCGATCTAAAACACTTCAATTTTGTTGCTTTGTTAAAGAAACAAAACTTATCTCCTTTCCACGTATTACACTTCAATTCTATTTTTGTGGTTTTGTGAAAATCAATAAGATTGGAGTTATTTTCACGTATTAGAATTCATTTTTTGTTGTTTTGTGAAAAACAATACAAATTTTATTTTTTCGATCTAAGACACTTCAATTTTGTGGCTTTGTTAAAGAAACAAAACTTATCTCTTTTCCACGTATTGCACTTCAATTCAATTTTTGCGGTTTTGTGAAAATCAATAAGATTGGAGTTATTTTCACGTATTAGAATTCATTTTTTGTGGTTTTGTGGAAAACAATACAAATTTTATTTTTTTGATCTAAAACACTTCAATTTTGTGGCTTTGTTAAAAAAACAAAACTTATCTTTTTTCCACGTATTACACTTCAATTCAGTTTTTGTGGTTTTGTGAAAATCAATAAGAACAGAGTAATTTCCATGTATTGGACTTCTTTTTTTGTTGTTTTGTGAAAAACAATACAAATTTTATTTTTTCGATCTAAAACACTTCAATTTTGTTGCTTTGTTAAAGAAACAAAACTTATCTCTTTTCCATGTATTGCACTTCAATTCAATTTTTGTGGTTTTGTGAAAATCAATAAGATTGGAGTTATTTTCACGTATTAGAATTCTTTTTTTGTGGTTTTGTGAAAAACAATACAAATTTTATTTTTTCGATCTAAAACACTTCAATTTTGTTGCTTTGTTAAAGAAACAAAACTTATCTCTCTTCCACGTATTACACTTCAATTCAATTTTTGTGGTTTTGTGAAAATCAATAAGATTGGAGTTATTTTCACGTATTAGAATTCATTTTTTGTGGTTTTGTGAAAAACAATACAAATTTTATTTTTTCGATCTAAGACACTTCAATTTTGTGGCTTTGTTAAAGAAACAAAACTTATCTCTTTTCCACGTATTGCACTTCAATTCAATTTTTGTTGTATTCTGAAAATCAATAAGATTGGAGTTATTTTCACGTATTAGAATTCATTTTTTGTGGTTTTGTGGAAAACAATACAACTTTTATTTTTTCGATCAAAAACACTTCAATTTTGTGGCTTTGTTAAAGAAATAAAACTTATCTCTTTTCCACGTATTGCACTTCAATTCCATTTTTGTGGTTTTGTGAAAATCAATAGGATTGGAGTTATTTTCACGTATTAGAATTCATTTTTCGTGGTTTTATTAAAAACAATACAAATTTTATTTTTTCCATCTAAAACACTTCAATTTTAGTGGCTTTGTTCAAAAACAAAACTTGCCTTTTTTCCATGTATTGCACTTCAATTCAATTTCTGTGTTTATGCGAAAATCAATAAGAACAAAGCCATTTTCAGGTATTACACTTCATTTTTTTTTGGTTTTGTGAAAAACAATACAAATTTGGTTTTTTCTATCCAAAAGATTTCAATTTTGTGGCTTTGTTAAAAAAACAAAACTTATCTTTTTTCCACGTATTACACTTCAATTCAGTTTTTGTGTTTTTGTGAAAATCAATAAGAACAGAGTAATTTCCATGTATTGGACTTCTTATTTTGTTGTTTTGTGAAAAACAATACAAATTTTATTTTTCCATCTAAAACACTTCAATTTTGTGGCTTTGTTAAAGAAACAAAACTTATCTCTTTTCCACGTATTGCACTTCAATTCAATTTTTGTGGTTTTGTGAAAATCAATAAGATTGGAGTTATTTTCACGTATTAGAATTCATTTTTTGTGGTTTTGTGGAAAACAATACAAATTTTATTTTTTTGATCTAAAACACTTCAATTTTGTGGCTTTGTTAAAGAAACAAAACTTATCTCTTTTCCACGTATTACACTTCAATTCAATTTTTGTGGTTTTGTGAAAATCAATAAGATTGGAGTTATTTTCACGTATTAGAATTCATTTTTTGTGGTTTTGTGAAAAACAATACAAATTTTATTTTTTCGATCTAAGACACTTCAATTTTGTGGCTTTGTTAATGAAACAAAACTTATCTCTTTTCCACGTATTGCACTTCAATTCAATTTTTGTGGTTTTGTGAAAATCAATAAGATTGGAGTTATTTTCACGTATTAGAATTCTTTTTTTGTGGTTTTGTCAAAAACAATACAAATTTTATTTTTTCGATCTAAAACACTTCAATTTTGTTGCTTATTAATGAAACAAAACTTATCTCTTTTCCACGTATTACACTTCAATTCAATTTTTGTGGTTTTGTGAAAATCAATAAGATTGGAGTTATTTTCACGTATTAGAATTCATTTTTTGTGGTTTTGTGAAAAACAGTACAAATTTTATTTTTTCGATCTAAGACACTTCAATTTTGTGGCTTTGTTAAAGAAACAAAAATTATCTCTTTTCCACGTATTGCACTTCAATTTAATTTTTGTGGTATTGTGAAAATCAATAAGATTGGAGTTATTTTCACGTATTAGAATTCATTTTTTGTGGTTTTGTGGAAAACAATACAACTTTTATTTTTTCGATCTAAAACACTTCAATTTTGTGGCTTTGTTAAAGAAATAAAACTTATCTCTTTTCCACGTATTGCACTTCAATTCAATTTTTGTGGTTTTGTGAAAATCAATAAGATTGGAGTTATTTTCACGTATTAGAATTCATTTTTCGTGGTTTTATTAAAAACAATACAAATTTTATTTTTTCCATCTAAAACACTTCAATTTTAGTGGCTTTGTTCAAAAACAAAACTTGCCTTTTTTCCATGTATTGCACTTCAATTCAATTTCTGTGTTTATGCGAAAATCAATAAGAACAAAGCCATTTTCAGGTATTACACTTCATTTTTTTTTGGTTTTGTGAAAAACAATACAAATTTGGTTTTTTCTATCCAAAAGATTTCAATTTTGTGGCTTTGTTAAAAAAACAAAACTTATCTTTTTTCCACGTATTACACTTCAATTCAGTTTTTGTGTTTTTGTGAAAATCAATAAGAACAGAGTAATTTCCATGTATTGGACTTCTTTTTTTGTTGTTTTGTGAAAAACAATACAAATTTTATTTTTCCATCTAAAACACTTCAATTTTGTTGCTTTGTTAAAGAAACAAAACTTATCTCTTTTCCACGTATTACACTTCAATTCAATTTTTGTGGTTTTGTGAAAATCAATAAGATTGGAGTTATTTTCACGTATTAGAATTCTTTTTTTGTGGTTTTGTGAAAAACAATACAAATTTTATTTTTTCGATCTAAAACACTTCAATTTTGTTGCTTTGTTAAAGAAACAAAACTTATCTCCTTTCCACGTATTACACTTCAATTCTATTTTTGTGGTTTTGTGAAAATCAATAAGATTGGAGTTATTTTCACGTATTAGAATTCATTTTTTGTTGTTTTGTGAAAAACAATACAAATTTTATTTTTTCGATCTAAGACACTTCAATTTTGTGGCTTTGTTAAAGAAACAAAACTTATCTCTTTTCCACGTATTGCACTTCAATTCAATTTTTGCGGTTTTGTGAAAATCAATAAGATTGGAGTTATTTTCACGTATTAGAATTCATTTTTTGTGGTTTTGTGGAAAACAATACAAATTTTATTTTTTTGATCTAAAACACTTCAATTTTGTGGCTTTGTTAAAAAAACAAAACTTATCTTTTTTCCACGTATTACACTTCAATTCAGTTTTTGTGGTTTTGTGAAAATCAATAAGAACAGAGTAATTTCCATGTATTGGACTTCTTTTTTTGTTGTTTTGTGAAAAACAATACAAATTTTATTTTTTCGATCTAAAACACTTCAATTTTGTTGCTTTGTTAAAGAAACAAAACTTATCTCTTTTCCACGTATTGCACTTCAATTCAATTTTTGTGGTTTTGTGAAAATCAATAAGATTGGAGTTATTTTCACGTATTAGAATTCTTTTTTTGTGGTTTTGTGAAAAACAATACAAATTTTATTTTTTCGATCTAAAACACTTCAATTTTGTTGCTTTGTTAAAGAAACAAAACTTATCTCTCTTCCACGTATTACACTTCAATTCAATTTTTGTGGTTTTGTGAAAATCAATAAGATTGGAGTTATTTTCACGTATTAGAATTCATTTTTTGTGGTTTTGTGAAAAACAATACAAATTTTATTTTTTCGATCTAAGACACTTCAATTTTGTGGCTTTGTTAAAGAAACAAAACTTATCTCTTTTCCACGTATTGCACTTCAATTCAATTTTTGTTGTATTCTGAAAATCAATAAGATTGGAGTTATTTTCACGTATTAGAATTCATTTTTTGTGGTTTTGTGGAAAACAATACAACTTTTATTTTTTCGATCAAAAACACTTCAATTTTGTGGCTTTGTTAAAGAAATAAAACTTATCTCTTTTCCACGTATTGCACTTCAATTCAATTTTTGTGGTTTTGTGAAAATCAATAGGATTGGAGTTATTTTCACGTATTAGAATTCATTTTTCGTGGTTTTATTAAAAACAATACAAATTTTATTTTTTCCATCTAAAACACTTCAATTTTAGTGGCTTTGTTCAAAAACAAAACTTGCCTTTTTTCCATGTATTGCACTTCAATTCAATTTCTGTGTTTATGCGAAAATCAATAAGAACAAAGCCATTTTCAGGTATTACACTTCATTTTTTTTTGGTTTTGTGAAAAACAATACAAATTTGGTTTTTTCTATCCAAAAGATTTCAATTTTGTGGCTTTGTTAAAAAAACAAAACTTATCTTTTTTCCACGTATTACACTTCAATTCAGTTTTTGTGTTTTTGTGAAAATCAATAAGAACAGAGTAATTTCCATGTATTGGACTTCTTATTTTGTTGTTTTGTGAAAAACAATACAAATTTTATTTTTCCATCTAAAACACTTCAATTTTGTTGCTTTGTTAAAGAAACAAAACTTATCTCTTTTCCACGTATTACACTTCAATTCAATTTTTGTGGTTTTGTGAAAATCAATAAGATTGGAGTTATTTTCACGTATTAGAATTCTTTTTTTGTGGTTTTGTGAAAAACAATACAAATTTTATTTTTTCGATCTAAAACATTTCAATTTTGTTGCTTTGTTAAAGAAACAAAACTTATCTCTTTTCCACGTATTACACTTCAATTCAATTTTTGTGGTTTTGTGAAAATCAATAAGATTGGAGTTATTTTCACGTATTAGAATTCATTTTTTGTGGTTTTGTGAAAAACAATACAAATTTTATTTTTTCGATCTAAGACACTTCAATTTTGTGGCTTTGTTAAAGAAACAAAACTTATCTCTTTTCCACGTATTGCACTTCAATTCAATTTTTGTGGTTTTGTGAAAATCAATAAGATTGGAGTTATTTTCACGTATTAGAATTCATTTTTTGTGGTTTTGTGGAAAACAATACAAATTTTATTTTTTTGATCTAAAACACTTCAATTTTGTGGCTTTGTTAAAGAAACAAAACTTATCTCTTTTCCACGTATTACACTTCAATTCAATTTTTGTGGTTTTGTGAAAATCAATAATATTGGAGTTATTTTCACGTATTAGAATTCATTTTTTGTGGTTTTGTGAAAAACAATACCAATTTTATTTTTTCGATCTAAGACACTTCAATTTTGTGGCTTTGTTAAAGAAACAAAACTTATCTCTTTTCCACGTATTACACTTCAATTCAATTTTTGTGGTTTTGTGAAAATCAATAAGATTGGAGTTATTTTCACGTATTAGAATTCTTTTTTTGTGATTTTGAAAAAAACAATACAAATTTTATTTTTTCGATCTAAAACACTTCAATTTTGTTGCTTGTTAATGAAACAAAACTTATCTCTTTTCCACGTATTACACTTCAATTCAATTTTTGTGGTTTTGTGAAAATCAATAAGATTGGAGTTATTTTCACGTATTAGAATTCATTTTTTGTGGTTTTGTGAAAAACAATACAAATTTTATTTTTTCGATCTAAGACACTTCAATTTTGTGGCTTTGTTAAAGAAACAAAACTTATCTCTTTTCCACGTATTGCACTTCAATTCAATTTTTGTTGTATTCTGAAAATCAATAAGATTGGAGTTATTTTCACGTATTAGAATTCATTTTTTGTGGTTTTGTGGAAAACAATACAACTTTTATTTTTTCGATCAAAAACACTTCAATTTTGTGGCTTTGTTAAAGAAATAAAACTTATCTCTTTTCCACGTATTGCACTTCAATTCAATTTTTGTGGTTTTGTGAAAATCAATAGGATTGGAGTTATTTTCACGTATTAGAATTCATTTTTCGTGGTTTTATTAAAAACAATACAAATTTTATTTTTTCCATCTAAAACACTTCAATTTTAGTGGCTTTGTTCAAAAACAAAACTTGCCTTTTTTCCATGTATTGCACTTCAATTCAATTTCTGTGTTTATGCGAAAATCAATAAGATCAAAGCCATTTTCAGGTATTACACTTCATTTTTTTTTGGTTTTGTGAAAAACAATACAAATTTGGTTTTTTCTATCCAAAAGATTTCAATTTTGTGGCTTTGTTAAAAAAACAAAACTTATCTTTTTTCCACGTATTACACTTCAATTCAGTTTTTGTGTTTTTGTGAAAATCAATAAGAACAGAGTAATTTCCATGTATTGGACTTCTTATTTTGTTGTTTTGTGAAAAACAATACAAATTTTATTTTTCCATCTAAAACACTTCAATTTTGTTGCTTTGTTAAAGAAACAAAACTTATCTCTTTTCCACGTATTACACTTCAATTCAATTTTTGTGGTTTTGTGAAAATCAATAAGATTGGAGTTATTTTCACGTATTAGAATTCTTTTTTTGTGGTTTTGTGAAAAACAATACAAATTTTATTTTTTCGATCTAAAACATTTCAATTTTGTTGCTTTGTTAAAGAAACAAAACTTATCTCTTTTCCACGTATTACACTTCAATTCAATTTTTGTGGTTTTGTGAAAATCAATAAGATTGGAGTTATTTTCACGTATTAGAATTCATTTTTTGTGGTTTTGTGAAAAACAATACAAATTTTATTTTTTCGATCTAAGACACTTCAATTTTGTGGCTTTGTTAAAGAAACAAAACTTATCTCTTTTCCACGTATTGCACTTCAATTCAATTTTTGTGGTTTTGTGAAAATCAATAAGATTGGAGTTATTTTCACGTATTAGAATTCATTTTTTGTGGTTTTGTGGAAAACAATACAAATTTTATTTTTTTGATCTAAAACACTTCAATTTTGTGGCTTTGTTAAAGAAACAAAACTTATCTCTTTTCCACGTATTACACTTCAATTCAATTTTTGTGGTTTTGTGAAAATCAATAATATTGGAGTTATTTTCACGTATTAGAATTCATTTTTTGTGGTTTTGTGAAAAACAATACCAATTTTATTTTTTCGATCTAAGACACTTCAATTTTGTGGCTTTGTTAAAGAAACAAAACTTATCTCTTTTCCACGTATTACACTTCAATTCAATTTTTGTGGTTTTGTGAAAATCAATAAGATTGGAGTTATTTTCACGTATTAGAATTCTTTTTTTGTGATTTTGAAAAAAACAATACAAATTTTATTTTTTCGATCTAAAACACTTCAATTTTGTTGCTTGTTAATGAAACAAAACTTATCTCTTTTCCACGTATTACACTTCAATTCAATTTTTGTGGTTTTGTGAAAATCAATAAGATTGGAGTTATTTTCACGTATTAGAATTCATTTTTTGTGGTTTTGTGAAAAACAATACAAATTTTATTTTTTCGATCTAAGACACTTGAATTTTGTTGCTTGTTAATGAAACAAAACTTATCTCTTTTCCACGTATTACACTTCAATTCAATTTTTGTGGTTTTGTGAAAATCAATAAGATTGGAGTAATTTTCACGTATTAGAATTCATTTTTTGTGGTTTCGTGAAAAACAATACAAATTTTATTTTTTCGATCTAAAACACTTCAATTTTGTGGCTTTGTTAAAGAAACAAAATTTTCTCTTTTCCACGTATTGCACTTCAATTCAATTTTTGTGGTCTTGCGAAAATCAATAAGATTGGAGTTAGTTTCACGTATTAGAATTCATTTCTTGTGGTTTTGTTAAAAACAATACAAATTTTATTTTTTCTATCTAAAACACTTCAATTTTAGTGGCTTTGTTCAAAAACAAAACTTGCCTTTTTTATATGTATTGCACTTCAATTCAATTTCTGTGTTTATGTGAAAATCAATAAGAACAAAGCCATTTTCAGGTATTACACTTCATTTTCTTTTGGTTTTGTGAAAAACAATACAAATTTGGTTTTTTCTATCCAAAAGATTTCAATTTTGTGGCTTTGTTAAAAAAACAAAACTTATCTTTTTTCCACGTATTACACTTCAATTCAATTTTTGTGTTTTTGTGAAAATCAATAAGAACAGAGTAATTTCCATGTATTGGACTTCTTTTTTTGTTGATTTGTGAAAAACAATACAAATTTTATTTTTCCATCTAAAACACTTCAATTTTGTGGCCTTGTTAAAGAAACAAAACTTATCTCTTTTCCACGTATTGCATTTCAATTTTGTGGCTTTGTTAAAGAAACAAAAGTTATCTCTTTTCCACGTATTGCACTTCAATTAAATTTTTGTGGTTTTGTGAAAATCAATAAGATTGGAGTTATTTTCACGTATTAGAATTCTTTTTTTGTGGTTTTGTGAAAAACAATACAAATTTTATTTTTTCGATCTAAAACACTTCAATTTTGTTGCTTTGTTAAAGAAACAAAACTAATCTCTTTTCCACGTATTACACTTCAATTCAATTTTTGTGGTTTTGTGAAAATCAATAAGATTGGAGTTATTTTCACGTATTAGAATTAATTTTTTGTGGTTTTGTGAAAAACAATACAAATTTTATTTTTTCGATCTAAGACACTTCAATTTTGTGGCTTTGTTAAAGAAACAAAACTTATCTCTTTTCCACGTATTGCACTTCAATTCAATTTTTGTGGTTTTGTGAAAATCAATAAGATTGGAGTTATTTTCACGTATTAGAATTCATTTTTTGTGGTTTTGTGGAAAACAAAACAAATTTTATTTTTTTGATCTAAAACACTTCAATTTTGTGGCTTTGTTAAAGAAACAAAACTTATCTCTTTTCCACGTATTACTCTTCAATTCAATTTTTGTGGTTTTGTGAAAATCAATAAGATTGGAGTCATTTTCACGTATTAGAATTCATTTTTTGTGGTTTTGTGAAAAACAATACAAATTTTATTTTTTCGATCTAAGACACTTCAATTTTGTGGCTTTGTTAAAGAAACAAAACTTATCTCTTTTCCACGTATTGCACTTCAATTCAATTTTTGTGGTTTTATGAAAATCAATAAGATTGGAGTTATTTTCACGTATTAGAATTCATTTTTCGTGGTTTTATTAAAAACAATACAAATTTTATTTTTTCCATCTAAAACACTTCAATTTTAGTGGCTTTGTTCAAAAACAAAACTTGCCTTTTTTCCATGTATTGCACTTCAATTCAATATCTGTGTTTATGTGAAAATCAATAAGAACAAAGCTATGTTCAGGTATTACACTTCATTTTTTTTTGGTTTTGTGAAAAACAATACAAATTTGGTTTTTTCTATCCAAAAGATTTCAATTTTGTGGCTTTGTTAAAAAAACAAGACTTATCTTTTTTCCACGTATTACACTTCAATTCAATTTTTGTGTTTTTGTGAAAATCAATAAGAACAGAGTAATTTCCATGTATTAGACTTCTTGTTTTGTGGTTTTGTGAAAAACAATACAAATTTTATTTTTCCATCTAAAACACTTCAATTTTGTGGCCTTGTTAAAGAAACAAAACTTATATCTTTTCCACGTATTGCATTTCAATTTTGTGGCTTTGTTAAAGAAACAAAACTTATGTCTTTTGCACGTATTGCACTTCAATTAAATTTTTGTGGTTTTGTGAAAATCAATAAGTTTGGAGTTATTTTCACGTATTAGAATTCTTTTTTTGTGGTTTTGTGAAAAACAATACAAATTTTATTTTTTCGATCTAAAACACTTCAATTTTGTTGCTTGTTAATGAAACAAAACTTATCTCTTTTCCACGTATTACACTTCAATTCAATTTTTGTGGTTTTGTGAAAATCAATAAGATTGGAGTTATTTTCACGTATTAGAATTCATTTTTTGTGGTTTTGTGAAAAACAATACAAATTTTATTTTTTCGATCTAAGACACTTCAATTTTGTGGCTTTGTTAAAGAAACAAAACTTATCTCTTTTCCACGTATTGCACTTCAATTCAATTTTTGTGGTATTGTGAAAATCAATAAGATTGGAGTTATTTTCACGTATTAGAATTCATTTTTTGTGGTTTTGTGGAAAACAATACAACTTTTATTTTTTCGATCAAAAACACTTCAATTTTGTGGCTTTGTTAAAGAAATAAAACTTATCTCTTTTCCACGTATTGCACTTCAATTCAATTTTTGTGGTTTTGTGAAAATCAATAGGATTGGAGTCATTTTCACGTATTAGAATTCATTTTTCGTGGTTTTATTAAAAACAGTACAAATTTTATTTTTTCCATCTAAAACACTTCAATTTTAGTGGCTTTGTTCAAAAACAAAACTTGCCTTTTTTCCATGTATTGCACTTCAATTCAATTTCTGTGTTTATGCGAAAATCAATAAGAACAAAGCCATTTTCAGGTATTACACTTCATTTTTTTTTGGTTTTGTGAAAAACAATACAAATTTGGTTTTTTCTATCCAAAAGATTTCAATTTTCTGGCTTTGTTAAAAAAACAAAACTTATCTTTTTTCCACGTATTACACTTCAATTCAGTTTTTGTGTTTTTGTGAAAATCAATAAGAACAGAGTAATTTCCATGTATTGGACTTCTTTTTTTGTTGTTTTGTGAAAAACAATACAAATTTTATTTTTCCATCTAAAACACTTCAATTTTGTTGCTTTGTTAAAGAAACAAAACTTATCTCTTTTCCACGTATTACACTTCAATTCAATTTTTCTGGTTTTGTGAAAATCAATAAGATTGGAGTTATTTTCACGTATTAGAATTCTTTTTTTGTGGTTTTGTGAAAAACAATACAAATTTTATTTCTTCGATCTAAAACACTTCAATTTTGTTGCTTTGTTAAAGAAACAAAACTTATCTCTTTTCCACGTATTACACTTCAATTCAATTTTTGTGGTTTTGTGAAAATCAATAAGATTGGAGTTATTTTCACGTATTAGAATTCATTTTTTGTGGTTTTGTGAAAAACAATACAAATTTTATTTTTTCGATCTAAGACACTTCAATTTTGTGGCTTTGTTAAAGAAACAAAACTTATCTCTTTTCCACGTATTGCACTTCAATTCAATTTTTGTGGTTTTGTGAAAATCAATAAGATTGGAGTTATTTTCACGTATTAGAATTCATTTTTTGTGGTTTTGTGGAAAACAATACAAATTTTATTTTTTTTGATCTAAAACACTTCAATTTTGTGGCTTTGTTAAAGAAACAAAACTTATCTCTTTTCCACGTATTACACTTCAATTCAATTTTTGTGGTTTTGTGAAAATCAATAATATTGGAGTTATTTTCACGTATTAGAATTCATTTTTTGTGGTTTTGTGAAAAACAATACAAATTTTATTTTTTCGATCTAAGACACTTCAATTTTGTGGCTTTGTTAAAGAAACAAAACTTATCTCTTTTCCACGTATTACACTTCAATTCAATTTTTGTGGTTTTGTGAAAATCAATAAGATTGGAGTTATTTTCACGTATTAGAATTCTTTTTTTGTGGTTTTGTAAAAAACAATACAAATTTTATTTTTTCGATCTAAAACACTTCAATTTTGTTGCTTGTTAATGAAAAAAAACTTATCTCTTTTCCACGTATTACACTTCAATTCAATTTTTGTGGTTTTGTGAAAATCAATAAGATTGGAGTTAATTTCACGTATTAGAATTCATTTTTTGTGGTTTTGTTAAAAACAATACAAATTTTATTTTTTCTATCTAAAACACTTCAATTTTAGTGGCTTTGTTCAAAAACAAAACTTGCCTTTTTTCCATGTATTGCACTTCAATTCAATTTCTGTGTTTATGTGAAAATCAATAAGAACAAAGCCATTTTCAGGTATTACACTTCATTTTCTTTTGGTTTTGTGAAAAACAATACAAATTTGGTTTTTTCTATCCAAAAGATTTCAATTTTGTGGCTTTGTTAAAAAAACAAAACTTATCTTTTTTCCACGTATTACACTTCAATTCAATTTTTGTGTTTTTGTGAAAATCAATAAGAACAGAGTAATTTCCATGTATTGGACTTCTTTTTTTGTTGATTTGTGAAAAACAATACAAATTTTATTTTTCCATCTAAAACACTTCAATTTTGTGGCCTTGTTAAAGAAACAAAACTTATCTCTTTTCCACGTATTGCATTTCAATTTTGTGGCTTTGTTAAAGAAACAAAACTTATCTCTTTTCCACGTATTGCACTTCAATTAAATTTTTGTGGTTTTGTGAAAATCAATAAGATTGGAGTTATTTTCACGTATTAGAATTCTTTTTTTGTGGTTTTGTGAAAAACAATACAAATTTTATTTTTTCGATCTAAAACACTTCAATTTTGTTGCTTTGTTAAAGAAACAAAACTTATCTCTTTTCCACGTATTACACTTCAATTCAATTATTGTGGTTTTGTGAAAATCAATAAGATTGGAGTTATTTTCACGTATTAGAATTAATTTTTTGTGGTTTTGTGAAAAACAATACAAATTTTATTTTTTCGATCTAAGACACTTCAATTTTGTGGCTTTGTTAAAGAAACAAAACTTATCTCTTTTCCACGTATTGCACTTCAATTCAATTTTTGTGGTTTTGTGAAAATCAATAAGATTGGAGTTATTTTCACGTATTAGAATTCATTTTTTGTGGTTTTGTGGAAAACAAAACAAATTTTATTTTTTTGATCTAAAACACTTCAATTTTGTGGCTTTGTTAAAGAAACAAAACTTATCTCTTTTCCACGTATTACACTTCAATTCAATTTTTGTGGTTTTGTGAAAATCAATAAGATTGGAGTTATTTTCACGTATTGGAATTCATTTTTTGTGGTTTTGTTAAAAACAATACAAATTTTATTTTTTTGATCTAAGACACTTCAATTTTTTGGCTTTGTTAAAGAAACAAAACTTATCTCTTTTCCACGTATTGCACTTCAATTCAATTTTTGTGGTTTTATGAAAATCAATAAGATTGGAGTTATTTTCACGTATTAGAATTCATTTTTCGTGGTTTTATTAAAAACAATACAAATTTTAATTTTTCCATCTAAAACACTTCAATTTTAGTGGCTTTGTTCAAAAACAAAACTTGTCTTTTTTCCATGTATTGCACTTCAATTCAATTTCTGTGTTTATGTGAAAATCAATAAGAACAAAGCTATGTTCAGGTATTACACTTCATTTTTTTTTGGTTTTGTGAAAAACAATACAAATTTGGTTTTTTCTATCCAAAAGATTTCAATTTTGTGGCTTTGTTAAAAAAACAAGACTTATCTTTTTTCCACGTATTACAGTTCAATTCAATTTTTGTGTTTTTGTGAAAATCAATAAGAACAGAGTAATTTCCATGTATTAGACTTCTTTTTTTGTGGTTTTGTGAAAAACAATACAAATTTTATTTTTCCATCTAAAACACTTCAATTTTGTGGCCTTGTTAAAGAAACAAAACTTATCTCTTTTCCACGTATTGCATTTCAATTTTGTGGCTTTGTTAAAGAAACAAAACTTATGTCTTTTGCACGTATTGCACTTCAATTAAATTTTTGTGGTTTTGTGAAAATCAATAAGTTTGGAGTTATTTTCACGTATTAGAATTCTTTTTTTGTGGTTTTGTGAAAAACAATACAAATTTTATTTTTTCGATCTAAAACACTTCAATTTTGTTGCTTTGTTAAAGAAACAAAACTTATCTCTTTTCCACGTATTGCATTTCAATTCAATTTTTGTGGTTTTGTGAAAATCAATAAGATTGGAGTTATTTTCACGTATTAGAATTCATTTTTTGTGGTTTTGTGGAAAACAATACAAATTTTATTTTTTCGATCTAAAACACTTCAATTTTGTGGCTTTGTTAAAGAAACAAAACTTATCTCTTTTCCACGTATTGCACTTGAATTCAATTTTTGTGGTTTTGTGAAAATCAATAAGATTGGAGTTATTTTCATGTATTAGAATTCATTTTTCGTGGTTTTATTAAAAACAATACAAATTTTATTTTTTCCATCTGAAACACTTCAATTTTACTGGCTTTGTTCAAAAACAAAACTTGCCTTTTTTCCATGTATTGCACTTCAATTCAATTTCTGTGTTTATGTGAAAATCAATAAGAACAAAGCCATTTTCAGGTATTACACTTCATTTTTTTTTGGTTTTGTGAAAAACAATACAAATTTGGTTTTTTCTATCCAAAAGATTTCAATTTTGCGGCTTTGTTAAAAAAATAAAACTTATCTTTTTTCCACTTATTACACTTCAATTCAATTTTACTGTTTTAGTGAAAATCAATAAGAACAGAGTAATTTCCATGTATTAGACTTCTTTTTTTGTGGTTTTGTGAAAAACAATACAAATTTTATTTTTCATCTAAAACACTTCAATTTTGTGGCCTTGTTAAAGAAACAAAACTTATCTCTTTTCCACGTATTGCATTTCAATTTTGTGGCTTTCTTAAAGAAACAAAACTTATCTCTTTTCCACGTATTGCACTTCAATTAAATTTTTGTGGTTTTGTGAAAATCAATAAGATTGGAGTTATTTTCACGTATTAGAATTCTTTTTTTGTGGTTTTGTGAAAAACAATACAAATTTTATTTTTTCGATCTAAAACACTTCAATTTTGTTGCTTTGTTAAAGAAACAAAACTTATCTCTTTTCCACGTATTACACTTCAATTCAATTTTTGTGGTTTTGTGAAAATCAATAAGATTGGAGTTATTTTCACGTATTAGAACTCATTTTTTGTGGTTTTGTGAAAAACAATACAAATTTTATTTTTTCGATCTAAGACACTTCAATTTTGTGGCTTTGTTAAAGAAACAAAACTTATCTCTTTTCCACGTATTGCACTTCAATTCAATTTTTGTGGTTTTGTGAAAATCAATAAGATTGGAGTTATTTTCACGTATTAGAATTCATTTTTTGTGGTTTTGTGGAAAACAATACAAATTTTATTTTTTTGATCTAAAACACTTCAATTTTGTGGCTTTGTTAAAGAAACAAAACTTATCTCTTTTCCACGTATTACACTTCAATTCAATTTTTGTGGTTTTGTGAAAATCAATAATATTGGAGTTATTTTCACGTATTAGAATTCATTTTTTGTGGTTTTGTGAAAAACAATACAAATTTTATTTTTTCGATCTAAGACACTTCAATTTTGTGGCTTTGTTAAAGAAACAAAACTTATCTCTTTTCCACGTATTACACTTCAATTCAATTTTTGTGGTTTTGTGAAAATCAATAAGATTGGAGTTATTTTCACGTATTAGAATTCTTTTTTTGTGGTTTTGTAAAAAACAATACAAATTTTATTTTTTCGATCTAAAACACTTCAATTTTGTTGCTTGTTAATGAAACAAAACTTATCTCTTTTCCACGTATTACACTTCAATTCAATTTTTGTGGTTTTGTGAAAATCAATAAGATTGGACTTATTTTCACGTATTAGAATTCATTTTTTGTGGTTTTGTGAAAAACAATACAAATTTTATTTTTTCGATCTAAGACACTTCAATTTTGTTGCTTGTTAATGAAACAAAACTTATCTCTTTTCCACGTATTACACTTCAATTCAATTTTTGTGGTTTTGTGAAAATCAATAAGATTGGAGTAATATTCACGTATTAGAATTCATTTTTTGTGGTTTCGTGAAAAACAATACAAATTTTATTTTTTCGATCTAAAACACTTCAATTTTGTGGCTTTGTTAAAGAAACAAAACTTTTCTCTTTTCCACGTATTGCACTTCAATTCAATTTTTGTGGTTTTGCGAAAATCAATAAGATTGGAGTTAATTTCACGTATTAGAATTCATTTTTTGTGGTTTTGTTAAAAACAATACAAATTTTATTTTTTCTATCTAAAACACTTCAATTTTAGTGGCTTTGTTCAAAAACAAAACTTGCCTTTTTTCCATGTATTGCACTTCAATTCAATTTCTGTGTTTATGTGAAAATCAATAAGAACAAAGCCATTTTCAGGTATTACACTTCATTTTCTTTTGGTTTTGTGAAAAACAATACAAATTTGGTTTTTTCTATCCAAAAGATTTCAATTTTGTGGCTTTGTTAAAAAAACAAAACTTATCTTTTTTCCACGTATTACACTTCAATTCAATTTTTGTGTTTTTGTGAAAATCAATAAGAACAGAGTAATTTCCATGTATTGGACTTCTTTTTTTGTTGATTTGTGAAAAACAATACAAATTTTATTTTTCCATCTAAAACACTTCAATTTTGTGGCCTTGTTAAAGAAACAAAACTTATCTCTTTTCCACGTATTGCATTTCAATTTTGTGGCTTTGTTAAAGAAACAAAACTTATCTCTTTTCCACGTATTGCACTTCAATTAAATTTTTGTGGTTTTGTGAAAATCAGTAAGATTGGAGTTATTTTCACGTATTAGAATTCTTTTTTTGTGGTTTTGTGAAAAACAATACAAATTTTATTTTTTCGATCTAAAACACTTCAATTTTGTTGCTTTGTTAAAGAAACAAAACTTATCTCTTTTCCACGTATTGCACTTCAATTCAATTTTTGTGGTTTTGTGAAAATCAATAAGATTGGAGTTATTTTCACGTATTAGAATATATTTTTTGTGGTTTTGTGGAAAACAAAACAAATTTTATTTTTTTGATCTAAAACACTTCAATTTTGTGGCTTTGTTAAAGAAACAAAACTTATCTCTTTTCCACGTATTACACTTCAATTCAATTTTTGTGGTTTTGTGAAAATCAATAAGATTGGAGTTATTTTCACGTATTAGAATTCATTTTTTGTGGTTTTGTGAAAAACAATACAAATTTTATTTTTTCGATCTAAGACACTTCAATTTTGTGGCTTTGTTAAAGAAACAAAACTTATCTCTTTTCCACGTATTGCACTTCAATTCAATTTTTGTGGTTTTATGAAAATCAATAAGATTGGAGTTATTTTCACGTATTAGAATTCATTTTTCGTGGTTTTATTAAAAACAATACAAATTTTATTTTTTCCATCTAAAACACTTCAATTTTAGTGGCTTTGTTCAAAAACAAAACTTGCCTTTTTTCCATGTATTGCACTTCAATTCAATTTCTGTGTTTATGTGAAAATCAATAAGAACAAAGCTATGTTCAGGTATTACACTTCATTTTTTTTTGGTTTTGTGAAAAACATTACAAATTTGGTTTTTTCTATCCAAAAGATTTCAATTTTGCGGCTTTGTTAAAAAAATAAAACTTATCTTTTTTCCACTTATTATACTTCAATTCAATTTTTCTGTTTTAGTGAAAATCAATAAGAACAGAGTAATTTCCATGTATTAGACTTCTTTTTTTGTGGTTTTGTGAAAAACAATACAAATTTTATTTTTCATCTAAAACACTTCAATTTTGTGGCCTTGTTAAAGAAACAAAACTTATCTCTTTTCCACGTATTGCATTTCAATTTTGTGGCTTTCTTAAAGAAACAAAACTTATCTCTTTTCCACGTATTGCACTTCAATTAAATTTTTGTGGTTTTGTGAAAATCAATAAGATTGGAGTTATTTTCACGTATTAGAATTCTTTTTTTGTGGTTTTGTGAAAAACAATACAAATATTATTTTTTCGATCTAAAACACTTCAATTTTGTTGCTTTGTTAAAGAAACAAAACTTATCTCTTTTCCACGTATTACACTTCAATTCAATTTTTGTGGTTTTGTGAAAATCAATAAGATTGGAGTTATTTTCACGTATTAGAACTCATTTTTTGTGGTTTTGTGAAAAACAATACAAATTTCATTTTTTCGATCTAAGACACTTCAATTTTGTGGCTTTGTTAAAGAAACAAAACTTATCTCTTTTCCACGTATTGCACATCAATTCAATTTTTGTGGTTTTGTGAAAATCAGTAAGATTGGAGTTATTTTCACGTATTAGAATTCATTTTTTGTGGTTTTGTGGAAAACAATACAAATTTTATTTTTTTGATCTAAAACACTTCAATTTTGTGGCTTTGTTAAAGAAACAAAACTTATCTCTTTTCCACGTATTACACTTCAATTCAATTTTTGTGGTTTTGTGAAAATCAATAATATTGGAGTTATTTTCACGTATTAGAATTCATTTTTTGTGGTTTTGTGAAAAACAATACAAATTTTATTTTTTCGATCTAAGACACTTCAATTTTGTGGCTTTGTTAAAGAAACAAAACTTATCTCTTTTCCACGTATTACACTTCAATTCAATTTTTGTGGTTTTGTGAAAATCAATAAGATTGGAGTTATTTTCACGTATTAGAATTCTTTTTTTGCGGTTTTGTAAAAAACAATACAAATTTTATTTTTTCGATCTAAAACACTTCAATTTTGTTGCTTGTTAATGAAACAAAACTTATCTCTTTTCCACGTATTACACTTCAATTCAATTTTTGTGGTTTTGTGAAAATCAATAAGATTGGAGATATTTTCACGTATTAGAATTCATTTTTTGTGGTTTTGTGAAAAACAATACAAATTTTATTTTTTCGATCTAAGACACTTCAATTTTGTTGCTTGTTAATGAAACAAAACTTATCTCTTTTCCACGTATTACACTTCAATTCAATTTTTGTGGTTTTGTGAAAATCAATAAGATTGGAGTAATTTTCACGTATTAGAATTCATTTTTTGTGGTTTCGTGAAAAACAATACAAATTTTATTTTTTCGATCTAAAACACTTCAATTTTGTGGCATTGTTAAAGAAACAAAACTTTTCTCTTTTCCACGTATTGCACTTCAATTCAATTTTTGTGGTTTTGCGAAAATCAATAAGATTGGAGTTATTTTCATGTATTAGAATTCATTTTTCGTGGTTTTATTAAAAACAATACAAATTTTATTTTTTCCATCTGAAACACTTCAATTTTACTGGCTTTGTTCAAAAACAAAACTTGCCTTTTTTCCATGTATTGCACTTCAATTCAATTTCTGTGTTTATGTGAAAATCAATAAGAACAAAGCCATTTTCAGGTATTACACTTCATTTTTTTTTGGTTTTGTGAAAAACAATACAAATTTGGTTTTTTCTATCCAAAAGATTTCAATTTTGCGGCTTTGTTAAAAAAATAAAACTTATCTTTTTTCCACTTATTACACTTCAATTCAATTTTACTGTTTTAGTGAAAATCAATAAGAACAGAGTAATTTCCATGTATTAGACTTCTTTTTTTGTGGTTTTGTGAAAAACAATACAAATTTTATTTTTCATCTAAAACACTTCAATTTTGTGGCCTTGTTAAAGAAACAAAACTTATCTCTTTTCCACGTATTGCATTTCAATTTTGTGGCTTTCTTAAAGAAACAAAACTTATCTCTTTTCCACGTATTGCACTTCAATTAAATTTTTGTGGTTTTGTGAAAATCAATAAGATTGGAGTTATTTTCACGTATTAGAATTCTTTTTTTGTGGTTTTGTGAAAAACAATACAAATTTTATTTTTTCGATCTAAAACACTTCAATTTTGTTGCTTTGTTAAAGAAACAAAACTTATCTCTTTTCCACGTATTACACTTCAATTCAATTTTTGTGGTTTTGTGAAAATCAATAAGATTGGAGTTATTTTCACGTATTAGAACTCATTTTTTGTGGTTTTGTGAAAAACAATACAAATTTTATTTTTTCGATCTAAGACACTTCAATTTTGTGGCTTTGTTAAAGAAACAAAACTTATCTCTTTTCCACGTATTGCACTTCAATTCAATTTTTGTGGTTTTGTGAAAATCAATAAGATTGGAGTTATTTTCACGTATTAGAATTCATTTTTTGTGGTTTTGTGGAAAACAATACAAATTTTATTTTTTTGATCTAAAACACTTCAATTTTGTGGCTTTGTTAAAGAAACAAAACTTATCTCTTTTCCACGTATTACACTTCAATTCAATTTTTGTGGTTTTGTGAAAATCAATAATATTGGAGTTATTTTCACGTATTAGAATTCATTTTTTGTGGTTTTGTGAAAAACAATACAAATTTTATTTTTTCGATCTAAGACACTTCAATTTTGTGGCTTTGTTAAAGAAACAAAACTTATCTCTTTTCCACGTATTACACTTCAATTCAATTTTTGTGGTTTTGTGAAAATCAATAAGATTGGAGTTATTTTCACGTATTAGAATTCTTTTTTTGTGGTTTTGTAAAAAACAATACAAATTTTATTTTTTCGATCTAAAACACTTCAATTTTGTTGCTTGTTAATGAAACAAAACTTATCTCTTTTCCACGTATTACACTTCAATTCAATTTTTGTGGTTTTGTGAAAATCAATAAGATTGGACTTATTTTCACGTATTAGAATTCATTTTTTGTGGTTTTGTGAAAAACAATACAAATTTTATTTTTTCGATCTAAGACACTTCAATTTTGTTGCTTGTTAATGAAACAAAACTTATCTCTTTTCCACGTATTACACTTCAATTCAATTTTTGTGGTTTTGTGAAAATCAATAAGATTGGAGTAATATTCACGTATTAGAATTCATTTTTTGTGGTTTCGTGAAAAACAATACAAATTTTATTTTTTCGATCTAAAACACTTCAATTTTGTGGCTTTGTTAAAGAAACAAAACTTTTCTCTTTTCCACGTATTGCACTTCAATTCAATTTTTGTGGTTTTGCGAAAATCAATAAGATTGGAGTTAATTTCACGTATTAGAATTCATTTTTTGTGGTTTTGTTAAAAACAATACAAATTTTATTTTTTCTATCTAAAACACTTCAATTTTAGTGGCTTTGTTCAAAAACAAAACTTGCCTTTTTTCCATGTATTGCACTTCAATTCAATTTCTGTGTTTATGTGAAAATCAATAAGAACAAAGCCATTTTCAGGTATTACACTTCATTTTCTTTTGGTTTTGTGAAAAACAATACAAATTTGGTTTTTTCTATCCAAAAGATTTCAATTTTGTGGCTTTGTTAAAAAAACAAAACTTATCTTTTTTCCACGTATTACACTTCAATTCAATTTTTGTGTTTTTGTGAAAATCAATAAGAACAGAGTAATTTCCATGTATTGGACTTCTTTTTTTGTTGATTTGTGAAAAACAATACAAATTTTATTTTTCCATCTAAAACACTTCAATTTTGTGGCCTTGTTAAAGAAACAAAACTTATCTCTTTTCCACGTATTGCATTTCAATTTTGTGGCTTTGTTAAAGAAACAAAACTTATCTCTTTTCCACGTATTGCACTTCAATTAAATTTTTGTGGTTTTGTGAAAATCAGTAAGATTGGAGTTATTTTCACGTATTAGAATTCTTTTTTTGTGGTTTTGTGAAAAACAATACAAATTTTATTTTTTCGATCTAAAACACTTCAATTTTGTTGCTTTGTTAAAGAAACAAAACTTATCTCTTTTCCACGTATTGCACTTCAATTCAATTTTTGTGGTTTTGTGAAAATCAATAAGATTGGAGTTATTTTCACGTATTAGAATATATTTTTTGTGGTTTTGTGGAAAACAAAACAAATTTTATTTTTTTGATCTAAAACACTTCAATTTTGTGGCTTTGTTAAAGAAACAAAACTTATCTCTTTTCCACGTATTACACTTCAATTCAATTTTTGTGGTTTTGTGAAAATCAATAAGATTGGAGTTATTTTCACGTATTAGAATTCATTTTTTGTGGTTTTGTGAAAAACAATACAAATTTTATTTTTTCGATCTAAGACACTTCAATTTTGTGGCTTTGTTAAAGAAACAAAACTTATCTCTTTTCCACGTATTGCACTTCAATTCAATTTTTGTGGTTTTATGAAAATCAATAAGATTGGAGTTATTTTCACGTATTAGAATTCATTTTTCGTGGTTTTATTAAAAACAATACAAATTTTATTTTTTCCATCTAAAACACTTCAATTTTAGTGGCTTTGTTCAAAAACAAAACTTGCCTTTTTTCCATGTATTGCACTTCAATTCAATTTCTGTGTTTATGTGAAAATCAATAAGAACAAAGCTATGTTCAGGTATTACACTTCATTTTTTTTTGGTTTTGTGAAAAACATTACAAATTTGGTTTTTTCTATCCAAAAGATTTCAATTTTGCGGCTTTGTTAAAAAAATAAAACTTATCTTTTTTCCACTTATTATACTTCAATTCAATTTTTCTGTTTTAGTGAAAATCAATAAGAACAGAGTAATTTCCATGTATTAGACTTCTTTTTTTGTGGTTTTGTGAAAAACAATACAAATTTTATTTTTCATCTAAAACACTTCAATTTTGTGGCCTTGTTAAAGAAACAAAACTTATCTCTTTTCCACGTATTGCATTTCAATTTTGTGGCTTTCTTAAAGAAACAAAACTTATCTCTTTTCCACGTATTGCACTTCAATTAAATTTTTGTGGTTTTGTGAAAATCAATAAGATTGGAGTTATTTTCACGTATTAGAATTCTTTTTTTGTGGTTTTGTGAAAAACAATACAAATATTATTTTTTCGATCTAAAACACTTCAATTTTGTTGCTTTGTTAAAGAAACAAAACTTATCTCTTTTCCACGTATTACACTTCAATTCAATTTTTGTGGTTTTGTGAAAATCAATAAGATTGGAGTTATTTTCACGTATTAGAACTCATTTTTTGTGGTTTTGTGAAAAACAATACAAATTTCATTTTTTCGATCTAAGACACTTCAATTTTGTGGCTTTGTTAAAGAAACAAAACTTATCTCTTTTCCACGTATTGCACATCAATTCAATTTTTGTGGTTTTGTGAAAATCAGTAAGATTGGAGTTATTTTCACGTATTAGAATTCATTTTTTGTGGTTTTGTGGAAAACAATACAAATTTTATTTTTTTGATCTAAAACACTTCAATTTTGTGGCTTTGTTAAAGAAACAAAACTTATCTCTTTTCCACGTATTACACTTCAATTCAATTTTTGTGGTTTTGTGAAAATCAATAATATTGGAGTTATTTTCACGTATTAGAATTCATTTTTTGTGGTTTTGTGAAAAACAATACAAATTTTATTTTTTCGATCTAAGACACTTCAATTTTGTGGCTTTGTTAAAGAAACAAAACTTATCTCTTTTCCACGTATTACACTTCAATTCAATTTTTGTGGTTTTGTGAAAATCAATAAGATTGGAGTTATTTTCACGTATTAGAATTCTTTTTTTGCGGTTTTGTAAAAAACAATACAAATTTTATTTTTTCGATCTAAAACACTTCAATTTTGTTGCTTGTTAATGAAACAAAACTTATCTCTTTTCCACGTATTACACTTCAATTCAATTTTTGTGGTTTTGTGAAAATCAATAAGATTGGAGATATTTTCACGTATTAGAATTCATTTTTTGTGGTTTTGTGAAAAACAATACAAATTTTATTTTTTCGATCTAAGACACTTCAATTTTGTTGCTTGTTAATGAAACAAAACTTATCTCTTTTCCACGTATTACACTTCAATTCAATTTTTGTGGTTTTGTGAAAATCAATAAGATTGGAGTAATTTTCACGTATTAGAATTCATTTTTTGTGGTTTCGTGAAAAACAATACAAATTTTATTTTTTCGATCTAAAACACTTCAATTTTGTGGCATTGTTAAAGAAACAAAACTTTTCTCTTTTCCACGTATTGCACTTCAATTCAATTTTTGTGGTTTTGCAAAAATCAATAAGATTGGAGTTAATTTCACGTATTAGAATTCATTTTTTGTGGTTTTGTTAAAAACAATACAAATTTTATTTTTTCTATCTAAAACACTTCAATTTTAGTGGCTTTGTTCAAAAACAAAACTTGCCTTTTTTCCATGTATTGCACTTCAATTCAATTTCTGTGTTTATGTGAAAATCAATAAGAACAAAGCCATTTTCAGGTATTACACTTCATTTTCTTTTGGTTTTGTGAAAAACAATACAAATTTGGTTTTTTCTATCCAAAAGATTTCAATTTTGTGGCTTTGTTAAAAAAACAAAACTTATCTTTTTTCCACGTATTACACTTCAATTCAATTTTTGTGTTTTTGTGAAAATCAATAAGAACAGAGTAATTTCCATGTATTGGACTTCTTTTTTTGTTGATTTGTGAAAAATAATACAAATTTTATTTTTCCATCTAAAACACTTCAATTTTGTGGCCTTGTTAAAGAAACAAAACTTATCTCTTTTCCACGTATTGCATTTCAATTTTGTGGCTTTGTTAAAGAAACAAAACTTATCTCTTTTCCACGTATTGCACTTCAATTAAATTTTTGTGGTCTTGTGAAAATCAGTAAGATTGGAGTTATTTTCACGTATTAGAATTCTTTTTTTGTGGTTTTGTGAAAAACAATACAAATTTTATTTTTTCGATCTAAAACACTTCAATTTTGTTGCTTTGTTAAAGAAACAAAACTTATCTCTTTTCCACGTATTACACTTCAATTCAATTTTTGTGGTTTTGTGAAAATCAATAAGATTGGAGTTATTTTCACGTATTAGAATTAATTTTTTGTGGTTTTGTGAAAAACAATACAAATTTTATTTTTTCGATCTAAGACACTTCAATTTTGTGGCTTTGTTAAAGAAACAAAACTTATCTCTTTTCCACGTATTGCACTTCAATTCAATTTTTGTGGTTTTGTGAAAATCAATAAGATTGGAGTTATTTTCACGTATTAGAATATATTTTTTGTGGTTTTGTGGAAAACAAAACAAATTTTATTTTTTTGATCTAAAACACTTCAATTTTGTGGCTTTGTTAAAGAAACAAAACTTATCTCTTTTCCACGTATTACACTTCAATTCAATTTTTGTGGTTTTGTGAAAATCAATAAGATTGGAGTTATTTTCACGTATTAGAATTCATTTTTTGTGGTTTTGTGAAAAACAATACAAATTTTATTTTTTCGATCTAAGACACTTCAATTTTGTGGCTTTGTTAAAGAAACAAAACTTATCTCTTTTCCACGTATTGCACTTCAATTCAATTTTTGTGGTTTTATGAAAATCAATAAGATTGGAGTTATTTTCACGTATTAGAATTCATTTTTCGTGGTTTTATTAAAAACAATACAAATTTTATTTTTTCCATCTAAAACACTTCAATTTTAGTGGCTTTGTTCAAAAACAAAACTTGCCTTTTTTCCATGTATTGCACTTCAATTCAATTTCTGTGTTTATGTGAAAATCAATAAGAACAAAGCTATGTTCAGGTATTACACTTCATTTTTTTTTGGTTTTGTGAAAAACAATACAAATTTGGTTTTTTCTATCCAAAACATTTCAATTTTGTGGCTTTGTTAAAAAAACAAGACTTATCTTTTTTCCACGTATTACACTTCAATTCAATTTTTGTGTTTTTGTGAAAATCAATAAGAACAGAGTAATTTCCATGTATTAGACTTCTTTTTTTGTGGTTTTGTGAAAAACAATACAAATTTTATTTTTCCATCTAAAACGCTTCAATTTTGTGGCCTTGTTAAAGAAACAAAACTTATCTCTTTTCCACGTATTGCATTTCAATTTTGTGGCTTTGTTAAAGAAACAAAACTTATGTCTTTTGCACGTATTGCACTTCAATTGAATTTTTGTGGTTTTGTGAAAATCAATAAGTTTGGAGTTATTTTCACGTATTAGAATTCTTTTTTTGTGGTTTTGTGAAAAACAATACAAATTTTATTTTTTCGATCTAAAACACTTCAATTTTGTTGCTTTGTTAAAGAAACAAAACTTATCTCTTTTCCACGTATTGCATTTCAATTCAATTTTTGTGGTTTTGTGAAAATCAATAAGATTGGAGTTATTTTCACGTATTAGAATTCATTTTTTGTGGTTTTGTGGAAAACAATACAAATTTTATTTTTTCGATCTAAAACACTTCAATTTTGTGGCTTTGTTAAAGAAACAAAACTTATCTCTTTTCCACGTATTGCACTTGAATTCAATTTTTGTGGTTTTGTGAAAATCAATAAGATTGGAGTTATTTTCATGTATTAGAATTCATTTTTCGTGCTTTTATTAAAAACAATACAAATTTTATTTTTTCCATCTAAAACACTTCAATTTTAGTGGCTTTGTTCAAAAACAAAACTTGCCTTTTTTCCATGTATTGCACTTCAATTCAATTTCTGTGTTTATGTGAAAATCAATAAGAACAAAGCCATTTTCAGGTATTACACTTCATTTTTTTTTGGTTTTGTGAAAAACAATACAAATTTGGTTTTTTCTATCCAAAAGATTTCAATTTTGCGGCTTTGTTAAAAAAATAAAACTTACCTTTTTTCCACATATTACACTTCAATTCAATTTTTCTGTTTTAGTGAAAATCAATAAGAACAGAGTAATTTCCATGTATTAAACTTCTTTTTTTGTGGTTTTGTGAAAAACAATACAAAATTTATTTTTCATCTAAAACACTTCAATTTTGTGGCCTTGTTAAAGAAACAAAACTTATCTCTTTTCCACGTATTGCATTTCAATTTTGTGGCTTTCTTAAAGAAACAAAACTTTTCTCTTTTCCACGTATTGCACTTCAATTAAATTTTTGTGGTTTTGTGAAAATCAATAAGATTGGAGTCATTTTCACGTATTAGAATTCTTTTTTTGTGGTTTTGTGAAAAACAATACAAATTTTATTTTTTCGATCTAAAACACTTCAATTTTGTTGCTTTGTTAAAGAAACAAAACTTATCTCTTTTCCACGTATTACACTTCAATTCAATTTTTGTGGTTTTGTGAAAATCAATAAGATTGGAGTTATCTTCACGTATTAGAACTCATTTTTTGTGGTTTTGTGAAAAACAATACAAATTTTATTTTTTCGATCTAAGACACTTCAATTTTGTGCTTTGTTAAAGAAACAAAACTTATCTCTTTTCCACGTATTGCATTTCAATTCAATTTTTGTGGTTTTGTGAAAATCAATAACAGTGGAGTTATTTTCACGTATTAGAATTCATTTTTTGTGGTTTTGTGGAAAACAATACAAATTTTATTTTTTCGATCTAAAACACTTCAATTTTGTGGCATTGTTAAAGAAACAAAACTTATCTCTTTTCCACGTATTGCACTTGAATTCAATTTTTGTGGTTTTGTGAAAATCAATAAGATTGGAGTTATTTTCACGTATTAGAATTCATTTTTCGTGGTTTTATTAAAAACAATACAAATTTTATTTTTTCCATCTAAAACACTTCAATTTTAGAGGCTTTGTTCAAAAACAAAACTTGCCTTTTTTCCATGTATTGCACTTCAATTCAATTTCTGTGTTTATGTGAATATCAATAAGAACAAAGCCATTTTCAGGTATTACACTTCATTTTTTTTTGGTTTTGTGAAAAACAATACAAATTTGGTTTTTTCTATCCAAAAGATTTCAATTTTGTGGCTTTGTCAAAAAAACAAAACTTATCTTTTTTCCACGTATTACACTTCAATTCAATTTTTGTGTTTTTGTGAAAATCAATAAGAACAGAGTAATTTCCATGTATTAGACTTCTTTTTTTGTGGTTTTGTGAAAAACAATACAAATTTTATTTTTCCATCTAAAACACTTCAATTTTGTGGCCTTGTTAAAGAAACAAAACTTATCTCTTTTCCACGTATTGCATTTCAATTTTGTGGCTTTGTTAAAGAAACAAAACTTATGTCTTTTCCACGTATTGCACTTCAATTAAATTTTTGTGGTTTTGTGAAAATCAATAAGTTTGGAGTTATTTTCACGTATTAGAATTCTTTTTTTGTGGTTTTGTGAAAAACAATACAAATTTTATTTTTTCGATCTAAAACACTTCAATTTTGTTGCTTTGTTGAAGAAACAAAACTTATCTCTTTTCCACGTATTGCATTTCAATTCAATTTTTGTGGTTTTGTGAAAATCAATAAGATTGGAGTTATTTTCACGTATTAGAATTCATTTTTTGTGGTTTTGTGGAAAACAATACAAATTTTATTTTTTCGATCTAAAACACTTCAATTTTGTGGCTTTGTTAAAGAAACAAAACTTATCTCTTTTCCACGTATTGCACTTGAATTCAATTTTTGTGGTTTTGTGAAAATCAATAAGATTGGAGTTATTTTCACGTATTAGAATTCATTTTTCGTGGTTTTAATAAAAACAATACAAATTTTATTTTTTCCATCTAAAACACTTCAACTTTAGTGGCTTTGTTCAAAAACAAAACTTGCCTTTTTTCCATGTATTGCACTTCAATTCAATTTCTGTGTTTATGTGAAAATCAATAAGAACAAAGCCATTTTCAGGTATTACACTTCATTTTTGTTTGGTTTTGTGAAAAACAATACAAATTTGGTTTTTTCTATCCAAAAGATTTCAATTTTGTGGCTTTGTTAAAAAAACAAAACTTATCTTTTTTCCACGTATTACACTTCAATTCAATTTTTGTGTTTTTGTGAAAATCAATAAGAACAGAGTAATTTCCATGTATTAGACTTCTTTTTTTGTGGTTTTGTGAAAAACAATACAAATTTTATTTTTCCATCGAAAACACTTCAATTTTGTGGCTTTGTTAAAGAAACAAAACTTATCTCTTTTCCACGTATTGCATTTCAATTTTGTGGCTTTCTTAAAGAAACAAAACATATCTCTTTTCCACGTATTGCACTTCAATTAAATTTTTGTGGTTTTGTGAAAATCAATAAGATTGGAGTTATTTTCACGTATTAGAATTCTTTTTTTGTGGTTTTGTGAAAAACAATACAAATTTTATTTTTTCGATCTAAAACACTTCAATTTTGTTGCTTTGTTAAAGAAACAAAACTTATCTCTTTTCCACGTATTACACTTCAATTCAATTTTTGTGGTTTTGTGAAAATCAATAAGATTGGAGTAATCTTCACGTATTAGAACTCATTTTTTGTGGTTTTGTGAAAAACAATACAAATTTTATTTTTTCGATCTAAGACACTTCAATTTTGTGGCTTTGTTAAAGAAACAAAACTTTTCTCTTTTCCACGTATTGCATTTCAATTCAATTTTTGTGGTTTTGTGAAAATCAATAAGAGTGGAGTTATTTTCACGTATTAGAATTCATTTTTTGTGGTTTTGTGGAAAACAATACAAATTTTATTTTTTCGATCTAAAACACTTCAATTTTGTGGCATTGTTAAAGAAACAAAACTTATCTCTTTTCCACGTATTGCACTTGAATTCAATTTTTGTGGTTTTGTGAAAATCAATAAGATTGGAGTTATTTTCACGTATTAGAATTCATTTTTCGTGGTTTTATTAAAAACAATACAAATTTTATTTTTTCCATCTAAAACACTTCAATTTTAGAGGCTTTGTTCAAAAACAAAACTTGCCTTTTTTCCATGTATTGCACTTCAATTCAATTTCTGTGTTTATGTGAATATCAATAAGAACAAAGCCATTTTCAGGTATTACACTTCATTTTTTTTTGGTTTTGTGAAAAACAATACAAATTTGGTTTTTTCTATCCAAAAGATTTCAATTTTGTGGCTTTGTCAAAAAAACAAAACTTATCTTTTTTCCAAGTATTACACTTCAATTCAATTTTTGTGTTTTTGTGAAAATCAATAAGAACAGAGTAATTTCCATGTATTAGACTTCTTTTTTTGTAGTTTTGTGAAAAACAATACAAATTTTATTTTTCCATCTAAAACACTTCAATTTTGTGGCCTTGTTAAAGAAACAAAACTTATCTCTTTTCCACGTATTGCATTTCAATTTTGTGGCTTTGTTAAAGAAACAAAACTTATGTCTTTTCCACGTATTGCACTTCAATTAAATTTTTGTGGTTTTGTGAAAATCAATAAGTTTGGAGTTATTTTCACGTATTAGAATTCTTTTTTTGTGGTTTTGTGAAAAACAATACAAATTTTATTTTTTCGATCTAAAACACTTCAATTTTGTTGCTTTGTTGAAGAAACAAAACTTATCTCTTTTCCACGTATTGCATTTCAATTCTATTTTTGTGGTTTTGTGAAAATCAATAAGATTGGAGTTATTTTCACGTATTAGAATTCTTTTTTTGTGGTTTTGTGGAAAACAATACAAATTTTATTTTTTCGATCTAAAACACTTCAATTTTGTGGCTTTGTTAAAGAAACAAAACTTATCTCTTTTCCACGTATTGTACTTGAATTCAATTTTTGTGGTTTTGTGAAAATCAATAAGATTGGAGTTATTTTCACGTATTAGAATTCATTTTTCGTGGTTTTATTAAAAACAATACAAATTTTATTTTTTCCATCTAAAACACTTCAACTTTAGTGGCTTTGTTCAAAAACAAAACTTGCCTTTTTTCCATGTATTGCACTTCAATTCAATTTCTGTGTTTATGTGAAAATCAATAAGAACAAAGCCATTTTCAGGTATTACACTTCATTTTTGTTTGGTTTTGTGAAAAACAATACAAATTTGGTTTTTTCTATCCAAAAGATTTCAATTTTGTGGCTTTGTTAAAAATACAAAACTTATCTTTTTTCCACGTATTACACTTCAATTCAATTTTTGTGTTTTTGTGAAAATCAATAAGAACAGAGTAATTTCCATGTATTAGACTTCTTTTTTTGTGGTTTTGTGAAAAACAATACAAATTTTATTTTTCCATCGAAAACACTTCAATTTTGTGGCTTTGTTAAAGAAACAAAACTTATCTCTTTTCCACGTATTGCATTTCAATTCAATTTTTGTGGTTTTGTGAAAATCAATAAGATTGGAGTTATTTTCACGTATTAGAATTCATTTTTTGTGGTTTTGTGGAAAACAATACAAATTTTATTTTTTCGATCTAAAACACTTCAATTTTGTGGCTTTGTTAAAGAAACAAAACTTATCTCTTTTCCACGTATTGCACTTGAATTCAATTTTTGTGGTTTTGTGAAAATCAATAAGATTGGAGTTATTTTCACGTATTAGAATTCATTTTTCGTGGTTTTATTAAAAACAATACAAATTTTACTTTTTCCATCTAAAACACTTCAATTTTAGTTGCTTTGTTCAAAAACAAAACTTGCCTTTTTTCCATGTATTGCACCTCAATTGAATTTCTGTGTTTATGTGAAAATCAATAAGAACAAAGCCATTTTCAGGTATTACACTTCATTTTTTTTTGGTTAGTGAAAAACAATAACAATTTGGTTTTTTCTATCCAAAAGATTTCAATTTTGTGGCTTTGTTAAAAAAACAAAACTTATCTTTTTTCCACGTATTACACTTCAATTCAATTTTTGTGTTTTTGTGAAAATCAATAAGAACAGAGTAATTTCCATGTATTAGACTTCTTTTTTTGTGGTTTTGTGAAAAACAATACAAATTTTATTTTTCCATCGAAAACACTTCAATTTTGTGGCCTTGTTAAAGAAACAAAACTTATCTCTTTTCCGCGTATTGCATTTCAATTTTGTGGCTTTGTTAAAGAAACAAAACTTATCTCTTTTCCACGTATTGCACTGCAATTAAATTTTTGTGGTTTTGTGAAAATCAATAAGATTGGAGTTATTTTCACGTATTAGAATTCTTTTTTTGTGGTTTTGTGAAAAACAATACAAATTTTATTTTTTCGATCTAAAACACTTCAATTTTGTTGCTTTTTTAAAGAAACAAAACTTATCTCTTTTCCACGTTTTACACTTCAATTCAATTTTTGTGGTTTTGTGAAAATCAATAAGATTGGAGTTATTTTCACGTATTAGAACTCATTTTTTGTGGTTTTGTGAAAAACAATACAAATTTTATTTTTTCGATCTAAGACACTTCAATTTTGTGGCTTTGTTAAAGAAACAAAACTTATCTCTTTTCCACGTATTGCATTTCAATTCAAATTTTGTGGTTTTGTGAAAATCAATAAGATTGGAGTTATTTTCACGTATTAGAATTCATTTTTTGTGGTTTTGTGGAAAACAATACAAATTTTATTTTTTCGATCTAAAACACTTCAATTTTGTGGCTTTGTTAAAGAAACAAAACTTATCTCTTTTCCACGTATTGCACTTGAATTCAATTTTTGTGGTTTTGTGAAAATCAATAAGATTGGAGTTATTTTCACGTATTAGAATTCATTTTTCGTGGTTTTATTAAAAACAATACAAATTTTACTTTTTCCATCTAAAACACTTCAATTTTAGTTGCTTTGTTCAAAAACAAAACTTGCCTTTTTTCCATGTATTGCACCTCAATTGAATTTCTGTGTTTATGTGAAAATCAATAAGAACAAAGCCATTTTCAGGTATTACACTTCATTTTTTTTTGGTTAGTGAAAAACAATAACAATTTGGTTTTTTCTATCCAAAAGATTTCAATTTTGTGGCTTTGTTAAAAAAACAAAACTTATCTTTTTTCCACGTATTACACTTCAATTCAATTTTTGTGTTTTTGTGAAAATCAATAAGAACAGAGTAATTTCCATGTATTAGACTTCTTTTTTTGTGGTTTTGTGAAAAACAATACAAATTTTATTTTTCCATCGAAAACACTTCAATTTTGTGGCCTTGTTAAAGAAACAAAACTTATCTCTTTTCCGCGTATTGCATTTCAATTTTGTGGCTTTGTTAAAGAAACAAAACTTATCTCTTTTCCACGTATTGCACTGCAATTAAATTTTTGTGGTTTTGTGAAAATCAATAAGATTGGAGTTATTTTCACGTATTAGAATTCTTTTTTTGTGGTTTTGTGAAAAACAATACAAATTTTATTTTTTCGATCTAAAACACTTCAATTTTGTTGCTTTTTTAAAGAAACAAAACTTATCTCTTTTCCACGTTTTACACTTCAATTCAATTTTTGTGGTTTTGTGAAAATCAATAAGATTGGAGTTATTTTCACGTATTAGAACTCATTTTTTGTGGTTTTGTGAAAAACAATACAAATTTTATTTTTTCGATCTAAGACACTTCAATTTTGTGGCTTTGTTAAAGAAACAAAACTTATCTCTTTTCCACGTATTGCATTTCAATTCAAATTTTGTGGTTTTGTGAAAATCAATAAGATTGGAGTTATTTTCACGTATTAGAATTCATTTTTTGTGGTTTTGTGGAAAACAATACAAATTTTATTTTTTCGATCTAAAACACTTCAATTTTGTGGCTTTGTTAAAGAAACAAAACTTATCTCTTTTCCACGTATTGCACTTGAATTCAATTTTTGTGGTTTTCTGAAAATCAATAAGATTGGAGTTATTTTCACGTATTAGAATTCATTTTTCGTGGTTTTATTAAAAACAATACAAAACTTTCACGTATTAGAATTCATTTTTTGTGGTTTTGTGAAAAACAATACAAATTTTATTTTTGAGATCTAAGACACTTCAATTTTGTGGCTTTGTTAAAGAAACAAAACTTATCTCTTTTCCACGTATTGCACTTCAATTCAATTTTTGTGGTTTTGTGAAAATCAATAAGATTGGAGTTATTTTCACGTAATAGAGTTCTTTTTTTGTTGTTTTGTGGAAAACCAAACAAATTTGGTATTTTCCTTGTAAAAGACATCAATTTTTGTGGCTCTGTTATAAAACAATACTTATCTATTTTCCACGTATTGCACTTCAATGCAATTTTTGTGTTTTTTCTGAAATTCAATAAGAACGGTGTTATTTCCTTGTATCAGAATTCATTTTTTGTGATTTTTGAAAAACTATACAAATTATATTTTTTTCCATCTAAAAGGCTTCAATTTTTGTGGATTTGTTATGAAATAAAACTTGTCTATATTTCCACGTATTGCACTTTAATTCAATTTTTGTGTTTTTGTGAAAATCAATAAGAATGGAGTTATTTTCGCGTAGTAGACTTCCTTTTTTGTGGTTTTGTGAAAAACAATATAAATTTTATTTTTTCCATGAAAAAGACTTCAATTTTAGTGGATTTCTTAAAAAACAAAACATGTCTTTTTTCCACGAATTGCACTTCAATTCAGTTTTTGTATTTTCATGAAAATCGATAACTACGGAGTTATTTTCACGTATTGGACTTCTTTTTTTGTGGTTTTGCGAAAAACAATACATATTTCGTTTTTTCTATCCAAAAGACTTCAATTTTGTGGCTTTGTTAAAAAAACAAAACTTATCTTTTTTCCACGTATTACACTTCAATTCAATTTTTGTGTTTTTGTGAAAATCCATAAGAACAGAGTTATTTCCATGTATTAGACTTCTTTTTTTGTGGTTTTGTGAAAAACAATACATATTTTATTTTTCCATCTAAAACACTTCAATTTTGTGGCTTTGTTAAAGAAACAAAACTTATCTCTTTTCCACGTATTGCACTTCAATTCAATTTTTGTGGTTTTGTGAAAATCAGTAAGATTGGAGTTATTTTCACGTATTAGAATTCATTTTTTGTGGTTTTGTGAAAAACAATACAAATTTATTTTTTCGATCTAAAAGACTTCAATTTTGTGGCTTTGTTAAAGAAACAAAACTTATCTCTTTTCCACGTATTGCACTTCAATTCAATTTTTGTGGTTTTGTGAAAATCAATAAGATTGGAGTTATTTTCACGTATTAGAATTCTTTTTTTGTGGTTTTGTGAAAAACAATACAAATTTTATTTTTTCGATCTAAAACACTTCAATTTTGTGGCTTTGTTAAAGAAACAAAACTTATCTCTTTTCCACGTATTGCACTTGAATTCAATTTTTGTGGTTTTCTGAAAATCAATAAGATTGGAGTTATTTTCACGTATTAGAATTCATTTTTCGTGGTTTTATTAAAAACAATACAAATTTTATTTTTTCCATCTAAAACACTTCAATTTTAGTGGCTTTTGTATTGTTTTTCACAAACCACAAAAAATGAATTCTAATACGTGAAAATTAGTCCAACCTTATTGATTTTCACAAAACCACAAAAATTGAATTGAAGTGCAATACGTGGAAAAGAGATAAGTTTTGTTTCTTTAACAAGGCCACAAAATTGAAGTGTTCTAGATCGAAAAAATAAAATTTGTATCGTTTTTCCCAAAACCACAAAAAATGAATTCTAATACGTGAAAATGACTCCAATATTATTGATTTTCACAAAACCACAAAAATTGAATTGAAGTGCAATACGTGGAAAAGAGATAAGTTTTGTTTGTTTAACAAAGCCACAAAATTGAAGTGTTTTAGATGGAAAAATAAAATTTGTATTGTTTTTCACAAAACCACAAAAAAAGAAGTCTAATACATGGAAATTACTCTGTTCTTATTGATTTTCACAAAAACACAAAAATTGAATTGAAGTGTAATACGTGGAAAAAAGATAAGTTTTGTTCTTTTAACAAAGCCACAAAATTGAAATCTTTTGGATAGAAAAAACCAAATTTCTATTGTTTTTCACAAAACCAAAAAAAAATGAAGTGTAATAACCTGAAAATGGCTTTGTTCTTATTGATTTTCACATAAACACAGAAATTGAATTGAAGTGCATTACATTGAAAAAAGATAAGTTTTGTTTTTGAACAAAGCCACTAAAATTGAAGTGTTTTAGATGGAAAAATAAAATTTCTATTGTTTTTCACAAAACGACAAAAATTGAATTCAAATACGTGAAAATAACTCCAATCTTATAGATTTTCACAAAACCACAAAAATTGAATTGAAGTGCAATACGTGGAAAAGAGATAAGTTTTGTTTCTTTAACAAAGCCACAAAATTGAAGTGTTTTAGATCGACAAGATAAAATTTGTATTGTTTTTCATAAAACGACAAAAAATGAATTCTAATACGTGAAAATAACTCCAATCTTATTGATTTTCACAAAACCACAAAAATTGAATTGAAGTGCAATACGTGGAAAAGAGATAAGTTTTGTTTCTTTAACAAAGCCACAAAATTGAAGTGTTTTAGATCGAAAAAATAAAATTTGTATTGTTTTTCACAAAACCAAAAAAAATGAAGTCGAATACGCGAAAATTACTCCGTTCTTATTGATTTTCACAAAAACACAAAAATTGAATTGAAGTGCAATACGTGGAAATATAGACAAGTTTTCTTTCATGACAAATCCACAAAAATTGAAGTCTTTTAGATGGAAAAAAATATAATATGTATTGTTTTTCAAAAATCATAAAAAATGAATTCTGATACATGGAAATAACACCGTTCTTATTGGATTTCACAAAAACACAAAAATTGCATTGAAGTGCAATACGTGGAAAATAGATAAGTATTGTTTTATAACAGAGCCACAAAAATTGAAGTCTTTTACAAGGAAAAAACCAAATTTGTATTGTTTTCCACAAAACAACAAAAAAAGAACTCTATTACGTGAAAATAACTCCAATCTTATTGATATTCGCAAAACCACAAAAATTGAATTGAAGTGCAATACGTGGAAAAGAGATAAGTTTTGTTTCTTTAACAAAGCCACCAAATTGAAGTCTTTTACATGGAAAAAATAAAATTTGTATTGTTTTTCACAAAACCACAAAAAAATGAAGTCTAATACGTGAAAATTACTCCATTCTTACTGATTTTCACAAAAACACAAAAATTGAATTGAAGTACAATACGTGGAAAAGAGATAAGTTTTGTTTTTTTAACAAAGCCACAAAATTGAAGTCTTTTACTTGGAAAAAAATAAAATTTGTATTGTTTTTCACAAACCAAAAAAAATATGAAGTGTAATACGTGAAAATAACTCCAATCTTATTGATTTTCACAAAACAACAAAAATTGAATTGAAGTGCAATACGTGGAAAAGAGATAAGTTTTGTTTCTTTAACAGAGCCACAAAATTGAAGTGTTTTAGATCGAAAAAATAAAATTTGTATTGTTTTTCGCAAAACCACAAAAAATGAATTCGAATACGTGAAAATAACTCTAATCTTATTGATTTTCACAAAACAACAAAAATTGAATTGAAGTGCAATACGTGGAAAAGAGATAAGTTTTGTTTCTTTAACAGAGCCACAAAATTGAAGTGTTTTAGATCGAAAAAATAAAATTTGTATTGTTTTTCGCAAACCCACAAAAAATGAATTCGAATACGTGAAAATTACTCCAATCTTATTGATTTTCACAAAACCACAAAAATTGAATTGAAGTGCAATACGTGGAAAAGAGATAACTTTTGTTTCTTTAACAAAGCCACAAAATTTAAGTGTTTTAGATCGAAAAAATAAAATTTGTATTGTTTTTCACAAAACCGCAAAAAAAGAAGTCTAATACGTGGAAATAACTCTGTTCTTATTGATTTTCACAAAAACACAAAAATTGAATTGAAGTGTAATACGTGGAAAAAAGATAAGTTTTGTTTTTTTAACAAAGCCACAAAATTGAAGTCTTTTGGATAGAAAAAACCAAATTTGTATTGTTTTTCACAAAACCACAAAAAATGAAGTCCAATACGTGAAAATTACTCCGTAGTTATCGATTTTCACGAAAATACAAAAACTGAACTGAAGTGCAATTCGTGGAAAAAAGACATGTTTTGTTTTTTAAGAAATCCACTAAAATAGAAGTCTTTTTCATGGAAAAAATAAAATTTATATTGTTTTTCACAAAACCAAAAAAAATGAAGTCGAATACGCGAAAATTACTCCGTTCTTGTTGATTTTCACAAAAACACAAAAATTGAATTGAAGTGCAATACGTGGAAATATAGACAAGTTTTCTTTCATAACAAATCCACAAAAATTGAAGACTTTTAGATGGAAAAAAATATAATTTGTATTGTTTTTCAAAAATCACAAAAAATGAATTCTGATACATGGAAATAACACCGTTCTTATTGAATGTCACAAAAACACAAAAATTTCATTGAAGTGCAATACGTGGAGAATAGATAAGTATTGTTTTATAACAGAGCCACAGAAATAGAAGTTTTTTACAAGGAACAGACCAAATTTGTATTGTTTTCCACAAAACAACAAAAAAAGAACTCTATTACGTGAAAATAACTCCAATCTTATTGATTTTCACAAAACCACAAAAATTGAATTGAAGTGCAATACGTGGAAAAGAGATAAGTTTTGTTTCTTTAACAAAGCCACAAAATTGAAGTCTTTTACATGGAAATAATAAAATTTGTATTGTTTTTCACAAAACCACAAAAAATGAAGTCTAAAACGTGAAAATTACTCCGTTCTTACTGATTTTCACAAAAACACAAAAATTGAATTGAAGTACGATACGTGGAAAAGAGATAAGTTTTGTTTTTTTAACAAAGCCACAAAATTGAAGTCTTTTACTTGGAAAAAAATAAAATTTGTATTGTTTTTCACAAAACTAAAAAAAAATGAAGTGTAATACGTGAAAATGGCTTTGTTCTTATCGATTTTCACATAAACACAGAAATTGAATTGAAGTGCAATACATGGAATAAAAGGCAAGTCTTGTTTTTGAACAAAGCCACTAAAATTGAAGTGTTTTAGAGGGAAAAAATAAAATTTGTATTGTTTTTAACAAAACCACAAAAAATGAATTCTAATACGTGAAAATTACTCCAATCTTATTGATTTTCGCAAAACCACAAAAATTGAATTGAAGTGCGATATGTGGAAAAAAGATAAGTTTTGTTTCTTTAACAAAGCCACAAAATTGAAGTGTTTTAGATCGAAAAAATAAAATTTGTATTGTTTTTCACGAAACCACAAAAAATGAATTCTAATACGTGAAAATAACTCTAATCTTATTGATTTTCACAAAACTACGAAAATTAAATTGAAGTGAAATACGTGGAAAAGAGATAAGTTTTGTTTCTTTAACAAAGCCACAAAATTGAAGTGTTTTAGATCGAAAAAATAAAATTTGTACTGTTTTTCACAAAACCACAAAAACTGAATTCTAATACGTGAAAATAACTCCAGTCTTATTGATTTTCACAAAACCACAAAAATTGAATTGAAGTGCAATACGTGGAAAAGAGATAAGTTTTGTTTCTTTAACAAAGCCACAAAATTGAAGTGTTTTAGATCGATAAAATAAAATTTGTATTGTTTTTCACAAAACCACAAAATATGAATTGCAATACGTGAAAATAACTCCGATCTTATTGATTTTCACAAAACCACAAAAATTTAATTGAAGTGCAATACGTGGAAAAGAGATAAGTTTTGTTTCTTTAACAAAGCCACAAAATTGAAGTGTTTTAGATGGAAAAATAAAATTTGTATTGTTTTTCACAAAACCACAAAACAAGAAGTCTAATACATGGAAATAACTCTGTTCTTATTGATTTTCACAAAAACACAAAAATTGAATTGATGTGTAATACGTGGAAAAAAGATAAGTTTTGTTTTTTTAACAAAGCCTCAAAATTGAAGTCTTTTGGATAGAAAAAACTAAATTTGTATTGTTTTTCACAAAACCACAAAAAATGAAGTCCAATACGTGAAAATAACTTCGTAGTTCTCGATTTTCACGAAAATACAAAAATTGAATTGAAGTGCAATTCGTCGGAAAAAGACATGTTTTGTTTTTTAAGAAATCCACTCAAATAGAAGTCTTTTTCATGTAAAAAGTAAAATTTATATTGTTTTTCACAAAACCACAAAAACTGAAGTCTACTACGTGAAAATGACTCCGTTCTTGTGGATTTTCACAAAAACACAAAAATTGAATTGAAGTGCAATACGTGGAAATATAGACAAGTTTTATTTCATAACAAATCCACAAAAATTGAAGTCTTTTAGATGTAAAAAAATATAATTTGTATTGTTTTTCAAAAATCACAAAAAATGAATTCTGATACATGGAAATAACACCGTTCTTATTGAATTTCACAAAAACACAAAAATTGCATTGAAGTGCTATACGTGGAAAATTGATAAGTATTGTTTTATAACAGAGCCACAAAAATTGAAGCATTTTACAAGGAAAAAACCAAATTTGTATTGTTTTCCACAAAACTACAAAAAAAGAACTCTATTACGTGAAAATAACTCCAATCTAATTGATTTTCACAAGACCACATAAATTGAATTGAAGTGCAATACGTGGAAAAGAGATAAGTTTTGTTTCTTTAACAAAGCCACAAAATTGAAGTCTTTTACATGGAAAAATAAAATTTGTATTGTTTTTCACAAAACCACAAAAAATGAAGTCTAATACGTGAAAATAACTCCATTCTTACTGATTTTCACAAAAACACAAAAATTGAATTGATGTACAATACGTGGAAAAGAGATAAGTTTTGTTTTTTTAACAAAGCCACAAAATTTATGTCTTTTACTTGGAAAAAATAAAATTTGTATTGTTTTTCACAAAACTAAAAAAAAATGAAGTGTAATACGTGAAAATGGCTTTGTTCTTATTGATTTTCACATAAACACAGAAATTTAATTGAAGTGCAATACATGGAAAAAAGGCAAGTTTTGTTTTTGACAAAGCCACTAAAATTGAAGTGTTTTAGACGGAAAAAATAAAATTTGTATTGTTTTTAACAAAACCACAAAAAATGAATTCTAATACGTGAAAATAACACCAATCTTATTGATTTTCGCAAAACCACAAAAATTGAATTGAAGTGCAATACGTGGAAAAGAGATAAGTTTTGTTTCTTTAACAAAGCCACAAAAATTGAAGTGTTTTAGATCGAAAAAATAAAATTTGTATTGTTTTTCACGAAACCACAAAAAATGAATTCTAATACGTGAAAATAAATCCAATCTTATTGATTTTCACGAAACCACAAAAATTAAATTGAAGTGAAATACGTGGAAAAGAGATAAGTTTTGTTTCTTTAACAAAGCCACAAAATTGAAGTGTTTTAGATCGAAAAAATAAATTTGTACTGTTTTTCACAAAACCACAAAAAAAAAATTCTAATACGTGAAAATAACTCCCATCTTATTGATATTCACAAAACCACAAAAATTGAATTGAAGTGCAATACGTGGAAAAGAGATAAGTTTTGTTTCTTTAACAAAGCCACCAAATTGAAGTCTTTTACATGGAAAAAATAAAATTTGTATTGTTTTTCACAAAACCACAAAAAATGAAGTCTAATACGTGAAAATAACTCCATTCTTACTGATTTTCACAAAAACACAAAAATTGAATTGAAGTACAATACGTGGAAAAGAGATAAGTTTTGTTTCTTTATCAGAGCCACAAAATTTAAATGTTTTAGATCGAAAAAATAAAATTTGTATTGTTTTTCACAAAACCACAAAAAAAGAAGTCTAATACGTGGAAATAACTCCAATCTTATTGATTTTCACAAAACCACAAAAATTGAATTGAAGTGCAATACGTGGAAAAGAGATAAGTTTTGTTTCTTTAACAAAGCCACAAAATTTAAGTGTTTTAGATCGAAAAAATAAAATTTGTATTGTTTTTCACAAAACCACAAAAAAAGAAGTCTAATACGTGGAAATAACTCTGTTCTTATTGATTTTCACAAAAACACAAAAATTGAATTGAAGTGTAATACGTGGTAAAAAGATAAGTTTTGTTTTTTTAACAAAGCCACAAAATTGAAGTCTTTTGGATAGAAAAAACCAAATTTGTATTGTTTTTCACAAAACCACAAAAAATGAAGTCCAATACGTGAAACTAACTCCGTAGTTATCGATTTTCACGAAAATACAAAAACTGAATTGAAGTGCGATTCGTGGAAAAAAGACATGTTTTGTTTTTTAAGAAATCCACTAAAATTGAAGTCTTTTTCATGGAAAAAATAAAATTTATATTGTTTTTCACAAAACCACAAAAAATGAAGTCTACTACGTGAAAATAACTCCGTTCTTGTTGATTTTCACAAAAACACAAAAATTGAGTTGAAGCGCAATACGTGGAAAAGAGATAAGTTTTGTTTCTTTAACAAAGCCACAAAATTGAAGTCTTTTACGTGGAAATAATAAAATTTGTATTGTTTTTCACAAAACCACAAAAAATGAAGTCTAAAACGTGAAAATTACTCCGTTCTTACTGATTTTCACAAAAACACAAAAATTGAATTGAAGTACGATACGTGGAAAAGAGATAAGTTTTGTTTTTTTAACAAAGCCACAAAATTGAAGTCTTTTACTTGGAAAAAAATATAATTTGTATTGTTTTTCACAAAACTAAAAAAAAATGAAGTGTAATACGTGAAAATGGTTTTGTTCTTATTGATTTTCACATAAACACAGAAATTGAATTGAAGTGCAATACATGGAAAAAAGGCAAGTTTTGTTTTTGACAAAGCCACTAAAATTGAAGTGTTTTAGACGGAAAAAATAAAATTTGTATTGTTTTTAACAAAACCACAAAAAATGAATTCTAATACGTGAAAATAACACCAATCTTATTGATTTTCGCAAAACCACAAAAATTGAATTGAAGTGCAATACGTGGAAAAGAGATAAGTTTTGTTTCTTTAACAAAGCCACAAAAATTGAAGTGTTTTAGATCGAAAAAATAAAATTTGTATTGTTTTTCACGAAACCACAAAAAATGAATTCTAATACGTGAAAATAAATCCAATCTTATTGATTTTCACGAAACCACAAAAATTAAATTGAAGTGAAATACGTGGAAAAGAGATAAGTTTTGTTTCTTTAACAAAGCCACAAAATTGAAGTGTTTTAGATCGAAAAAATAAATTTGTACTGTTTTTCACAAAACCACAAAAAAAAAATTCTAATACGTGAAAATAACTCCCATCTTATTGATATTCACAAAACCACAAAAATTGAATTGAAGTGCAATACGTGGAAAAGAGATAAGTTTTGTTTCTTTAACAAAGCCACCAAATTGAAGTCTTTTACATGGAAAAAATAAAATTTGTATTGTTTTTCACAAAACCACAAAAAATGAAGTCTAATACGTGAAAATAACTCCATTCTTACTGATTTTCACAAAAACACAAAAATTGAATTGAAGTACAATACGTGGAAAAGAGATAAGTTTTGTTTCTTTATCAGAGCCACAAAATTTAAGTGTTTTAGATCGAAAAAATAAAATTTGTATTGTTTTTCACAAAACCACAAA